>JANJGN010000382.1:0-570825 GCA_026770705.1 Isurus oxyrinchus
TGAGGTTGTTGTTGAATTTGTTGGTGTTTTTCAATGTTGAGGTTGTTGTTGAATTTGTTGGTGTTTTTCAATGTTGAGGAGGTTGTTTTTTTTTTCAATGTTGAGGTTGTTGTTGAATTTGTTGTTGTTTTTCAATGCTGAGTTTGTTGTTGAATTTGTTGGTGTTTTTCAATGTTGAGGTTGTTGTTGTTTTTCAATGTTGAGGTTGTTGTTGAATTTGTTGGTGTTTTTCAATGTTGAGGTTGTTGGTCTTTTTCAATGTTCAGGTTGTTGTTGAATTTGTTGGTGTTTTTCAATGTTGAGGTTGTTGTTGAATTTGTTGGTGTTTTTCAATGTTGAGGTTGTTGTTGTTTTTCAATGTTGAGGTTGTTGTTGAGTTTGTTGGTGTTTTTCAATGTTGAGGTTCTTGATGAATTTGTTGGTGTTTTTCAATGTTGAGGTTGTTGTTGAATTTGTTGGTGTTTTTCAATGCTGAGGTTGTTGTTGTTTTTAAATGTTGGGGTTGTTGTTGAATTTGTTGGTGTTTTTCAATTTTGAGGATGTTTTTGTTTTTCAATGTTGAGGTTGTTGTTGAATTTGTTCGTGTTTTTCCATGATGAGGTTGTTGTTGTTTTTCAAAGTTGAGGTTGTTGTTGAATTTGTTGGTGTTTTTCAATGTCGGGGTTGTTGTTGAATTTGTTGGTGTTTTTCTATGTTGAATTTTTTGTTGAATTTGTTGGTGTTTTTCAATGTTGAGGTTGTTGTTTTTCAATGTTGAGGTTGTTGTTGAATTTGTTGGCGTTTTTAAATGTTGAGGTTGTTGTTGAATTTGTTGGTGTTTTTCAATGTTGAGGTTGTTGTTGAATTTGTTGGTGTTTTTCAATGTTGAGGTTGTTGTTGTTTTTCAATGCTGAGGTTGTTGTTGAATTTGTTGGTGTTTTTCAATGTTGAGGTTGTTGTTGAATTTGTTGGTGCTTTTCAATGTTAAGGTTGTTGTTGTTTTTCAATGTTGAGGTTGTTGTTGAATTTGTTGGTGTTTTTCAATGTTTAGGTTGTTGTTGTTTTTCAATGTTGAGGTTGTTGTTGAATTTGTTGGTGTTTTTCAATGTTGAGGTTGTTGTTGAATTTGTTGGTGTTTTTCAATGTTGAGGTTGTTGTTGTTTTTCAATGCTGAGGTTGTTGTTGAATTTGTTGGTGTTTTTCAATGTTGAGTTTGTTGTTGTTTTTCAATGTTGAGGTTGTTGTTGTTTTTCAATGTCGAGGTTGTTGTTGAATTTGTTGGTGTTTTTCAATGTTGAGGTTGTTGTTGTTTTTCAATGTTGAGTTTGTTGTTGAATTTGTTGGTGTTTTTCAATGTTGAGTTTGTTGTTGAATTTGTTGGTGTTTTTCAATTTCGAGGTTGTTGTTAAATTTGTTAGTGTTTTTCAATGTTGAGGTTGTTGTTGAATTTGTTGGTGTTTTTCAATATTGAGGTTGTTGTTGAATTTGTTGGTGTTTTTCAATGTTGAGGTTGTTGTTGTTTTTCAATGTTGAGGTTGTTGTTGTATTTGTTGGTGTTTTTCAATTTCGAGGTTGTTGTTGAATTTGTTGGTGTTTTTCAATGTTGAGGTTGTTGTTGTTTTTCAATGTTGAGGTTGTTGTTGAATTTGTTGGTGTTTTTCAATGTAGAGGTTGTTGTTGAATTTGTTGGTGTTTTTCAATGTTGAGGTTGTTGTTATTTTTCAATGTTGAGGTTGTTGTTGAGTTTGTTGATGTTTTTCAATGTTGAGGTTGATTTTGAATTTGAGGGTGTTTTTCAATGTCGAGGTTGTTGTTGAATTTGTTGGTGTTTTTCAATGTTGAGGTTGTTGTTGTTTTTCAATGTTGAGGTTGTTGTTGAATTTGTTGGTGTTTTTCAATGTTGAGGTTGTTGTTGAATTTGTTGGTGTTTTTCAATGTTGAGGTTGTTGTTCTTTTTCAATGCTGAGGTTGTTGTTGAATTTGTTGGTGTTTTTCAATGTTGAGGTTTTTGTTGAATTTGTTGGTGTTTTTCACTGTTGAGGTTGTTGTTGTTTTTCAATGTTGAGGTTGCTGTTGAATTTGTTGGTGTTTTTCAATGTTTAGGTTGTTGTTGTTTTTCAATGTTGAGGTTGTTGTTGAATTTGTTGGTGTTTTTCAATGTTGAGGTTGTTGTTGAATTTGTTGGTGTTTTTCAATGTTGAGGTTGTTGTTGTTTTTCAATGTTGAGGTTGTTGTTGAATTTGTTGGTGTTTTTCAATGTTGAGTTTGTTGTTGTTTTTCAATGTTGAGGTTGTTGTTGTTTTTCAATGTTGAGGTTGTTGTTGAATTTGTTGGTGTTTTTCAATGTTGTGGTTGTTGTTGTTTTTCAATGTTGAGGTTGTTGTTGAATTTGTTGGTGTTTTTCAATGTTGAGACTGTTGTTGAATTTGTTGGTGTTTTTCAATGTTGAGGTTGTTGTTGTTTTTCAATGTTGAGTTTGTTGTTGAATTTGTTGGTGTTTTTCAATGTTGAGTTTGTTGTTGAATTTTTTGGTGTTTTTCAATTTCGAGGTTGTTGTTGAATTTGTTAGTGTTTTTCAATGTTGAGGTTGTTGTTGAATTTGTTGGTGTTTTTCAATGTTGAGGTTGTTGTTGAATTTGTTGGTGTTTTTCAATGTTGAGGTTGTTGTTGTTTTTCAATGTTGAGGTTGTTGTTGTATTTGTTGCTGTTTTTCAATTTCGAGGTTGTTGTTGAATTTGTTGGTGTTTTTCAATGTTGAGGTTGTTGTTGTTTTTCAATGCTGAGGTTGTTGTTGAATTTGTTGGTGTTTTTCAATGTTGAGGTTGTTGTTGTTTTTCAATGTTGAAGTTGTTGTTGAATTTGTTGGTGTTTTTCAATGTTGAGGTTGTTGTTGTTTTTCAATGTTGAGGTTGTTGTTGAATTTGTTGGTGTTTTTCAATGTTGAGGTTGTTGTTGAATTTGTTGGTGTTTTTCAATGTTGAGGTTGTTGTTGTTTTTCAATGTTGAGGTTGTTGTTGAATTTGTTGGTGTTTTTCAATGTTGAGTTTGTTGTTGTTTTTCAATGTTGAGGTTGTTGTTGTTTTTCAATGTTGAGGTTGTTGTTGAATTTGTTGGTGTTTTTCAATGTTGAGGTTGTTGTTGTTTTTCAATGTTGAGGTTGTTGTTGAATTTGTTGGTGCTTTTCAATGTTGAGGTTGTTGTTGAAATTGTTGGTGTTTTTCAATGTTGAGGTTGTTGTTGTTTTTCAATGTTGAGGTTGTTGTTGAATTTATTGGTGTTTTTCAATGTTGAGTTTGTTGTTGAATTTGTTGGTGTTTTTCAATTTCGAGGTTGTTGTTGAATTTGTTGGTGTTTTTCAATGTTGAGGTTGTTGTTGAATTTGTTGGTTTTTTCAATGTTGAGGTTGTTGTTGAATTTGTTGGTGTTTTTCAATGTTGAGGTTGTTGTTGTTTTTCAATGTTGAGGTTGTTGTTGAATTTGTTGTTGTTTTTCAATGCTGAGTTTGTTGTTGAATTTGTTGGTGTTTTTCAATGTTGAGGTTGTTGTTGTTTTTCAATGTTGAGGTTGTTGTTGAATTTGTTGGTGTTTTTCAATGTAGAGGTTGTTGTTGAATTTGTTGGTGTTTTTCAATGTTGAGGTTGTTGTTATTTTTCAATGTTGAGGTTGTTGTTGAGTTTGTTGATGTTTTTCAATGTTGAGGTTGATTTTGAATTTGAGGGTGTTTTTCAATGTCGAGGTTGTTGTTGAATTTGTTGGTGTTTTTCAATGTTGAGGTTGTTGTTGTTTTTCAATGTTGAGGTTGTTGTTGAATTTGTTGGTGTTTTTCAATGTTGAGGTTGTTGTTGAATTTGTTGGTGTTTTTCAATGTTGAGGTTGTTGTTCTTTTTCAATGCTGAGGTTGTTGTTGAATTTGTTGGTGTTTTTCAATGTTGAGGTTTTTGTTGAATTTGTTGGTGTTTTTCACTGTTGAGGTTATTGTTGTTTTTCAATGTTGAGGTTGCTGTTGAATTTGTTGGTGTTTTTCAATGTTTAGGTTGTTGTTGTTTTTCAATGTTGAGGTTGTTGTTGAATTTGTTGGTGTTTTTCAATGTTGAGGTTGTTGTTGAATTTGTTGGTGTTTTTCAATGTTGAGGTTGTTGTTGTTTTTCAATGTTGAGGTTGTTGTTGAATTTGTTGGTGTTTTTCAATGTTGAGTTTGTTGTTGTTTTTCAATGTTGAGGTTGTTGTTGTTTTTCAATGTTGAGGTTGTTGTTGAATTTGTTGGTGTTTTTCAATGTTGAGGTTGTTGTTGTTTTTCAATGTTGAGGTTGTTGTTGAATTTGTTGGTGTTTTTCAATGTTGAGACTGTTGTTGAATTTGTTGGTGTTTTTCAATGTTGAGGTTGTTGTTGTTTTTCAATGTTGAGTTTGTTGTTGAATT
The DNA here is from genome assembly GCA_026770705.1 of Isurus oxyrinchus. Taxonomy (NCBI): domain Eukaryota; kingdom Metazoa; phylum Chordata; class Chondrichthyes; order Lamniformes; family Lamnidae; genus Isurus; species Isurus oxyrinchus. The sequence goes on from JANJGN010000382.1 coordinate 4,399, forward strand.
TGTTGGTGTTTTTCAATGTTGAGTTTGTTGTTGAATTTTTTGGTGTTTTTCAATTTCGAGGTTGTTGTTGAATTTGTTAGTGTTTTTCAATGTTGAGGTTGTTGTTGAATTTGTTGGTGTTTTTCAATGTTGAGGTTGTTGTTGAATTTGTTGGTGTTTTTCAATGTTGAGGTTGTTGTTGTTTTTCAATGTTGAGGTTGTTGTTGTATTTGTTGCTGTTTTTCAATTTCGAGGTTGTTGTTGAATTTGTTGGTGTTTTTCAATGCTGAGGTTGTTGTTGTTTTTCAATGCTGAGGTTGTTGTTGAATTTGTTGGTGTTTTTCAATGTTGAGGTTGTTGTTGTTTTTCAATGTTGAGGTTGTTGTTGAATTTGTTGGTGTTTTTCAATGTTGAGGTTGTTGTTGTTTTTCAATGTTGAGGTTGTTGTTGAATTTGTTGGTGTTTTTCAATGTTGAGGTTGTTGTTGAATTTGTTGGAGTTTTTCAATGTTGAGGTTGTTGTTGTTTTTCAATGTTGAGGTTGTTGTTGAATTTGTTGGTGTTTTTTCAATGTTGAGTTTGTTGTTGTTTTTCAATGTTGAGGTTGTTGTTGTTTTTCAATGTTGAGGTTGTTGTTGAATTTGTTGGTGTTTTTCAATGTTGAGGTTGTTGTTGTTTTTCAATGTTGAGGTTGTTGTTGAATTTGTTGGTGCTTTTCAATGTTGAGGTTGTTGTTGAAATTGTTGGTGTTTTTCAATGTTGAGGTTGTTGTTGTTTTTCAATGTTGAGGTTGTTGTTGAATTTATTGGTGTTTTTCAATGTTGAGTTTGTTGTTGAATTTGTTGGTGTTTTTCAATTTCGAGGTTGTTGTTGAATTTGTTGGTGTTTTTCAATGTTGAGGTTGTTGTTGAATTTGTTGGTGTTTTTCAATGTTGAGGTTGTTGTTGAATTTGTTGGTGTTTTTCAATGTTGAGGTTGTTGTTGTTTTTCAATGTTGAGGTTGTTGTTGAATTTGTTGTTGTTTTTCAATGCTGAGTTTGTTGTTGAATTTGTTGGTGTTTTTCAATGTTGAGGTTGTTGTTGTTTTTCAATGTTGAGGTTGTTGTTGAATTTGTTGGTGTTTTTCAATGTTGAGGTTGTTGGTCTTTTTCAATGTTCAGGTTGTTGTTGAAATTGTTGGTGTTTTTGAATGTTGAGGTTGTTGTTGAATTTGTTGGTGTTTTTCAATGTTGAGGTTGTTGTTGTTTTTCAATGTTGAGGTTGTTGTTGAGTTTGTTGGTGTTTTTCAATGTTGAGGTTCTTGATGAATTTGTTGGTGTTTTTCAATGTTGAGGTTGTTGTTGAATTTGTTGGTGTTTTTCAATGTTGAGGTTGTTGTTGAATTTGTTGGTGTTTTTCAATGTTGAGGTTGTTGTTGTTTTTCAATGTTGAGGTTGTTGTTGAATTTGTTGGTGTTTTTCAATGTTGAGTTTGTTGTTGTTTTTCAATGTTGAGGTTGTTGTTGTTTTTCAATGTTGAGGTTGTTGTTGAATTTGTTGGTGTTTTTCAATGTTGAGGTTGTTGTTGTTTTTCAATGTTGAGGTTGTTGTTGAATTTGTTGGTGTTTTTCAATGTTGAGACTGTTGTTGAATTTGTTGGTGTTTTTCAATGTTGAGGTTGTTGTTGTTTTTCAATGTTGAGTTTGTTGTTGAATTTGTTGGTGTTTTTCAATGTTGAGTTTGTTGTTGAATTTTTTGGTGTTTTTCAATTTCGAGGTTGTTGTTGAATTTGTTAGTGTTTTTCAATGTTGAGGTTGTTGTTGAATTTGTTGGTGTTTTTCAATGTTGAGGTTGTTGTTGAATTTGTTGGTGTTTTTCAATGTTGAGGTTGTTGTTGTTTTTCAATGTTGAGGTTGTTGTTGTATTTGTTGCTGTTTTTCAATTTCGAGGTTGTTGTTGAATTTGTTGGTGTTTTTCAATGTTGAGGTTGTTGTTGTTTTTCAATGCTGAGGTTGTTGTTGAATTTGTTGGTGTTTTTCAATGTTGAGGTTGTTGTTGTTTTTCAATGTTGAGGTTGTTGTTGAATTTGTTGGTGTTTTTCAATGTTGAGGTTGTTGTTGTTTTTCAATGTTGAGGTTGTTGTTGAATTTGTTGGTGTTTTTCAATGTTGAGGTTGTTGTTGAATTTGTTGGTGTTTTTCAATGTTGAGGTTGTTGTTGTTTTTCAATGTTGAGGTTGTTGTTGAATTTGTTGGTGTTTTTCAATGTTGAGTTTGTTGTTGTTTTTCAATGTTGAGGTTGTTGTTGTTTTTCAATGTTGAGGTTGTTGTTGAATTTGTTGGTGTTTTTCAATGTTGAGGTTGTTGTTGTTTTTCAATGTTGAGGTTGTTGTTGAATTTGTTGGTGCTTTTCAATGTTGAGGTTGTTGTTGAAATTGTTGGTGTTTTTCAATGTTGAGGTTGTTGTTGTTTTTCAATGTTGAGGTTGTTGTTGAATTTATTGGTGTTTTTCAATGTTGAGTTTGTTGTTGAATTTGTTGGTGTTTTTCAATTTCGAGGTTGTTGTTGAATTTGTTGGTGTTTTTCAATGTTGAGGTTGTTGTTGAATTTGTTGGTGTTTTTCAATGTTGAGGTTGTTGTTGAATTTGTTGGTGTTTTTCAATGTTGAGGTTGTTGTTGTTTTTCAATGTTGAGGTTGTTGTTGAATTTGTTGTTGTTTTTCAATGCTGAGTTTGTTGTTGAATTTGTTGGTGTTTTTCAATGTTGAGGTTGTTGTTGTTTTTCAATGTTGAGGTTGTTGTTGAATTTGTTGGTGTTTTTCAATGTTGAGGTTGTTGGTCTTTTTCAATGTTCAGGTTGTTGTTGAAATTGTTGGTGTTTTTGAATGTTGAGGTTGTTGTTGAATTTGTTGGTGTTTTTCAATGTTGAGGTTGTTGTTGTTTTTCAATGTTGAGGTTGTTGTTGAGTTTGTTGGTGTTTTTCAATGTTGAGGTTCTTGATGAATTTGTTGGTGTTTTTCAATGTTGAGGTTGTTGTTGAATTTGTTGGTGTTTTTCAATGCTGAGGTTGTTGTTGTTTTTAAATGTTGGGGTTGTTGTTGAATTTGTTGGTGTTTTTCAATTTTGAGGATGTTTTTGTTTTTCAATGTTGAGGTTGTTGTTGAATTTGTTGGTGTTTTTCCATGATGAGGTTGTTGTTGTTTTTCAAAGTTGAGGTTGTTGTTGAATTTGTTGGTGTTTTTCAATGTCGGGGTTGTTGTTGAATTTCTTGGTGTTTTTCTATGTTGAATTTTTTGTTGAATTTGTTGGTGTTTTTCAATGTTGAGGTTGTTGTTTTTCAATGTTGAGGTTGTTGTTGAATTTGTTGGCATTTTTAAATGTTGAGGTTGTTGTTGAATTTGTTGGTGTTTTCAATGTTGAGGTTTTTGTTGAATTTGTTGGTCTTTTTCAATGTTGAGGTTGTTGTTGTTTTTCAATGTTGAGGTTGTTGTTGAATTTGATGGTGTTTTTCAATGTCGACGTTGTTGTTGAATTTGTTGGTGTTTTTCAATGTTGAAGTTGTTGTTGAATTTGTTGGTGTTTTTCAATGTTGAGGTTGTTGCTGTTTTTCAATGTTGAGATTGTTGTTGTTTTTCAATGTTGAGGTTGTTGTTGAAATTGTTGGTGTTTTTAAATGTTGAGGTTGCTGTTGAATTTGTTGGTGTTTTTCAATGTTGAGGTTGTTGTTGTTTTTCAATTTTGAGGTTGTTGTTGAATTTGTTTTTGTTTTTCAATGTTGAGGTTGTTGTTGAATTTGTTGGTGTTTTTCAATTTCGAGGTTGTTGTTGAATTGGTTGGTGTTTTTCAATGTTGAAGTTGTTGTTGAATTTGTTGGTGTTTTTCAATGTTGAGGTTGTTGTTGTTTTTCAATGTTGAGGTTGTTGTTGAATTTGTTGGTGTTTTTCAATGTTGAGGTTGTTGTTGTTTTTCAATGCTGAGGTTGTTGTTGAATTTGTTGGTGTTTTTCTATGCTGAGGTTGTTGTTGAATTTGTTGGTGTTTTTCAATGTTGAGGTTGTTGTTGTTTTTCAATGTTGAGGTTGTTGTTGAATTTGTTGGTGTTTTTCAATGTTGAGGTTGTTGTTGTTTTTCAATGTTGAGGTTGTTGTTGAATTTGTTGGTGTTTTTCAATGTTGAGGTTGTTGTTGAATTTGTTGGTGTTTTTCAATGTTGAGGTTGTTGTTGTTTTTCAATGTTGAGGTTATTGTTGGATTTGTTGGTGTTTTTCAATGTTGAGGTTGTTGTTGTTTTTCAATGTTGAGGTTGTTGTTGAATTTGTTGGTGTTTTTCAATGTTGAGTTTGTTGTTGTTTTTCAATGTTGAGGTTGTTGTTGAATTTGTTGGTGTTTTTCCATGATGAGGTTGTTGTTGTTTTTCAAAGTTGAGGTTGTTGTTGAATTTGTTGGTGTTTTTCAATGTCGGGGTTGTTGTTGAATTTGTTGGTGTTTTTCTATGTTGAATTTTTTGTTGAATTTGTTGGTGTTTTTCAATGTTGAGGTTGTTGTTTTTCAATGTTGAGGTTGTTGTTGAATTTGTTGGCGTTTTTAAATGTTGAGGTTGTTGTTGAATTTGTTGGTGTTTTCAATGTTGAGGTTTTTGTTGAATTTGTTGGTCTTTTTCAAAATTTGAGGTTGTTGTTGTTTTTCAATGTTGAGGTTGTTGTTGAATTTGATGGTGTTTTTCAATGTCGACTTTGTTGTTGAATTTGTTGGTGTTTTTCAATGTTGAAGTTGTTGTTGAATTTGTTGGTGTTTTTCAATGTTGAGGTTGTTGCTGTTTTTCAATGTTGAGGTTGTTGTTGAATTTGTTCGTGTTTTTCAATGTTGAGATTGTTGTTGTTTTTCAATGTTGAGGTTGTTGTTGAAATTGTTGGTGTTTTTAAATGTTGAGGTTGCTGTTGAATTTGTTGGTGTTTTTCAATGTTGAAGTTGTTGTTGTTTTTCAATTTTGAGGTTGTTGTTGAATTTGTTTTTGTTTTTCAATGTTGAGGTTGTTGTTGAATTTGTTGGTGTTTTTCAATTTCGAGGTTGTTGTTGAATTGGTTGGTGTTTTTCAATGTTGAAGTTGTTGTTGAATTTGTTGGTGTTTTTCAATGTTGAGGTTGTTGTTGTTTTTCAATGTTGAGGTTGTTGTTGAATTTGTTGGTGTTTTTCAATGTTGAGGTTGTTGTTGTTTTTCAATGCTGAGGTTGTTGTTGAATTTGTTGGTGTTTTTCTATGCTGAGGTTGTTGTTGAATTTGTTGGTGTTTTTCAATGTTGAGGTTGTTGTTGTTTTTCAATGTTGAGGTTGTTGTTGAATTTGTTGGTGTTTTTCAATGTTGAGGTTGTTGTTGTTTTTCATTGTTGAGGTTGTTGTTGAATTTGTTGGTGTTTTTCAATGTTGAGGTTGTTGTTGAATTTGTTGGTGTTTTTCAATGTTGAGGTTGTTGTTGTTTTTCAATGTTGAGGTTATTGTTGGATTTGTTGGTGTTTTTCAATGTTGAGGTTGTTGTTGTTTTTCAATGTTGAGGTTGTTGTTGAATTTGTTGGTGTTTTTCAATGTTGAGTTTGTTGTTGTTTTTCAATGTTGAGGTTGTTGTTGAATTTGTTGGTGTTTTTCAATTTTGAGGTTGTTGTTGTTTTTCAATGTTGAGGTTGTTGTTGAATTTGTTGGTGTTTTTCAATGTTGAGGTTGTTATTGTTTTTCAATGTTGAGGTTGTTGTTGAATTTGTTGGTGTTTTTCAATGTTGAGGTTGTTGTTGAATTTGTTGGTGTTTTTCAATGATGAGGTTGTTGTTGCTTTTCAATTTTGAGGTTGTTGAATTTGTGGGTGTTTTTCAATCTTGAGTTTGTTGTTCAATTTGTTGGTGTTTTTCAATGTTGATGTTGTTGTTGAAGTTGTTGGTGTTTTTCAATGTTGAGGTTGTTGTTATTTTTCAATGTTGAGGTTGTTGTTGAGTTTGTTAGTGTTTTTCAATGTTGAGGTTGTTGTTGAATTTGTTGGTGTTTTTCAATGTTGAGGTTGTTTTTGAATTTGTTGGTGTTTTTCAATGTTGAGGTTGTTGTTGTTTTTAAATGTTGAGGTTGTTGTTGAATTTGTTGGTGTTTTTTCAATTTTGAGGTTGTTGGTGTTGTTCAATGTTGAGGTTGATTTTGAATTTGACGGTTTTTTTCAATGTCGAGGTTGTTGTTGAATTTGTTGGTGTTTTTCAATGTTGAGGTTGTTGTTGTTTTTCAGTGTTGAGGTTGTTGTTGAATTTGTTGGTGTTTTTCAATGTTGAGGTTGTTGCCGTTTTTCAATGTTGAGGTTGTTGTTGAATTTGTTGGTGTTTTTAAATGTTGACGTTGTTGTTGAATTTGCTGGTGTTTTGCAATGTTGAGGTGGTTGTTGTTTTTCAATGTTGAGGATGTTGTTGAATTTGTTGGTGTTTTTCAATGTTGAGGTTGTAGTTGTTTTTCAATGTTGAGGTTGTTGTTGTATTTGTTGGTGTTTTTCAATTTCGAGGTTGTTGTTGAATTTGTTGGTGTTTTTCAATGTTGAAGTTGTTGTTGAATTTGTTGGTGTTTTTCAATGTTGAGGTTGTTGTTGTTTTTCAATGTTGAGGTTGTTGTTGAATTTGTTGGTGTTTTTCAATGTTGAGGTTGTTGTTGTTTTTCAATGCTGAGGTTGTTGTTGAATTTGTTGGTGTTTTTCAATGTTGAGGTTGTTGTTGAATTTGTTGGTGTTTTTCAATGTTGAGGTTGTTGTTGTTTTTCAATGTTGAGGTTGTTGTTGAATTTGTTGGTGTTTTTCAATGTTTAGGTTGTTGTTGTTTTTCAAAGTTGAGGTTGTTGTTGAATTTATTGGTGTTTTTCAATGTTGAGGTTGTTGTTGAATTTGTTGGTGTTTTTCAATGTTGAGGTTGTTGTTGTTTTTCAATGTTGAGGTTGTTGTTGAATTTGTTGGTGTTTTTCAATGTTGAGGTTGTTGTTGTTTTTCATTTTGAGGTTGTTGTTGAATTTGTTGGTGTTTTTCAATGTTGAGGTTGTTGTTGTTTTTCAATGTTGAGGTTGTTGTTGAATTTGTTGGTGTTTTTCAATGTTGAGGTTGTTGTTGAATTTGTTGGTGTTTTTCAATGTTGAGGTTGTTGTTATTTTTCAATGTTGAGGTTGTTGTTGAGTTTGTTGGTGTTTTTCAATGTTGAGGTTGATTTTGAATTTGAGGGTGTTTTTCAATTTCGAGGTTGTTGTTGAATTTGTTGGTGTTTTTCAATGTTGAGGTTGTTGTTGTTTTTCAATGTTGAGGTTGTTGTTGAATTTGTTGGTGTTTTTCAATGTTGAGGTTGTTGTTGAATTTTTTGGTGTTTTTCAATGTTGAGGTTGTTGTTCTTTTTCAATGCTGAGGTTGTTGTTGAATTTGTTGGTGTTTTTCAATGTTGAGGTTGTTGTTGAATTTGTTGATGTTTTTCAATGTTGAGGTTGTTGTTGTTTTTCAATGTTGAGGTTGTTGTTGAATTTGTTGGTGTGTTTCAATGTTGAGGTTGTTGTTGTTTTTCAATGTTGAGGTTGTTGTTGAATTTGTTGGTGTTTTTCAATGTTGAGGTTGTTGTTGAATTTGTTGGTGTTTTTCAATGTTGAGGTTGTTGCTGTTTTTCAATGTTGAGGTTGTTGTTGAATTTGTTCGTGTTTTTCAATGTTGAGATTGTTGTTGTTTTTCAATGTTGAGGTTGTTGTTGAAATTGTTGGTGTTTTTAAATGTTGAGGTTGCTGTTGAATTTGTTGGTGTTTTTCAATGTTGAAGTTGTTGTTGTTTTTCAATTTTGAGGTTGTTGTTGAATTTGTTTTTGTTTTTCAATGTTGAGGTTGTTGTTGAATTTGTTGGTGTTTTTCAATTTCGAGGTTGTTGTTGAATTGGTTGGTGTTTTTCAATGTTGAAGTTGTTGTTGAATTTGTTGGTGTTTTTCAATGTTGAGGTTGTTGTTGTTTTTCAATGTTGAGGTTGTTGTTGAATTTGTTGGTGTTTTCCAATGTTGAGGTTGTTGTTGTTTTTCAATGCTGAGGTTGTTGTTGAATTTGTTGGTGTTTTTCTATGCTGAGGTTGTTGTTGAATTTGTTGGTGTTTTTCAATGTTGAGGTTGTTGTTGTTTTTCAATGTTGAGGTTGTTGTTGAATTTGTTGGTGTTTTTCAATGTTGAGGTTGTTGTTGTTTTTCATTGTTGAGGTTGTTGTTGAATTTGTTGGTGTTTTTCAATGTTGAGGTTGTTGTTGAATTTGTTGGTGTTTTTAAATGTTGAGGTTGTTGTTGTTTTTCAATGTTGAGGTTATTGTTGGATTTGTTGGTGTTTTTCAATGTTGAGGTTGTTGTTGTTTTTCAATGTTGAGGTTGTTGTTGAATTTGTTGGTGTTTTTCAATGTTGAGTTTGTTGTTGTTTTTCAATGTTGAGGTTGTTGTTGAATTTGTTGGTGTTTTTCAATTTTGAGGTTGTTGTTGTTTTTCAATGTTGAGGTTGTTGTTGAATTTGTTGGTGTTTTTCAATGTTGAGGTTGTTATTGTTTTTCAATGTTGAGGTTGTTGTTGAATTTGTTGGTGTTTTTCAATGTTGAGGTTGTTGTTGAATTTGTTGGTGTTTTTCAATGATGAGGTTGTTGTTGCTTTTCAATTTTGAGGTTGTTGAATTTGTGGGTGTTTTTCAATCTTGAGTTTGTTGTTCAATTTGTTGGTGTTTTTCAATGTTGATGTTGTTGTTGAAGTTGTTGGTGTTTTTCAATGTTGAGGTTGTTGTTATTTTTCAATGTTGAGGTTGTTGTTGAGTTTGTTAGTGTTTTTCAATGTTGAGGTTGTTGTTGAATTTGTTGGTGTTTTTCAATGTTGAGGTTGTTTTTGAATTTGTTGGTGTTTTTCAATGTTGAGGTTGTTGTTGTTTTTAAATGTTGAGGTTGTTGTTGAATTTGTTGGTGTTTTTTCAATTTTGAGGTTGTTGGTGTTGTTCAATGTTGAGGTTGATTTTGAATTTGACGGTTTTTTTCAATGTCGAGGTTGTTGTTGAATTTGTTGGTGTTTTTCAATGTTGAGGTTGTTGTTGTTTTTCAATGTTGAGGTTGTTGTTGAATTTGTTGGTGTTTTTCAATGTTGAGGTTGTTGCCGTTTTTCAATGTTGAGGTTGTTGTTGAATTTGTTGGTGTTTTTAAATGTTGACGTTGTTGTTGAATTTGCTGGTGTTTTGCAATGTTGAGGTGGTTGTTGTTTTTCAATGTTGAGGATGTTGTTGAATTTGTTGGTGTTTTTCAATGTTGAGGTTGTAGTTGTTTTTCAATGTTGAGGTTGTTGTTGTATTTGTTGGTGTTTTTCAATTTCGAGGTTGTTGTTGAATTTGTTGGTGTTTTTCAATGTTGAAGTTGTTGTTGAATTTGTTGGTGTTTTTCAATGTTGAGGTTGTTGTTGTTTTTCAATGTTGAGGTTGTTGTTGAATTTGTTGGTGTTTTTCAATGTTGAGGTTGTTGTTGTTTTTCAATGCTGAGGTTGTTGTTGAATTTGTTGGTGTTTTTCAATGTTGAGGTTGTTGTTGAATTTGTTGGTGTTTTTCAATGTTGAGGTTGTTGTTGTTTTTCAATGTTGAGGTTGTTGTTGAATTTGTTGGTGTTTTTCAATGTTTAGGTTGTTGTTGTTTTTCAAAGTTGAGGTTGTTGTTGAATTTGTTGGTGTTTTTCAATGTTGAGGTTGTTGTTGAATTTGTTGGTGTTTTTCAATGTTGAGGTTGTTGTTGTTTTTCAATGTTGAGGTTGTTGTTGAATTTGTTGGTGTTTTTCAATGTTGAGGTTGTTGTTGTTTTTCATTTTGAGGTTGTTGTTGAATTTGTTGGTGTTTTTCAATGTTGAGGTTGTTGTTGTTTTTCAATGTTGAGGTTGTTGTTGAATTTGTTGGTGTTTTTCAATGTTGAGGTTGTTGTTGAATTTGTTGGTGTTTTTCAATGTTGAGGTTGTTGTTATTTTTCAATGTTGAGGTTGTTGTTGAGTTTGTTGGTGTTTTTCAATGTTGAGGTTGATTTTGAATTTGAGGGTGTTTTTCAATTTCGAGGTTGTTGTTGAATTTGTTGGTGTTTTTCAATGTTGAGGTTGTTGTTGTTTTTCAATGTTGAGGTTGTTGTTGAATTTGTTGGTGTTTTTCAATGTTGAGGTTGTTGTTCTTTTTCAATGCTGAGGTTGTTGTTGAATTTGTTGGTGTTTTTCAATGTTGAGGTTGTTGTTGAATTTGTTGATGTTTTTCAATGTTGAGGTTGTTGTTGTTTTTCAATGTTGAGGTTGTTGTTGAATTTGTTGGTGTGTTTCAATGTTGAGGTTGTTGTTGTTTTTCAATGTTGAGGTTGTTGTTGAATTTGTTGGTGTTTTTCAATGTTGAGGTTGTTGTTGAATTTGTTGGTGTTTTTCAATGTTGAGGTTGTTGTTGTTTTTCAATGTTGAGGTTGTTGTTGAATTTGTTGGTGTTTTTCAATGTAGAGGTTCATGTTGTTTTTCAATGTTGAGTTTGTTGTTGAATTTGTTGGTGTTTTTCAATGTTGAGTTTGTGGTTGAATTTGTTGGTGTTTTTCAATTTCGAGGTTGTTGTTGTTTTTCAATGTTGAGGTTGTTGTTGTATTTGTTGGTGTTTTTCAATTTCGAGGTTGTTGTTGAATTTGTTGGTGTTTTTCAATGTTGAAGTTGTTGTTGAATTTGTTGGTGTTTTTCAATGTTGAGGTTGTTGTTGTTTTTCAATGTTGAGGTTGTTGTTGAATTTGTTGGTGTTTTTCAATGTTGAGGTTGTTGTTGTTTTTCAATGCTGAGGTTGTTGAATTTGTTGGTGTTTTTCAATGCTGAGGTTGTTGAATTTGTTGGTGTTTTTCAATGTTGAGGTTGTTGTTGAATTTGTTGGTGTTTTTCAATGTTGAGGTTGTTGTTGTTTTTCAATGTTGAGGTTGTTGTTGAATTTGTTGGTGTTTTTCAATGTTGAGGTTGTTGCTGTTTTTCAATGTTGAGGTTGTTGTTGAATTTGTTGGTGTTTTTAAATGTTGAGGTTGTTGTTGAATTTGCTGGTGTTTTGCAATGTTGAGGTGGTTGTTGTTTTTCAATGTTGAGGATGTTGTTGAACTTGTTGGTGTTTTTCAATGTTGAGGTTGTTGTTGTTTTTCAATGTTGAGGTTGTTGTTGAAATTGTTGGTGTTTTTAAATGTTGAGGTTGCTGTTGAATTTGTTGGTGTTTTTCAATGTTGAAGTTGTTGTTGTTTTTCAATTTTGAGGTTGTTGTTGAATTTGTTTTTGTTTTTCAATGTTGAGGTTGTTGTTGAATTTGTTGGTGTTTTTCAATTTCGAGGTTGTTGTTGAATTGGTTGGTGTTTTTCAATGTTGAAGTTGTTGTTGAATTTGTTGGTGTTTTTCAATGTTGAGGTTGTTGTTGTTTTTCAATGTTGAGGTTGTTGTTGAATTTGTTGGTGTTTTCCAATGTTGAGGTTGTTGTTGTTTTTCAATGCTGAGGTTGTTGTTGAATTTGTTGGTGTTTTTCTATGCTGAGGTTGTTGTTGAATTTGTTGGTGTTTTTCAATGTTGAGGTTGTTGTTGTTTTTCAATGTTGAGGTTGTTGTTGAATTTGTTGGTGTTTTTCAATGTTGAGGTTGTTGTTGTTTTTCATTGTTGAGGTTGTTGTTGAATTTGTTGGTGTTTTTCAATGTTGAGGTTGTTGTTGAATTTGTTGGTGTTTTTAAATGTTGAGGTTGTTGTTGTTTTTCAATGTTGAGGTTATTGTTGGATTTGTTGGTGTTTTTCAATGTTGAGGTTGTTGTTGTTTTTCAATGTTGAGGTTGTTGTTGAATTTGTTGGTGTTTTTCAATGTTGAGTTTGTTGTTGTTTTTCAATGTTGAGGTTGTTGTTGAATTTGTTGGTGTTTTTCAATTTTGAGGTTGTTGTTGTTTTTCAATGTTGAGGTTGTTGTTGAATTTGTTGGTGTTTTTCAATGTTGAGGTTGTTATTGTTTTTCAATGTTGAGGTTGTTGTTGAATTTGTTGGTGTTTTTCAATGTTGAGGTTGTTGTTGAATTTGTTGGTGTTTTTCAATGATGAGGTTGTTGTTGCTTTTCAATTTTGAGGTTGTTGAATTTGTGGGTGTTTTTCAATCTTGAGTTTGTTGTTCAATTTGTTGGTGTTTTTCAATGTTGATGTTGTTGTTGAAGTTGTTGGTGTTTTTCAATGTTGAGGTTGTTGTTATTTTTCAATGTTGAGGTTGTTGTTGAGTTTGTTAGTGTTTTTCAATGTTGAGGTTGTTGTTGAATTTGTTGGTGTTTTTCAATGTTGAGGTTGTTTTTGAATTTGTTGGTGTTTTTCAATGTTGAGGTTGTTGTTGTTTTTAAATGTTGAGGTTGTTGTTGAATTTGTTGGTGTTTTTTCAATTTTGAGGTTGTTGGTGTTGTTCAATGTTGAGGTTGATTTTGAATTTGACGGTTTTTTTCAATGTCGAGGTTGTTGTTGAATTTGTTGGTGTTTTTCAATGTTGAGGTTGTTGTTGTTTTTCAATGTTGAGGTTGTTGTTGAATTTGTTGGTGTTTTTCAATGTTGAGGTTGTTGCCGTTTTTCAATGTTGAGGTTGTTGTTGAATTTGTTGGTGTTTTTAAATGTTGACGTTGTTGTTGAATTTGCTGGTGTTTTGCAATGTTGAGGTGGTTGTTGTTTTTCAATGTTGAGGATGTTGTTGAATTTGTTGGTGTTTTTCAATGTTGAGGTTGTAGTTGTTTTTCAATGTTGAGGTTGTTGTTGTATTTGTTGGTGTTTTTCAATTTCGAGGTTGTTGTTGAATTTGTTGGTGTTTTTCAATGTTGAAGTTGTTGTTGAATTTGTTGGTGTTTTTCAATGTTGAGGTTGTTGTTGTTTTTCAATGTTGAGGTTGTTGTTGAATTTGTTGGTGTTTTTCAATGTTGAGGTTGTTGTTGTTTTTCAATGCTGAGGTTGTTGTTGAATTTGTTGGTGTTTTTCAATGTTGAGGTTGTTGTTGAATTTGTTGGTGTTTTTCAATGTTGAGGTTGTTGTTGTTTTTCAATGTTGAGGTTGTTGTTGAATTTGTTGGTGTTTTTCAATGTTTAGGTTGTTGTTGTTTTTCAAAGTTGAGGTTGTTGTTGAATTTGTTGGTGTTTTTCAATGTTGAGGTTGTTGTTGAATTTGTTGGTGTTTTTCAATGTTGAGGTTGTTGTTGTTTTTCAATGTTGAGGTTGTTGTTGAATTTGTTGGTGTTTTTCAATGTTGAGGTTGTTGTTGTTTTTCATTTTGAGGTTGTTGTTGAATTTGTTGGTGTTTTTCAATGTTGAGGTTGTTGTTGTTTTTCAATGTTGAGGTTGTTGTTGAATTTGTTGGTGTTTTTCAATGTTGAGGTTGTTGTTGAATTTGTTGGTGTTTTTCAATGTTGAGGTTGTTGTTATTTTTCAATGTTGAGGTTGTTGTTGAGTTTGTTGGTGTTTTTCAATGTTGAGGTTGATTTTGAATTTGAGGGTGTTTTTCAATTTCGAGGTTGTTGTTGAATTTGTTGGTGTTTTTCAATGTTGAAGTTGTTGTTGTTTTTCAATTTTGAGGTTGTTGTTGAATTTGTTTTTGTTTTTCAATGTTGAGGTTGTTGTTGAATTTGTTGGTGTTTTTCAATTTCGAGGTTGTTGTTGAATTGGTTGGTGTTTTTCAATGTTGAAGTTGTTGTTGAATTTGTTGGTGTTTTTCAATGTTGAGGTTGTTGTTGTTTTTCAATGTTGAGGTTGTTGTTGAATTTGTTGGTGTTTTCCAATGTTGAGGTTGTTGTTGTTTTTCAATGCTGAGGTTGTTGTTGAATTTGTTGGTGTTTTTCTATGCTGAGGTTGTTGTTGAATTTGTTGGTGTTTTTCAATGTTGAGGTTGTTGTTGTTTTTCAATGTTGAGGTTGTTGTTGAATTTGTTGGTGTTTTTCAATGTTGAGGTTGTTGTTGTTTTTCATTGTTGAGGTTGTTGTTGAATTTGTTGGTGTTTTTCAATGTTGAGGTTGTTGTTGAATTTGTTGGTGTTTTTAAATGTTGAGGTTGTTGTTGTTTTTCAATGTTGAGGTTATTGTTGGATTTGTTGGTGTTTTTCAATGTTGAGGTTGTTGTTGTTTTTCAATGTTGAGGTTGTTGTTGAATTTGTTGGTGTTTTTCAATGTTGAGTTTGTTGTTGTTTTTCAATGTTGAGGTTGTTGTTGAATTTGTTGGTGTTTTTCAATTTTGAGGTTGTTGTTGTTTTTCAATGTTGAGGTTGTTGTTGAATTTGTTGGTGTTTTTCAATGTTGAGGTTGTTATTGTTTTTCAATGTTGAGGTTGTTGTTGAATTTGTTGGTGTTTTTCAATGTTGAGGTTGTTGTTGAATTTGTTGGTGTTTTTCAATGATGAGGTTGTTGTTGCTTTTCAATTTTGAGGTTGTTGAATTTGTGGGTGTTTTTCAATCTTGAGTTTGTTGTTCAATTTGTTGGTGTTTTTCAATGTTGATGTTGTTGTTGAAGTTGTTGGTGTTTTTCAATGTTGAGGTTGTTGTTATTTTTCAATGTTGAGGTTGTTGTTGAGTTTGTTAGTGTTTTTCAATGTTGAGGTTGTTGTTGAATTTGTTGGTGTTTTTCAATGTTGAGGTTGTTGTTGTTTTTAAATGTTGAGGTTGTTGTTGAATTTGTTGGTGTTTTTTCAATTTTGAGGTTGCTGGTGTTGTTCAATGTTGAGGTTGATTTTGAATTTGACGGTTTTTTTCAATGTCGAGGTTGTTGTTGAATTTGTTGGTGTTTTTCAATGTTGAGGTTGTTGTTGTTTTTCAATGTTGAGGTTGTTGTTGAATTTGTTGGTGTTTTTCAATGTTGAGGTTGTTGCCGTTTTTCAATGTTGAGGTTGTTGTTGAATTTGTTGGTGTTTTTAAATGTTGACGTTGTTGTTGAATTTGCTGGTGTTTTGCAATGTTGAGGTGGTTGTTGTTTTTCAATGTTGAGGATGTTGTTGAATTTGTTGGTGTTTTTCAATGTTGAGGTTGTAGTTGTTTTTCAATGTTGAGGTTGTTGTTGTATTTGTTGGTGTTTTTCAATTTCGAGGTTGTTGTTGAATTTGTTGGTGTTTTTCAATGTTGAAGTTGTTGTTGAATTTGTTGGTGTTTTTCAATGTTGAGGTTGTTGTTGTTTTTCAATGTTGAGGTTGTTGTTGAATTTGTTGGTGTTTTTCAATGTTGAGGTTGTTGTTGTTTTTCAATGCTGAGGTTGTTGTTGAATTTGTTGGTGTTTTTCAATGTTGAGGTTGTTGTTGAATTTGTTGGTGTTTTTCAATGTTGAGGTTGTTGTTGTTTTTCAATGTTGAGGTTGTTGTTGAATTTGTTGGTGTTTTTCAATGTTTAGGTTGTTGTTGTTTTTCAAAGTTGAGGTTGTTGTTGAATTTGTTGGTGTTTTTCAATGTTGAGGTTGTTGTTGAATTTGTTGGTGTTTTTCAATGTTGAGGTTGTTGTTGTTTTTCAATGTTGAGGTTGTTGTTGAATTTGTTGGTGTTTTTCAATGTTGAGGTTGTTGTTGTTTTTCATTTTGAGGTTGTTGTTGAATTTGTTGGTGTTTTTCAATGTTGAGGTTGTTGTTGTTTTTCAATGTTGAGGTTGTTGTTGAATTTGTTGGTGTTTTTCAATATTGAGGTTGTTGTTGAATTTGTTGGTGTTTTTCAATGTTGAGGTTGTTGTTATTTTTCAATGTTGAGGTTGTTGTTGAGTTTGTTGGTGTTTTTCAATGTTGAGGTTGATTTTGAATTTGAGGGTGTTTTTCAATTTCGAGGTTGTTGTTGAATTTGTTGGTGTTTTTCAATGTTGAGGTTGTTGTTGTTTTTCAATGTTGAGGTTGTTGTTGAATTTGTTGGTGTTTTTCAATGTTGAGGTTGTTGTTCTTTTTCAATGCTGAGGTTGTTGTTGAATTTGTTGGTGTTTTTCAATGTTGAGGTTGTTGTTGAATTTGTTGATGTTTTTCAATGTTGAGGTTGTTGTTGTTTTTCAATGTTGAGGTTGTTGTTGAATTTGTTGGTGTGTTTCAATGTTGAGGTTGTTGTTGTTTTTCAATGTTGAGGTTGTTGTTGAATTTGTTGGTGTTTTTCAATGTTGAGGTTGTTGTTGAATTTGTTGGTGTTTTTCAATGTTGAGGTTGTTGTTGTTTTTCAATGTTGAGGTTGTTGTTGAATTTGTTGGTGTTTTTCAATGTAGAGGTTCATGTTGTTTTTCAATGTTGAGTTTGTTGTTGAATTTGTTGGTGTTTTTCAATGTTGAGTTTGTGGTTGAATTTGTTGGTGTTTTTCAATTTCGAGGTTGTTGTTGTTTTTCAATGTTGAGGTTGTTGTTGTATTTGTTGGTGTTTTTCAATTTCGAGGTTGTTGTTGAATTTGTTGGTGTTTTTCAATGTTGAAGTTGTTGTTGAATTTGTTGGTGTTTTTCAATGTTGAGGTTGTTGTTGTTTTTCAATGTTGAGGTTGTTGTTGAATTTGTTGGTGTTTTTCAATGTTGAGGTTTTGTTGTTTTTCAATGCTGAGGTTGTTGAATTTGTTGGTGTTTTTCAATGCTGAGGTTGTTGAATTTGTTGGTGTTTTTCAATGTTGAGGTTGTTGTTGAATTTGTTGGTGTTTTTCAATGTTGAGGTTGTTGTTGTTTTTCAATGTTGAGGTTGTTGTTGAATTTGTTGGTGTTTTTCAATGTTGAGGTTGTTGCTGTTTTTCAATGTTGAGGTTGTTGTTGAATTTGTTGGTGTTTTTAAATGTTGAGGTTGTTGTTGAATTTGCTGGTGTTTTGCAATGTTGAGGTGGTTGTTGTTTTTCAATGTTGAGGATGTTGTTGAACTTGTTGGTGTTTTTCAATGTTGAGGTTGTTGTTGTTTTTCAATGTTGAGGTTGTTGTTGTATTTGTTGGTGTTTTTCAATTTCGAGGTTGTTGTTGAATTTGTTGGTGTTTTTCAATGTTGAAGTTGTTGTTGAATTTGTTGGTGTTTTTCAATGTTGAGGTTGTTGTTGTTTTTCAATGTTGAGGTTGTTGTTGAATTTGTTGGTGTTTTTCAATGTTGAGGTTGTTGTTGTTTTTCAATGCTGAGGTTGTTGTTGAATTTGTTGGTGTTTTTCAATGTTGAGGTTGTTGTTGAATTTGTTGGTGTTTTTCAATGTTGAGGTTGTTGTTGTTTTTCAATGTTGAGGTTGTTGTTGAATTTGTTGGTGTTTTTCAATGTTTAGGTTGTTGTTGTTTTTCAAAGTTGAGGTTGTTGTTGAATTTGTTGGTGTTTTTCAATGTTGAGGTTGTTGTTGAATTTGTTGGTGTTTTTCAATGTTGAGGTTGTTGTTGTTTTTCAATGTGAGGTTGTTGTTGAATTTGTTGGTGTTTTTCAATGTTGAGGTTGTTGTTGAATTTGTTGGTGTTTTTCAATGTTGAGGTTGTTGTTATTTTTCAATGTTGAGGTTGTTGTTGAGTTTGTTGGTGTTTTTCAATGTTGAGGTTGATTTTGAATTTGAGGGTGTTTTTCAATGTCGAGGTTGTTGTTGAATTTGTTGGTGTTTTTCAATGTTGAGGTTGTTGTTGTTTTTCAATGTTGAGGTTGTTGTTGAATTTGTTGGTGTTTTTCAATGTTGAGGTTGTTGTTGAATTTGTTGGTGTTTTTCAATGTTGAGGTTGTTGTTCTTTTTCAATGCTGAGGTTGTTGTTGAATTTGTTGGTGTTTTTCAATGTTGAGGTTGTTGTTGAATTTGTTGATGTTTTTCAATGTTGAGGCTGTTGTTGTTTTTCAATGTTGTGGTTGTTGTTGAATTTGTTGGTGTTTTTCAATGTTGAGGTTATTGTTGTTTTTCAATGTTGAGGTTGTTGTTGAATTTGTTGGTGTTTTTCAATGTTGAGGTTGTTGTTGAAATTGTTGGTGTTTTTCAATGTTGAGGTTGTTGTTGTTTTTCAATGTTGAGGTTGTTGTTGAATTTGTTGGTGTTTTTCAATGTAGAGGTTGTTGTTGTTTTTCAATGTTGAGTTTGTTGTTGAATTTGTTGGTGTTTTTCAATGTTGAGTTTGTTGTTGAATTTGTTGGTGTTTTTCAATTTCGAGGTTGTTGTTGAATTTGTTAGTGTTTTTCAATGTTGAGATTGTTGCTGAAATTGTTGGTGTTTTTCAATGTTGAGGTTGTTGTTGAATTTGTTGGTGTTTTTCAATGTTGAGGTTGTTGTTGTTTTTCAATGTTGAGGTTGTTGTTGTATTTGTTGGTGTTTTTCAATTTCGAGGTTGTTGTTGAATTTGTTGGTGTTTTTCAATGTTGAAGTTGTTGTTGAATTTGTTGGTGTTTTTCAATGTTGAGGTTGTTGTTGTTTTTCAATGTTGAGGTTGTTGTTGAATTTGTTGGTGTTTTTCAATGTTGAGGTTGTTGTTGTTTTTCAATGCTGAGGTTGTTGTTGAATTTGTTGGTGTTTTTCAATGTTGAGGTTGTTGTTGAATTTGTTGGTGCTTTTCAATGTTGAGGTTGTTGTTGTTTTTCAATGTTGAGGTTGTTGTTGAATTTGTTGGTGTTTTTCAATGTTTAGGTTGTTGTTGTTTTTCAATGTTGAGGTTGTTGTTGAATTTGTTGGTGTTTTTCAATGTTGAGGTTGTTGTTGAATTTGTTGGTGTTTTTCAATGTTGAGGTTGTTGTTGTTTTTCAATGCTGAGGTTGTTGTTGAATTTGTTGGTGTTTTTCAATGTTGAGTTTGTTGTTGTTTTTCAATGTTGAGGTTGTTGTTGTTTTTCAATGTCGAGGTTGTTGTTGAATTTGTTGGTGTTTTTCAATGTTGAGGTTGTTGTTGTTTTTCAATGTTGAGTTTGTTGTTGAATTTGTTGGTGTTTTTCAATGTTGAGTTTGTTGTTGAATTTGGTGGTGTTTTTCAATTTCGAGGTTGTTGTTAAATTTGTTAGTGTTTTTCAATGTTGAGGTTGTTGTTGAATTTGTTGGTGTTTTTCAATATTGAGGTTGTTGTTGAATTTGTTGGTGTTTTTCAATGTTGAGGTTGTTGTTGTTTTTCAATGTTGAGGTTGTTGTTGTTTTTGTTGGTGTTTTTCAATTTCGAGGTTGTTGTTGAATTTGTTGGTGTTTTTCAATGTTGAGGTTGTTGTTGTTTTTCAATGTTGAGGTTGTTGTTGAATTTGTTGGTGTTTTTCAATGTAGAGGTTGTTGTTGAATTTGTTGGTGTTTTTCAATGTTGAGGTTGTTGTTATTTTTCAATGTTGAGGTTGTTGTTGAGTTTGTTGATGTTTTTCAATGTTGAGGTTGATTTTGAATTTGAGGGTGTTTTTCAATGTCGAGGTTGTTGTTGAATTTGTTGGTGTTTTTCAATGTTGAGGTTGTTGTTGTTTTTCAATGTTGAGGTTGTTGTTGAATTTGTTGGTGTTTTTCAATGTTGAGGTTGTTGTTGAATTTGTTGGTGTTTTTCAATGTTGAGGTTGTTGTTCTTTTTCAATGCTGAGGTTGTTGTTGAATTTGTTGGTGTTTTTCAATGTTGAGGTTTTTTTTTGAATTTGTTGGTGTTTTTCACTGTTGAGGTTGTTGTTGTTTTTCAATGTTGAGGTTGCTGTTGAATTTGTTGGTGTTTTTCAATGTTTAGGTTGTTGTTGTTTTTCAATGTTGAGGTTGTTGTTGAATTTGTTGGTGTTTTTCAATGTTGAGGTTGTTGTTGAATTTGTTGGTGTTTTTCAATGTTGAGGTTGTTGTTGTTTTTCAATGTTGAGGTTGTTGTTGAATTTGTTGGTGTTTTTCAATGTTGAGTTTGTTGTTGTTTTTCAATGTTGAGGCTGTTGTTGTTTTTCAATGTTGAGGTTGTTGTTGAATTTGTTGGTGTTTTTCAATGTTGAGGTTGTTGTTGTTTTTCAATGTTGAGGTTGTTGTTGAATTTGTTGGTGTTTTTCAATGTTGAGACTGTTGTTGAATTTGTTGGTGTTTTCCAATGTTGAGGTTTTTGTTGTTTTTCAATGTTGAGTTTGTTGTTGAATTTGTTGGTGTTTTTCAATGTTGAGTTTGTTGTTGAATTTGTTGGTGTTTTTCAATTTCGAGGTTGTTGTTGAATTTGTTAGTGTTTTTCAATGTTGAGGTTGTTGTTGAATTTGTTGGTGTTTTTCAATGTTGAAGTTGTTGTTGAATTTGTTGGTGTTTTTCAATGTTGAGGTTGTTGTTGTTTTTCAATGTTGAGGTTGTTGTTGTATTTGTTGCTGTTTTTCAATTTCGAGGTTGTTGTTGAATTTGTTGGTGTTTTTCAATGTTGAGGTTGTTGTTGTTTTTCAATGCTGAGGTTGTTGTTGAATTTGTTGGTGTTTTTCAATGTTGAGGTTGTTGTTGTTTTTCAATGTTGAGGTTGTTGTTGAATTTGTTGGTGTTTTTCAATGTTGAGGTTGTTGTTGTTTTTCAATGTTGAGGTTGTTGTTGAATTTGTTGGTGTTTTTCAATGTTGAGGTTGTTGTTGAATTTGTTGGTGTTTTTCAATGTTGAGGTTCTTGTTGTTTTTCAATGTTGAGGTTGTTGTTGAATTTGTTGGTGTTTTTCAATGTTGAGTTTGTTGTTGTTTTTCAATGTTGAGGTTGTTGTTGTTTTTCAATGTTGAGGTTGTTGTTGAATTTGTTGGTGTTTTTCAATGTTGAGGTTGTTGTTGTTTTTCAATGTTGAGGTTGTTGTTGAATTTGTTGGTGCTTTTCAATGTTGAGGTTGTTGTTGAAATTGTTGGTGTTTTTCAATGTTGAGGTTGTTGTTGTTTTTCAATGTTGAGGTTGTTGTTGAATTTATTGGTGTTTTTCAATGTTGAGTTTGTTGTTGAATTTGTTGGTGTTTTTCAATTTCGAGGTTGTTGTTGAATTTGTTGGTGCTTTTCAATGTTGAGGTTGCTGTTGAATTTGTTGGTGTTTTTCAATGTTGAGGTTGTTGTTGAATTTGTTGGTGTTTTTCAATGTTGAGGTTGTTGTTGTTTTTCAATGTTGAGGTTGTTGTTGAATTTGTTGTTGTTTTTCAATGCTGAGGTTGTTGTTGAATTTGTTGGTGTTTTTCAATGTTGAGGTTGTTGTTGTTTTTCAATGTTGAGGTTGTTGTTGAATTTGTTGGTGTTTTTCAATGTTGAGGTTGTTGGTCTTTTTCAATGTTGAGGTTGTTGTTGAGTTTGTTGGTGTTTTTCAATGTTGAGGTTCTTGATGAATTTGTTGGTGTTTTTCAATGTTGAGGTTGTTGTTGAATTTGTTGGTGTTTTTCAATGCTGAGGTTGTTGTTGTTTTTAAATGTTGGGGTTGTTGTTGAATTTGTTGGTGTTTTTCAATTTTGAGGATGTTTTTGTTTTTCAATGTTGAGGTTGTTGTTGAATTTGTTGGTGTTTTTCCATGATGAGGTTGTTGTTGTTTTTCAAAGTTGAGGTTGTTGTTGAATTTGTTGGTGTTTTTCAATGTCGGGGTTGTTGTTGAATTTGTTGGTGTTTTTCTATGTTGAATTTTTTGTTGAATTTGTTGGTGTTTTTCAATGTTGAGGTTGTTGTTTTTCAATGTTGAGGTTGTTGTTGAATTTGTTGGCGTTTTTAAATGTTGAGGTTGTTGTTGAATTTGTTGGTGTTTTCAATGTTGAGGTTTTTGTTGAATTTGTTGGTCTTTTTCAATGTTGAGGTTGTTGTTGTTTTTCAATGTTGAGGTTGTTGTTGAATTTGATGGTGTTTTTCAATGTCGACGTTGTTGTTGAATTTGTTGGTGTTTTTCAATGTTGAAGTTGTTGTTGAATTTGTTGGTGTTTTTCAATGTTGAGGTTGTTGCTGTTTTTCAATGTTGAGGTTGTTGTTGAATTTGTTCGTGTTTTTCAATGTTGAGATTATTGTTGTTTTTCAATGTTGAGGTTGTTGTTGAAATTGTTGGTGTTTTTAAATGTTGAGGTTGCTGTTGAATTTGTTGGTGTTTTTCAATGTTGAGGTTGTTGTTGTTTTTAATTTTGAGGTTGTTGTTGAATTTGTTTTTGTTTTTCAATGTTGAGGTTGTTGTTGAATTTGTTGGTGTTTTTCAATTTCGAGGTTGTTGTTGAATTGGTTGGTGTTTTTCAATGTTGAAGTTGTTGTTGAATTTGTTGGTGTTTTTCAATGTTGAGGTTGTTGTTGTTTTTCAATGTTGAGGTTGTTGTTGAATTTGTTGGTGTTTTTCAATGTTGAGGTTGTTGTTGTTTTTCAATGCTGAGGTTGTTGTTGAATTTGTTGGTGTTTTTCTATGCTGAGGTTGTTGTTGAATTTGTTGGTGTTTTTCAATGTTGAGGTTGTTGTTGTTTTTCAATGTTGAGGTTGTTGTTGAATTTGTTGGTGTTTTTCAATGTTGAGGTTGTTGTTGTTTTTCAATGTTGAGGTTGTTGTTGAATTTGTTGGTGTTTTTCAATGTTGAGGTTGTTGTTGAATTTGTTGGTGTTTTTCAATGTTGAGGTTGTTGTTGTTTTTCAATGTTGAGGTTATTGTTGGATTTGTTGGTGTTTTTCAATGTTGAGGTTGTTGTTGTTTTTCAATGTTGAGGTTGTTGTTGAATTTGTTGGTGTTTTTCAATGTTGAGTTTGTTGTTGTTTTTCAATGTTGAGGTTGTTGTTGAATTTGTTGGTGTTTTTCAATGTTGAGGTTGTTGTTGTTTTTCAATGTTGTGGTTGTTGTTGAATTTGTTGGTGTTTTTCAATGTTGAGGTTGTTGTTGTTTTTCAATGTCGAGGTTGTTGTTGAATTTGTTGGTGTTTTTCAATGTTGAGGTTGTTGTTGAATTTGTTGGTGTTTTTCAATGATGAGGTTGTTGTTGCTTTTCAATTTTGAGGTTGTTGAATTTGTGGGTGTTTTTCAATCTTGAGTTTGTTGTTGAATTTGTTGGTGTTTTTCAATGTTGATGTTGTTGTTGAAGTTGTTGGTGTTTTTCAATGTTGAGGTTGTTGCTTTTTTCAATGTTGAGGTTGTTGTTGAGTTTGTTAGTGTTTTTCAATGTTGAGGTTGTTGTTGAATTTGTTGGTGTTTTTCAATGTTGAGGTTGTTTTTGAATTTGTTGGTGTTTTTCAATGTTGAGGTTGTTGTTGAATTTGTTGGTGTTTTTTCAATTTTGAGGTTGTTGGTGTTGTTCAATGTTGAGGTTGATTTTGAATTTGAGGGTGTTTTTCAATGTCGAGGTTGTTGTTGAATTTGTTGGTGTTTTTCAATGTTGAGGTTGTTGTTGTTTTTCAATGTTGAGGTTGTTGTTGAATTTGTTGGTGTTTTTCAATGTTGAGGTTGTTGCCGTTTTTCAATGTTGAGGTTGTTGTTGAATTTGTTGGTGTTTTTCAATGTTGAGGTTGTTGTTGAATTTGCTGGTGTTTTGCAATGTTGAGGTGGTTGTTGTTTTTCAATGTTGAGGATGTTGTTGAATTTGTTGGTGTTTTTCAATGTTGAGGTTGTAGTTGTTTTTCAATGTTGAGGTTGTTGTTGTATTTGTTGGTGTTTTTCAATTTCGAGGTTGTTGTTGAATTTGTTGGTGTTTTTCAATGTTGAAGTTGTTGTTGAATTTGTTGGTGTTTTTCAATGTTGAGGTTGTTGTTGTTTTTCAATGTTAAGGTTGTTGTTGAATTTGTTGGTGTTTTTCAATGTTGAGGTTGTTGTTGTTTTTCAATGCTGAGGTTGTTGTTGAATTTGTTGGTGTTTTTCAATGCTGAGGTTGTTGTTGAATTTGTTGGTGTTTTTCAATGTTGAGGTTGTTGTTGTTTTTCAATGTTGAGGTTGTTGTTGAATTTGTTGGTGTTTTTCAATGTTTAGGCTGTTGTTCCTTTTCAAAGTTGAGGTTGTTGTTGAATTTGTTGGTGTTTTTCAATGTTGAGGTTGTTGTTGAATTTGTTGGTGTTTTTCAATGTTGAGGTTGTTGTTGTTTTTCAATGTTGAGGTTGTTGTTGAATTTGTTGGTGTTTTTCAATGTTGAGGTTGTTGTTGTTTTTCATTTTGAGGTTGTTGTTGAATTTGTTGGTGTTTTTCAATGTTGAAGTTGTTGTTGAATTTGTTGGTGTTTTTCAATGTTGAGGTTGTTGCTGTTTTTCAATGTTGAGGTTGTTGTTGAATTTGTTCGTGTTTTTCAATGTTGAGATTATTGTTGTTTTTCAATGTTGAGGTTGTTGTTGAAATTGTTGGTGTTTTTAAATGTTGAGGTTGCTGTTGAATTTGTTGGTGTTTTTCAATGTTGAGGTTGTTGTTGTTTTTAATTTTGAGGTTGTTGTTGAATTTGTTTTTGTTTTTCAATGTTGAGGTTGTTGTTGAATTTGTTGGTGTTTTTCAATTTCGAGGTTGTTGTTGAATTGGTTGGTGTTTTTCAATGTTGAAGTTGTTGTTGAATTTGTTGGTGTTTTTCAATGTTGAGGTTGTTGTTGTTTTTCAATGTTGAGGTTGTTGTTGAATTTGTTGGTGTTTTTCAATGTTGAGGTTGTTGTTGTTTTTCAATGCTGAGGTTGTTGTTGAATTTGTTGGTGTTTTTCTATGCTGAGGTTGTTGTTGAATTTGTTGGTGTTTTTCAATGTTGAGGTTGTTGTTGTTTTTCAATGTTGAGGTTGTTGTTGAATTTGTTGGTGTTTTTCAATGTTGAGGTTGTTGTTGTTTTTCAATGTTGAGGTTGTTGTTGAATTTGTTGGTGTTTTTCAATGTTGAGGTTGTTGTTGAATTTGTTGGTGTTTTTCAATGTTGAGGTTGTTGTTGTTTTTCAATGTTGAGGTTATTGTTGGATTTGTTGGTGTTTTTCAATGTTGAGGTTGTTGTTGTTTTTCAATGTTGAGGTTGTTGTTGAATTTGTTGGTGTTTTTCAATGTTGAGTTTGTTGTTGTTTTTCAATGTTGAGGTTGTTGTTGAATTTGTTGGTGTTTTTCAATGTTGAGGTTGTTGTTGTTTTTCAATGTTGTGGTTGTTGTTGAATTTGTTGGTGTTTTTCAATGTTGAGGTTGTTGTTGTTTTTCAATGTCGAGGTTGTTGTTGAATTTGTTGGTGTTTTTCAATGTTGAGGTTGTTGTTGAATTTGTTGGTGTTTTTCAATGATGAGGTTGTTGTTGCTTTTCAATTTTGAGGTTGTTGAATTTGTGGGTGTTTTTCAATCTTGAGTTTGTTGTTGAATTTGTTGGTGTTTTTCAATGTTGATGTTGTTGTTGAAGTTGTTGGTGTTTTTCAATGTTGAGGTTGTTGCTTTTTTCAATGTTGAGGTTGTTGTTGAGTTTGTTAGTGTTTTTCAATGTTGAGGTTGTTGTTGAATTTGTTGGTGTTTTTCAATGTTGAGGTTGTTTTTGAATTTGTTGGTGTTTTTCAATGTTGAGGTTGTTGTTGAATTTGTTGGTGTTTTTTCAATTTTGAGGTTGTTGGTGTTGTTCAATGTTGAGGTTGATTTTGAATTTGAGGGTGTTTTTCAATGTCGAGGTTGTTGTTGAATTTGTTGGTGTTTTTCAATGTTGAGGTTGTTGTTGTTTTTCAATGTTGAGGTTGTTGTTGAATTTGTTGGTGTTTTTCAATGTTGAGGTTGTTGCCGTTTTTCAATGTTGAGGTTGTTGTTGAATTTGTTGGTGTTTTTCAATGTTGAGGTTGTTGTTGAATTTGCTGGTGTTTTGCAATGTTGAGGTGGTTGTTGTTTTTCAATGTTGAGGATGTTGTTGAATTTGTTGGTGTTTTTCAATGTTGAGGTTGTAGTTGTTTTTCAATGTTGAGGTTGTTGTTGTATTTGTTGGTGTTTTTCAATTTCGAGGTTGTTGTTGAATTTGTTGGTGTTTTTCAATGTTGAAGTTGTTGTTGAATTTGTTGGTGTTTTTCAATGTTGAGGTTGTTGTTGTTTTTCAATGTTAAGGTTGTTGTTGAATTTGTTGGTGTTTTTCAATGTTGAGGTTGTTGTTGTTTTTCAATGCTGAGGTTGTTGTTGAATTTGTTGGTGTTTTTCAATGCTGAGGTTGTTGTTGAATTTGTTGGTGTTTTTCAATGTTGAGGTTGTTGTTGTTTTTCAATGTTGAGGTTGTTGTTGAATTTGTTGGTGTTTTTCAATGTTTAGGTTGTTGTTCCTTTTCAAAGTTGAGGTTGTTGTTGAATTTGTTGGTGTTTTTCAATGTTGAGGTTGTTGTTGAATTTGTTGGTGTTTTTCAATGTTGAGGTTGTTGTTGTTTTTCAATGTTGAGGTTGTTGTTGAATTTGTTGGTGTTTTTCAATGTTGAGGTTGTTGTTGTTTTTCATTTTGAGGTTGTTGTTGAATTTGTTGGTGTTTTTCAATGTTGAGGTTGTTGTTGTTTTTCAATGTTGAGGTTGTTGTTGAATTTGTTGGTGTTTTTCAATGTTGAGGTTCTTGTTGAATTTGTTGGTGTTTTTCAATGTTGAGGTTGTTGTTATTTTTCAATGTTGAGGTTGTTGTTGAGTTTGTTGGTGTTTTTCAATGTTGAGGTTGATTTTGAATTTGAGGGTGTTTTTCAATTTCGAGGTTGTTGTTGAATTTGTTGGTGTTTTTCAATGTTGAGGTTGTTGTTGTTTTTCAATGTTGAGGTTGTTATTGAATTTGTTGGTGTTTTTCAATGTTGAGGTTGTTGTTGAATTTGTTGGTGTTTTTCAATGTTGAGGTTGTTGTTCTTTTTCAATGCTGAGGTTGTTGTTGAATTTGTTGTTGTTTTTCAATGTTGAGGTTGTTGTTGTATTTGTTGGTGTTTTTCAATTTCGAGGTTGTTGTTGAATTTGTTGGTGTTTTTCAATGTTGAAGTTGTTGTTGAATTTGTTGGTGTTTTTCAATGTTGAGGTTGTTGTTGTTTTTCAATGTTGAGGTTGTTGTTGAATTTGTTGGTGTTTTTCAATGTTGAGGTTGTTGTTGTTTTTCAATGCTGAGGTTGTTGTTGAATTTGTTGGTGTTTTTCAATGTTGAGGTTGTTGTTGAATTTGTTGGTGTTTTTCAATGTAGAGGTTGTTGTTGTTTTTCAATGTTGAGTTTGTTGTTGAATTTGTTGGTGTTTTTCAATGTTGAGTTTGTTGTTGAATTTGTTGGTGTTTTTCAATTTCGAGGTTGTTGTTGAATTTGTTAGTGTTTTCAATGTTGAGATTGTTGCTGAAATTGGTGGTGTTTTTCAATGTTGAGGTTGTTGTTGAATTTGTTGGTGTTTTTCAATGTTGAGGTTGTTGTTGTTTTTCAATGTTGAGGTTGTTGTTGTATTTGTTGGTGTTTTTCAATTTCGAGGTTGTTTTTGAATTTGTTGGTGTTTTTCAATGTTGAAGTTGTTGTTGAATTTGTTGGTGTTTTTCAATGTTGAGGTTGTTGTTGTTTTTCAATGTTGAGGTTGTTGTTGAATTTGTTGGTGTTTTTCAATGTTGAGGTTGTTGTTGTTTTTTAATGCTGAGGTTGTTGTTGAATTTGTTGGTGTTTTTCAATGTTGAGGTTGTTGTTGAATTTGTTGGTGCTTTTCAATGTTGAGGTTGTTGTTGTTTTTCAATGTTGAGGTTGTTGTTGAATTTGTTGGTGTTTTTCAATGTTTAGGTTGTTGTTGTTTTTCAATGTTGAGGTTGTTGTTGAATTTGTTGGTGTTTTTCAATGTTGAGGTTGCGGTTGTTTTTCAATTCTGAGGTTGTTGTTGAATTTGTTGGTGTTTTTCAATGTTGAGTTTGTTGATGTTTTTCAATGTTGAGGTTGTTGTTGTTTTTCAATGTCGAGGTTGTTGTTGAATTTGTTGGTGTTTTTCAATGTTGAGGTTGTTGTTGTTTTTCAATGTTGAGTTTGTTGTTGAATTTGTTCGTGTTTTTCAATGTTGAGTTTGTTGTTGAATTTGTTGGTGTTTTTCAATTTCGAGGTTGTTGTTAAATTTGTTAGTGTTTTTCAATGTTGAGGTTGTTGTTGAATTTGTTGGTGTTTTTCAATATTGAGGTTGTTGTTGAATTTGTTGGTGTTTTTCAATGTTGAGGTTGTTGTTGTTTTTCAATGTTGAGGTTGTTGTTGTATTTGTTGGTGTTTTTCAATTTCGAGGTTGTTGTTGAATTTGTTGGTGTTTTTCAATGTTGAGGTTGTTGTTGTTTTTCAATGTTGAGGTTGTTGTTGAATTTGTTGGTGTTTTTCAATGTTGAGGTTGTTGTTATTTTTCAATGTTGAGGTTGTTGTTGAGTTTGTTGATGTTTTTCAATGTTGAGGTTGATTTTGAATTTAAGGGTGTTTTTCAATGTCGAGGTTGTTGTTGAATTTGTTGGTGTTTTTCAATGTTGAGGTTGTTGTTGTTTTTCAATGTTGAGGTTGTTGTTGAATTTGTTGGTGTTTTTCAATGTTGAGGTTGTTGTTGAATTTGTTGGTGTTTTTCAATGTTGAGGTTGTTGTTCTTTTTCAATGCTGAGGTTGTTGTTGAATTTGTTGGTGTTTTTCAATGTTGAGGTTTTTGTTGAATTTGTTGGTGTTTTTGACTGTTGAGGTTGTTGTTGTTTTTCAATGTTGAGGTTGCTGTTGAATTTGTTGGTGTTTTTCAATGTTTAGGTTGTTGTTGTTTTTCAATGTTGAGGTTGTTGTTGAATTTGTTGGTGTTTTTCAATGTTGAGGTTGTTGTTGAATTTGTTGGTGTTTTTCAATGTTGAGGTTGTTGTTGTTTTTCAATGTTGAGGTTGTTGTTGAATTTGTTGGTGTTTTTCAATGTTGAGTTTGTTGTTGTTTTTCAATGTTGAGGCTGTTGTTGTTTTTCAATGTTGAGGTTGTTGTTGAATTTGTTGGTGTTTTTCAATGTTGAGGTTGTTGTTGTTTTTCAATGTTGAGGTTGTTGTTGAATTTGTTGGTGTTTTTCAATGTTGAGACTGTTGTTGAATTTGTTGGTGTTTTTCAATGTTGAGGTTGTTGTTGTTTTTCAATGTTGAGTTTGTTGTTGAATTTGTTGGTGTTTTTCAATGTTGAGTTTGTTGTTGAATTTGTTGGTGTTTTTCAATTTCGAGGTTGTTGTTGAATTTGTTAGTGTTTTTCAATGTTGAGGTTGTTGTTGAATTTGTTGGTGTTTTTCAATGTTGAGGTTGTTGTTGTTTTTCAATGTTGAGATTGTTGTTGTATTTGTTGCTGTTTTTCAATTTCGAGGTTGTTGTTGAATTTGTTGGTGTTTTTCAATGTTGAGGTTGTTGTTGTTTTTCAATGCTGAGGTTGTTGTTGAATTTGTTGGTGTTTTTCAATGTTGAGGTTGTTGTTGTTTTTCAATGTTGAGGTTGTTGTTGAATTTGTTGGTGTTTTTCAATGTTGAGGTTGTTGTTGTTTTTCAATGTTGAGGTTGTTGTTGAATTTGTTCGTGTTTTTCAATGTTGAGGTTGTTGTTGAATTTGTTGGTGTTTTTCAATGTTGAGGTTGTTGTTGTTTTTCAATGTTGAGGTTGTTGTTGAATTTGTTGGTGTTTTTCAATGTTGAGTTTGTTGTTGTTTTTCAATGTTGAGGCTGTTGTTGTTTTTCAATGTTGAGGTTGTTGTTGAATTTGTTGGTGTTTTTCAATGTTGAGGTTGTTGTTGTTTTTCAATGTTGAGGTTGTTGTTGAATTTGTTGGTGTTTTTCAATGTTGAGACTGTTGTTGAATTTGTTGGTGTTTTTCAATGTTGAGGTTGTTGTTGTTTTTCAATGTTGAGTTTGTTGTTGAATTTGTTGGTGTTTTTCAATGTTGAGTTTGTTGTTGAATTTGTTGGTGTTTTTCAATTTCGAGGTTGTTGTTGAATTTGTTAGTGTTTTTCAATGTTGAGGTTGTTGTTGAATTTGTTGGTGTTTTTCAATGTTGAGGTTGTTGTTGAATTTGTTGGTGTTTTTCAATGTTGAGGTTGTTGTTGTTTTTCAATGTTGAGATTGTTGTTGTATTTGTTGCTGTTTTTCAATTTCGAGGTTGTTGTTGAATTTGTTGGTGTTTTTCAATGTTGAGGTTGTTGTTGTTTTTCAATGCTGAGGTTGTTGTTGAATTTGTTGGTGTTTTTCAATGTTGAGGTTGTTGTTGTTTTTCAATGTTGAGGTTGTTGTTGAATTTGTTGGTGTTTTTCAATGTTGAGACTGTTGTTGAATTTGTTGGTGTTTTTCAATGTTGAGGTTGTTGTTGTTTTTCAATGTTGAGTTTGTTGTTGAATTTGTTGGTGTTTTTCAATGTTGAGTTTGTTGTTGAATTTGTTGGTGTTTTTCAATTTCGAGGTTGTTGTTGAATTTGTTAGTGTTTTTCAATGTTGAGGTTGTTGTTGAATTTGTTGGTGTTTTTCAATGTTGAGGTTGTTGTTGAATTTGTTGGTGTTTTTCAATGTTGAGGTTGTTGTTGTTTTTCAATGTTGAGATTGTTGTTGTATTTGTTGCTGTTTTTCAATTTCGAGGTTGTTGTTGAATTTGTTGGTGTTTTTCAATGTTGAGGTTGTTGTTGTTTTTCAATGCTGAGGTTGTTGTTGAATTTGTTGGTGTTTTTCAATGTTGAGGTTGTTGTTGTTTTTCAATGTTGAGGTTGTTGTTGAATTTGTTGGTGTTTTTCAATGTTGAGGTTGTTGTTGTTTTTCAATGTTGAGGTTGTTGTTGAATTTGTTCGTGTTTTTAAATGTTGAGGTTGTTGTTGAATTTGTTGGTGTTTTTCAATGTTGAGGTTGTTGTTGTTTTTCAATGTTGAGGTTGTTGTTGAATTTGTTGGTGTTTTTCAATGTTGAGTTTGTTGTTGTTTTTCAATGTTGAGGCTGTTGTTGTTTTTCAATGTTGAGGTTGTTGTTGAATTTGTTGGTGTTTTTCAATGTTGAGGTTGTTGTTGTTTTTCAATGTTGAGGTTGTTGTTGAATTTGTTGGTGTTTTTCAATGTTGAGACTGTTGTTGAATTTGTTGGTGTTTTTCAATGTTGAGGTTGTTGTTGTTTTTCAATGTTGAGTTTGTTGTTGAATTTGTTGGTGTTTTTCAATGTTGAGTTTGTTGTTGAATTTGTTGGTGTTTTTCAATTTCGAGGTTGTTGTTGAATTTGTTAGTGTTTTTCAATGTTGAGGTTGTTGTTGAATTTGTTGGTGTTTTTCAATGTTGAGGTTGTTGTTGAATTTGTTGGTGTTTTTCAATGTTGAGGTTGTTGTTGTTTTTCAATGTTGAGATTGTTGTTGTATTTGTTGCTGTTTTTCAATTTCGAGGTTGTTGTTGAATTTGTTGGTGTTTTTCAATGTTGAGGTTGTTGTTGTTTTTCAATGCTGAGGTTGTTGTTGAATTTGTTGGTGTTTTTCAATGTTGAGGTTGTTGTTGTTTTTCAATGTTGAGGTTGTTGTTGAATTTGTTGGTGTTTTTCAATGTTGAGGTTGTTGTTGTTTTTCAATGTTGAGGTTGTTGTTGAATTTGTTCGTGTTTTTCAATGTTGAGGTTGTTGTTGAATTTGTTGGTGTTTTTCAATGTTGAGGTTGTTGTTGTTTTTCAATGTTGAGGTTGTTGTTGAATTTGTTGGTGTTTTTCAATGTTGAGTTTGTTGTTGTTTTTCAATGTTGAGGTTGTTGTTGTTTTTCAATGTTGAGGTTGTTGTTGAATTTGTTGGTGTTTTTCAATGTTGAGGTTGTTGTTGTTTTTCAATATTGAGGTTGTTGTTGAATTTGTTGGTGCTTTTCAATGTTGAGGTTGTTGTTGAAATTGTTGGTGTTTTTCAATGTTGAGGTTGTGGTTGTTTTTCAATGTTGAGGTTGTTGTTGAATTTATTGGTGTTTTTCAATGTTGAGTTTGTTGTTGAATTTGTTGGTGTTTTTCAATTTCGAGGTTGTTGTTGAATTTGTTGGTGTTTTTCAATGTTGAGGTTGTTGTTGAATTTGTTGGTGTTTTTCAATGTTGAGGTTGTTGTTGAATTTGTTGTTGTTTTTCAATGTTGAGGTTGTTGTTGTTTTTCAATGTTGAGGTTGTTGTTGAATTTGTTGTTGTTTTTCAATGCTGAGGTTGTTGTTGAATTTGTTGGTGTTTTTCAATGTTGAGGTTGTTGTTGTTTTTCAATGTTGAGGTTGTTGTTGAATTTGTTGGTGTTTTTCAATGTTGAGGTTGTTGGTCTTTTTCAATGTTCAGGTTGTTGTTGAATTTGTTGGTGTTTTTCAATGTTGAGGTTGTTGTTGAATTTGTTGGTGTTTTTCAATGTTGAGGTTGTTGTTGTTTTTCAATGTTGAGGTTGTTGTTGAGTTTGTTGGTGTTTTTCAATGTTGAGGTTCTTGATGAATTTGTTGGTGTTTTTCAATGTTGAGGTTGTTGTTGAATTTGTTGGTGTTTTTCAATGCTGAGGTTGTTGTTGTTTTTAAATGTTGGGGTTGTTGTTGAATTTGTTGGTGTTTTTCAATTTTGAGGATGTTTTTGTTTTTCAATGTTGAGGTTGTTGTTGAATTTGTTGGTGTTTTTCCATGATGAGGTTGTTGTTGTTTTTCAAAGTTGAGGTTGTTGTTGAATTTGTTGGTGTTTTTCAATGTCGGGGTTGTTGTTGAATTTGTTGGTGTTTTTCTATGTTGAATTTTTTGTTGAATTTGTTGGTATTTTTCAATGTTGAGGTTGTTGTTTTTCAATGTTGAGGTTGTTGTTGAATTTGTTGGCGTTTTTAAATGTTGAGGTTGTTGTTGAATTTGTTGGTGTTTTCAATGTTGAGGTTTTTGTTGAATTTGTTGGTCTTTTTCAATGTTGAGGTTGTTGTTGTTTTTCAATGTTGAGGTTGTTGTTGAATTTGATGGTGTTTTTCAATGTCGACGTTGTTGTTGAATTTGTTGTTGTTTTTCAATGTTGAAGTTGTTGTTGAATTTGTTGGTGTTTTTCAATGTTGAGGTTGTTGCTGTTTTTCAATGTTGAGGTTGTTGTTGAATTTGTTCGTGTTTTTCAATGTTGAGATTGTTGTTGTTTTTCAATGTTGAGGTTGTTGTTGAAATTGTTGGTGTTTTTAAATGTTGAGGTTGCTGTTGAATTTGTTGGTGTTTTTCAATGTTGAGGTTGTTGTTGTTTTTCAATTTTGAGGTTGTTGTTGAATTTGTTTTTGTTTTTCAATGTTGAGGTTGTTGTTGAATTTGTTGGTGTTTTTCAATTTCGAGGTTGTTGTTGAATTGGTTGGTGTTTTTCAATGTTGAAGTTGTTGTTGAATTTGTTGGTGTTTTTCAATGTTGAGGTTGTTGTTGTTTTTCAATGTTGAGGTTGTTGTTGAATTTGTTGGTGTTTTTCAATGTTGAGGTTGTTGTTGTTTTTCAATGCTGAGGTTGTTGTTGAATTTGTTGGTGTTTTTCTATGCTGAGGTTGTTGTTGAATTTGTTGGTGTTTTTCAATGTTGAGGTTGTTGTTGTTTTTCAATGTTGAGGTTGTTGTTGAATTTGTTGGTGTTTTTCAATGTTGAGGTTGTTGTTGTTTTTCAATGTTGAGGTTGTTGTTGAATTTGTTGGTGTTTTTCAATGTTGAGGTTGTTGTTGAATTTGTTGGTGTTTTTCAATGTTGAGGTTGTTGTTGTTTTTCAATGTTGAGGTTATTGTTGGATTTGTTGGTGTTTTTCAATGTTGAGGTTGTTGTTGTTTTTCAATGTTGAGGTTGTTGTTGAATTTGTTGGTGTTTTTCAATGTTGAGTTTGTTGTTGTTTTTCAATGTTGAGGTTGTTGTTGAATTTGTTGGTGTTTTTCAATGTTGAGGTTGTTGTTGTTTTTCAATGTGGAGGTTGTTTTTGAATTTGTTGGTGTTTTTCAATGTTGAGGTTGTTGTTGTTTTTCAATGTCGAGGTTGTTGTTGAATTTGTTGGTGTTTTTCAATGTTGAGGTTGTTGTTGAATTTGTTGGTGTTTTTCAATGATGAGGTTGTTGTTGCTTTTCAATTTTGAGGTTGTTGAATTTGTGGGTGTTTTTCAATCTTGAGTTTGTTGTTGAATTTGTTGGTGTTTTTCAATGTTGATGTTGTTGTTGAAGTTGTTGGTGTTTTTCAATGTTGAGGTTGTTGTTATTTTTCAATGTTGAGGTTGTTGTTGAGTTTGTTAGTGTTTTTCAATGTTGAGGTTGTTGTTGAATTTGTTGGTGTTTTTCAATGTTGAGGTTGTTTTTGAATTTGTTGGTGTTTTTCAATGTTGAGGTTGTTGTTGTTTTTAAATGTTGAGGTTGTTGTTGAATTTGTTGGTGTTTTTTCAATTTTGAGGTTGTTGGTGTTGTTCAATGTTGAGGTTGATTTTGAATTTGAGGGTGTTTTTCAATGTCGAGGTTGTTGTTGAATTTGTTGGTGTTTTTCTATGTTGAATGTTTTGTTGAATTTGTTGGTGTTTTTCAATGTTGAGGTTGTTGTTTTTCAATGTTGAGGTTGTTGTTGAATTTGTTGGCGTTTTTAAATGTTGAGGTTGTTGTTGAATTTGTTGGTGTTTTCAATGTTGAGGTTTTTGTTGAATTTGTTGGTGTTTTTCAATGTTGAGGTTGTTGTTGTTTTTCAATGTTGAGGTTGTTGTTGAATTTGATGGTGTTTTTCAATGTCGACGTTGTTGTTGAATTTGTTGTTGTTTTTCAATGTTGAAGTTGTTGTTGAATTTGTTGGTGTTTTTCAATGTTGAGGTTGTTGCTGTTTTTCAATGTTGAGGTTGTTGTTGAATTTGTTCGTGTTTTTCAATGTTGAGATTGTTGTTGTTTTTCAATGTTGAGGTTGTTGTTGAAATTGTTGGTGTTTTTAAATGTTGAGGTTGCTGTTGAATTTGTTGGTGTTTTTCAATGTTGAGGTTGTTGTTGTTTTTCAATTTTGAGGTTGTTGTTGAATTTGTTTTTGTTTTTCAATGTTGAGGTTGTTGTTGAATTTGTTGGTGTTTTTCAATTTCGAGGTTGTTGTTGAATTGGTTGGTGTTTTTCAATGTTGAAGTTGTTGTTGAATTTGTTGGTGTTTTTCAATGTTGAGGTTGTTGTTGTTTTTCAATGTTGAGGTTGTTGTTGAATTTGTTGGTGTTTTTCAATGTTGAGGTTGTTGTTGTTTTTCAATGCTGAGGTTGTTGTTGAATTTGTTGGTGTTTTTCTATGCTGAGGTTGTTGTTGAATTTGTTGGTGTTTTTCAATGTTGAGGTTGTTGTTGTTTTTCAATGTTGAGGTTGTTGTTGAATTTGTTGGTGTTTTTCAATGTTGAGGTTGTTGTTGAATTTGTTGGTGTTTTTCAATGTTGAGGTTGTTGTTGTTTTTCAATGTTGAGGTTATTGTTGGATTTGTTGGTGTTTTTCAATGTTGAGGTTGTTGTTGTTTTTCAATGTTGAGGTTGTTGTTGAATTTGTTGGTGTTTTTCAATGTTGAGTTTGTTGTTGTTTTTCAATGTTGAGGTTGTTGTTGAATTTGTTGGTGTTTTTCAATGTTGAGGTTGTTGTTGTTTTTCAATGTTGAGGTTGTTGTTGAATTTGTTGGTGTTTTTCAATGTTGAGGTTGTTGTTGTTTTTCAATGTCGAGGTTGTTGTTGAATTTGTTTGTGTTTTTCAATGTTGAGGTTGTTGTTGAATTTGTTGGTGTTTTTCAATGATGAGGTTGTTGTTGCTTTTCAATTTTGAGGTTGTTGAATTTCTGGGTGTTTTTCAATCTTGAGTTTGTTGTTGAATTTGTTGGTGTTTTTCAATGTTGATGTTGTTGTTGAAGTTGTTGGTGTTTTTCAATGTTGAGGTTGTTGTTGAATTTGTTGGTGTTTTTCCATGATGAGGTTGTTGTTGTTTTTCAAAGTTGAGGTTGTTGTTGAATTTGTTGGTGTTTTTCAATGTCGGGGTTGTTGTTGAATTTGTTGGTGTTTTTCTATGTTGAATTTTTTGTTGAATTTGTTGGTATTTTTCAATGTTGAGGTTGTTGTTTTTCAATGTTGAGGTTGTTGTTGAATTTGTTGGCGTTTTTAAATGTTGAGGTTGTTGTTGAATTTGTTGGTGTTTTCAATGTTGAGGTTTTTGTTGAATTTGTTGGTCTTTTTCAATGTTGAGGTTGTTGTTGTTTTTCAATGTTGAGGTTGTTGTTGAATTTGATGGTGTTTTTCAATGTCGACGTTGTTGTTGAATTTGTTGGTGTTTTTCAATGTTGAAGTTGTTGTTGAATTTGTTGGTGTTTTTCAATGTTGAGGTTGTTGCTGTTTTTCAATGTTGAGGTTGTTGTTGAATTTGTTCGTGTTTTTCAATGTTGAGATTGTTGTTGTTTTTCAATGTTGAGGTTGTTGTTGAAATTGTTGGTGTTTTTAAATGTTGAGGTTGCTGTTGAATTTGTTGGTGTTTTTCAATGTTGAGGTTGTTGTTGTTTTTCAATTTTGAGGTTGTTGTTGAATTTGTTTTTGTTTTTCAATGTTGAGGTTGTTGTTGAATTTGTTGGTGTTTTTCAATTTCGAGGTTATTGTTGAATTGGTTGGTGTTTTTCAATGTTGAAGTTGTTGTTGAATTTGTTGGTGTTTTTCAATGTTGAGGTTGTTGTTGTTTTTCAATGTTGAGGTTGTTGTTGAATTTGTTGGTGTTTTTCAATGTTGAGGTTGTTGTTGTTTTTCAATGCTGAGGTTGTTGTTGAATTTGTTGGTGTTTTTCTATGCTGAGGTTGTTGTTGAATTTGTTGGTGTTTTTCAATGTTGAGGTTGTTGTTGTTTTTCAATGTTGAGGTTGTTGTTGAATTTGTTGGTGTTTTTCAATGTTGAGGTTGTTGTTGTTTTTCAATGTTGAGGTTGTTGTTGAATTTGTTGGTGTTTTTCAATGTTGAGGTTGTTGTTGAATTTGTTGGTGTTTTTCAATGTTGAGGTTGTTGTTGTTTTTCAATGTTGAGGTTATTGTTGGATTTGTTGGTGTTTTTCAATGTTGAGGTTGTTGTTGTTTTTCAATGTTGAGGTTGTTGTTGAATTTGTTGGTGTTTTTCAATGTTGAGTTTGTTGTTGTTTTTCAATGTTGAGGTTGTTGTTGAATTTGTTGGTGTTTTTCAATGTTGAGGTTGTTGTTGTTTTTCAATGTGGAGGTTGTTTTTGAATTTGTTGGTGTTTTTCAATGTTGAGGTTGTTGTTGTTTTTCAATGTCGAGGTTGTTGTTGAATTTGTTGGTGTTTTTCAATGTTGAGGTTGTTGTTGAATTTGTTGGTGTTTTTCAATGATGAGGTTGTTGTTGCTTTTCAATTTTGAGGTTGTTGAATTTGTGGGTGTTTTTCAATCTTGAGTTTGTTGTTGAATTTGTTGGTGTTTTTCAATGTTGATGTTGTTGTTGAAGTTGTTGGTGTTTTTCAATGTTGAGGTTGTTGTTATTTTTCAATGTTGAGGTTGTTGTTGAGTTTGTTAGTGTTTTTCAATGTTGAGGTTGTTGTTGAATTTGTTGGTGTTTTTCAATGTTGAGGTTGTTTTTGAATTTGTTGGTGTTTTTCAATGTTGAGGTTGTTGTTGTTTTTAAATGTTGAGGTTGTTGTTGAATTTGTTGGTGTTTTTTCAATTTTGAGGTTGTTGGTGTTGTTCAATGTTGAGGTTGATTTTGAATTTGAGGGTGTTTTTCAATGTCGAGGTTGTTGTTGAATTTGTTGGTGTTTTTCTATGTTGAATGTTTTGTTGAATTTGTTGGTGTTTTTCAATGTTGAGGTTGTTGTTTTTCAATGTTGAGGTTGTTGTTGAATTTGTTGGCGTTTTTAAATGTTGAGGTTGTTGTTGAATTTGTTGGTGT
The DNA here is from genome assembly GCA_026770705.1 of Isurus oxyrinchus. Lineage (NCBI taxonomy): Eukaryota > Metazoa > Chordata > Chondrichthyes > Lamniformes > Lamnidae > Isurus > Isurus oxyrinchus. The sequence goes on from JANJGN010000382.1 coordinate 41,845, forward strand.
TTTCAATGTTGAGGTTTTTGTTGAATTTGTTGGTCTTTTTCAATGTTGAGGTTGTTGTTGTTTTTCAATGTTGAGGTTGTTGTTGAATTTGATGGTGTTTTTCAATGTCGACGTTGTTGTTGAATTTGTTGTTGTTTTTCAATGTTGAAGTTGTTGTTGAATTTGTTGGTGTTTTTCAATGTTGATGTTGTTGCTGTTTTTCAATGTTGAGGTTGTTGTTGAATTTGTTCGTGTTTTTCAATGTTGAGATTGTTGTTGTTTTTCAATGTTGAGGTTGTTGTTGAAATTGTTGGTGTTTTTAAATGTTGAGGTTGCTGTTGAATTTGTTGGTGTTTTTCAATGTTGAGGTTGTTGTTGTTTTTCAATTTTGAGGTTGTTGTTGAATTTGTTTTTGTTTTTCAATGTTGAGGTTGTTGTTGAATTTGTTGGTGTTTTTCAATTTCGAGGTTGTTGTTGAATTGGTTGGTGTTTTTCAATGTTGAAGTTGTTGTTGAATTTGTTGGTGTTTTTCAATGTTGAGGTTGTTGTTGTTTTTCAATGTTGAGGTTGTTGTTGAATTTGTTGGTGTTTTTCAATGTTGAGGTTGTTGTTGTTTTTCAATGCTGAGGTTGTTGTTGAATTTGTTGGTGTTTTTCTATGCTGAGGTTGTTGTTGAATTTGTTGGTGTTTTTCAATGTTGAGGTTGTTGTTGTTTTTCAATGTTGAGGTTGTTGTTGAATTTGTTGGTGTTTTTCAATGTTGAGGTTGTTGTTGAATTTGTTGGTGTTTTTCAATGTTGAGGTTGTTGTTGTTTTTCAATGTTGAGGTTATTGTTGGATTTGTTGGTGTTTTTCAATGTTGAGGTTGTTGTTGTTTTTCAATGTTGAGGTTGTTGTTGAATTTGTTGGTGTTTTTCAATGTTGAGTTTGTTGTTGTTTTTCAATGTTGAGGTTGTTGTTGAATTTGTTGGTGTTTTTCAATGTTGAGGTTGTTGTTGTTTTTCAATGTTGAGGTTGTTGTTGAATTTGTTGGTGTTTTTCAATGTTGAGGTTGTTGTTGTTTTTCAATGTCGAGGTTGTTGTTGAATTTGTTTGTGTTTTTCAATGTTGAGGTTGTTGTTGAATTTGTTGGTGTTTTTCAATGATGAGGTTGTTGTTGCTTTTCAATTTTGAGGTTGTTGAATTTCTGGGTGTTTTTCAATCTTGAGTTTGTTGTTGAATTTGTTGGTGTTTTTCAATGTTGATGTTGTTGTTGAAGTTGTTGGTGTTTTTCAATGTTGAGGTTGTTGTTGAATTTGTTGGTGTTTTTCAATGTTGAGGTTGTTTTTGAATTTGTTGGTGTTTTTCAATGTTGAGGTTGTTGTTGTTTTTAAATGTTGAGGTTGTTGTTGAATTTGTTGGTGTTTTTTCAATTTTGAGGTTGTTGGTGTTGTTCAATGTAGAGGTTGATTTTGAATTTGAGGGTGTTTTTCAATGTCGAGGTTGTAGTTGAATTTGTTGGTGTTTTTCAATGTTGAGGTTGTTGTTGTTTTTCAATGTTGAGGTTGTTGTTGAATTTGTTGGTGTTTTTCAATGTTGAGGTTGTTGCCGTTTATCAATGTTGAGGTTGTTGTTGAATTTGTTGGTGTTTTTAAATGTTGAGGTTGTTGTTGAATTTGCTGGTGTTTTGCAATGTTGAGGTGGTTGTTGTTTTTCAATGTTGAGGATGTTGTTGAATTTGTTGGTGTTTTTCAATGTTGAGGTTGTAGTTGTTTTTCAATGTTGAGGTTGTTGTTGTATTTGTTGGTGTTTTTCAATTTCGAGGTTGTTGTTGAATTTGTTGGTGTTTTTCAATGTTGAAGTTGTTGTTGAATTTGTTGGTGTTTTTCAATGTTGAGGTTGTTGTTGTTTTTCAATGTTAAGGTTGTTGTTGAATTTGTTGGTGTTTTTCAATGTTGAGGTTGTTGTTGTTTTTCAATGCTGAGGTTGTTGTTGAATTTGTTGGTGTTTTTCAATGTTGAGGTTGTTGTTGAATTTGTTGGTGTTTTTCAATGTTGAGGTTGTTGTTGTTTTTCAATGTTGAGGTTGTTGTTGAATTTGTTGGTGTTTTTCAATGTTTAGGTTGTTGTTGTTTTTCAAAGTTGAGGTTGTTGTTGAATTTGTTGGTGTTTTTCAATGTTGAGGTTGTTGTTGAATTTGTTGGTGTTTTTCAATGTTGAGGTTGTTGTTGTTTTTCAATGTTGAGGTTGTTGTTGAATTTGTTGGTGTTTTTCAATGTTGAGGTTGTTGTTGTTTTTCATTTTGAGGTTGTTGTTGAATTTGTTGGTGTTTTTCAATGTTGAGGTTGTTGTTGTTTTTCAATGTTGAGGTTGTTGTTGAATTTGTTGGTGTTTTTCAATGTTGAGGTTGTTGTTGAATTTGTTGGTGTTTTTCAATGTTGAGGTTGTTGTTATTTTTCAATGTTGAGGTTGTTGTTGAGTTTGTTGGTGTTTTTCAATGTTGAGGTTGATTTTGAATTTGAGGGTGTTTTTCAATTTCGAGGTTGTTGTTGAATTTGTTGGTGTTTTTCAATGTTGAGGTTGTTGTTGTTTTTCAATGTTGAGGTTGTTGTTGAATTTGTTGGTGTTTTTCAATGTTGAGGTTGTTGTTCAATTTGTTGGTGTTTTTCAATGTTGAGGTTGTTGTTCTTTTTCAATGCTGAGGTTGTTGTTGAATTTGTTGTTGTTTTTCAATGTTGAGGTTGTTGTTGTATTTGTTGGTGTTTTTCAATTTCGAGGTTGTTGTTGAATTTGTTGGTGTTTTTCAATGTTGAAGTTGTTGTTGAATTTGTTGGTGTTTTTCAATGTTGAGGTTGTTGTTGTTTTTCAATGTTGAGGTTGTTGTTGAATTTGTTGGTGTTTTTCAATGTTGAGGTTGTTGTTGTTTTTCAATGCTGAGGTTGTTGTTGAATTTGTTGGTGTTTTTCAATGTTGAGGTTGTTGTTGAATTTGTTGGTGTTTTTCAATGTTGAGGTTGTTGTTGTTTTTCAATGTTGAGGTTGTTGTTGAATTTGTTGGTGTTTTTCAATGTTGAGGTTGTTGCTGTTTTTCAATGTTGAGGTTGTTGTTGAATTTGTTGGTGTTTTTAAATGTTGAGGTTGTTGTTGAATTTGCTGGTGTTTTGCAATGTTGAGGTGGTTGTTGTTTTTCAATGTTGAGGATGTTGTTGAATTTGTTGGTGTTTTTCAATGTTGAGGTTGTTGTTGTTTTTCAATGTTGAGGTTGTTGTTGTATTTGTTGTTGTTTTTCAATGTTGAGGTTGTTGTTGAATTTGTTGGTGTTTTTCAATGTTGAGGTTGTTGTTGAATTTGTTGGTGTTTTTCAATGTTGAGGTTGTTGTTCTTTTTCAATGTTGAGGTTGTTGTTGAACTTGTTGGTGTTTTTCAATGTTGAGGTTGTTGTTGTTTTTCAATGCTGAGGTTGTTGTTGAATTTGTTGGTGTTTTTCAATGTTGAGGTTGTTGTTGAATTTGTTGGTGTTTTTCAATGTTGAGGTTGTTGTTGTTTTTCAATGTTGAGGTTGTTGTTGAATTTGTTGGTGTTTTTCAATGTTTAGGTTGTTGTTGTTTTTCAAAGTTGAGGTTGTTGTTGAATTTGTTGGTGTTTTTCAATGTTGAGGTTGTTGTTGAATTTGTTGGTGTTTTTCAATGTTGAGGTTGTTGTTGTTTTTCAATGTTGAGGTTGTTGTTGAGGTTGTTGTTGTTTTTCAATGTTGAGGTTGTTGTTGAATTTGTTGGTGTTTTTCAATGTTGAGGTTGTTGTTGAGTTTGTTGGTGTTTTTCAATGTTGAGGTTGATTTTGAATTTGAGGGTGTTTTTCAATGTCGAGGTTGTTGTTGAAGTTGTTGGTGTTTTTCAATGTTGAGGTTGTTGTTGTTTTTCAATGTTGAGGTTGTTGTTGAATTTGTTGGTGTTTTTCAATGTTGAGGTTGTTGTTGAATTTGTTGGTGTTTTTCAATGCTGAGGTTGTTGTTGAATTTGTTGGTGTTTTTCAATGTTGAGGTTGTTGTTGAATTTGTTGATGTTTTTCAATGTTGAGTTTGTTGTTGTTTTTCAATGTTGTGGTTGTTGTTGAATTTGTTGGTGTTTTTCAATGTTGAGGTTGTTGTTGTTTTTCAATGTTGAGGTTGTTGTTGAATTTGTTGGTGTTTTTCAATGTTGAGGTTGTTGTTGAAATTGTTGGTGTTTTTCAATGTTGAGGTTGTTGTTGTTTTTCAATGTTGAGGTTGTTGTTGAATTTGTTGGTGTTTTTCAATGTAGAGGTTGTTGTTGTTTTTCAATGTTGAGTTTGTTGTTGAATTTGTTGGTGTTTTTCAATGTTGAGTTTGTTGTTGAATTTGTTGGTGTTTTTCAATTTCGAGGTTTTTGTTGAATTTGTTAGTGTTTTTCAATGTTGAGATTGTTGCTGAATTTGTTGGTGTTTTTCAATGTTGAGGTTGTTGTTGAATTTGTTGGTGTTTTTCAATGTTGAGGTTGTTGTTGTTTTTCAATGTTGAGGTTGTTGTTGTATTTGTTGGTGTTTTTCAATTTCGAGGTTGTTGTTGAATTTGTTGGTGTTTTTCAAAGTTGAAGTTGTTGTTGAATTTGTTGGTGTTTTTCAATGTTGAGGTTGTTGTTGTTTTTCAATGTTGAGGTTGTTGTTGAATTTGTTGGTGTTTTTCAATGTTGAGGTTGTTGTTGTTTTTCAATGCTGAGGTTGTTGTTGAATTTGTTGGTGTTTTTCAATGTTGAGGTTGTTGTTGAATTTGTTGGTGCTTTTCAATGTTGAGGTTGTTGTTGTTTTTCAATGTTGAGGTTGTTGTTGAATTTGTTGGTGTTTTTCAATGTTTAGGTTGTTGTTGTTTTTCAATGTTGAGGTTGTTGTTGAATTTGTTGGTGTTTTTCAATGTTGAGGTTGTTGTTGAATTTGTTGGTGTTTTTCAATGTTGAGGTTGTTGTTGTTTTTCAATGCTGAGGTTGTTGTTGAATTTGTTGGTGTTTTTCAATGTTGAGTTTGTTGTTGTTTTTCAATGTTGAGGTTGTTGTTGTTTTTCAATGTCGAGGTTGTTGTTGAATTTGTTGGTGTTTTTCAATGTTGAGGTTGTTGTTGTTTTTCAATGTTGAGTTTGTTGTTGAATTTGTTGGTGTTTTTCAATGTTGAGTTTGTTGTTGAATTTGTTGGTGTTTTTCAATTTCGAGGTTGTTGTTAAATTTGTTAGTGTTTTTCAATGTTGAGGTTGTTGTTGAATTTGTTGGTGTTTTTCAATATTGAGGTTGTTGTTGAATTTGTTGGTGTTTTTCAATGTTGAGGTTGTTGTTGTTTTTCAATGTTGAGGTTGTTGTTGTATTTGTTGGTGTTTTTCAATTTCGAGGTTGTTGTTGAATTTGTTGGTGTTTTTCAATGTTGAGGTTGTTGTTGTTTTTCAATGTTGAGGTTGTTGTTGAATTTGTTGGTGTTTTTCAATGTAGAGGTTGTTGTTGAATTTGTTGGTGTTTTTCAATGTTGAGGTTGTTGTTATTTTTCAATGTTGAGGTTGTTGTTGAGTTTGTAGATGTTTTTCAATGTTGAGGTTGATTTTGAATTTGAGGGTGTTTTTCAATGTCGAGGTTGTTGTTGAATTTGTTGGTGTTTTTCAATGTTGAGGTTGTTGTTGTTTTTCAATGTTGAGGTTGTTGTTCAATTTGTTGGTGTTTTTCAATGTTGAGGTTGTTGTTGTATTTGTTGGTGTTTTTCAATGTTGAGGTTGTTGTTCTTTTTCAATGCTGAGGTTGTTGTTGAATTTGTTGGTGTTTTTCAATGTTGAGGTTGTTGTTGAATTTGTTGATGTTTTTCAATGTTGAGGTCGTTGTTGTTTTTCAATGTTGTGGTTGTTGTTGAATTTGTTGGTGTTTTTCAATGTTGAGGTTGTTGTTGTTTTTCAATGTTGATGTTGTTGTTGAATTTGTTGGTGTTTTTCAATGTTGAGGTTGTTGTTGAAATTGTTGGTGTTTTTCAATGTTGAGGTTGTTGTTGTTTTTCAATGTTGAGGTTGTTGTTGAATTTGTTGGTGTTTTTCAATGTAGAGGTTGTTGTTGTTTTTCAATGTTGAGTTTGTTGTTGAATTTGTTGGTGTTTTTCAATGTTGAGTTTGTTGTTGAATTTGTTAGTGTTTTTCAATGTTGAGATTGTTGCTGAATTTGTTGGTGTTTTTCAATGTTGAGGTTGTTGTTGAATTTGTTGGTGTTTTTCAATGTTGAGTTTGTTGTTGAATTTGTTGGTGTTTTTCAATTTCGAGGTTGTTGTTGAATTTGTTGGTGCTTTTCAATGTTGAGGTTGTTGTTGTTTTTCAATGTTGAGGTTGTTGTTGAATTTGTTGGTGTTTTTGAATGTTTAGGTTGTTGTTGTTTTTCAATGTTGAGGTTGTTGTTGAATTTGTTGGTGTTTTTCAATCTTGAGGTTGTTGTTGAATTTGTTGGTGTTTTTCACTGTTGAGGTTGTTGTTGTTTTTCAATGCTGAGGTTGTTGTTGAATTTGTTGGTGTTTTTCAATGTTGAGTTTGTTGTTGTTTTTCAATGTTGAGGTTGTTGTTGTTTTTCAATGTCGAGGTTGTTGTTGAATTTGTTGGTGTTTTTCAATGTTGAGGTTGTTGTTGTTTTTCAATGTTGAGTTTGTTGTTGAATTTGTTGGTGTTTTTCAATTTCGAGGTTGTTGTTAAATTTGTTAGTGTTTTTCAATGTTGAGGTTGTTGTTGAATTTGCTGGTGTTTTTCAATATTGAGGTTGTTGTTGAATTTGTTGGTGTTTTTCAATGTTGAGGTTGTTGGTGTTTTTCAATGTTGAGGTTGTTGTTGTATTTGTTGGTGTTTTTCAATTTCGAGGTTGTTGTTGAATTTGTTGGTGTTTTTCAATGTTGAGGTTGTTGTTGTTTTTCAATGTTGAGGTTGTTGTTGAATTTGCTGGTGTTTTTCAATGTAGAGGTTGTTGTTGTATTTCAATGTTGAGTTTGTTGTTGAATTTGTTGGTGTTTTTCAATGTTGAGGTTGTTGTTGTTTTTCAATGTTGAGGTTGTTGTTGAATTTGTTGGTGTTTTTCAATGTTTAGGTTGTTGTTGTTTTTCAAAGTTGAGGTTGTTGTTGAATTTGTTGGTGTTTTTCAATGTTGAGGCTGTTGTTGAATTTGTTGGTGTTTTTCAATGTTGAGGTTGTTGTTGTTTTTCAATGTTGAGGTTGTTGTTGAATTTGTTGGTGTTTTCCAATGTTGAGGTTGTTGTTGTTTTTCAATGTTGAGGTTGTTGTTCAATTTCTTGGTGTTTTTCAATGTTGAGGTTATTGTTGAATTTGTTGGTGTTTTTCAATGTTGAGGTTGTTGTTCTTTTTCAATGCTGAGGTTGTTGTTGAATTTGTTGGTGTTTTTCAATGTTGAGGTTGTTGTTGAATTTGTTGATGTTTTTCAATGTTGAGGTTGTTGTTGTTTTTCAATGTTGTGGTTGTTGTTGAATTTGTTGGTGTTTTTCAATGTTGAGGTTGTTATTGTTTTTCAATGTTGAGGTTGTTGTTGAATTTGTTGGTGTTTTTCAATGTTGAGGTTGTTGTTGAAATTGTTGGTGTTTTTCAATGTTGAGGTTGTTGTTGTTTTTCAATGTTGAGGTTGTTGTTGAATTTGTTGGTGTTTTTCAATGTAGAGGTTGTTGTTGTTTTTCAATGTTGAGTTTGTTGTTGAATTTGTTGGTGTTTTTCAATGTTGAGTTTGTTGTTGAATTTGTTGGTGTTTTTCAATTTCGAGGTTTTTGTTGAATTTGTTAGTGTTTTTCAATGTTGAGATTGTTGCTGAATTTGTTGGTGTTTTTCAATGTTGAGGTTGTTGTTGAATTTGTTGGTGTTTTTCAATGTTGAGGTTGTTGTTGTTTTTCAATGTTGAGGTTGTTGTTGTATTTGTTGGTGTTTTTCAATTTCGAGGTTGTTGTTGAATTTGTTGGTGTTTTTCAATGTTGAAGTTGTTGTTGAATTTGTTGGTGTTTTTCAATGTTGAGGTTGTTGTTGTTTTTCAATGTTGAGGTTGTTGTTGAATTTGTTGGTGTTTTTCAATGTTGAGGTTGTTGTTGTTTTTCAATGCTGAGGTTGTTGTTGAATTTGTTGGTGTTTTTCAATGTTGAGGTTGTTGTTGAATTTGTTGGTGCTTTTCAATGTTGAGGTTGTTGTTGTTTTTCAATGTTGAGGTTGTTGTTGAATTTGTTGGCGTTTTTCAATGTTTAGGTTGTTGTTGTTTTTCAATGTTGAGGTTGTTGTTGAATTTGTTGGTGTTTTTCAATGTTGAGGTTGTTGAATTTGTTGGTGTTTTTCAATGTTGAGGTTGTTGTTGTTTTTCAATGCTGAGGTTGTTGTTGAATTTGTTGGGGTTTTTCAATGTTGAGTTTGTTGTTGTTTTTCAATGTTGAGGTTGTTGTTGTTTTTCAATGTCGAGGTTGTTGTTGAATTTGTTGGTGTTTTTCAATGTTGAGGTTGTTGTTGTTTTTCAATGTTGAGTTTGTTGTTGAATTTGTTGGTGTTTTTCAATGTTGAGTTTGTTGTTGAATTTGTTGGTGTTTTTCAATTTCGAGGTTGTTGTTAAATTTGTTAGTGTTTTTCAATGTTGAGGTTGTTGTTGAATTTGTTGGTGTTTTTCAATATTGAGGTTGTTGTTGAATTTGTTGGTGTTTTTCAATGTAGAGGTTGTTGTTGTTTTTCAATGTTGAGGTTGTTGTTGTATTTGTTGGTGTTTTTCAATTTCGAGGTTGTTGTTGAATTTGTTGGTGTTTTTCAATGTTGAGGTTGTTGTTGTTTTTCAATGTTGAGGTTGTTGTTGAATTTGTTGGTGTTTTTCAATGTAGAGGTTGTTGTTGAATTTGTTGGTGTTTTTCAATGTTGAGGTTGTTGCTATTTTTCAATGTTGAGGTTGTTGTTGAGTTTGTTGATGTTTTTCAATGTTGAGGTTGATTTTGAATTTGAGGATGTTTTTCAATGTCGAGGTTGTTGTTGAATTTGTTGGTGTTTTTCAATGTTGAGGTTGTTGCTGTTTTTCAATGTTGAGGTTGTTGTTCAATTTGTTGGTGTTTTTCAATGTTGAGGTTGTTGTTGAATTTGTTGGTGTTTTTCAATGTTGAGGTTGTTGTTCTTTTTCAATGCTGAGGTTGTTGTTGAATTTGTTGGTGTTTTTCAATGTTGAGGTTGTTGTTGAATTTGTTGATGTTTTTCAATGTTGAGGTTGTTGTTGTTTTTCAATGTTGTGGTTGTTGTTGAATTTGTTGGTGTTTTTCAATGTTGAGGTTGTTGTTGTTTTTCAATGTTGAGGTTGTTGTTGAATTTGTTGGTGTTTTTCAATGTTGAGGTTGTTGTTGAAATTGTTGGTGTTTTTCAATGTTGAGGTTGTTGTTGTTTTTCAATGTTGAGGTTGTTGTTGAATTTGTTGGTGTTTTTCAATGTAGAGGTTGTTGTTGTTTTTCAATGTTGAGTTTGTTGTTGAATTTGTTGGTGTTTTTCAATGTTGAGTTTGTTGTTGAATTTGTTGGTGTTTTTCAATTTCGAGGTTGTTGTTGAATTTGTTAGTGTTTTTCAATGTTGAGATTGTTGCTGAATTTGTTGGTGTTTTTCAATGTTGAGGTTGTTGTTGAATTTGTTGGTGTTTTTCAATGTTGAGGTTGTTGTTGTTTTTCAATGTTGAGGTTGTTGTTGTATTTGTTGGTGTTTTTCAATTTCGAGGTTGTTGTTGAATTTGTTGGTGTTTTTCAATGTTGAAGTTGTTGTTGAATTTGTTGGTGCTTTTCAATGTTGAGGTTGTTGTTGTTTTTCAATGTTGAGGTTGTTGTTGAATTTGTTGGTGTTTTTCAATGTTGAGGTTGTTGTTGTTTTTCAATGCTGAGGTTGTTGTTGAATTTGTTGGTGTTTTTCAATGTTGAGGTTGTTGTTGAATTTGTTGGTGCTTTTCAATGTTGAGGTTGTTGTTGTTTTTCAATGTTGAGGTTGTTGTTGAATTTGTTGGTGTTTTTCAATGTTTAGGTTGTTGTTGTTTTTCAATGTTGAGGTTGTTGTTGAATTTGTTGGTGTTTTTCAATCTTGAGGTTGTTGTTGAATTTGTTGGTGTTTTTCACTGTTGAGGTTGTTGTTGTTTTTCAATGCTAAGGTTGTTGTTGAATTTGTTGGTGTTTTTCAATGTTGAGTTTGTTGTTGTTTTTCAATGTTGAGGTTGTTGTTGTTTTTCAATGTCGAGGTTGTTGTTGAATTTGTTGGTGTTTTTCAATGTTGAGGTTGTTGTTGTTTTTCAATGTTGAGTTTGTTGTTGAATTTGTTGGTGTTTTTCAATTTCGAGGTTGTTGTTAAATTTGTTAGTGTTTTTCAATGTTGAGGTTGTTGTTGAATTTGCTGGTGTTTTTCAATATTGAGGTTGTTGTTGAATTTGTTGGTGTTTTTCAATGTTGAGGTTGTTGTTGTTTTTCAATGTTGAGGTTGTTGTTGTATTTGTTGGTGTTTTTCAATTTCGAGGTTGTTGTTGAATTTGTTGGTGTTTTTCAATGTTGAGGTTGTTGTTGTTTTTCAATGTTGAGGTTGTTGTTGAATTTGTTGGTGTTTTTCAATGTAGAGGTTGTTGTTGTATTTCAATGTTGAGTTTGTTGTTGAATTTGTTGGTGTTTTTCAATGTTGAGGTTGTTGTTGTTTTTCAATGTTGAGGTTGTTGTTGAATTTGTTGGTGTTTTTCAATGTTTAGGTTGTTGTTGTTTTTCAAAGTTGAGGTTGTTGTTGAATTTGTTGGTGTTTTTCAATGTTGAGGCTGTTGTTGAATTTGTTGGTGTTTTTCAATGTTGAGGTTGTTGTTGTTTTTCAATGTTGAGGTTGTTGTTGAATTTGTAGGTGTTTTTCAATGTTGAGGTTGTTGTTGTTTTTCAATGTTGAGGTTGTTGTTCAATTTGTTGGTGTTTTTCAATGTTGAGGTTGTTGTTGAATTTGTTGGTGTTTTTCAATGTTGAGGTTGTTGTTCTTTTTCAATGCTGAGGTTGTTGTTGAATTTGTTGGTGTTTTTCAATGTTGAGGTTGTTGTTGAATTTGTTGATGTTTTTCAATGTTGAGGTTGTTGTTGTTTTTCAATGTTGTGGTTGTTGTTGAACTTGTTGGTGTTTTTCAATGTTGTGGTTGTTGTTGTTTTTCAATGTTGAGGTTGTTGTTGAATTTGTTGGTGTTTTTCAATGTTGAGGTTGTTGTTGAAATTGTTGGTGTTTTTCAATGTTGAGGTTGTTGTTGTTTTTCAATGTTGAGGTTGTTGTTGAATTTGTTGGTGTTTTTCAATGTAGAGGTTGTTGTTGTTTTTCAATGTTGAGTTTGTTGTTGAATTTGTTGGTGTTTTTCAATGTTGAGTTTGTTGTTGAATTTGTTGGTGTTTTTCAATTTCGAGGTTGTTGTTGAATTTGTTAGTGTTTTTCAATGTTGAGATTGTTGCTGAATTTGTTGGTGTTTTTCAATGTTGAGGTTGTTGTTGAATTTGTTGGTGTTTTTCAATGTTGAGGTTGTTGTTGTTTTTCAATGTTGAGGTTGTTGTTGTATTTGTTGGTGTTTTTCAATTTCGAGGTTGTTGTTGAATTTGTTGGTGTTTTTCAATGTTGAAGTTGTTGTTGAATTTGTTGGTGTTTTTCAATGTTGAGGTTGTTGTTGTTTTTCAATGTTGAGGTTGTTGTTGAATTTGTTGGTGTTTTTCAATGTTGAGGTTGTTGTTGTTTTTCAATGCTGAGGTTGTTGTTGAATTTGTTGGTGTTTTTCAATGTTGAGGTTGTTGTTGAATTTGTTGGTGCTTTTCAATGTTGAGGTTGTTGTTGTTTTTCAATGTTGAGGTTGTTGTTGAATTTGTTGGTGTTTTTCAATGTTTAGGTTGTTGTTGTTTTTCAATGTTGAGGTTGTTGTTGAATTTGTTGGTGTTTTTCAATCTTGAGGTTGTTGTTGAATTTGTTGGTGTTTTTCACTGTTGAGGTTGTTGTTGTTTTTCAATGCTGAGGTTGTTGTTGAATTTGTTGGTGTTTTTCAATGTTGAGTTTGTTGTTGTTTTTCAATGTTGAGGTTGTTGTTGTTTTTCAATGTCGAGGTTGTTGTTGAATTTGTTGGTGTTTTTCAATGTTGAGGTTGTTGTTGTTTTTCAATGTTGAGTTTGTTGTTGAATTTGTTGGTTTTTTTCAATTTCGAGGTTGTTGTTAAATTTGTTAGTGTTTTTCAATGTTGAGGTTGTTGTTGAATTTGTTGGTGTTTTTCAATATTGAGGTTGTTGTTGAATTTGTTGGTGTTTTTCAATGTTGAGGTTGTTGTTGTTTTTCAATGTTGAGGTTGTTGTTGTATTTGTTGGTGTTTTTCAATTTCGAGGTTGTTGTTGAATTTGTTGGTGTTTTTCAATGTTGAGGTTGTTGTTGTTTTTCAATGTTGAGGTTGTTGTTGAATTTGTTGGTGTTTTTCAATGTAGAGGTTGTTGTTGTATTTCAATGTTGAGTTTGTTGTTGAATTTGTTGGTGTTTTTCAATGTTGAGGTTGTTGTTGTTTTTCAATGTTGAGGTTGTTGTTGAATTTGTTGGTGTTTTTCAATGTTTAGGTTGTTGTTGTTTTTCAAAGTTGAGGTTGTTGTTGAATTTGTTGGTGTTTTTCAATGTTGAGGCTGTTGTTGAATTTGTTGGTGTTTTTCAATGTTGAGGTTGTTGTTGTTTTTCAATGTTGAGGTTGTTGTTGAATTTGTTGGTGTTTTTCAATGTTGAGGTTGTTGTTGTTTTTCATTTTGAGGTTGTTGTTGAATTTGTTGGTGTTTTTCAATGTTGAGGTTGTTGTTGTTTTTCAATGTTGAGGTTGTTGTTGAATTTGTTGGTGTTTTTCAATGTTGAGGTTGTTGTTGAATTTGTTGGTGTTTTTCAATGTTGAGGTTGTTGTTCTTTTTCAATGCTGAGGTTGTTGTTGAATTTGTTGGTGTTTTTCAATGTTGAGGTTGTTGTTGAATTTGTTGATGTTTTTCAATGTTGAGGTTGTTGTTGTTTTTCAATGTTGAGGTTGTTGTTGAATTTGTTGGTGTGTTTCAATGTTGAGGTTGTTGTTGTTTTTCAATGTTGAGGTTGTTGTTGAATTTGTTGGTGTTTTTCAATGTTGAGGTTGTTGTTGAATTTGTTGGTGTTTTTCAATGTTGAGGTTGTTGTTGTTTTTCAATGTTGAGGTTGTTGTTGAATTTGTTGGTGTTTTTCAATGTAGAGGTTGATGTTGTTTTTCAATGTTGAGTTTGTTGTTGAATTTGTTGGTGTTTTTCAATGTTGAGTTTGTGGTTGAATTTGTTGGTGTTTTTCAATTTCGAGGTTGTTGTTGTTTTTCAATGTTGAGGTTGTTGTTGTATTTGTTGGTGTTTTTCAATTTCGAGGTTGTTGTTGAATTTGTTGGTGTTTTTCAATGTTGAAGTTGTTGTTGAATTTGTTGGTGCTTTTCAATGTTGAGGTTGTTGTTGTTTTTCAATGTGGAGGTTGTTGTTGAATTTGTTGGTGTTTTTCAATGTTGAGGTTGTTGTTGTTTTTCAATGCTGAGGTTGTTGTTGAATTTGTTGGTGTTTTTCAATGTTGAGGTTGTTGTTGAATTTGTTGGTGTTTTTCAATGTTGAGGTTGTTGTTGTTTTTCAATGTTGAGGTTGTTGTTGAATTTGTTGGTGTTTTTCAATGTTGAGGTTGTTGCTGTTTTTCAATGTTGAGGTTGTTGTTGAATTTGTTGGTGTTTTTAAATGTTGAGGTTGTTGTTGAATTTGCTGGTGTTTTGCAATGTTGAGGTGGTTGTTGTTTTTCAATGTTGAGGATGTTGTTGAATTTGTTGGTGTTTTTCAATGTTGAGGTTGTTGTTGTTTTTCAATGTTGAGGTTGTTGTTGTATTTGTTGGTGTTTTTCAATTTCGAGGTTGTTGTTGAGTTTGTTGGTGTTTTTCAATGTTGAAGTTGTTGTTGAATTTGTTGGTGTTTTTCAATGTTGAGGTTGTTGTTGTTTTTCAATGTTGAGGTTGTTGTTGAATTCGTTGGTGTTTTTCAATGTTGAGGTTGTTGTTGTTTTTCAGTGCTGAGGTTGTTGTTGAATTTGTTGATGTTTTTCAATGTTGAGGTTGTTGTTGAATTTGTTGGTGTTTTTCAATGTTGAGGTTGTTGTTGTTTTTCAATGTTGAGTTTGTTGTTGAATTGGTTGGTGTTTTTCAATGTTGAGGTTGTTGTTGTTTTTCAAAGTTGAGGTTGTTGTTGAATTTGTTGGTGTTTTTCAATGTTGAGGTTGTTGTTGAATTTGTTGGTGTTTTTCAATGTTGAGGTTGTTGTTGTTTTTCAAAGTTGAGGTTGTTGTTGAATTTGTTGGTGTTTTTCAATGTTGAGGTTGTTGTTGAATTTGTAGGTGTTTTTCAATGTTGAGGTTGTTGTTATTTTTCAATGTTGAGGTTGTTGTTGAGTTTGTTGGTGTTTTTCAATGTTGAGGTTGATTTTGAATTTGAGGGTGTTTTTCAATGTCGAGGTTGTTGTTGAATTTGTTGGTGCTTTTCAATGTTGAGGTTGTTGTTGTTTTTCAATGTTGAGGTTGTTGTTGAATTTGTTGGTGTTTTTCAATGTTGAGGTTGTTGTTGAATTTGTTGGTGTTTTTCAATGTTGAGGTTGTTGTTCTTTTTCAATGCTGAGGTTGTTGTTGAGTTTGTTGGTCTTTTTCAATGTTGAGGTTGTTGTTGAATTTGTTGATGTTTTTCAATGTTGAGGTTGTTGTTGTTTTTCAATGTTGTGGTTGTTGTTGAATTTGTTGGTGTTTTTCAATGTTGAGGTTGTTGTTGTTTTTCAATGTTGAGGTTGTTGTTGAATTTGTTGGTGTTTTTCAATGTTGAGGTTGTTGTTGAAATTGTTGGTGTTTTTCAATGTTGAGGTTGTTGTTGTTTTTCAATGTTGAGGTTGTTGTTGAATTTGTTGGTGTTTTTCAATGTAGAGGTTGTTGTTGTTTTTCAATGTTGAGTTTGTTGTTGAATTTGTTGGTGTTTTTCAATGTTGAGTTTGTTGTTGAATTTGTTGGTGTTTTTCAATTTCGAGGTTTTTGTTGAATTTGTTAGTGTTTTTCAATGTTGAGATTGTTGCTGAATTTGTTGGTGTTTTTCAATGTTGAGGTTGTTGTTGAATTTGTTGGTGTTTTTCAATGTTGAGGTTGTTGTTGTTTTTCAATGTTGAGGTTGTTGTTGTATTTGTTGGTGTTTTTCAATTTCGAGGTTGTTGTTGAATTTGTTGGTGTTTTTCAATGTTGAAGTTGTTGTTGAATTTGTTGGTGTTTTTCAAAGTTGAGGTTGTTGTTGTTTTTCAATGTTGAGGTTGTTGTTGAATTTGTTGGTGTTTTTCAATGTTGAGGTTGTTGTTGTTTTTCAATGCTGAGGTTGTTGTTGAATTTGTTGGTGTTTTTCAATGTTGAGGTTGTTGTTGAATTTGTTGGTGCTTTTCAATGTTGAGGTTGTTGTTGTTTTTCAATGTTGAGGTTGTTGTTGAATTTGTTGGTGTTTTTCAATGTTGAGGTTGTTGTTGAATTTCAATGTTGAGGTTGTTGTTGAATTTGTTGGTGTTTTTCAATGTTGAGGTTGTTGTTGTTTTTCAATGCTGAGGTTGTTGTTGAATTTGTTGGTGTTTTTCAATGTTGAGTTTGTTGTTGTTTTTCAATGTTGAGGTTGTTGTTGTTTTTCAATGTCGAGGTTGTTGTTGAATTTGTTGGTGTTTTTCAATGTTGAGGTTGTTGTTGTTTTTCAATGTTGAGTTTGTTGTTGAATTTGTTGGTTTTTTTCAATTTCGAGGTTGTTGTTAAATTTGTTAGTGTTTTTCAATGTTGAGGTTGTTGTTGAATTTGTTGGTGTTTTTCAATATTGAGGTTGTTGTTGAATTTGTTGGTGTTTTTCAATGTTGAGGTTGTTGTTGTTTTTCAATGTTGAGGTTGTTGTTGTATTTGTTGGTGTTTTTCAATTTCGAGGTTGTTGTTGAATTTGTTGGTGTTTTTCAATGTTGAGGTTGTTGTTGTTTTTCAATGTTGAGGTTGTTGTTGAATTTGTTGGTGTTTTTCAATGTAGAGGTTGTTGTTGTATTTCAATGTTGAGTTTGTTGTTGAATTTGTTGGTGTTTTTCAATGTTGAGGTTGTTGTTGTTTTTCAATGTTGAGGTTGTTGTTGAATTTGTTGGTGTTTTTCAATGTTTAGGTTGTTGTTGTTTTTCAAAGTTGAGGTTGTTGTTGAATTTGTTGGTGTTTTTCAATGTTGAGGCTGTTGTTGAATTTGTTGGTGTTTTTCAATGTTGAGGTTGTTGTTGTTTTTCAATGTTGAGGTTGTTGTTGAATTTGTTGGTGTTTTTCAATGTTGAGGTTGTTGTTGTTTTTCATTTTGAGGTTGTTGTTGAATTTGTTGGTGTTTTTCAATGTTGAGGTTGTTGTTGTTTTTCAATGTTGAGGTTGTTGTTGAATTTGTTGGTGTTTTTCAATGTTGAGGTTGTTGTTGAATTTGTTGGTGTTTTTCAATGTTGAGGTTGTTGTTCTTTTTCAATGCTGAGGTTGTTGTTGAGTTTGTTGGTCTTTTTCAATGTTGAGGTTGTTGTTGAATTTGTTGATGTTTTTCAATGTTGAGGTTGTTGTTGTTTTTCAATGTTGTGGTTGTTGTTGAATTTGTTGGTGTTTTTCAATGTTGAGGTTGTTGTTGTTTTTCAATGTTGAGGTTGTTGTTGAATTTGTTGGTGTTTTTCAATGTTGAGGTTGTTGTTGAAATTGTTGGTGTTTTTCAATGTTGAGGTTGTTGTTGTTTTTCAATGTTGAGGTTGTTGTTGAATTTGTTGGTGTTTTTCAATGTAGAGGTTGTTGTTGTTTTTCAATGTTGAGTTTGTTGTTGAATTTGTTGGTGTTTTTCAATGTTGAGTTTGTTGTTGAATTTGTTGGTGTTTTTCAATTTCGAGGTTTTTGTTGAATTTGTTAGTGTTTTTCAATGTTGAGATTGTTGCTGAATTTGTTGGTGTTTTTCAATGTTGAGGTTGTTGTTGAATTTGTTGGTGTTTTTCAATGTTGAGGTTGTTGTTGTTTTTCAATGTTGAGGTTGTTGTTGTATTTGTTGGTGTTTTTCAATTTCGAGGTTGTTGTTGAATTTGTTGGTGTTTTTCAATGTTGAAGTTGTTGTTGAATTTGTTGGTGTTTTTCAATGTTGAGGTTGTTGTTGTTTTTCAATGTTGAGGTTGTTGTTGAATTTGTTGGTGTTTTTCAATCTTGAGGTTGTTGTTGTTTTTCAATGCTGAGGTTGTTGTTGAATTTGTTGGTGTTTTTCAATGTTGAGGTTGTTGTTGAATTTGTTGGTGCTTTTCAATGTTGAGGTTGTTGTTGTTTTTCAATGTTGAGGTTGTTGTTGAATTTGTTGGTGTTTTTCAATGTTGAGGTTGTTGTTGAATTTCAATGTTGAGGTTGTTGTTGAATTTGTTGGTGTTTTTCAATGTTGAGGTTGTTGTTGTTTTTCAATGCTGAGGTTGTTGTTGAATTTGTTGGTGTTTTTCAATGTTGAGTTTGTTGTTGTTTTTCAATGTTGAGGTTGTTGTTGTTTTTCAATGTCGAGGTTGTTGTTGAATTTGTTGGTGTTTTTCAATGTTGAGGTTGTTGTTGTTTTTCAATGTTGAGTTTGTTGTTGAATTTGTTGGTTTTTTTCAATTTCGAGGTTGTTGTTAAATTTGTTAGTGTTTTTCAATGTTGAGGTTGTTGTTGAATTTGTTGGTGTTTTTCAATATTGAGGTTGTTGTTGAATTTGTTGGTGTTTTTCAATGTTGAGGTTGTTGTTGTTTTTCAATGTTGAGGTTGTTGTTGTATTTGTTGGTGTTTTTCAATTTCGAGGTTGTTGTTGAATTTGTTGGTGTTTTTCAATGTTGAGGTTGTTGTTGTTTTTCAATGTTGAGGTTGTTGTTGAATTTGTTGGTGTTTTTCAATGTAGAGGTTGTTGTTGTATTTCAATGTTGAGTTTGTTGTTGAATTTGTTGGTGTTTTTCAATGTTGAGGTTGTTGTTGTTTTTCAATGTTGAGGTTGTTGTTGAATTTGTTGGTGTTTTTCAATGTTTAGGTTGTTGTTGTTTTTCAAAGTTGAGGTTGTTGTTGAATTTGTTGGTGTTTTTCAATGTTGAGGCTGTTGTTGAATTTGTTGGTGTTTTTCAATGTTGAGGTTGTTGTTGTTTTTCAATGTTGAGGTTGTTGTTGAATTTGTTGGTGTTTTTCAATGTTGAGGTTGTTGTTGTTTTTCATTTTGAGGTTGTTGTTGAATTTGTTGGTGTTTTTCAATGTTGAGGTTGTTGTTGTTTTTCAATGTTGAGGTTGTTGTTGAATTTGTTGGTGTTTTTCAATGTTGAGGTTGTTGTTGAATTTGTTGGTGTTTTTCAATGTTGAGGTTGTTGTTCTTTCTCAATGCTGAGGTTGTTGTTGAATTTGTTGGTGTTTTTCAATGTTGAGGTTGTTGTTGAATTTGTTGATGTTTTTCAATGTTGAGGTTGTTGTTGTTTTTCAATGTTGAGGTTGTTGTTGAACTTGTTGGTGTGTTTCAATGTTGAGGTTGTTGTTGTTTTTCAATGTTGAGGTTGTTGTTGAATTTGTTGGTGTTTTTCAATGTTGAGGTTGTTGTTGAATGTGTTGGTGTTTTTCAATGTTGAGGTTGTTGTTGTTTTTCAATGTTGAGGTTGTTGTTGAATTTGTTGGTGTTTTTCAATGTAGAGGTTGATGTTGTTTTTCAATGTTGAGTTTGTTGTTGAATTTGTTGGTGTTTTTCAATGTTGAGTTTGTGGTTGAATTTGTTGGTGTTTTTCAATTTCGAGGTTGTTGTTGTTTTTCAATGTTGAGGTTGTTGTTGTATTTGTTGGTGTTTTTCAATTTCGAGGTTGTTGTAGAATTTGTTGGTGTTTTTCAATGTTGAAGTTGTTGTTGAATTTGTTGGTGCTTTTCAATGTTGAGGTTGTTGTTGTTTTTCAATGTTGAGGTTGTTGTTGAATTTGTTGGTGTTTTTCAATGTTGAGGTTGTTGTTGTTTTTCAATGCTGAGGTTGTTGTTGAATTTGTTGGTGTTTTTCAATGTTGAGGTTGTTGTTGAATTTGTTGGTGTTTTTCAATGTTGAGGTTGTTGTTGTTTTTCAATGTTGAGGTTGTTGTTGAATTTGTTGGTGTTTTTCAATGTTGAGGTTGTTGCTGTTTTTCAATGTTGTGGTTGTTGTTGAATTTGTTGGTGTTTTTAAATGTTGAGGTTGTTGTTGAATTTGCTGGTGTTTTGCAATGTTGAGGTGGTTGTTGTTTTTCAATGTTGAGGATGTTGTTGAATTTGTTGGTGTTTTTCAATGTTGAGGTTGTTGTTGTTTTTCAATGTTGAGGTTGTTGTTGTATTTGTTGGTGTTTTTCAATTTCGAGGTTGTTGTTGAGTTTGTTGGTGTTTTTCAATGTTGAAGTTGTTGTTGAATTTGTTGGTGTTTTTCAATGTTGAGGTTGTTGTTGTTTTTCAATGTTGAGGTTGTTGTTGAATTTGTTGGTGTTTTTCAATGTTGAGGTTGTTGTTGTTTTTCAGTGCTGAGGTTGTTGTTGAATTTGTTGATGTTTTTCAATGTTGAGGTTGTTGTTGAATTTGTTGGTGTTTTTCAATGTTGAGGTTGTTGTTGTTTTTCAATGTTGAGTTTGTTGTTGAATTTGTTGGTGTTTTTCAATGTTGAGGTTGTTGTTGTTTTTCAAAGTTGAGGTTGTTGTTGAATTTGTTGGTGTTTTTCAATGTTGAGGTTGTTGTTGAATTTGTTGGTGTTTTTCAATGTTGAGGTTGTTGTTGTTTTTCAAAGTTGAGGTTGTTGTTGAATTTGTTGGTGTTTTTCAATGTTGAGGTTGTTGTTGAATTTGTAGGTGTTTTTCAATGTTGAGGTTGTTGTTATTTTTCAATGTTGAGGTTGTTGTTGAGTTTGTTGGTGTTTTTCAATGTTGAGGTTGATTTTGAATTTGAGGGTGTTTTTCAATGTCGAGGTTGTTGTTGAATTTGTTGGTGCTTTTCAATGTTGAGGTTGTTGTTGTTTTTCAATGTTGAGGTTGTTGTTGAATTTGTTGGTGTTTTTCAATGTTGAGGTTGTTGTTGAATTTGTTGGTGTTTTTCAATGTTGAGGTTGTTGTTCTTTTTCAATGCTGAGGTTGTTGTTGAGTTTGTTGGTCTTTTTCAATGTTGAGGTTGTTGTTGAATTTGTTGATGTTTTTCAATGTTGAGGTTGTTGTTGTTTTTCAATGTTGTGGTTGTTGTTGAATTTGTTGGTGTTTTTCAATGTTGAGGTTGTTGTTGTTTTTCAATGTTGAGGTTGTTGTTGAATTTGTTGGTGTTTTTCAATGTTGAGGTTGTTGTTGAAATTGTTGGTGTTTTTCAATGTTGAGGTTGTTGTTGTTTTTCAATGTTGAGGTTGTTGTTGAATTTGTTGGTGTTTTTCAATGTAGAGGTTGTTGTTGTTTTTCAATGTTGAGTTTGTTGTTGAATTTGTTGGTGTTTTTCAATGTTGAGTTTGTTGTTGAATTTGTTGGTGTTTTTCAATTTCGAGGTTTTTGTTGAATTTGTTAGTGTTTTTCAATGTTGAGATTGTTGCTGAATTTGTTGGTGTTTTTCAATGTTGAGGTTGTTGTTGAATTTGTTGGTGTTTTTCAATGTTGAGGTTGTTGTTGTTTTTCAATGTTGTGGTTGTTGTTGTATTTGTTGGTGTTTTTCAATTTCGAGGTTGTTGTTGAATTTGTTGGTGTTTTTCAATGTTGAAGTTGTTGTTGAATTTGTTGGTGTTTTTCAATGTTGAGGTTGTTGTTGTTTTTCAATGTTGAGGTTGTTGTTGAATTTGTTGGTGTTTTTCAATGTTGAGGTTGTTGTTGTTTTTCAATGCTGAGGTTGTTGTTGAATTTGTTGGTGTTTTTCAATGTTGAGGTTGTTGTTGAATTTGTTGGTGCTTTTCAATGTTGAGGTTGTTGTTGTTTTTCAATGTTGAGGTTGTTGTTGAATTTGTTGGTGTTTTTCAATGTTGAGGTTGTTGTTGAATTTCAATTTTGAGGTTGTTGTTGAATTTGTTGGTGTTTTTCAATGTTGAGGTTGTTGTTGTTTTTCAATGCTGAGGTTGTTGTTGAATTTGTTGGTGTTTTTCAATGTTGAGTTTGTTGTTGTTTTCCAATGTTGAGGTTGTTGTTGTTTTTCAATGTCGAGGTTGTTGTTGAATTTGTTGGTGTTTTTCAATGTTGAGGTTGTTGTTGTTTTTCAATGATGAGTTTGTTGTTGAATTTGTTGGTGTTTTTCAATTTCGAGGTTGTTGTTAAATTTGTTAGTGTTTTTCAATGTTGAGGTTGTTGTTGAATTTGTTGGTGTTTTTCAATATTGAGGTTGTTGTTGAATTTGTTGGTGTTTTTCAATGTTGAGGTTGTTGTTGTTTTTCAATGTTGAGGTTGTTGTTGTATTTGTTGGTGTTTTTCAATTTCGAGGTTGTTGTTGAATTTGTTGGTGTTTTTCAATGTTGAGGTTGTTGTTGTTTTTCAATGTTGAGGTTGTTGTTGAATTTGTTGGTGTTTTTCAATGTAGAGGTTGTTGTTGTATTTCAATGTTGAGTTTGTTGTTGAATTTGTTGGTGTTTTTCAATGTTGAGGTTGTTGTTGTTTTTCAATGTTGAGGTTGTTGTTGAATTTGTTGGTGTTTTTCAATGTTTAGGTTGTTGTTGTTTTTCAAAGTTGAGGTTGTTGTTGAATGTGTTGGTGTTTGTCAATGTTGAGGTTGTTGTTGAATTTGTTGGTGTTTTTCAATGTTGAGGTTGTTGCTGTTTTTCAATGTTGAGGTTGTTGTTGAATTTGTTGGTGTTTTTCAATGTTGAGGTTGTTGTTGTTTTTCATTTTGAGGTTGTTGTTGAATTTGTTGGTGTTTTTCAATGTTGAGGTTGTTGTTGTTTTTCAATGTTGAGGTTGTTGTTGAATTTGTTGGTGTTTTTCAATGTTGAGGTTGTTGTTGAATTTGTTGGTGTTTTTCAATGTTGAGGTTGTTGTTATTTTTCAATGTTGAGGTTGTTGTTGAGTTTGTTGGTGTTTTTCAATGTTGAGGTTGATTTTGCATTTGAGGGTGTTTTTCAATTTCGAGGTTGTTGTTGAATTTGTTGGTGTTTTTCAATGTTGAGGTTGTTGTTGTTTTTCAATGTTGAGGTTGTTGTTGAATTTGTTGGTGTTTTTCAATGTTGAGGTTGTTGTTGAATTTGTTGGTGTTTTTCAATGTTGAGGTTGTTGTTCTTTTTCAATGCTGAGGTTGTTGTTGAATTTGTTGGTGTTTTTCAATTTCGAGGTTGTTGTTGAATTTGTTGGTGTTTTTCAATGTTGAAGTTGTTGTTGAATTTGTTGGTGTTTTTCAATGTTGAGGTTGTTGTTGTTTTTCAATGTTGAGGTTGTTGTTGAATTTGTTGGTGTTTTTCAATGTTGAGGTTGTTGTTGTTTTTCAATGCTGAGGTTGTTGTTGAATTTGTTGGTGTTTTTCAATGTTGAGGTTGTTGTTGAATTTGTTGGTGTTTTTCAATGTTGAGGTTGTTGTTGTTTTTCAATGTTGAGGTTGTTGTTGAATTTGTTGGTGTTTTTCAATGTTGAGGTTGTTGCTGTTTTTCAATGTTGAGGTTGTTGTTGAATTTGTTGGTGTTTTTAAATGTTGAGGTTGTTGTTGAATTTGCTGGTGTTTTGCAATGTTGAGGTGGTTGTTGTTTTTCAATGTTGAGGATGTTGTTGAATTTGTTGGTGTTTTTCAATGTTGACGTTGTTGTTGTTTTTCAATGTTGAGGTTGTTGTTGTATTTGTTGGTGTTTTTCAATTTCGAGGTTGTTGTTGAATTTGTTGGTGTTTTTCAATGTTGAAGTTGTTGTTGAATTTGTTGGTGTTTTTCAATGTTGAGGTTGTTGTTGTTTTTCAATGTTGAGGTTGTTGTTGAATTTGTTGGTGTTTTTCAATGTTGAGGTTGTTGTTGTTTTTCAATGCTGAGGTTGTTGTTGAATTTGTTGGTGTTTTTCAATGTTGAGGTTGTTGTTGAATTTGTTGGTGTTTTTCAATGTTGAGGTTGTTGTTGTTTTTCAATGTTGAGTTTGTTGTTGAATTTGTTGGTGTTTTTCAATGTTTAGGTTGTTGTTGTTTTTCAAAGTTGAGGTTGTTGTTGAATTTGTTGGTGTTTTTCAATGTTGAGGTTGTTGTTGAATTTGTTGGTGTTTTTCAATGTTGAGGTTGTTGTTGAATTTGTTGGTGTTTTTCAATGTTGAGGTTGTTGTTGAATTTGTTGGTGTTTTTCAATGTTGAGGTTGTTGTTATTTTTCAATGTTGAGGTTGTTGTTGAGTTTGTTGGTGTTTTTCAATGTTGAGGTTGATTTTGAATTTGAGGGTGTTTTTCAATGTCGAGGTTGTTGTTGAATTTGTTGGTGTTTTTCAATGTTGAGGTTGTTGTTGTTTTTCAATGTTGAGGTTGTTGTTGAATTTGTTGGTGTTTTTCAATGTTGAGGTTGTTGTTGAATTTGTTGGTGTTTTTCAATGTTGAGGTTGTTGTTCTTTTTCAATGCTGAGGTTGCTGTTGAATTTGTTGGTGTTTTTCAATGTTGAGGTTGTTGTTGAATTTGTTGATGTTTTTCAATGTTGAGGTTGTTGTTGTTTTTCAATGTTGTGGTTGTTGTTGAATTTGTTGGTGTTTTTCAATGTTGAGGTTGTTGTTGTTTTTCAATGTTGAGTTTGTTGTTGAATTAGTTGGTGTTTTTCAATGTTGAGGTTGTTGTTGAAATTGTTTTTGTTTTTCAATGTTGAGGTTGTTGTTGTTTTTCAATGTTGAGGTTGTTGTTGAATTTGTTGGTGTTTTTCAATGTAGAGGTTGTTGTTGTTTTTCAATGTTGAGTTTGTTGTTGAATTTGTTGGTGTTTTTCAATGTTGAGTTTGTTGTTGAATTTGTTGGTGTTTTTCAATTTCGAGGTTTCTGTTGAATTTGTTAGTGTTTTTCAATGTTGAGATTGTTGCTGAATTTGTTGGTGTTTTTCAATGTTGAGGTTGTTGTTGAATTTGTTGGTGTTTTTCAATGTTGAGGTTGTTGTTGTTTTTCAATGTTGAGGTTGTTGTTGTATTTGTTGGTGTTTTTCAATTTCGAGGTTGTTGTTGAATTTGTTGGTGTTTTTCAATGTTGAAGTTGTTGTTGAATTTGTTGGTGTTTTTCAATGTTGAGGTTGTTGTTGTTTTTCAATGTTGAGGTTGTTGTTGAATTTGTTGGTGTTTTTCAATGTTGAGGTTGTTGTTGTTTTTCAATGCTGAGGTTGTTGTTGAATTTGTTGGTGTTTTTCAATGTTGAGGTTGTTGTTGAATTTGTTGGTGCTTTTCAATGTTGAGGTTGTTGTTGTTTTTCAATGTTGAGGTTGTTGTTGAATTTGTTGGTGTTTTTCAATGTTTAGGTTGTTGTTGTTTTTCAATGTTGAGGTTGTTGTTGAATTTGTTGGTGTTTTTCAATGTTGAGGTTGTTGTTGAATTTGTTGGTGTTTTTCAATGTTGAGGTTGTTGTTGTTTTTCAATGCTGAGGTTGTTGTTGAATTTGTTGGTGTTTTTCAATGTTGAGTTTGTTGTTGTTTTTCAATGTTTAGGTTGTTGTTGTTTTTCAATGTCGAGGTTGTTGTTGAATTTGTTGGTGTTTTTCAATGTTGAGGTTGTTGTTGTTTTTCAATGTTGAGTTTGTTGTTGAAATTGTTGGTGTTTTTCAATGTTGAGTTTGTTGTTGAATTTGTTGGTGTTTTTCAATTTCGAGGTTGTTGTTAAATTTGTTAGTGTTTTTCAATGTTGAGGTTGTTGTTGAATTTGTTGGTGTTTTTCAATGTTGAGGTTGTTGTTGTTTTTCAATGTTGAGGTTGTTGTTGTATTTGTTGGTGTTTTTCAATTTCGAGGTTGTTGTTGAATTTGTTGGTGTTTTTCAATGTTGAGCTTGTTGTTGTTTTTCAATGTTGAGGTTGTTGTTGAATTTGTTGGTGTTTTTCAATGTAGAGGTTGTTGTTGAATTTGTTGGTGTTTTTCAATGTTGAGGTTGTTGTTATTTTTCAATGTTGAGGTTGTTGTTGTGTTTGTTGATGTTTTTCAATGTTGAGGTTGATTTTGAATTTGAGGGTGTTTTTCAATGTCGAGGTTGTTGTTGAATTTGTTGGTGTTTTTCAATGTTGAGGTTGTTGTTGAATTTGTTGGTGTTTTTCAATGTTGAGGTTGTTGTTCTTTTTCAATGCTGAGGTTGTTGTTGAATTTGTTGGTGTTTTTCAATGTTGAGGTTGTTGTTGAATTTGTTGATGTTTTTCAATGTTGAGGTTGTTGTTGTTTTTCAATGTTGAGGTTGTTGTTGAATTTGTTGGTGTTTTTCAATGTTGAGGTTGTTGTTGTTTTTCAATGTTGAGGTTGTTGTTGAATTTGTTGGTGTTTTTCAATGTTGAGGTTGTTGTTGAAATTGTTGGTGTTTTTCAATGTTGAGGTTGTTGTTGTTTTTCAATGTTGAGGTTGTTGTTGAATTTGTTGGTGTTTTTCAATGTAGAGGTTGTTGTTGTTTTTCAATGTTGAGTTTGTTGTTGAATTTGTTGGTATTTTTCAATGTTGAGTTTGTTGTTGAATTTGTTGGTGTTTTTCAATTTCGAGGTTGTTGTTGAATTTGTTAGTGTTTTTCAATGTTGAGATTGTTGCTGAATTTGTTGGTGTTTTTCAATGTTGAGGTTGTTGTTGAATTTGTTGGTGTTTTTCAATGTTGAGGTTGTTGTTGTTTTTCAATGTTGAGGTTGTTGTTGTATTTGTTGGTGTTTTTCAATTTCGAGGTTGTTGTTGAATTTGTTGGTGTTTTTCAATGTTGAAGTTGTTGTTGAATTTTTTGGTGTTTTTCAATGTTGAGGTTGTTGTTGTTTTTCAATGTTGAGGTTGTTGTTGAATTTGTTGGTGTTTTTCAATGTTGAGGTTGTTGTTGTTTTTCAATGCTGAGGTTGTTGTTGAATTTGTTGGTGTTTTTCAATGTTGAGGTTGTTGTTGAATTTGTTGGTGCTTTTCAATGTTGAGGTTGTTGTTGTTTTTCAATGTTGAGGTTGTTGTTGAATTTGTTGGTGCTTTTCAATGTTTAGGTTGTTGTTGTTTTTCAATGTTGAGGTTGTTGTTGAATTTGTTGGTGTTTTTCAATGTTGAGGTTGTTGTTGAATTTGTTGGTGTTTTTCACTGTTGAGGTTGTTGTTGTTTTTCAATGCTGAGGTTGTTGTTGAAATTGTTGGTGTTTTTCAATGTTGAGTTTGTTGTTGTTTTTCAATGTTGAGGTTGTTGTTGTTTTTCAATGTCGAGGTTCTTGTTGAATTTGTTGGTGTTTTTCAATGTTGAGGTTGTTGTTGTTTTTCAATGTTGAGTTTGTTGTTGAATTTGTTGGTGTTTTTCAATTTCGAGGTTGTTGTTAAATTTGTTAGTTTTTTTCAATGTTGAGGTTGTTGTTGAATTTGTTGGTGTTTTTCAATATTGAGGTTGTTGTTGAATTTGTTGGTGTTTTTCAATGTTGAGGTTGTTGTTGTTTTTCAATGTTGAGGTTGTTGTTGTATTTGTTGGTGTTTTTCAATTTCGAGGTTGTTGTTGAATTTGTTGGTGTTTTTCAATGTTGAGGTTGTTGTTGTTTTTCAATGTTGAGGTTGTTGTTGAATTTGTTGGTGTTTTTCAAAGTAGAGGTTGTTGTTGTATTTCAATGTTGAGTTTGTTGTTGAATTTGTTGGTGTTTTTCAATGTTGAGGTTGTTGTTGTTTTTCAATGCTGAGGTTGTTGTTGAATTTGTTGGTGTTTTTCAATGTTGAGTTTGTTGTTGTTTTTCAATGTTGAGGTTGTTGTTGTTTTTCAATGTCGAGGTTGTTGTTGAATTTGTTGGTGTTTTTCAATGTTGAGGTTGTTGTTGTTTTTCAATGTTGAAGTTGTTGTTGAATTTGTTGGTGTTTTTCAATGTTGAGTTTGTTGTTGAATTTGTTGGTGTTTTTCAATTTCGAGGTTGTTGTTATTTTTCAATGTTGAGGTTGTTGTTGTGTTTGTTGATGTTTTTCAATGTTGAGGTTGATTTTGAATTTGAGGGTGTTTTTCAATGTCGAGGTTGTTGTTGAATTTGTTGGTGTTTTTCAATGTTGAGGTTGTTGTTGAATTTGTTGGTGTTTTTCAATGTTGAGGTTGTTGTTCTTTTTCAATGCTGAGGTTGTTGTTGAATTTGTTGGTGTTTTTCAATGTTGAGGTTGTTGTTGAATTTGTTGATGTTTTTCAATGTTGAGGTTGTTGTTGTTTTTCAATGTTGAGGTTGTTGTTGAATTTGTTGGTGTTTTTCAATGTTGAGGTTGTTGTTGTTTTTCAATGTTGAGGTTGTTGTTGAATTTGTTGGTGTTTTTCAATGTTGAGGTTGTTGTTGAAATTGTTGGTGTTTTTCAATGTTGAGGTTGTTGTTGTTTTTCAATGTTGAGGTTGTTGTTGAATTTGTTGGTGTTTTTCAATGTAGAGGTTGTTGTTGTTTTTCAATGTTGAGTTTGTTGTTGAATTTGTTGGTATTTTTCAATGTTGAGTTTGTTGTTGAATTTGTTGGTGTTTTTCAATTTCGAGGTTGTTGTTGAATTTGTTAGTGTTTTTCAATGTTGAGATTGTTGCTGAATTTGTTGGTGTTTTTCAATGTTGAGGTTGTTGTTGAATTTGTTGGTGTTTTTCAATGTTGAGGTTGTTGTTGTTTTTCAATGTTGAGGTTGTTGTTGTATTTGTTGGTGTTTTTCAATTTCGAGGTTGTTGTTGAATTTGTTGGTGTTTTTCAATGTTGAAGTTGTTGTTGAATTTTTTGCTGTTTTTCAATGTTGAGGTTGTTGTTGTTTTTCAATGTTGAGGTTGTTGTTGAATTTGTTGGTGTTTTTCAATGTTGAGGTTGTTGTTGTTTTTCAATGCTGAGGTTGTTGTTGAATTTGTTGGTGTTTTTCAATGTTGAGGTTGTTGTTGAATTTGTTGGTGCTTTTCAATGTTGAGGTTGTTGTTGTTTTTCAATGTTGAGGTTGTTGTTGAATTTGTTGGTGCTTTTCAATGTTTAGGTTGTTGTTGTTTTTCAATGTTGAGGTTGTTGTTGAATTTGTTGGTGTTTTTCAATGTTGAGGTTGTTGTTGAATTTGTTGGTGTTTTTCACTGTTGAGGTTGTTGTTGTTTTTCAATGCTGAGGTTGTTGTTGAAATTGTTGGTGTTTTTCAATGTTGAGTTTGTTGTTGTTTTTCAATGTTGAGGTTGTTGTTGTTTTTCAATGTCGAGGTTCTTGTTGAATTTGTTGGTGTTTTTCAATGTTGAGGTTGTTGTTGTTTTTCAATGTTGAGTTTGTTGTTGAATTTGTTGGTGTTTTTCAATTTCGAGGTTGTTGTTAAATTTGTTAGTTTTTTTCAATGTTGAGGTTGTTGTTGAATTTGTTGGTGTTTTTCAATATTGAGGTTGTTGTTGAATTTGTTGGTGTTTTTCAATGTTGAGGTTGTTGTTGTTTTTCAATGTTGAGGTTGTTGTTGTATTTGTTGGTGTTTTTCAATTTCGAGGTTGTTGTTGAATTTGTTGGTGTTTTTCAATGTTGAGGTTGTTGTTGTTTTTCAATGTTGAGGTTGTTGTTGAATTTGTTGGTGTTTTTCAAAGTAGAGGTTGTTGTTGTATTTCAATGTTGAGTTTGTTGTTGAATTTGTTGGTGTTTTTCAATGTTGAGGTTGTTGTTGTTTTTCAATGCTGAGGTTGTTGTTGAATTTGTTGGTGTTTTTCAATGTTGAGTTTGTTGTTGTTTTTCAATGTTGAGGTTGTTGTTGTTTTTCAATGTCGAGGTTGTTGTTGAATTTGTTGGTGTTTTTCAATGTTGAGGTTGTTGTTGTTTTTCAATGTTGAAGTTGTTGTTGAATTTGTTGGTGTTTTTCAATGTTGAGTTTGTTGTTGAATTTGTTGGTGTTTTTCAATTTCGAGGTTGTTGTTAAATTTGTTAGTGTTTTTCAATGTTGAGGTTGTTGTTGAATTTGTTGGTGTTTTTCAATGTTGAGTTTGTTGTTGTTTTTCAATGTTGAGGTTGTTGTTGTATTTGTTGGTGTTTTTCAATTTCGAGGTTGTTGTTGAATTTGTTGGTGTTTTTCAATGTTGAGGTTGTTGTTATTTTTCAGTGTTGAGGTTGTTGTTGAGTTTGTTGATGTTTTTCAATGTTGAGGTTGATTTTGAATTTGAGGGTGTTTTTCAATGTCGAGGTTGTTGTTGAATTTGTTGGTGTTTTTCAATGTTGAGGTTGTTGTTGTTTTTCAATGTTGAGGTTGTTGTTGAATTTGTTGGTGTTTTTCAATGTTGAGGTTGTTGTTGAATTTGTTGGTGTTTTTCAATGTTGAGGTTGTTGTTCTTTTTCAATGCTGAGGTTGTTGTTGAATTTGTTGGTGTTTTTCAATGTTGAGGTTGTTGTTGAATTTGTTGATGTTTTTCAATGTTGAGGTTGTTGTTGTTTTTCAATGTTGAGGTTGTTGTTGAATTTGTTGGTGTTTTTCAATGTTGAGGTTGTTGTTGTTTTTCAATGTTGAGGTTGTTGTTGAATTTGTTGGTGTTTTTCAATGTTGAGGTTGTTGTTGAAATTGATGGTGTTTTTCAATGTTGAGGTTGTTGTTGTTTTTCAATGTTGAGGTTGTTGTTGAATTTGTTGGTGTTTTTCAATGTAGAGGTTGTTGTTGTTTTTCAATGTTGAGTTTGTTGTTGAATTTGTTGGTGTTTTTCAATGTTGAGTTTCTTGTTGAATTTGTTGGTGTTTTTCAATTTCGAGGTTGTTGTTGAATTTGTTAGTGTTTTTCAATGTTGAGATTGTTGCTGAATTTGTTGGTGTTTTTCAATGTTGAGGTTGTTGTTGAATTTGTTGGTGTTTTTCAATGTTGAGGTTGTTGTTGTTTTTCAATGTTGAGGTTGTTGTTGTATTTGTTGGTGTTTTTCAATTTCGAGGTTGTTGTTGAATTTGTTGGTGTTTTTCAATGTTGAAGTTGTTGTTGAATTTTTTGGTGTTTTTCAATGTTGAGGTTGTTGTTGTTTTTCAATGTTGAGGTTGTTGTTGAATTTGTTGGTGTTTTTCAATGTTGAGGTTGTTGTTGTTTTTCAATGCTGAGGTTGTTGTTGAATTTGTTGGTGTTTTTCAATGTTGAGGTTGTTGTTGAATTTGTTGGTGCTTTTCAATGTTGAGGTTGTTGTTGTTTTTCAATGTTGAGGTTGTTGTTGAATTTGTTGGTGCTTTTCAATGTTTAGGTTGTTGTTGTTTTTCAATGTTGAGGTTGTTGTTGAATTTGTTGGTGTTTTTCAATGTTGAGGTTGTTGTTGAATTTGTTGGTGTTTTTCACTGTTGAGGTTGTTGTTGTTTTTCAATGCTGAGGTTGTTGTTGAAATTGTTGGTGTTTTTCAATGTTGAGTTTGTTGTTGTTTTTCAATGTTGAGTTTGTTGTTGTTTTTCAATGTTGAGGTTGTTGTTGTTTTTCAATGTCGAGGTTGTTGTTGAATTTGTTGGTGTTTTTCAATGTTGAGGTTGTTGTTGTTTTTCAATGTTGAGTTTGTTGTTTAATTTGTTGGTGTTTTTCAATTTCGAGGTTGTTGTTAAATTTGTTAGTGTTTTTCAATGTTGAGGTTGTTGTTGAATTTGTTGGTGTTTTTCAATATTGAGGTTGTTGTTGAATTTGTTGGTGTTTTTCAATGTTGAGGTTGTTGTTGTTTTTCAATGTTGAGGTTGTTGTTGTATTTGTTGGTGTTTTTCAATTTCGAGGTTGTTGTTGAATTTGTTGGTGTTTTTCAATGTTGAGGTTGTTGTTGTTTTTCAATGTTGAGGTTGTTGTTGAATTTGTTGGTGTTTTTCAATGTAGAGGTTGTTGTAGTATTTCAATGTTGAGTTTGTTGTTGAATTTGTTGTTGTTTTTCAATGTTGAGGTTGTTGTTGAATTTGTTGGTGTTTTTCAATGTTGAGGTTGTAGTTGTTTTTCAATGTTGAGGTTGTTGTTGAATTTGTTGGTGTTTTTCAATGTAGAGGTTGTTGTTGTTTTTCAATGTCGAGTTTGTTGTTGAATTAGTTGGTGTTTTTCAATGTTGAGTTTGTTGTTGAATTTGTTGGTGTTTTTCAATTTCGAGGTTGTTGTTGAATTTGTTAGTGTTTTTCAATGTTGAGGTTGTTGTTGAATTTGTTGGTGTTTTTCAATGTTGAGGTTGTTGTTGAATTTGTTGGTGTTTTTCAATGTTGAGGTTGTTGTTGTTTTTCAATGTTGAGGTTGTTGTTGTATTTGTTGGTGTTTTTCAATTTCGAGGTTGTTGTTGAATTTGTTGGTGTTTTTCAATGTTGAAGTTGTTGTTGAATTTGTTGGTGTTTTTCAATGTTGAGGTTGTTGTTGTTTTTCAATGTTGAAGTTGTTGTTGAATTTGTTGGTGTTTTTCAATGTTGAGGTTGTTGTTGTTTTTCAATGCTGAGGTTGTTGTTGAATTTGTTGGTGTTTTTCAATGTTGAGGTTTTTGTTGAATTTGTTGGTGTTTTTCAATGTTGAGGTTGTTGTTGTTTTTCAATGTTGAGGTTGTTGTTGAATTTGTTGGTGTTTTTCAATGTTTAGGTTGTTGTTGTTTTTCAATGTTGAGGTTGTTGTTGTTTTTCAATGTTGAGGTTGTTGTTGTTTTTCAATGTTGAGGTTGTTGTTGAATTTGTTGGTGTTTTTCAATGTTTAGGTTGTTGTTGTTTTTCAATGTTGAGGTTGTTGTTGAATTTGTTGGTGCTTTTGAATGTTGAGATTGTTGTTGAATTTGTTGGTGTTTTTCAATGTTGAGGTTGTTGTTGTTTTTCAATGTTGAGTTTGTTGTTGAATTTGTTGGTGTTTTTCAATGTTGAGTTTGTTGTTGAATTTGTTGGTGTTTTTCAATTTCGAGGTTGTTGTTGAATTTGTTAGTGTTTTTCAATGTTGAGGTTGTTGTTGAATTTGTTGGTGTTTTTCAATGTTGAGGTTGTTGTTGAATTTGTCGGTGTTTTTAAATGTTGAGGTTGTTGTTGTTTTTCAATGTTGAGGTTGTTGTTGTATTTGTTGGTGTTTTTCAATTTCGAGGTTGTTGTTGAATTTGTTGGTGTTTTTCAATGTTGAAGTTGTTGTTGATTTTGTTGGTGTTTTTCAATGTTGAGGTTGTTGTTGTTTTTCAATGTTGAGGTTGTTGTTGAATTTGTTGGTGTTTTTCAATGTTGAGGTTGTTGTTGTTTTTCAATGCTGAGGTTGTTGTTGAGGTTGTTGTTGTTTTTCAATGTTGAGGTTGTTGTTGAATTTGTTGGTGTTTTTCAATGTTGAGGTTGTTGCTGTTTTTCAATGCTGAGGTTGTTGTTGAATTTGTTGGTGTTTTTCAATGTTGAGGTTGTTGTTGAATTTGTCGGTGTTTTTCAATGTTGAGGTTGTTGTTGTTTTTCAATGTTGAGGTTGTTGTTGTATTTGTTGGTGTTTTTCAATTTCGAGGTTGTTGTTGAATTTGTTGGTGTTTTTCAATGTTGAAGTTGTTGTTGATTTTGTTGGTGTTTTTCAATGTTGAGGTTGTTGTTGTTTTTCAATGTTGAGGTTGTTGTTGAATTTGTTGGTGTTTTTCAATGTTGAGGTTGTTGTTGTTTTTCAATGCTGAGGTTGTTGTTGAATTTGTTGGTGTTTTTCAATGTTGAGGTTGTTGTTGAATTTGTTGGTGTTTTTCTATGTTGAGGTTGTTGTTGTTTTTCAATGTTGAGGTTGTTGTTGAATTTGTTGTTGTTTTTCAATTTTGAGGTTGTTGTTGTTTTTCAAAGTTGAGGTTGTTGTTGAATTTGTTGGTGTTTTTCAATGTTGAGGTTGTTGTTGAATTTGTTGGTGTTTTTCAATGTTGAGGTTGTTGTTGTTTTTCAATGTTGAGGTTGTTGTTGAATTTGTTGGTGTTTTTCAATGTTGAGTTTGTTGTTGTTTTTCAATGTTGAGGTTGTTGCTGTTTTTCAATGTTGAGGTTGTTGTTGTTTTTCAATGTCGAGGTTTTTGTTGAATTTGTTGGTGTTTTTCAATGTTGAGGTTGTTGTTGTTTTTCAATGTTGAGTTTGTTGTTGAATTTGTTGGTGTTTTTCAATGTTGAGTTTGTTGTTGAATTTGTTGGTGTTTTTCAATTTCGAGGTTGTTGTTGAATTTGTTGGTGTTTTTCAATATTGAGGTTGTTGTTGAATTTGTTGGTGTTTTTCAATGTTGAGGTTGTTGTTGTTTTTCAATGTTGAGGTTGTTGTTGTATTTGTTGGTGTTTTTCAATTTCGAGGTTGTTGTTGAATTTGTTGGTGTTTTTCAATGTTGAGGTTGTTGTTGTTTTTCAATGTTGAAGTTGTTGTTGAATTTGTTGGTGTTTTTCAATGCAGAGGTTGTTGTTGTTTTTCAATGTTGAGATTGTTGTTGAATTTGTTGGTGTTTTTCAATGTTGAGGTTGTTGTTGAATTTGTTGGTGTTTTTCAATGTTGAGGTTGTTGTTGTTTTTCAATGTTGAGGTTGTTGTTGAATTTGTTGGTGTTTTTCAATGTTGAGGTTGTTGTTGTTTTTCAATGTTGAGTTTGTTGTTGAATTTGTTGGTGTTTTTGAATGTTGAGTTTGTTGTTGAATTTGTTGGTGTTTTTCAATTTCGAGGTTGTTGTTGAATTTGTTAGTGTTTTTCAATGTTGAGGTTGTTGTTGAATTTGTTGGTGTTTTTCAATGTTGAGGTTGTTGTTGAATTTGTTGGTGTTTTTCAATGTTGAGGTTGTTGTTGTTTTTCAATGTTGAGGTTGTTGTTGTATTTGTTGGTGTTTTTCAATGTTGAGGTTGTTGTTGAATTTGTTGGTGTTTTTCAATGTTGAAGTTGTTGTTGAATTTGTTGGTGTTTTTCAATGTTGAGGTTGTTGTTGTTTTTCAATGTTGAGGTTGTTGTTGAATTTGTTGGTGTTTTTCAATGTTGAGGTTGTTGTTGTTTTTCAATGCTGAGGTTGTTGTTGAATTTGTTGGTGTTTTTCAATGTTGAGGTTGTTGTTGAATTTGTTGGTGTTTTTCAATGTTGAGGTTGTTGTTGTTTTTCAATGTTGAGGTTGTTGTTGAATTTGTTGGTGCTTTTCGATGTTGTGATTGTTGTTGAATTTGTTGGTGTTTTTCAATGTTGAGGTTGTTGTTGTTTTTCAATGTTGAGTTTGTTGTTGAATTTGTTGGTGTTTTTCAATGTTGAGTTTGTTGTTGAATTTGTTGGTGTTTTTCAATTTCGAGGTTGTTGTTGAATTTGTTAGTGTTTTTCAATGTTGAGGTTGTTGTTGAATTTGTTGGTGTTTTTCAATGTTGAGGTTGTTGTTGAATTTGTCGGTGTTTTTAAATGTTGAGGTTGTTGTTGTTTTTCAATGTTGAGGTTGTTGTTGTATTTGTTGGTGTTTTTCAATTTCGAGGTTGTTGTTGAATTTGTTGGTGTTTTTCAATGTTGAAGTTGTTGTTCATTTTGTTGGTGTTTTTCAATGTTGAGGTTGTTGTTGAATTTGTTGGTGTTTTTCAATGTTGAGGTTGTTGTTGTTTTTCAATGCTGAGGTTGTTGTTGAGGTTGTTGTTGTTTTTCAATGTTGAGGTTGTTGTTGAATTTGTTGGTGTTTTTCAATGTAGAGGTTGTTGCTGTTTTTCAATGCTGAGGTTGTTGTTGAATTTGTTGGTGTTTTTCAATGTTGAGGTTGTTGTTGAATTTGTCGGTGTTTTTCAATGTTGAGATTGTTGTTGTTTTTCAATGTTGAGGTTGTTGTTGTATTTGTTGGTGTTTTTCAATGTTGAGGTTGTTGTTGAATTTGTTGGTGTTTTTCAATGTTGAGGTTGTTGTTGTTTTTCAATGTTGAGGTTGTTGTTGAATTTGTTGGTGTTTTTCAATGTTGAGTTTGTTGTTGTTTTTCAATGTTGAGGTTGTTGTTGTTTTTCAATGTTGAGGTTGTTGTTGTTTTTCAATGTCGAGGTTTTTGTTGAATTTGTTGGTGTTTTTCAATGTTGAGGTTGTTGTTGTTTTTCAATGTTGAGTTTGTTGTTGAATTTGTTGGTGTTTTTCAATGTTGAGTTTGTTGTTGAATTTGTTGGTGTTTTTCAATTTCGAGGTTGTTGTTGAATTTGTTGGTGTTTTTCAATATTGAGGTTGTTGTTGAATTTGTTGGTGTTTTTCAATGTTGAGGTTGTTGTTGTTTTTCAATGTTGGGGTTGTTGTTGTATTTGTTGGTGTTTTTCAATTTCGAGGTTGTTGTTGAATTTGTTGGTGTTTTTCAATGTTGAGGTTGTTGTTGTTTTTCAATGTTGAGGTTGTTGTTGAATTTGTTGGTGTTTTTCAATGCAGAGGTTGTTGTTGTTTTTCAATGTTGAGGTTGTTGTTGAATTTGTTGGTGTTTTTCAATGTTCAGGTTGTTGTTGAATTTGTTGGTGTTTTTCAATGTTGAGGTTGTTGTTGTTTTTCAATGTTGAGGTTGTTGTTGTATTTGTTGGTGTTTTTCAATTTCGAGGTTGTTGTTGAATTTGTTGGTGTTTTTCAATGTTGAGGTTGTTGTTGTTTTTCAATGTTGAGGTTGTTGTTGAATTTGTTGGTGTTTTTCAATGCAGAGGTTGTTGTTGTTTTTCAATGTTGAGATTGTTGTTGAATTTGTTGGTGTTTTTCAATGTTGAGGTTGTTGTTGAATTTGTTGGTGTTTTTCAATGTTGAGGTTGTTGTTGTTTTTCAATGTTGAGGTTGTTGTTGAATTTGTTGGTGTTTTTCAATGTTGAGGTTGTTGTTGTTTTTCAATGTTGAGTTTGTTGTTGAATTTGTTGGTGTTTTTGAATGTTGAGTTTGTTGTTGAATTTGTTGGTGATTTTCAATTTCGAGGTTGTTGTTGAATTTGTTAGTGTTTTTCAATGTTGAGGTTGTTGTTGAATTTGTTGGTGTTTTTCAATGTTGAGGTTGTTGTTGAATTTGTTGGTGTTTTTCAATGTTGAGGTTGTTGTTGTTTTTCAATGTTGAGGTTGTTGTTGAATTTGTTGGTGTTTTTCAATGTTGAGGTTGTTGTTGAATTTGTTGGTGTTTTTCAATGTTGAGGTTGTTGTTGTTTTTCAATGTTGAGGTTGTTGTTGAATTTGTTGGTGCTTTTCAATGTTGAGATTGTTGTTGAATTTGTTGGTGTTTTTCAATGTTGAGGTTGTTGTTGTTTTTCAATGTTGAGTTTGTTGTTGAATTTGTTGGTGTTTTTCAATGTTGAGTTTGTTGTTGAATTTGTTGGTGTTTTTCAATTTCGAGGTTGTTGTTGAATTTGTTAGTGTTTTTCAATGTTGAGGTTGTTGTTGAATTTGTTGGTGTTTTTCAATGTTGAGGTTGTTGTTGAATTTGTCGGTGTTTTTAAATGTTGAGGTTGTTGTTGTTTTTCAATGTTGAGGTTGTTGTTGTATTTGTTGGTGTTTTTCAATTTCGAGGTTGTTGTTGAATTTGTTGGTGTTTTTCAATGTTGAAGTTGTTGTTCATTTTGTTGGTGTTTTTCAATGTTGAGGTTGTTGTTGTTTTTCAATGTTGAGGTTGTTGTTGAATTTGTTGGTGTTTTTCAATGTTGAGGTTGTTGTTGTTTTTCAATGCTGAGGTTGTTGTTGAGGTTGTTGTTGTTTTTCAATGTTGAGGTTGTTGTTGAATTTGTTGGTGTTTTTCAATGTAGAGGTTGTTGCTGTTTTTCAATGCTGAGGTTGTTGTTGAATTTGTTGGTGTTTTTCAATGTTGAGGTTGTTGTTGAATTTGTCGGTGTTTTTCAATGTTGAGATTGTTGTTGTTTTTCAATGTTGAGGTTGTTGTTGTATTTGTTGGTGTTTTTCAATGTTGAGGTTGTTGTTGAATTTGTTGGTGTTTTTCAATGTTGAGGTTGTTGTTGTTTTTCAATGTTGAGGTTGTTGTTGAATTTGTTGGTGTTTTTCAATGTTGAGTTTGTTGTTGTTTTTCAATGTTGAGGTTGTTGTTGTTTTTCAATGTTGAGGTTGTTGTTGTTTTTCAATGTCGAGGTTTTTGTTGAATTTGTTGGTGTTTTTCAATGTTGAGGTTGTTGTTGTTTTTCAATGTTGAGTTTGTTGTTGAATTTGTTGGTGTTTTTCAATGTTGAGTTTGTTGTTGAATTTGTTGGTGTTTTTCAATTTCGAGGTTGTTGTTGAATTTGTTGGTGTTTTTCAATATTGAGGTTGTTGTTGAATTTGTTGGTGTTTTTCAATGTTGAGGTTGTTGTTGTTTTTCAATGTTGGGGTTGTTGTTGTATTTGTTGGTGTTTTTCAATTTCGAGGTTGTTGTTGAATTTGTTGGTGTTTTTCAATGTTGAGGTTGTTGTTGTTTTTCAATGTTGAGGTTGTTGTTGAATTTGTTGGTGTTTTTCAATGCAGAGGTTGTTGTTGTTTTTCAATGTTGAGTTTGTTGTTGAATTTGTTGGTGTTTTTCAATGTCGAGGTTGTTGTTGAATTTGTTGGTGTTTTTCAATGTTGAGGTTGTTGTTGTTTTTCAATGTTGAGGTTGTTGTTGAATTTGTTGGTGTTTTTCAATGTTGAGGTTGTTGTTGTTTTTCAATGTTGAGTTTGTTGTTGAATTTGTTGGTGTTTTTCAATGTTGAGTTTGTTGTTGAATTTGTTGGTGTTTTTCAATTTCGAGGTTGTTGTTGAATTTGTTAGTGTTTTTCAATGTTGAGGTTGTTGTTGAATTTGTTGGTGTTTTTCAATGTTGAGGTTGTTGTTGAATTTGTTGGTGTTTTTCAATGTTGAGGTTGTTGTTGTTTTTCAATGTTGAGGTTGTTGTTGTATTTGTTGGTGTTTTTCAATTTCGAGGTTGTTGTTGAATTTGTTGGTGTTTTTCAATGTTGAGATTGTTGCTGAATTTGTTGGTGTTTTTCAATGTTGAGGTTGTTGTTGAAATTGTTGGTGTTATTCAATGTTGAGGTTGTTGTTGTTTTTCAATGTTGAGGTTGTTGTTGTATTTGTTGGTGTTTTTCAATTTCGAGGTTGTTGTTGAATTTGTTGGTGTTTTTCAATGTTGAAGTTGTTGTTGAATTTGTTGGTGTTTTTCAATGTTGAGGTTGTTGTTGTTTTTCAATGTTGAGGTTGTTGTTGAATTTGTTGGTGTTTTTCAATGTTGAGGTTGTTGTTGTTTTTCAATGCTGAGGTTGTTCTTGAATTTGTTGGTGTTTTTCAATGTTGAGGTTGTTGTTGAATTTGTTGGTGCTTTTCAATGTTGAGGTTGTTGTTGTTTTTCAATGTTGAGGTTGTTGTTGAATTTGTTGGTGTTTTTCAATGTTGAGGTTGTTGTTGTTTTTCAATGTTCAATGTTGAGGTTGTTGTTGAATTTGTTGGTGTTTTTCAATGTTGAGGTTGTTGTTGAATTTGTTGGTGTTTTTCAATGTTGAGGTTGTTGTTGTTTTTCAATGCTGAGGTTGTTGTTGAATTTGTTGGTGTTTTTCAATGTTGAGTTTGTTGTTGTTTTTCAATGTTGAGGTTGTTGTTGTTTTTCAATGTCGAGGTTGTTGTTGAATTTGTTGGTGTTTTTCAATGTTGAGGTTGTTGTTGTTTTTCAATGTTGAGTTTGTTGTTGAATTTGTTGGTGTTTTTCAATGTTGAGGTTGTTGTTGAATTTGTTGGTGTTTTTCAATGTTGAGGTTGTAGTTGTTTTTCAATGTTGAGGTTGTTGTTGAATTTGTTGGTGTTTTTCAATGTAGAGGTTGTTGTTGTTTTTCAATGTTGAGTTTGTTGTTGAATTTGTTGGTGTTTTTCAGTGTTGAGTTTGTTGTTGAATTTGTTGGTGTTTTTCAATTTCGAGGTTGTTGTTGAATTTGTTAGTGTTTTTCAATGTTGAGGTTGTTGTTGAATTTGTTGGTGTCTTTCAATGTTGAGGTTGTTGTTGAATTTGTTGGTGTTTTTCAATGTTGAGGTTGTTGTTGTTTTTCAATGTTGAGGTTGTTGTTGTATTTGTTGGTGTTTTTCAATTTCGAGGTTGTTGTTGAATTTGTTGGTGTTTTTCAATGTTGAAGTTGTTGTTGAATTTGTTGGTGTTTTTCAATGTTGAGGTTGTTGTAGTTTTTCAATGTTGAAGTTGTTGTTGAATTTGTTGGTGTTTTTCAATGTTGAGGTTGTTGTTGTTTTTCAATGCTGAGGTTGTTGTTGAATTTGTTGGTGTTTTTCAATGTTGAGGTTTTTGTTGAATTTGTTGGTGTTTTTCAATGTTGAGGTTGTTGTTGTTTTTCAATGTTGAGGTTGTTGTTGAATTTGTTGGTGTTTTTCAATGTTTAGGTTGTTGTTGTTTTTCAATGTTGAGGTTGTTGTTGTTTTTCAATGTTGAGGTTGTTGTTGTTTTTCAATGTTGAGGTTGTTGTTGAATTTGTTGGTGTTTTTCATTGTTTAGGTTGTTGTTGTTTTTCAATGTTGAGGTTGTTGTTGAATTTGTTGGTGCTTTTCAATGTTGAGATTGTTGTTGAATTTGTTGGTGTTTTTCAATGTTGATGTTGTTGTTGTTTTTCAATGTTGAGGTTGTTGTTGAATTTGTTGGTGTTTTTCAATGTTGAGTTTGTTGTTGAATTTGTTGGTGTTTTTCAATTTCGAGGTTGTTGTTGAATTTGTTAGTGTTTTTCAATGTTGAGGTTGTTGTTGAATTTGTTGGTGTTTTTCAATGTTGAGGTTGTTGTTGAATTTGTCGGTGTTTTTAAATGTTGAGGTTGTTGTTGTTTTTCAATGTTGAGGTTGTTGTTGTATTTGTTGGTGTTTTTCAATTTCGAGGTTGTTGTTGAATTTGTTGGTGTTTTTCAATGTTGAAGTTGTTGTTGATTTTGTTGGTGTTTTTCAATGTTGAGGTTGTTGTTGTTTTTCAATGTTGAGGTTGTTGTTGAATTTGTTGGTGTTTTTCAATGTTGAGGTTGTTGTTGTTTTTCAATGCTGAGGTTGTTGTTGAGGTTGTTGTTGTTTTTCAATGTTGAGGTTGTTGTTGAATTTGTTGGTGTTTTTCAATGTTGAGGTTGTTGCTGTTTTTCAATGCTGAGGTTGTTGTTGAATTTGTTGGTGTTTTTCAATGTTGAGGTTGTTGTTGAATTTGTCGGTGTTTTTCAATGTTGAGGTTGTTGTTGTTTTTCAATGTTGAGGTTGTTGTTGTATTTGTTGGTGTTTTTCAATTTCGAGGTTGTTGTTGAATTTGTTGGTGTTTTTCAATGTTGAAGTTGTTGTTGATTTTGTTGGTGTTTTTCAATGTTGAGGTTGTTGTTGTTTTTCAATGTTGAGGTTGTTGTTGAATTTGTTGGTGTTTTTCAATGTTGAGGTTGTTGTTGTTTTTCAATGCTGAGGTTGTTGTTGAATTTGTTGGTGTTTTTCAATGTTGAGGTTGTTGTTGAATTTGTTGGTGTTTTTCTATGTTGAGGTTGTTGTTGTTTTTCAATGTTGAGGTTGTTGTTGAATTTGTTGGTGTTTTTCAATTTTGAGGTTGTTGTTGTTTTTCAATGTTGAGGTTGTTGTTGAATTTGTTGGTGTTTTTCAATGTTGAGGTTGCTGTTGAATTTGTTGGTGTTTTTCAATGTTGAGGTTGTTGTTGTTTTTCAATGTTGAGGATGTTGTTGAATTTGTTGGTGTTTTTCAATGTTGAGTTTGTTGTTGTTTTTCAATGTTGAGGTTGTTGTTGTTTTTCAATGTTGAGGTTGTTGTTGTTTTTCAATGTCGAGGTTTTTGTTGAATTTGTTGGTGTTTTTCAATGTTGAGGTTGTTGTTGTTTTTCAATGTTGAGTTTGTTGTTGAATTTGTTGGTGTTTTTCAATGTTGAGTTTGTTGTTGAATTTGTTGGTGTTTTTCAATTTCGAGGTTGTTGTTGAATTTGTTGGTGTTTTTCAATATTGAGGTTGTTGTTGAATTTGTTGGTGTTTTTCAATGTTGAGGTTGTTGTTGAATTTGTTGGTGTTTTTCAATGTTGAGGTTGTTGTTGTTTTTCAATGTTGAGGTTGTTGTTGTATTTGTTGGTGTTTTTCAATTTCGAGGTTGTTGTTGAATTTGTTGGTGTTTTTCAATGTTGAAGTTGTTGTTGAATTTGATGGTGTTTTTCAATGTTGAGGTTGTTGTAGTTTTTCAATGTTGAAGTTGTTGTTGAATTTGTTGGTGTTTTTCAATGTTGAGGTTGTTGTTGTTTTTCAATGCTGAGGTTGTTGTTGAATTTGTTGGTGTTTTTCAATGTTGAGGTTTTTGTTGAATTTGTTGGTGTTTTTCAATGTTGAGGTTGTTGTTGTTTTTCAATGTTGAGGTTGTTGTTGAATTTGTTGGTGTTTTTCAATGTTTAGGTTGTTGTTGTTTTTCAATGTTGAGGTTGTTGTTGTTTTTCAATGTTGAGGTTGTTGTTGTTTTTCAATGTTGAGGTTGTTGTTGAATTTGTTGGTGTTTTTCATTGTTTAGGTTGTTGTTGTTTTTCAATGTTGAGGTTGTTGTTGAATTTGTTGGTGTTTTTCAATGTTGAGATTGTTGTTGAATTTGTTGGTGTTTTTCAATGTTGAGGTTGTTGTTGTTTTTCAATGTTGAGTTTGTTGTTGAATTTGTTGGTGTTTTTCAATGTTGAGTTTGTTGTTGAATTTGTTGGTGTTTTTCAATTTCGAGGTTGTTGTTGAATTTGTTAGTGTTTTTCAATGTTGAGGTTGTTGTTGAATTTGTTGGTGTTTTTCAATGTTGAGGTTGTTGTTGAATTTGTCGGTGTTTTTAAATGTTGAGGTTGTAGTTGTTTTTCAATGTTGAGGTTGTTGTTGTATTTGTTGGTGTTTTTCAATTTCGAGGTTGTTGTTGAATTTGTTGGTGTTTTTCAATGTTGAAGTTGTTGTTGATTTTGTTGGTGTTTTTCAATGTTGAGGTTGTTGTTGTTTTTCAATGTTGAGGTTGTTGTTGAATTTGTTGGTGTTTTTCAATGTTGAGGTTGTTGTTGTTTTTCAATGCTGAGGTTGTTGTTGAGGTTGTTGTTGTTTTTCAATGTTGAGGTTGTTGTTGAATTTGTTGGTGTTTTTCAATGTTGAGGTTGTTGCTGTTTTTCAATGCTGAGGATGTTGTTGAATTTGTTGGTGTTTTTCAATGTTGAGGTTGTTGTTGAATTTGTCGGTGTTTTTCAATGTTGAGGTTGTTGTTGTTTTTCAATGTTGAGGTTGTTGTTGTATTTGTTGGTGTTTTTCAATTTCGAGGTTGTTGTTGAATTTGTTGGTGTTTTTCAATGTTGAAGTTGTTGTTGATTTTGTTGGTGTTTTTCAATGTTGAGGTTGTTGTTGTTTTTCAATGTTGAGGTTGTTGTTGAATTTGTTGGTGTTTTTCAATGTTGAGGTTGTTGTTGTTTTTCAATGCTGAGGTTGTTGTTGAATTTGTTGGTGTTTTTCAATGTTGAGGTTGTTGTTGAATTTGTTGATGTTTTTCTATGTTGAGGTTGTTGTTGTTTTTCAATGTTGAGGTTGTTGTTGAATTTGTTGGTGTTTTTCAATTTTGAGGTTGTTGTTGTTTTTCAATGTTGTGGTTGTTGTTGAATTTGTTGGTGTTTTTCAATGTTGAGGTTGTTGTTGAATTTGTTGGTGTTTTTCAATGTTGAGGTTGTTGTTGTTTTTCAATGTTGAGGTTGTTGTTGAATTTGTTGGTGTTTTTCAATGTTGAGTTTGTTGTTGTTTTTCAATGTTGAGGTTGTTGTTGTTTTTCAATGTTGAGGTTGTTGTTGTTTTTCAATGTCGAGGTTTTTGTTGAATTTGTTGGTGTTTTTCAATGTTGAGGTTGTTGTTGTTTTTCAATGTTGAGTTTGTTGTTGAATTTGTTGGTGTTTTTCAATGTTGAGTTTGTTGTTGAATTTGTTGGTGTTTTTCAATTTCGAGGTTGTTGTTGAATTTGTTGGTGTTTTTCAATATTGAGGTTGTTGTTGAATTTGTTGGTGTTTTTCAATGTTGAGGTTGTTGTTGTTTTTCAATGTTGAGGTTGTTGTTGTATTTGTTGGTGTTTTTCAATTTCGAGGTTGTTGTTGAATTTGTTGGTGTTTTTCAATGTTGAGGTTGTTGTTGTTTTTCAATGTTGAGGTTGTTGTTGAATTTGTTGGTGTTTTTCAATGCAGAGGTTGTTGTTGTTTTTCAATGTTGAGTTTGTTGTTGAATTTGTTGGTGTTTTTCAATGTTGAGGTTGTTGTTGAATTTGTTGGTGTTTTTCAATGTTGAGGTTGTTGTTGTTTTTCAATGTTGAGGTTGTTGTTGAATTTGTTGGTGTTTTTCAATGTTGAGGTTGTTGTTGTTTTTCAATGTCGAGGTTTTTGTTGAA
This sequence comes from Isurus oxyrinchus, assembly GCA_026770705.1. Classification (NCBI taxonomy): domain Eukaryota; kingdom Metazoa; phylum Chordata; class Chondrichthyes; order Lamniformes; family Lamnidae; genus Isurus; species Isurus oxyrinchus. The sequence continues at coordinate 85,067 of JANJGN010000382.1, forward strand.
TTTGTTGGTGTTTTTCAATGTTGAGGTTGTTGTTGTTTTTCAATGTTGAGTTTGTTGTTGAATTTGTTGGTGTTTTTCAATGTTGAGTTTGTTGTTGAATTTGTTGGTGTTTTTCAATTTCGAGGTTGTTGTTGAATTTGTTGGTGTTTTTCAATATTGAGGTTGTTGTTGAATTTGTTGGTGTTTTTCAATGTTGAGGTTGTTGTTGAATTTGTTGGTGTTTTTCAATGTTGAGGTTGTTGTTGTTTTTCAATGTTGAGGTTGTTGTTGTATTTGTTGGTGTTTTTCAATTTCGAGGTTGTTGTTGAATTTGTTGGTGTTTTTCAATGTTGAAGTTGTTGTTGAATTTGTTGGTGTTTTTCAATGTTGAGGTTGTTGTAGTTTTTCAATGTTGAAGTTGTTGTTGAATTTGTTGGTGTTTTTCAATGTTGAGGTTGTTGTTGTTTTTCAATGCTGAGGTTGTTGTTGAATTTGTTGGTGTTTTTCAATGTTGAGGTTTTTGTTGAATTTGTTGGTGTTTTTCAATGTTGAGGTTGTTGTTGTTTTTCAATGTTGAGGTTGTTGTTGAATTTGTTGGTGTTTTTCAATGTTTAGGTTGTTGTTGTTTTTCAATGTTGAGGTTGTTGTTGTTTTTCAATGTTGAGGTTGTTGTTGTTTTTCAATGTTGAGGTTGTTGTTGAATTTGTTGGTGTTTTTCATTGTTTAGGTTGTTGTTGTTTTTCAATGTTGAGGTTGTTGTTGAATTTGTTGGTGTTTTTCAATGTTGAGATTGTTGTTGAATTTGTTGGTGTTTTTCAATGTTGAGGTTGTTGTTGTTTTTCAATGTTGAGTTTGTTGTTGAATTTGTTGGTGTTTTTCAATGTTGAGTTTGTTGTTGAATTTGTTGGTGTTTTTCAATTTCGAGGTTGTTGTTGAATTTGTTAGTGTTTTTCAATGTTGAGGTTGTTGTTGAATTTGTTGGTGTTTTTCAATGTTGAGGTTGTTGTTGAATTTGTCGGTGTTTTTAAATGTTGAGGTTGTAGTTGTTTTTCAATGTTGAGGTTGTTGTTGTATTTGTTGGTGTTTTTCAATTTCGAGGTTGTTGTTGAATTTGTTGGTGTTTTTCAATGTTGAAGTTGTTGTTGATTTTGTTGGTGTTTTTCAATGTTGAGGTTGTTGTTGTTTTTCAATGTTGAGGTTGTTGTTGAATTTGTTGGTGTTTTTCAATGTTGAGGTTGTTGTTGTTTTTCAATGCTGAGGTTGTTGTTGAGGTTGTTGTTGTTTTTCAATGTTGAGGTTGTTGTTGAATTTGTTGGTGTTTTTCAATGTTGAGGTTGTTGCTGTTTTTCAATGCTGAGGTTGTTGTTGAATTTGTTGGTGTTTTTCAATGTTGAGGTTGTTGTTGAATTTGTCGGTGTTTTTCAATGTTGAGGTTGTTGTTGTTTTTCAATGTTGAGGTTGTTGTTGTATTTGTTGGTGTTTTTCAATTTCGAGGTTGTTGTTGAATTTGTTGGTGTTTTTCAATGTTGAAGTTGTTGTTGATTTTGTTGGTGTTTTTCAATGTTGAGGTTGTTGTTGTTTTTCAATGTTGAGGTTGTTGTTGAATTTGTTGGTGTTTTTCAATGTTGAGGTTGTTGTTGTTTTTCAATGCTGAGGTTGTTGTTGAATTTGTTGGTGTTTTTCAATGTTGAGGTTGTTGTTGAATTTGTTGATGTTTTTCTATGTTGAGGTTGTTGTTGTTTTTCAATGTTGAGGTTGTTGTTGAATTTGTTGGTGTTTTTCAATTTTGAGGTTGTTGTTGTTTTTCAATGTTGTGGTTGTTGTTGAATTTGTTGGTGTTTTTCAATGTTGAGGTTGTTGTTGAATTTGTTGGTGTTTTTCAATGTTGAGGTTGTTGTTGTTTTTCAATGTTGAGGTTGTTGTTGAATTTGTTGGTGTTTTTCAATGTTGAGTTTGTTGTTGTTTTTCAATGTTGAGGTTGTTGTTGTTTTTCAATGTTGAGGTTGTTGTTGTTTTTCAATGTCGAGGTTTTTGTTGAATTTGTTGGTGTTTTTCAATGTTGAGGTTGTTGTTGTTTTTCAATGTTGAGTTTGTTGTTGAATTTGTTGGTGTTTTTCAATGTTGAGTTTGTTGTTGAATTTGTTGGTGTTTTTCAATTTCGAGGTTGTTGTTGAATTTGTTGGTGTTTTTCAATATTGAGGTTGTTGTTGAATTTGTTGGTGTTTTTCAATGTTGAGGTTGTTGTTGTTTTTCAATGTTGAGGTTGTTGTTGTATTTGTTGGTGTTTTTCAATTTCGAGGTTGTTGTTGAATTTGTTGGTGTTTTTCAATGTTGAGGTTGTTGTTGTTTTTCAATGTTGAGGTTGTTGTTGAATTTGTTGGTGTTTTTCAATGCAGAGGTTGTTGTTGTTTTTCAATGTTGAGTTTGTTGTTGAATTTGTTGGTGTTTTTCAATGTTGAGGTTGTTGTTGAATTTGTTGGTGTTTTTCAATGTTGAGGTTGTTGTTGTTTTTCAATGTTGAGGTTGTTGTTGAATTTGTTGGTGTTTTTCAATGTTGAGGTTGTTGTTGTTTTTCAATGTTGAGTTTGTTGTTGAATTTGTTGGTGTTTTTGAATGTTGAGTTTGTTGTTGAATTTGTTGGTGTTTTTCAATTTCGAGGTTGTTGTTGAATTTGTTAGTGTTTTTCAATGTTGAGGTTGTTGTTGAATTTGTTGGTGTTTTTCAATGTTGAGGTTGTTGTTGAATTTGTTGGTGTTTTTCAATGTTGAGGTTGTTGTTGTTTTTCAATGTTGAGGTTGTTGTTGTATTTGTTGGTGTTTTTCAATGTTGAGGTTGTTGTTGAATTTGTTGGTGTTTTTCAATGTTGAAGTTGTTGTTGAATTTGTTGGTGTTTTTCAATGTTGAGGTTGTTGTTGTTTTTCAATGTTGAGGTTGTTGTTGAATTTGTTGGTGTTTTTCAATGTTGAGGTTGTTGTTGTTTTTCAATGCTGAGGTTGTTGTTGAATTTGTTGGTGTTTTTCAATGTTGAGGTTGTTGTTGAATTTATTGGTGTTTTTCAATGTTGAGGTTGTTGTTGTTTTTCAATGTTGAGGTTGTTGTTGAATTTGTTGGTGCTTTTCAATGTTGAGATTGTTGTTGAATTTGTTGGTGTTTTTCAATGTTGAGGTTGTTGTTGTTTTTCAATGTTGAGTTTGTTGTTGAATTTGTTGGTGTTTTTCAATGTTGAGTTTGTTGTTGAATTTGTTGGTGTTTTTCAATTTCGAGGTTGTTGTTGAATTTGTTAGTGTTTTTCAATGTTGAGGTTGTTGTTGAATTTGTTGGTGTTTTTCAATGTTGAGGTTGTTGTTGAATTTGTCGGTGTTTTTAAATGTTGAGGTTGTTGTTGTTTTTCAATGTTGAGGTTGTTGTTGTATTTGTTGGTGTTTTTCAATTTCGAGGTTGTTGTTGAATTTGTTGGTGTTTTTCAATGTTGAAGTTGTTGTTCATTTTGTTGGTGTTTTTCAATGTTGAGGTTGTTGTTGTTTTTCAATGTTGAGGTTGTTGTTGAATTTGTTGGTGTTTTTCAATGTTGAGGTTGTTGTTGTTTTTCAATGCTGAGGTTGTTGTTGAGGTTGTTGTTGTTTTTCAATGTTGAGGTTGTTGTTGAATTTGTTGGCGTTTTTCAATGTTGAGGTTGTTGCTGTTTTTCAATGCTGAGGTTGTTGTTGAATTTGTTGGTGTTTTTCAATGTTGAGGTTGTTGTTGAATTTGTCGGTGTTTTTCAATGTTGAGGTTGTTGTTGTTTTTCAATGTTGAGGTTGTTGTTGTATTTGTTGGTGTTTTTCAATGTTGAGGTTGTTGTTGAATTTGTTGGTGTTTTTCAATGTTGAGGTTGTTGTTGTTTTTCAATGTTGAGGTTGTTGTTGAATTTGTTGGTGTTTTTCAATGTTGAGTTTGTTGTTGTTTTTCAATGTTGAGGTTGTTGTTGTTTTTCAATGTTGAGGTTGTTGTTGTTTTTCAATGTCGAGGTTTTTGTTGAATTTGTTGGTGTTTTTCAATGTTGAGGTTGTTGTTGTTTTTCAATGTTGAGTTTGTTGTTGAATTTGTTGGTGTTTTTCAATGTTGAGTTTGTTGTTGAATTTGTTGGAGTTTTTCAATTTCGAGGTTGTTGTTGAATTTGTTGGTGTTTTTCAATATTGAGGTTGTTGTTGAATTTGTTGGTGTTTTTCAATGTTGAGGTTGTTGTTGTTTTTCAATGTTGAGGTTGTTGTTGTATTTGTTGGTGTTTTTCAATTTCGAGGTTGTTGTTGAATTTGTTGCTGTTTTTCAATGTTGAGGTTGTTGTTGTTTTTCAATGTTGAGGTTGTTGTTGAATTTGTTGGTGTTTTTCAATGCAGAGGTTGTTGTTGTTTTTCAATGTTGAGTTTGTTGTTGAATTTGTTGGTGTTTTTCAATGTTGAGGTTGTTGTTGAATTTGTTGGAGTTTTTCAATGTTGAGGTTGTTGTTGTTTTTCAATGTTGAGGTTGTTGTTGAATTTGTTGGTGTTTTTCAATGTTGAGGTTGTTGTTGTTTTTCAATGTTGAGTTTGTTGTTGAATTTGTTGGTGTTTTTCAATGTTGAGTTTGTTGTTGAATTTGTTGGTGTTTTTCAATTTCGAGGTTGTTGTTGAATTTGTTAGTGTTTTTCAATGTTGAGGTTGTTGTTGAATTTGTTGGTGTTTTTCAATGTTGAGGTTGTTGTTGAATTTGTTGGTGTTTTTCAATGTTGAGGTTGTTGTTGTTTTTCAATGTTGAGGTTGTTGTTGTATTTGTTGGTGTTTTTCAATTTCGAGGTTGTTGTTGAATTTGTTGGTGTTTTTCAATGTTGAGATTGTTGCTGAATTTGTTGGTGTTTTTCAATGTTGAGGTTGTTGTTGAAATTGTTGGTGTTTTTCAATGTTGAGGTTGTTGTTGTTTTTCAATGTTGAGGTTGTTGTTGTATTTGTTGGTGTTTTTCAATTTCGAGGTTGTTGTTGAATTTGTTGGTGTTTTTCAATGTTGAAGTTGTTGTTGAATTTGTTGGTGTTTTTCAATGTTGAGGTTGTTGTTGTTTTTCAATGTTGAGGTTGTTGTTGAATTTGTTGGTGTTTTTCAATGTTGAGGTTGTTGTTGTTTTTCAATGCTGAGGTTGTTCTTGAATTTGTTGGTGTTTTTCAATGTTGAGGTTGTTGTTGAATTTGTTGGTGCTTTTCAATGTTGAGGTTGTTGTTGTTTTTCAATGTTGAGGTTGTTGTTGAATTTGTTGGTGTTTTTCAATGTTTAGGTTGTTGTTGTTTTTCAATGTTGAGGTTGTTGTTGAATTTGTTGGTGTTTTTCGATGTTGAGGTTGTTGTTGAATTTGTTGGTGTTTTTCAATGTTGAGGTTGTTGTTTTTCAATGCTGAGGTTGTTGTTGAATTTGTTGGTGTTTTTCAATGTTGAGTTTGTTGTTGTTTTTCAATGTTGAGGTTGTTGTTGTTTTTCAATGTCGAGGTTGTTGTTGAATTTGTTGGTGTTTTTCAATGTTGAGGTTGTTGTTTTTTTTCAATGTTGAGTTTGTTGTTGAATTTGTTGGTGTTTTTCAATGTTGAGTTTGTTGTTGAATTTGTTGGTGTTTTTCAATTTCGAGGTTGTTGTTGAATTTGTTAGTGTTTTTCAATGTTGAGGTTGTTGTTGAATTTGTTGGTGTTTTTCAATATTGAGGTTGTTGTTGAATTTGTTGCTGTTTTTCAATGTTGAGGTTGTTGTTGTTTTTCAATGTTGAGGTTGTTGTTGTATTTGTTGGTGTTTTTCAATTTCGAGGTTGTTGTTGAATTTGTTGGTGTTTTTCAATGTTTAGGTTGTTGTTGTTTTTCAATGTTGAGTTTGTTGTTGAATTTGTTGGTGTTTTTCAATGTTGAGGTTGTTGTTGAATTTGTTGGTGTTTTTCAATGTTGAGGTTGTTGTTGTTTTTCAATGTTGAGGTTGTTGTTGAATTTGTTGGTGTTTTTCAATGTTGAGGTTGTTGTTGTTTTTCAATGTTGAGTTTGTTGTTGAATTTGTTGGTGTTTTTCAATGTTGAGTTTGTTGTTGAATTTGTTGGTGTTTTTCAATTTCGAGGTTGTTGTTGAATTTGTTAGTGTTTTTCAATGTTGAGGTTGTTGTTGAATTTGTTGGTGTTTTTCAATGTTGAGGTTGTTGTTGAATTTGTTGGTGTTTTTCAATGTTGAGGTTGTTGTTGTTTTTCAATGTTGAGGTTGTTGTTGTACTTGTTGGTGTTTTTCAATTTCGAGGTTGTTGTTGAATTTGTTGGTGTTTTTCAATGTTGAGATTGTTGCTGAATTTGTTGGTGTTTTTCAATGTTGAGGTTGTTGTTGAAATTGTTGGTGTTTTTCAATGTTGAGGTTGTTGTTGTTTTTCAATGTTGAGGTTGTTGTTGTATTTGTTGGTGTTTTTCAATTTCGAGGTTGTTGTTGAATTTGTTGGTGTTTTTCAAAGTTGAAGTTGTTGTTGAATTTGTTGGTGTTTTTCAATGCTGAGGTTGTTGTTGTTTTTCAATGTTGAGGTTGTTGTTGAATTTGTTGGTGTTTTTCAATGTTGAGGTTGTTGTTGTTTTTCAATGCTGAGGTTGTTCTTGAATTTGTTGGTGTTTTTCAATGTTGAGGTTGTTGTTGAATTTGTTGGTGCTTTTCAATGTTGAGGTTGTTGTTGTTTTTCAATGTTGAGGTTGTTGTTGAATTTGTTGGTGTTTTTCAATGTTGAGGTTGTTGTTGTTTTTCAATGTTGAGGTTGTTGTTGAATTTGTTGGTGTTTTTCAATGTTGAGGTTGTTGTTGAATTTGTTGGTGTTTTTCAATGTTGAGGTTGTTGTTGTTTTTCAATGCTGAGGTTGTTGTTGAATTTGTTGGTGTTTTTCAATGTTGAGTTTGTTGTTGTTTTTCAATGTTGAGGTTGTTGTTGTTTTTCAATGTCGAGGTTGTTGTTGAATTTGTTGGTGTTTTTCAATGTTGAGGTTGTTGTTGTTTTTCAATGTTGAGTTTGTTGTTGAATTTGTTGGTGTTTTTCAATGTTGAGTTTGTTGTTGAATTTGTTGGTGTTTTTCAATTTCGAGGTTGTTGTTGAATTTGTTAGTGTTTTTCAATGTTGAGGTTGTTGTTGAATTTGTTGGTGTTTTTCAATATTGAGGTTGTTGTTGAATTTGTTGGTGTTTTTCAATGTTGAGGTTGTTGTTGTTTTTCAATGTTGAGGTTGTTGTTGTATTTGTTGGTGTTTTTCAATTTCGAGGTTGTTGTTGAATTTGTTGGTGTTTTTCAATGTTGAGGTTGTTGTTGTTTTTCAATGTTGAGGTTGTTGTTGAATTTGTTGGTGTTTTTCAATGTAGAGGTTGTTGTTGTTTTTCAATGTTGAGTTTGTTGTTGAATTTGTTGGTGTTTTTCAATGTTGAGGTTGTTGTTGAATTTGTTGGTGTTTTTCAATGCTGAGGTTGTTGTTGAATTTGTTGGTGTTTTTCAATGTTGAGGTTGTTGTTGAATTTGTTGGTGTTTTTCAATGTTGAGGTTGTTGTTGTTTTTCAATGTTGAGGTTGTTGTTGAATTTGTTGGTGTTTTTCAATTTTGAGGTTGTTGTTGTTTTTCAATGTTGAGGTTGTTGTTGAATTTGTTGGTGTTTTTCAATGTTGAGGTTGTTGTTGAATTTGTTGGTGTTTTTCAATCTTGAGGTTGTTGTTGTTTTTCAATGTTGAGGTTGTTGTTGAGGTTGATGTTGTTTTTCAATGTTGAGGTTGTTGTTGAATTTGTTGGTGTTTTTCAATGTTGAGGTTGTTGTTGAATTTGTTGGTGCTTTTCAATGTTGAGGTTGTTGTTGTTTTTCAATGTTGAGGTTGTTGTTGAATTTGTTGGTGTTTTTCAATGTTTAGGTTGTTGTTGTTTTTCAATGTTGAGGTTGTTGTTGAATTTGTTGGTGTTTTTCAATGTTGAGGTTGTTGTTGAATTTGTTGGTGTTTTTCAATGTTGAGGTTGTTGTTGTTTTTCAATGCTGAGGTTGTTGTTGAATTTGTTGGTGTTTTTCAATGTTGAGTTTGTTGTTGTTTTTCAATGTTGAGGTTGTTGTTGTTTTTCAATGTCGAGGTTGTTGTTGAATTTGTTGGTGTTTTTCAATGTTGAGGTTGTTGTTTTTTTTCAATGTTGAGTTTGTTGTTGAATTTGTTGGTGTTTTTCAATGTTGAGTTTGTTGTTGAATTTGTTGGTGTTTTTCAATTTCGAGGTTGTTGTTGAATTTGTTAGTGTTTTTCAATGTTGAGGTTGTTGTTGAATTTGTTGGTGTTTTTCAATATTGAGGTTGTTGTTGAATTTGTTGGTGTTTTTCAATGTTGAGGTTGTTGTTGTTTTTCAATGTTGAGGTTGTTGTTGTATTTGTTGGTGTTTTTCAATTTCGAGGTTGTTGTTGAATTTGTTGGTGTTTTTCAATGTTTAGGTTGTTGTTGTTTTTCAATGTTGAGTTTGTTGTTGAATTTGTTGGTGTTTTTCAATGTTGAGGTTGTTGTTGAATTTGTTGGTGTTTTTCAATGTTGAGGTTGTTGTTGTTTTTCAATGTTGAGGTTGTTGTTGAATTTGTTGGTGTTTTTCAATGTTGAGGTTGTTGTTGTTTTTCAATGTTGAATTTGTTGTTGAATTTGTTGGTGTTTTTCAATGTTGAGTTTGTTGTTGAATTTGTTGGTGTTTTTCAATGTTGAGGTTGTTGTTGAATTTGTTAGTGTTTTTCAATGTTGAGGTTGTTGTTGAATTTGTTGGTGTTTTTCAATGTTGAGGTTGTTGTTGAATTTGTTGGTGTTTTTCAATGTTGAGGTTGTTGTTGTTTTTCAATGTTGAGGTTGTTGTTGTATTTGTTGGTGTTTTTCAATTTCGAGGTTGTTGTTGAATTTGTTGGTGTTTTTCAATGTTGAGATTGTTGCTGAATTTGTTGGTGTTTTTCAATGTTGAGGTTGTTGTTGAAATTGTTGGTGTTTTTCAATGTTGAGGTTGTTGTTGTTTTTCAATGTTGAGGTTGTTGTTGTACTTGTTGGTGTTTTTCAATTTCGAGGTTGTTGTTGAATTTGTTGGTGTTTTTCAATGTTGAAGTTGTTGTTGAATTTGTTGGTGTTTTTCAATGTTGAGGTTGTTGTTGTTTTTCAATGTTGAGGTTGTTGTTGAATTTGTTGGTGTTTTTCAATGTTGAGGTTGTTGTTGTTTTTCAATGCTGAGGTTGTTCTTGAATTTGTTGATGTTTTTCAATGTTGAGGTTGTTGTTGAATTTGTTGGTGCTTTTCAATGTTGAGGTTGTTGTTGTTTTTCAATGTTGAGGTTGTTGTTGAATTTGTTGGTGTTTTTCAATGTTTAGGTTGTTGTTGTTTTTCAATGTTGAGGTTGTTGTTGAATTTGTTGGTGTTTTTCAATGTTGAGGTTGTTGTTGAATTTGTTGGTGTTTTTCAATGTTGAGGTTGTTGTTGTTTTTCAATGCTGAGGTTGTTGTTGAATTTGTTGGTGTTTTTCAATGTTGAGTTTGTTGTTGTTTTTCAATGTTGAGGTTGTTGTTGTTTTTCAATGTCGAGGTTGTTGTTGAATTTGTTGGTGTTTTTCAATGTTGAGGTTGTTGTTGTTTTTCAATGTTGAGTTTGTTGTTGAATTTGTTGGTGTTTTTCAATGTTGAGTTTGTTGTTGAATTTGTTGGTGTTTTTCAATTTCGAGGTTGTTGTTGAATTTGTTAGTGTTTTTCAATGTTGAGGTTGTTGTTGAATTTGTTGGTGTTTTTCAATATTGAGGTTGTTGTTGAATTTGTTGGTGTTTTTCAATGTTGAGGTTGTTGTTGTTTTTCAATGTTGAGGTTGTTGTTGTATTTGTTGGTGTTTTTCAATTTCGAGGTTGTTGTTGAATTTGTTGGTGTTTTTCAATGTTGAGGTTGTTGTTGTTTTTCAATGTTGAGGTTGTTGTTGTATTTGTTGGTGTTTTTCAATTTCGAGGTTGTTGTTGAATTTGTTGGTGTTTTTCAATGTTGAGGTTGTTGTTGTTTTTCAATGTTGAGGTTGTTGTTGAATTTGTTGGTGTTTTTCAATGTAGAGGTTGTTGTTGTTTTTCAATGTTGAGTTTGTTGTTGAATTTGTTGGTGTTTTTCAATGTTGAGGTTGTTGTTGAATTTGTTGGTGTTTTTCAATGCTGAGGTTGTTGTTGAATTTGTTGGTGTTTTTCAATGTTGAGGTTGTTGTTGAATTTGTTGGTGTTTTTCAATGTTGAGGTTGTTGTTGTTTTTCAATGTTGAGGTTGTTGTTGAATTTGTTGGTGTTTTTCAATTTTGAGGTTGTTGTTGTTTTTCAATGTTGAGGTTGTTGTTGAATTTGTTGGTGTTTTTCAATCTTGAGGTTGTTGTTGTTTTTCAATGTTGAGGTTGTTGTTGAGGTTGATGTTGTTTTTCAATGTTGAGGTTGTTGTTGAATTTGTTGGTGTTTTTCAATGTTGAGGTTGTTGTTGAATTTGTTGGTGTTTTTCAATTTCGAGGTTGTTGTTGAATTTGTTGGTGTTTTTCAATATTGAGGATGTTGTTGAATTTGTTGGTGTTTTTCAATGTTGAGGTTGTTGTTGTTTTTCAATGTTGAGGTTGTTGTTGTATTTGTTGGTGTTTTTCAATTTCGAGGTTGTTGTTGAATTTGTTGGTGTTTTTCAATGTTGAGGTTGTTGTTGTTTTTCAATGTTGAGGTTGTTGTTGAATTTGTTGGTGTTTTTCAATGCAGAGGTTGTTGTTGTTTTTCAATGTTGAGTTTGTTGTTGAATTTGTTGGTGTTTTTCAATGTTGAGGTTGTTGTTGAATTTGTTGGTGTTTTTCAATGTTGAGGTTGTTGTTGTTTTTCAATGTTGAGGTTGTTGTTGAATTTGTTGGTGTTTTTCAATGTTGAGGTTGTTTTTGTTTTTCAATGTTGAGTTTGTTGTTGAATTTGTTGGTGTTTTTCAATGTTGAGTTTGTTGTTGAATTTGTTGGTGTTTTTCAATTTCGAGGTTGTTGTTGAATTTGTTAGTGTTTTTCAATGTTGAGGTTGTTGTTGAATTTGTTGGTGTTTTTCAATGTTGAGGTTGTTGTTGAATTTGTTGGTGTTTTTCAATGTTGAGGTTGTTGTTGTTTTTCAATGTTGAGGTTGTTGTTGTATTTGTTGGTGTTTTTCAATTTCGAGGTTGTTGTTGAATTTGTTGGTGTTTTTCAATGTTGAGATTGTTGCTGAATTTGTTGGTGTTTTTCAATGTTGAGGTTGTTGTTGAAATTGTTGGTGTTTTTCAATGTTGAGGTTGTTGTTGTTTTTCAATGTTGAGGTTGTTGTTGTATTTGTTGGTGTTTTTCAATTTCGAGGTTGTTGTTGAATTTGTTGGTGTTTTTCAATGTTGAAGTTGTTGTTGAATTTGTTGGTGTTTTTCAATGTTGAGGTTGTTGTTGTTTTTCAATGTTGAGGTTGTTGTTGAATTTGTTGGTGTTTTTCAATGTTGAGGTTGTTGTTGTTTTTCAATGCTAAGGTTGTTCTTGAATTTGTTGGTGTTTTTCAATGTTGAGGTTGTTGTTGAATTTGTTGGTGCTTTTCAATGTTGAGGTTGTTGTTGTTTTTCAATGTTGAGGTTGTTGTTGAATTTGTTGGTGTTTTTCAATGTTTAGGTTGTTGTTGTTTTTCAATGTTGAGGTTGTTGTTGAATTTGTTGGTGTTTTTCAATGTTGAGGTTGTTGTTGAATTTGTTGGTGTTTTTCAATGTTGAGGTTGTTGTTGTTTTTCAATGCTGAGGTTGTTGTTGAATTTGTTGGTGTTTTTCAATGTTGAGTTTGTTGTTGTTTTTCAATGTTGAGGTTGTTGTTGTTTTTCAATGTCGAGGTTGTTGTTGAATTTGTTGGTGTTTTTCAATGTTGAGGTTGTTGTTTTTTTTCAATGTTGAGTTTGTTGTTGAATTTGTTGGTGTTTTTCAATGTTGAGTTTGTTGTTGAATTTGTTGGTGTTTTTCAATTTCGAGGTTGTTGTTGAATTTGTTAATGTTTTTCAATGTTGAGGTTGTTGTTGAATTTGTTGGTGTTTTTCAATATTGAGGTTGTTGTTGAATTTGTTGGTGTTTTTCAATGTTGAGGTTGTTGTTGTTTTTCAATGTTGAGGTTGTTGTTGTATTTGTTGGTGTTTTTCAATTTCGAGGTTGTTGTTGAATTTGTTGGTGTTTTTCAATGTTTAGGTTGTTGTTGTTTTTCAATGTTGAGTTTGTTGCTGAATTTGTTGGTGTTTTTCAATGTTGAGGTTGTTGTTGAATTTGTTGGTGTTTTTCAATGTTGAGGTTGTTGTTGTTTTTCAATGTTGAGGTTGTTGTTGAATTTGTTGGTGTTTTTCAATGTTGAGGTTGTTGTTGTTTTTCAATGTTGAGTTTGTTGTTGAATTTGTTTGTGTTTTTCAATGTTGAGTTTGTTGTTGAATTTGTTGGTGTTTTTCAATTGCGAGGTTGTTGTTGAATTTGTTAGTGTTTTTCAATGTTGAGGTTGTTGTTGAATTTGTTGGTGTTTTTCAATGTTGAGGTTGTTGTTGAATTTGTTGGTGTTTTCAAAGTTGAGGTTGTTGTTGTTTTTCAATGTTGAGGTTGTTGTTGTATTTGTTGGTGTTTTTCAATTTCGAGGTTGTTGTTGAATTTGTTGGTGTTTTTCAAAGTTGAGATTGTTGCTGAATTTGTTGGTGTTTTTCAATGTTGAGGTTGTTGTTGAAATTGTTGGTGTTTTTCAATGTTGAGGTTGTTGTTGAATTTGTTGGTGTTTTTCAATGTTGAGGTTGTTGTTTTTTTTCAATGTTGAGTTTGTTGTTGAATTTGTTGGTGTTTTTCAATGTTGAGTTTGTTGTTGAATTTGTTGGTGTTTTTCAATTTCGAGGTTGTTGTTGAATTTGTTAATGTTTTTCAATGTTGAGGTTGTTGTTGAATTTGTTGGTGTTTTTCAATATTGAGGTTGTTGTTGAATTTGTTGGTGTTTTTCAATGTTGAGGTTGTTGTTGTTTTTCAATGTTGAGGTTGTTGTTGTATTTGTTGGTGTTTTTCAATTTCGAGGTTGTTGTTGAATTTGTTGGTGTTTTTCAATGTTTAGGTTGTTGTTGTTTTTCAATGTTGAGTTTGTTGCTGAATTTGTTGGTGTTTTTCAATGTTGAGGTTGTTGTTGAATTTGTTGGTGTTTTTCAATGTTGAGGTTGTTGTTGTTTTTCAATGTTGAGGTTGTTGTTGAATTTGTTGGTGTTTTTCAATGTTGAGGTTGTTGTTGTTTTTCAATGTTGAGTTTGTTGTTGAATTTGTTTGTGTTTTTCAATGTTGAGTTTGTTGTTGAATTTGTTGGTGTTTTTCAATTGCGAGGTTGTTGTTGAATTTGTTAGTGTTTTTCAATGTTGAGGTTGTTGTTGAATTTGTTGGTGTTTTTCAATGTTGAGGTTGTTGTTGAATTTGTTGGTGTTTTCAAAGTTGAGGTTGTTGTTGTTTTTCAATGTTGAGGTTGTTGTTGTATTTGTTGGTGTTTTTCAATTTCGAGGTTGTTGTTGAATTTGTTGGTGTTTTTCAATGTTGAAGTTGTTGTTGAATTTGTTGGTGTTTTTCAATGTTGAGGTTGTTGTTGTTTTTCAATGTTGAGGTTGTTGTTGAATTTGTTGGTGTTTTTCAATGTTGAGGTTGTTGTTGTTTTTCAATGCTGAGGTTGTTCTTGAATTTGTTGGTGTTTTTCAATGTTGAGGTTGTTGTTGAATTTGTTGGTGCTTTTCAATGTTGAGGTTGTTGTTGTTTTTCAATGTTGAGGTTGTTGTTGAATTTGTTGGTGTTTTTCAATGTTTAGGTTGTTGTTGTTTTTCAATGTTGAGGTTGTTGTTGAATTTGTTGGTGTTTTTCAATGTTGAGGTTGTTGTTGAATTTGTTGGTGTTTTTCAATGTTGAGGTTGTTGTTGTTTTTCAATGCTGAGGTTGTTGTTGAATTTGTTGGTGTTTTTCAATGTTGAGTTTGTTGTTGTTTTTCAATGTTAAGGTTGTTGTTGTTTTTCAATGTCGAGGTTGTTGTTGAATTTGTTGGTGTTTTTCAATGTTGATGTTGTTGTTGTTTTTCAATGTTGAGTTTGTTGTTGAATTTGTTGGTGTTTTTCAATGTTGAGTTTGTTGTTGAATTTGTTGGTGTTTTTCAATTTCGAGGTTGTTGTTGAATTTGTTAGTGTTTTTCAATGTTGAGGTTGTTGTTGAATTTGTTGGTGTTTTTCAATATTGAGGTTGTGGTTGAATTTGTTGGTGTTTTTCAATGTTGAGGTTGTTGTTGTTTTTCAATGTTGAGGTTGTTGTTGTATTTGTTGGTGTTTTTCAATTTCGAGGTTGTTGTTGAATTTGTTGGTGTTTTTCAATGTTGAGGTTGTTGTTGTTTTTCAATGTTGAGGTTGTTGTTGTATTTGTTGGTGTTTTTCAATGTTGAGGTTGTTGTTGAATTTGTTGGTGTTTTTCAATGTTGAGGTTGTTGTTGTTTTTCAATGTTGAGGTTGTTGTTGAATTTGTTGGTGTTTTTCAATGTAGAGGTTGTTGTTGTTTTTCAATGTTGAGTTTGTTGTTGAATTTGTTGGTGTTTTTCAATGTTGAGGTTGTTGTTGAATTTGTTGGTGTTTTTCAATGCTGAGGTTGTTGTTGAATTTGTTGGTGTTTTTCAATGTTGAGGTTGTTGTTGAATTTGTTGGTGTTTTTCAATGTAGAGGTTGTTGTTGTTTTTCAATGTTGAGGTTGTTGTTGAATTTGTTGGTGTTTTTCAATTTTGAGGTTGTTGTTGTTTTTCAATGTTGAGGTTGTTGTTGAATTTGTTGGTGTTTTTCAATGTTGAGGTTGTTGTTGAATTTGTTGGTGTTTTTCAATCTTGAGGTTGTTGTTGTTTTTCAATGTTGAGGTTGTTGTTGAGGTTGATGTTGTTTTTCAATGTTGAGGTTGTTGTTGAATTTGTTGGTGTTTTTCAATGTTGAGGTTGTTGCTGTTTTTCAATGCTGAGGTTGTTGTTGAATTTGTTGGTGTTTTTCAATGTTGAGGTTGTTGTTCAATTTGTCGGTGTTTTTCAATGTTGAGGTTGTTGTTGTTTTTCAATGTTGAGGTTGTTGTTGTATTTGTTGGTGTCTTTCAATTTCGAGGTTGTTGTTGAATTTGTTGGTGTTTTTCAATGTTGAAGTTGTTGTTGATTTCGTTGGTGTTTTTCAATGTTGAGGTTGTTGTTGTTTTTCAATGTTGAGGTTGTTGTTGAATTTGTTGGTGTTTTTCAATGTTGAGGTTGTTGTTGTTTTTCAATGCTGAGGTTGTTGTTGAATTTGTTGGTGTTTTTCAATGTTGAGGTTGTTGTTGAATTTGTTGGTGTTTTTCTATGTTGAGGTTGTTGTTGTTTTTCAATGTTGAGGTTGTTGTTGAATTTGTTGGTGTTTTTCAATTTTGAGGTTGTTGTTGTTTTTCAATGTTGAGGTTGTTGTTGAATTTGTTGGTGTTTTTCAATGTTGAGGTTGTTGTTGAATTTGTTGGTGTTTTTCAATGTTGAGGTTGTTGTTGTTTTTCAATGTTGAGGTTGTTGTTGAATTTGTTGGTGTTTTTCAATGTTGAGTTTGTTGTTGTTTTTCAATGTTGAGGTTGTTGTTGTTTTTCAATGTTGAGGTTGTTGTTGTTTTTCAATGTCGAGGTTTTTGTTGAATTTGTTGGTGTTTTTCAATGTTGAGGTTGTTGTTGTTTTTCAATGTTGAGTTTGTTGTTGAATTTGTTGGTGTTTTTCAATGTTGAGTTTGTTGTTGAATTTGTTGGTGTTTTTCAATTTCGAGGTTGTTGTTGAATTTGTTGGTGTTTTTCAATATTGAGGTTGTTGTTGAATTTGTTGGTGTTTTTCAATGTTGAGGTTGTTGTTGTTTTTCAATGTTGAGGTTGTTGTTGTATTTGTTGGTGTTTTTCAATTTCGAGGTTGTTGTTGAATTTGTTGGTGTTTTTCAATGTTGAGGTTGTTGTTGTTTTTCAATGTTGAGGTTGTTGTTGAATTTGTTGGTGTTTTTCAATGCAGAGGTTGTTGTTGTTTTTCAATGTTGAGTTTGTTGTTGAATTTGTTGGTGTTTTTCAATGTTGAGGTTGTTGTTGAATTTGTTGGTGTTTTTCAATGTTGAGGTTGTTGTTGTTTTTCAATGTTGAGGTTGTTGTTGAATTTGTTGGTGTTTTTCAATATTGAGGTTGTTGTTGTTTTTCAATGTTGAGTTTGTTGTTGAATTTGTTGGTGTTTTTCAATGTTGAGTTTGTTGTTGAATTTGTTGGTGTTTTTCAATTTCGAGGTTGTTGTTGAATTTGTTAGTGTTTTTCAATGTTGAGGTTGTTGTTGAATTTGTTGGTGTTTTTCAATGTTGAGGTTGTTGTTGAATTTGTTGGTGTTTTTCAATGTTGAGGTTGTTGTTGTTTTTCAATGTTGAGGTTGTTGTTGTATTTGTTGGTGTTTTTCAATTTCGAGGTTGTTGTTGAATTTGTTGGTGTTTTTCAATGTTGAGATTGTTGCTGAATTTGTTGGTGTTTTTCAATGTTGAGGTTGTTGTTGAATTTGTTGGTGTTTTTCAATGTTGAGGTTGTTGTTGTTTTTCAATGTTGAGGTTGTTGTTGTATTTGTTGGTGTTTTTCAATTTCGAGGTTGTTGTTGAATTTGTTGGTGTTTTTCAATGTTGAAGTTGTTGTTGAATTTGTTGGTGTTTTTCAATGTTGAGGTTGTTGTTGTTTTTCAATGTTGAGGTTGTTGTTGAATTTGTTGGTGTTTTTCAATGTTGAGGTTGTTGTTGTTTTTCAATGCTGAGGTTGTTCTTGAATTTGTTGGTGTTTTTCAATGTTGAGGTTGTTGTTGAATTTGCTGGTGCTTTTCAATGTTGAGGTTGTTGTTGTTTTTCAATGTTGAGGTTGTTGTTGAATTTGTTGGTGTTTTTCAATGTTTAGGTTGTTGTTGTTTTTCAATGTTGAGGTTGTTGTTGAATTTGTTGGTGTTTTTCAATGTTGAGGTTGTTGTTGTTTTTCAATGTTGAGTTTGTTGTTGAATTTGTTGGTGTTTTTCAATGTTGAGTTTGTTGTTGTTTTTCAATGTTGAGGTTGTTGTTGTTTTTCAATGTCGAGGTTGTTGTTGAATTTGTTGGTGTTTTTCAAAGTTGAGGTTGTTGTTTTTTTTCAATGTTGAGTTTGTTGTTGAATTTGTTGGTGTTTTTCAATGTTGAGTTTGTTGTTGAATTTGTTGGTGTTTTTCAATTTCGAGGTTGTTGTTGAATTTGTTAGTGTTTTTCAATGTTGAGGTTGTTGTTGAATTTGTTGGTGTTTTTCAATATTGAGGTTGTTGTTGAATTTGTTGGTGTTTTTCAATGTTGAGGTTGTTGTTGTTTTTCAATGTTGAGGTTGTTGTTGTATTTGTTGGTGTTTTTCAATTTCGAGGTTGTTGTTGAATTTGTTGGTGTTTTTCAATGTTTAGGTTGTTGTTGTTTTTCAATGTTGAGTTTGTTGTTGAATTTGTTGGTGTTTTTCAATGTTGAGGTTGTTGTTGAATTTGTTGGTGTTTTTCAATGTTGAGGTTGTTGTTGTTTTTCAATGTTGAGGTTGTTGTTGAATTTGTTGGTGTTTTTCAATGTTGAGGTTGTTGTTGTTTTTCAATGTTGAGTTTGTTGTTGAATTTGTTGGTGTTTTTCAATGTTGAGTTTGTTGTTGAATTTGTTGGTGTTTTTCAATTTCGAGGTTGTTGTTGAATTTGTTAGTGTTTTTCAATGTTGAGGTTGTTGTTGAATTTGTTGGTGTTTTTCAATGTTGAGGTTGTTGTTGAATTTGTTGGTGTTTTTCAATGTTGAGGTTGTTGTTGTTTTTCAATGTTGAGGTTGTTGTTGTATTTGTTGGTGTTTTTCAATTTCGAGGTTGTTGTTGAATTTGTTGGTGTTTTTCAATGTTGAGATTGTTGCTGAATTTGTTGGTGTTTTTCAATGTTGAGGTTGTTGTTGAAATTGTTGGTGTTTTTCAATGTTGAGGTTGTTGTTGTTTTTCAATGTTGAGGTTGTTGTTGTATTTGTTGGTGTTTTTCAATTTCGAGGTTGTTGTTGAATTTGTTGGTGTTTTTCAATGTTGAAGTTGTTGTTGAATTTGTTGGTGTTTTTCAATGTTGAGGTTGTTGTTGTTTTTCAATGTTGAGGTTGTTGTTGAATTTGTTGGTGTTTTTCAATGTTGAGGTTGTTGTTGTTTTTCAATGCTGAGGTTGTTCTTGAATTTGTTGGTGTTTTTCAATGTTGAGGTTGTTGTTGAATTTGTTGGTGCTTTTCAATGTTGAGGTTGTTGTTGTTTTTCAATGTTGAGGTTGTTGTTGAATTTGTTGGTGTTTTTCAATGTTTAGGTTGTTGTTGCTTTTCAATGTTGAGGTTGTTGTTGAATTTGTTGGTGTTTTTCAATGTTGAGGTTGTTGTTGAATTTGTTGGTGTTTTTCAATGTTGAGGTTGTTGTTGTTTTTCAATGCTGAGGTTGTTGTTGAATTTGTTGGTGTTTTTCAATGTTGAGTTTGTTGTTGTTTTTCAATGTTGAGGTTGTTGTTGTTTTTCAATGTCGAGGTTGTTGTTGAATTTGTTGGTGTTTTTCAATGTTGAGGTTATTGTTGTTTTTCAATGTTGAGTTTGTTGTTGAACTTGTTGGTGTTTTTCAATGTTGAGTTTGTTGTTGAATTTGTTGGTGTTTTTCAATTTCGAGGTTGTTGTTGAATTTGTTAGTGTTTTTCAATGTTGAGGTTGTTGTTGAATTTGTTGGTGTTTTTCAATATTGAGGTTGTTGTTGAATTTGTTGGTGTTTTTCAATGTTGAGGTTGTTGTTGTTTTTCAATGTTGAGGTTGTTGTTGTATTTGTTGGTGTTTTTCAATTTCGAGGTTGTTGTTGAATTTGTTGGTGTTTTTCAATGTTGAGGTTGTTGTTGTTTTTCAATGTTGAGGTTGTTGTTGTATTTGTTGGTGTTTTTCAATTTCGAGGTTGTTGTTGAATTTGTTGGTGTTTTTCAATGTTGAGGTTGTTGTTGTTTTTCAATGTTGAGGTTGTTGTTGAATTTGTTGGTGTTTTTCAATGTAGAGGTTGTTGTTGTTTTTCAATGTTGAGTTTGTTGTTGAATTTGTTGGTGTTTTTCAATGTTGAGGTTGTTGTTGAATTTGTTGGTGTTTTTCAATGCTGAGGTTGTTGTTGAATTTGTTGGTGTTTTTCAATGTTGAGGTTGTTGTTGAATTTGTTGGTGTTTTTCAATGTTGAGGTTGTTGTTGTTTTTCAATGTTGAGGTTGTTGTTCAATTTGTTGGTGTTTTTCAATTTTGAGGTTGTTGTTGTTTTTCAATGTTGAGGTTGTTGTTGAATTTGTTGGTGTTTTTCAATGTTGAGGTTGTTGTTGAATTTGTTGGTGTTTTTCAATCTTGAGGTTGTTGTTGTTTTTCAATGTTGAGGTTGTTGTTGAGGTTGATGTTGTTTTTCAATGTTGAGGTTGTTGTTGAATTTGTTGGTGTTTTTCAATGTTGAGGTTGTTGCTGTTTTTCAATGCTGAGGTTGTTGTTGAATTTGTTGGTGTTTTTCAATGTTGAGGTTGTTGTTGAATTTGTCGGTGTTTTTCAATGTTGAGGTTGTTGTTGTTTTTCAATGTTGAGGTTGTTGTTGTATTTGTTGGTGTCTTTCAATTTCGAGGTTGTTGTTGAATTTGTTGGTGTTTTTCAATGTTGAAGTTGTTGTTGATTTTGTTGGTGTTTTTCAATGTTGAGGTTGTTGTTGTTTTTCAATGTTGAGGTTGTTGTTGAATTTGTTGGTGTTTTTCAATGTTGAGGTTGTTGTTGTTTTTTCAATGCTGAGGTTGTTGTTGAATTTGTTGGTGTTTTTCAATGTTGAGGTGTTGTTCAATTTGTTGGTGTTTTTCTATGTTGAGGTTGTTGTTGTTTTTCAATGTTGAGGTTGTTGTTGAATTTGTTGGTGTATTTCAATTTTTGAGGTTGTTGTTGTTTTTCAATGTTGAGGTTGGTTGTTGAATTTGTTGGTGTTTTTCAATGTTGAGGTTGTTGTTGAATTTGTTGGTGTTTTTCAATGTTGAGGTTGTTGTTTGTTTTTTCAATGTTGAGGTTGTTGTTGAATTTGTTGGTGTTTTTCAATGTTGAGTTTGTTGTTGTTTTTCAATGTTGAGGTTGTTGTTGTTTTTCAATGTTGAGGTTGTTGTTGTTTTTCAATGTCGAGGTTTTTGTTGAATTTGTTGGTGTTTTTCAATGTTGAGGTTGTTGTTGTTTTTCAATGTTGAGTTTGTTGTTGAATTTGTTGGTGTTTTTCAATGTTGAGTTTGTTGTTGAATTTGTTGGTGTTTTTCAATTTCGAGGTTGTTGTTGAATTTGTTGGTGTTTTTTCAATATTGAGGTTGTTGTTGAATTTGTTGGTGTTTTTCAATGTTGAGGTTGTTGTTGTTTTTCAATGTTGAGGTTGTTGTTGTATTTGTTGGTGTTTTTCAATTTCGAGGTTGTTGTTGAATTTGTTGGTGTTTTTCAATGTTGAGGTTGTTGTTGTTTTTCAATGTTGAGGTTGTTGTTGAATTTGTTGGTGTTTTTCAATGCAGAGGTTGTTGTTGTTTTTCAATGTTGAGTTTGTTGTTGAATTTGTTGGTGTTTTTCAATGTTGAGGTTGTTGTTGAATTTGTTGGTGTTTTTCAATGTTGAGGTTGTTATTGTTTTTCAATGTTGAGGTTGTTGTTGAATTTGTTGGTGTTTTTCAATGTTGAGGTTGTTGTTGTTTTTCAATGTTGAGTTTGTTGTTGAATTTGTTGGTGTTTTTCAATGTTGAGTTTGTTGTTGATTTGTTGGTGTTTTTCAATTTCGAGGTTGTTGTTGAATTTGTTAGTGTTTTTCAATGTTGAGGTTGTTGTTGAATTTGTTGGTGTTTTTCAATGTTGAGGTTGTTGTTGAATTTGTTGGTGTTTTTCAATGTTGAGGTTGTTGTTGTTTTTTCAATGTTGAGGTTGTTGTTGTATTTGTTGGTGTTTTTCAATTTCGAGGTTGTTGTTGAATTTGTTGGTGTTTTTCAATGTTGAGATTGTTGCTGAATTTGTTGGTGTTTTTCAATGTTGAGGTTGTTGTTGAATTTGTTGGTGTTTTTCAATGTTGAGGTTGTTGTTGTTTTTCAATGTTGAGGTTGTTGTTGTATTTGTTGGTGTTTTTCAATTTCGAGGTTGTTGTTGAATTTGTTGGTGTTTTTCAATGTGAAGTTGTTGTTGAATTTGTTGGTGTTTTTCAATGTTGAGGTTGTTGTTGTTTTTCAATGTTGAGGTTGTTGTTGAATTTGTTGGTGTTTTTCAATGTTGAGGTTGTTGTTGTTTTTCAATGCTGAGGTTGTTCTTGAATTTGTTGGTGTTTTTCAATGTTGAGGTTGTTGTTGAATTTGTTGGTGCTTTTCAATGTTGAGGTTGTTGTTGTTTTTCAATGTAGAGGTTGTTGTTGAATTTGTTGGTGTTTTTCAATGTTTAGGTTG
Source organism: Isurus oxyrinchus (assembly GCA_026770705.1). NCBI lineage: Eukaryota > Metazoa > Chordata > Chondrichthyes > Lamniformes > Lamnidae > Isurus > Isurus oxyrinchus. Next base: position 106,528 of record JANJGN010000382.1, read on the forward strand.
TTGTTGTTTTTCAATGTTGAGGTTGTTGTTGAATTTGTTGTTGTTTTTCAATGTTGAGGTTGTTGTTGAATTTGTTGGTGTTTTTCAATGTTGAGGTTGTTGTTGTTTTTCAATGCTGAGGTTGTTGTTGAATTTGTTGGTGTTTTTCAATGTTGAGGTTGTTGTTGTTTTTGAATGCTGAGGTTGTTCTTGAATTTGTTGGTGTTTTTCAATGTTGAGGTTGTTGTTGAATTTGTTGGTGCTTTTCAATGTTGAGGTTGTTGTTGTTTTTCAATGTTGAGGTTGTTGTTGAATTTGTTGGTGTTTTTCAATGTTTAGGTTGTTGTTGTTTTTCAATGTTGAGGTTGTTGTTGAATTTGTTGGTGTTTTTCAATGTTGAGGTTGTTGTTGAATTTGTTGGTGTTTTTCAATGTTGAGGTTGTTGTTGTTTTTCAATGCTGAGGTTGTTGTTGAATTTGTTGGTGTTTTTCAATGTTGAGTTTGTTGTTGTTTTTCAATGTTGAGGTTGTTGTTGTTTTTCAATGTCGAGGTTGTTGTTGAATTTGTTGGTGTTTTTCAATGTTGAGGTTGTTGTTGTTTTTCAATGTTGAGTTTGTTGTTGAATTTGTTGGTGTTTTTCAATGTTGAGTTTGTTGTTGAATTTGTTGGTGTTTTTCAATTTCGAGGTTGTTGTTGAATTTGTTAGTGTTTTTCAATGTTGAGGTTGTTGTTGAATTTGTTGGTGTTTTTCAATATTGAGGTTGTTGTTGAATTTGTTGGTGTTTTTCAATGTTGAGGTTGTTGTTGTTTTTCAATGTTGAGGTTGTTGTTGTATTTGTTGGTGTTTTTTAAATTTCGAGGTTGTTGTTGAATTTGTTGGTGTTTTTCAATGTTGAGGTTGTTGTTGTTTTTCAATGTTGAGGTTGTTGTTGTATTTGTTGGTGTTTTTCAATTTCGAGGTTGTTGTTGAATTTGTCGGTGTTTTTCAATGTTGAGGTTGTTGTTGTTTTTCAATGTTGAGGTTGTTGTTGAATTTGTTGGTGTTTTTCAATGCAGAGGTTGTTGTTGTTTTTCAATGTTGAGTTTGTTGTTGAATTTGTTGGTGTTTTTCAATGTTGAGGTTGTTGTTGAATTTGTTGGTGTTTTTCAATGCTGAGGTTGTTGTTGAATTTGTTGGTGTTTTTCAATGTTGAGGTTGTTGTTGAATTTGTTGGTGTTTTTCAATGTTGAGGTTGTTGTTGTTTTTCAATGTTGAGGTTGTTGTTGAATTTGTTGGTGTTTTTCAATTTTGAGGTTGTTGTTGTTTTTCAATGTTGAGGTTGTTGTTGAATTTGTTGGTGTTTTTCAATGTTGAGGTTGTTGTTGAATTTGTTGGTGTTTTTCAATCTTGAGGTTGTTGTTGTTTTTCAATGTTGAGGTTGTTGTTGAGGTTGATGTTGTTTTTCAATGTTGAGGTTGTTGTTGAATTTGTTGGTGTTTTTCAATGTTGAGGTTGTTGCTGTTTTTCAATGCTGAGGTTGTTGTTGAATTTGTTGGTGTTTTTCAATGTTGAGGTTGTTGTTGAATTTGTCGGTGTTTTTCAATGTTGAGGTTGTTGTTGTTTTTCAATGTTGAGGTTGTTGTTGTATTTGTTGGTGTCTTTCAATTTCGAGGTTGTTGTTGAATTTGTTGGTGTTTTTCAATGTTGAAGTTGTTGTTGATTTTGTTGGTGTTTTTCAATGTTGAGGTTGTTGTTGTTTTTCAATGTTGAGGTTGTTGTTGAATTTGTTGGTGTTTTTCAATGTTGAGGTTGTTGTTGTTTTTCAATGCTGAGGTTGTTGTTGAATTTGTTGGTGTTTTTCAATGTTGAGGTTGTTGTTGAATTTGTTGGTGTTTTTCTATGTTGAGGTTGTTGTTGTTTTTCAATGTTGAGGTTGTTGTTGAATTTGTTGGTGTTTTTCAATTTTGAGGTTGTTGTTGTTTTTCAATGTTGAGGTTGTTGTTGAATTTGTTGGTGTTTTTCAATGTTGAGGTTGTTGTTGAATTTGTTGGTGTTTTTCAATGTTGAGGTTGTTGTTGTTTTTCAATGTTGAGGTTGTTGTTGAATTTGTTGGTGTTTTTCAATGTTGAGTTTGTTGTTGTTTTTCAATGTTGAGGTTGTTGTTGTTTTTCAATGTTGAGGTTGTTGTTGTTTTTCAATGTCGAGGTTTTTGTTGAATTTGTTGGTGTTTTTCAATGTTGAGGTTGTTGTTGTTTTTCAATGTTGAGTTTGTTGTTGAATTTGTTGGTTTTTTTCAATGTTGAGTTTGTTGTTGAATTTGTTGGTGTTTTTCAATTTCGAGGTTGTTGTTGAATTTGTTGGTGTTTTTCAATATTGAGGTTGTTGTTGAATTTGTTGGTGTTTTTCAATGTTGAGGTTGTTGTTGTTCTTCAATGTTGAGGTTGTTGTTGTATTTGTTGGTGTTTTTCAATTTCGAGGTTGTTGTTGAATTTGTTGGTGTTTTTCAATGTTGAGGTTGTTGTTGTTTTTCAATGTTGAGGTTGTTGTTGAATTTGTTGGTGTTTTTCAATGCTGAGGTTGTTGTTGTTTTTCAATGTTGAGTTTGTTGTTGAATTTGTTGGTGTTTTTCAATGTTGAGGTTGTTGTTGAATTTGTTGGTGTTTTTCAATGTTGAGGTTGTTGTTGTTTTTCAATGTTGAGGTTGTTGTTGAATTTGTTGGTGTTTTTCAATGTTGAGGTTGTTGTTGTTTTTCAATGTTGAGTTTGTTGTTGAATTTGTTGGTGTTTTTCAATGTTGAGTTTGTTGTTGAATTTGTTGGTGTTTTTCAATGTAGAGGTTGTTGTTGAATTTGTTAGTGTTTTTCAATGTTGAGGTTGTTGTTGAATTTGTTGGTGTTTTTCAATGTTGAGGTTGTTGTTGAATTTGTTGGTGTTTTTCAATGTTGAGGTTGTTGTTGTTTTTCAAAGTTGAGGTTGTTGTTGTATTTGTTGGTGTTTTTCAATTTCGAGGTTGTTGTTGAATTTGTTGGTGTTTTTCAATGTTGAGATTGTTGCTGAATTTGTTGGTGTTTTTCAATGTTGAGGTTGTTGTTGAATTTGTTGGTGTTTTTCAATGTTGAGGTTGTTGTTGTTTTTCAATGTTGAGGTTGTTGTTGTATTTGTTGGTGTTTTTCAATTTCGAGGTTGTTGTTGAATTTGTTGGTGTTTTTCAATGTTGAAGTTGTTGTTGAATTTGTTGGTGTTTTTCAATGTTGAGGTTGTTGTTGTTTTTCAATGTTGAGGTTGTTGTTGAATTTGTTGGTGTTTTTCAATGTTGAGGTTGTTGTTGTTTTTCAAAGCTGAGGTTGTTCTTGAATTTGTTGGTGTTTTTCAATGTTGAGGTTGTTGTTGAATTTGTTGGTGCTTTTCAATGTTGAGGTTGTTGTTGTTTTTCAATGTTGAGGTTGTTGTTGAATTTGTTGGTGTTTTTCAATGTTTAGGTTGTTGTTGTTTTTCAATGTTGAGGTTGTTGTTGAATTTGTTGGTGTTTTTCAATGTTGAGATTGTTGTTGAATTTGTTGGTGTTTTTCAATGTTGAGGTTGTTGTTGTTTTTCAATGCTGAGGTTGTTGTTGAATTTGTTGGTGTTTTTCAATGTTGAGTTTGTTGTTGTTTTTCAATGTTGAGGTTGTTGTTGTTTTTCAATGTCGAGGTTGTTGTTGAATTTGTTGGTGTTTTTCGATGTTGAGGTTGTTGTTGTTTTTCAATGTTGAGATTGTTGTTGAATTTGTTGGTGTTTTTCAATGTTGAGTTTGTTGTTGAATTTGTTGGTGTTTTTCAATTTCGAGGTTGTTGTTGAATTTGTTAGTGTTTTTCAATGTTGAGGTTGTTGTTGAATTTGTTGGTGTTTTTCAATATTGAGGTTGTTGTTGAATTTGTTGGTGTTTTTCAATGTTGAGGTTGTTGTTGTTTTTCAATGTTGAGGTTGTTGTTGTATTTGTTGGTGTTTTTCAATTTCGAGGTTGTTGTTGAATTTGTTGGTGTTTTTCAATGTTGAGGTTGTTGTTGTTTTTCAATGTTGAGGTTGTTGTTGTATTTGTTGGTGTTTTTCAATTTCGAGGTTGTTGTTGAATTTGTTGGTGTTTTTCAATGTTGAGGTTGTTGTTGAATTTGTTGGTGTTTTTCAATGTAGAGGTTGTCGTTGTTTTTCAATGTTGAGTTTGTTGTTGAATTTGTTGGTGTTTTTCAATGTTGAGGTTGTTGTTGAATTTGTTGGTGTTTTTCAATGCTGAGGTTGTTGTTGAATTTGTTGGTGTTTTTCAATGTTGAGGTTGTTGTTGAATTTGTTGGTGTTTTTCAATGTTGAGGTTGTTGTTGTTTTTCAAAGTTGAGGTTGTTGTTGTATTTGTTGGTGTTTTTCAATTTCGAGGTTGTTGTTGAATTTGTTGGTGTTTTTCAATGTTGAGATTGTTGCTGAATTTGTTGGTGTTTTTCAATGTTGAGGTTGTTGTTGAATTTGTTGGTGTTTTTCAATGTTGAGGTTGTTGTTGTTTTTCAATGTTGAGGTTGTTTTTGTATTTGTTGGTGTTTTTCAATTTCGAGGTTGTTGTTGAATTTGTTGGTGTTTTTCAATGTTGAAGTTGTTGTTGAATTTGTTGGTGTTTTTCAATGTTGAGGTTGTTGTTGTTTTTCAATGTTGAGGTTGTTGTTGAATTTGTTGGTGTTTTTCAATGTTGAGGTTGTTGTTGTTTTTCAATGCTGAGGTTGTTCTTGAATTTGTTGGTGTTTTTCAATGTTGAGGTTGTTGTTGAATTTGTTGGTGCTTTTCAATGTTGAGGTTGTTGTTGTTTTTCAATGTTGAGGTTGTTGTTGAATTTGTTGGTGTTTTTCAATGTTTAGGTTGTTGTTGTTTTTCAATGTTGAGGTTGTTGTTGAATTTGTTGGTGTTTTTCAATGTTGAGATTGTTGTTGAATTTGTTGGTGTTTTTCAATGTTGAGGTTGTTGTTGTTTTTCAATGCTGAGGTTGTTGTTGAATTTGTTGGTGTTTTTCAATGTTGAGTTTGTTGTTGTTTTTCAATGTTGAGGTTGTTGTTGTTTTTCAATGTCGAGGTTGTTGTTGAATTTGTTGGTGTTTTTCGATGTTGAGGTTGTTGTTGTTTTTCAATGTTGAGTTTGTTGTTGAATTTGTTGGTGTTTTTCAATGTTGAGGTTGTTGTTGAATTTGTTGGTGTTTTTCAATGCTGAGGTTGTTGTTGAATTTGTTGGTGTTTTTCAATGTTGAGGTTGTTGTTGAATTTGTTGGTGTTTTTCAATGTTGAGGTTGTTGTTGTTTTTCAATGTTGAGGTTGTTGTTCAATTTGTTGGTGTTTTTCAATTTTGAGGTTGTTGTTGTTTTTCAATGTTGAGGTTGTTGTTGAATTTGTTGGTGTTTTTCAATGTTGAGGTTGTTGTTGAATTTGTTGGTGTTTTTCAATCTTGAGGTTGTTGTTGTTTTTCAATGTTGAGGTTGTTGTTGAGGTTGATGTTGTTTTTCAATGTTGAGGTTGTTGTTGAATTTGTTGGTGTTTTTCAATGTTGAGGTTGTTGCTGTTTTTCAATGCTGAGGTTGTTGTTGAATTTGTTGGTGTTTTTCAATGTTGAGGTTGTTGTTGAATTTGTCGGTGTTTTTCAATGTTGAGGTTGTTGTTGTTTTTCAATGTTGAGGTTGTTGTTGTATTTGTTGGTGTCTTTCAATTTCGAGGTTGTTGTTGAATTTGTTGGTGTTTTTCAATGTTGAAGTTGTTGTTGATTTTGTTGGTGTTTTTCAATGTTGAGGTTGTTGTTGTTTTTCAATGTTGAGGTTGTTGTTGAATTTGTTGGTGTTTTTCAATGTTGAGGTTGTTGTTGTTTTTCAATGCTGAGGTTGTTGTTGAATTTGTTGGTGTTTTTCAATGTTGAGGTTGTTGTTCAATTTGTTGGTGTTTTTCTATGTTGAGGTTGTTGTTGTTTTTCAATGTTGAGGTTGTTGTTGAATTTGTTGGTGTATTTCAATTTTGAGGTTGTTGTTGTTTTTCAATGTTGAGGTTGTTGTTGAATTTGTTGGTGTTTTTCAATGTTGAGGTTGTTGTTGAATTTGTTGGTGTTTTTCAATGTTGAGGTTGTTGTTGTTTTTCAATGTTGAGGTTGTTGTTGAATTTGTTGGTGTTTTTCAATGTTGAGTTTGTTGTTGTTTTTCAATGTTGAGGTTGTTGTTGTTTTTCAATGTTGAGGTTGTTGTTGTTTTTCAATGTCGAGGTTTTTGTTGAATTTGTTGGTGTTTTTCAATGTTGAGGTTGTTGTTGTTTTTCAATGTTGAGTTTGTTGTTGAATTTGTTGGTGTTTTTCAATGTTGAGTTTGTTGTTGAATTTGTTGGTGTTTTTCAATTTCGAGGTTGTTGTTGAATTTGTTGGTGTTTTTCAATATTGAGGTTGTTGTTGAATTTGTTGGTGTTTTTCAATGTTGAGGTTGTTGTTGTTTTTCAATGTTGAGGTTGTTGTTGTATTTGTTGGTGTTTTTCAATTTCGAGGTTGTTGTTGAATTTGTTGGTGTTTTTCAATGTTGAGGTTGTTGTTGTTTTTCAATGTTGAGGTTGTTGTTGAATTTGTTGGTGTTTTTCAATGCAGAGGTTGTTGTTGTTTTTCAATGTTGAGTTTGTTGTTGAATTTGTTGGTGTTTTTCAATGTTGAGGTTGTTGTTGAATTTGTTGGTGTTTTTCAATGTTGAGGTTGTTGTTGTTTTTCAATGTTGAGGTTGTTGTTGAATTTGTTGGTGTTTTTCAATGTTGAGGTTGTTGTTGTTTTTCAATGTTGAGTTTGTTGTTGAATTTGTTGGTGTTTTTCAATGTTGAGTTTGTTGTTGAATTTGTTGGTGTTTTTCAATTTCGAGGTTGTTGTTGAATTTGTTAGTGTTTTTCAATGTTGAGGTTGTTGTTGAATTTGTTGGTGTTTTTCAATGTTGAGGTTGTTGTTGAATTTGTTGGTGTTTTTCAATGTTGAGGTTGTTGTTGTTTTTCAATGTTGAGGTTGTTGTTGTATTTGTTGGTGTTTTTCAATTTCGAGGTTGTTGTTGAATTTGTTGGTGTTTTTCAATGTTGAGATTGTTGCTGAATTTGTTGGTGTTTTTCAATGTTGAGGTTGTTGTTGAATTTGTTGGTGTTTTTCAATGTTGAGGTTGTTGTTGTTTTTCAATGTTGAGGTTGTTGTTGTATTTGTTGGTGTTTTTCAATTTCGAGGTTGTTGTTGAATTTGTTGGTGTTTTTCAATGTGAAGTTGTTGTTGAATTTGTTGGTGTTTTTCAATGTTGAGGTTGTTGTTGTTTTTCAATGTTGAGGTTGCTGTTGAATTTGTTGGTGTTTTTCAATGTTGAGGTTGTTGTTGTTTTTCAATGCTGAGGTTGTTCTTGAATTTGTTGGTGTTTTTCAATGTTGAGGTTGTTGTTGAATTTGTTGGTGCTTTTCAATGTTGAGGTTGTTGTTGTTTTTCAATGTAGAGGTTGTTGTTGAATTTGTTGGTGTTTTTCAATGTTTAGGTTGTTGTTGTTTTTCAATGTTGAGGTTGTTGTTGAATTTGTTGTTGTTTTTCAATGTTGAGGTTGTTGTTGAATTTGTTGGTGTTTTTCAATGTTGAGGTTGTTGTTGTTTTTCAATGCTGAGGTTGTTGTTGAATTTGTTGGTGTTTTTCAATGTTGAGGTTGTTGTTGTTTTTGAATGCTGAGGTTGTTCTTGAATTTGTTGGTGTTTTTCAATGTTGAGGTTGTTGTTGAATTTGTTGGTGCTTTTCAATGTTGAGGTTGTTGTTGTTTTTCAATGTTGAGGTTGTTGTTGAATTTGTTGGTGTTTTTCAATGTTTAGGTTGTTGTTGTTTTTCAATGTTGAGGTTGTTGTTGAATTTGTTGGTGTTTTTCAATGTTGAGGTTGTTGTTGAATTTGTTGGTGTTTTTCAATGTTGAGGTTGTTGTTGTTTTTCAATGCTGAGGTTGTTGTTGAATTTGTTGGTGTTTTTCAATGTTGAGTTTGTTGTTGTTTTTCAATGTTGAGGTTGTTGTTGTTTTTCAATGTCGAGGTTGTTGTTGAATTTGTTGGTGTTTTTCAATGTTGAGGTTGTTGTTGTTTTTCAATGTTGAGTTTGTTGTTGAATTTGTTGGTGTTTTTCAATGTTGAGTTTGTTGTTGAATTTGTTGGTGTTTTTCAATTTCGAGGTTGTTGTTGAATTTGTTAGTGTTTTTCAATGTTGAGGTTGTTGTTGAATTTGTTGGTGTTTTTCAATATTGAGGTTGTTGTTGAATTTGTTGGTGTTTTTCAATGTTGAGGTTGTTGTTGTTTTTCAATGTTGAGGTTGTTGTTGTATTTGTTGGTGTTTTTTAAATTTCGAGGTTGTTGTTGAATTTGTTGGTGTTTTTCAATGTTGAGGTTGTTGTTGTTTTTCAATGTTGAGGTTGTTGTTGTATTTGTTGGTGTTTTTCAATTTCGAGGTTGTTGTTGAATTTGTTGGTGTTTTTCAATGTTGAGGTTGTTGTTGTTTTTCAATGTTGAGGTTGTTGTTGAATTTGTTGGTGTTTTTCAATGCAGAGGTTGTTGTTGTTTTTCAATGTTGAGTTTGTTGTTGAATTTGTTGGTGTTTTTCAATGTTGAGGTTGTTGTTGAATTTGTTGGTGTTTTTCAATGCTGAGGTTGTTGTTGAATTTGTTGGTGTTTTTCAATGTTGAGGTTGTTGTTGAATTTGTTGGTGTTTTTCAATGTTGAGGTTGTTGTTGTTTTTCAATGTTGAGGTTGTTGTTGAATTTGTTGGTGTTTTTCAATTTTGAGGTTGTTGTTGTTTTTCAATGTTGAGGTTGTTGTTGAATTTGTTGGTGTTTTTCAATGTTGAGGTTGTTGTTGAATTTGTTGGTGTTTTTCAATCTTGAGGTTGTTGTTGTTTTTCAATGTTGAGGTTGTTGTTGAGGTTGATGTTGTTTTTCAATGTTGAGGTTGTTGTTGAATTTGTTGGTGTTTTTCAATGTTGAGGTTGTTGCTGTTTTTCAATGCTGAGGTTGTTGTTGAATTTGTTGGTGTTTTTCAATGTTGAGGTTGTTGTTGAATTTGTCGGTGTTTTTCAATGTTGAGGTTGTTGTTGTTTTTCAATGTTGAGGTTGTTGTTGTATTTGTTGGTGTCTTTCAATTTCGAGGTTGTTGTTGAATTTGTTGGTGTTTTTCAATGTTGAAGTTGTTGTTGATTTTGTTGGTGTTTTTCAATGTTGAGGTTGTTGTTGTTTTTCAATGTTGAGGTTGTTGTTGAATTTGTTGGTGTTTTTCAATGTTGAGGTTGTTGTTGTTTTTCAATGCTGAGGTTGTTGTTGAATTTGTTGGTGTTTTTCAATGTTGAGGTTGTTGTTGAATTTGTTGGTGTTTTTCTATGTTGAGGTTGTTGTTGTTTTTCAATGTTGAGGTTGTTGTTGAATTTGTTGGTGTTTTTCAATTTTGAGGTTGTTGTTGTTTTTCAATGTTGAGGTTGTTGTTGAATTTGTTGGTGTTTTTCAATGTTGAGGTTGTTGTTGAATTTGTTGGTGTTTTTCAATGTTGAGGTTGTTGTTGTTTTTCAATGTTGAGGTTGTTGTTGAATTTGTTGGTGTTTTTCAATGTTGAGTTTGTTGTTGTTTTTCAATGTTGAGGGTGTTGTTGTTTTTCAATGTTGAGGTTGTTGTTGTTTTTCAATGTCGAGGTTTTTGTTGAATTTGTTGGTGTTTTTCAATGTTGAGGTTGTTGTTGTTTTTCAATGTTGAGTTTGTTGTTGAATTTGTTGGTGTTTTTCAATGTTGAGTTTGTTGTTGAATTTGTTGGTGTTTTTCAATTTCGAGGTTGTTGTTGAATTTGTTGGTGTTTTTCAATATTGAGGTTGTTGTTGAATTTGTTGGTGTTTTTCAATGTTGAGGTTGTTGTTGTTCTTCAATGTTGAGGTTGTTGTTGTATTTGTTGGTGTTTTTCAATTTCGAGGTTGTTGTTGAATTTTTGGTGTTTTTCAATGTTGAGGTTGTTGTTGTTTTTCAATGTTGAGGTTGTTGTTGAATTTGTTGGTGTTTTTCAATGCAGAGGTTGTTGTTGTTTTTCAATGTTGAGTTTGTTGTTGAATTTGTTGGTGTTTTTCAATGTTGAGGTTGTTGTTGAATTTGTTGGTGTTTTTCAATGTTGAGGTTGTTGTTGTTTTTCAATGTTGAGGTTGTTGTTGAATTTGTTGGTGTTTTTCAATGTTGAGGTTGTTGTTGTTTTTCAATGTTGAGTTTGTTGTTGAATTTGTTGGTGTTTTTCAATGTTGAGTTTGTTGTTGAATTTGTTGGTGTTTTTCAATGTAGAGGTTGTTGTTGAATTTGTTAGTGTTTTTCAATGTTGAGGTTGTTGTTGAATTTGTTGGTGTTTTTCAATGTTGAGGTTGTTGTTGAATTTGTTGGTGTTTTTCAATGTTGAGGTTGTTGTTGTTTTTCAAAGTTGAGGTTGTTGTTGTATTTGTTGGTGTTTTTCAATTTCGAGGTTGTTGTTGAATTTGTTGGTGTTTTTCAATGTTGAGATTGTTGCTGAATTTGTTGGTGTTTTTCAATGTTGAGGTTGTTGTTGAATTTGTTGGTGTTTTTCAATGTTGAGGTTGTTGTTGTTTTTCAATGTTGAGGTTGTTGTTGTATTTGTTGGTGTTTTTCAATTTCGAGGTTGTTGTTGAATTTGTTGGTGTTTTTCAATGTTGAAGTTGTTGTTGAATTTGTTGGTGTTTTTCAATGTTGAGGTTGTTGTTGTTTTTCAATGTTGAGGTTGTTGTTGAATTTGTTGGTGTTTTTCAATGTTGAGGTTGTTGTTGTTTTTCAAAGCTGAGGTTGTTCTTGAATTTGTTGGTGTTTTTCAATGTTGAGGTTGTTGTTGAATTTGTTGGTGCTTTTCAATGTTGAGGTTGTTGTTGTTTTTCAATGTTGAGGTTGTTGTTGAATTTGTTGGTGTTTTTCAATGTTTAGGTTGTTGTTGTTTTTCAATGTTGAGGTTGTTGTTGAATTTGTTGGTGTTTTTCAATGTTGAGATTGTTGTTGAATTTGTTGGTGTTTTTCAATGTTGAGGTTGTTGTTGTTTTTCAATGCTGAGGTTGTTGTTGAATTTGTTGGTGTTTTTCAATGTTGAGTTTGTTGTTGTTTTTCAATGTTGAGGTTGTTGTTGTTTTTCAATGTCGAGGTTGTTGTTGAATTTGTTGGTGTTTTTCGATGTTGAGGTTGTTGTTGTTTTTCAATGTTGAGTTTGTTGTTGAATTTGTTGGTGTTTTTCAATGTTGAGTTTGTTGTTGAATTTGTTGGTGTTTTTCAATTTCGAGGTTGTTGTTGAATTTGTTAGTGTTTTTCAATGTTGAGGTTGTTGTTGAATTTGTTGGTGTTTTTCAATATTGAGGTTGTTGTTGAATTTGTTGGTGTTTTTCAATGTTGAGGTTGTTGTTGTTTTTCAATGTTGAGGTTGTTGTTGTATTTGTTGGTGTTTTTCAATTTCGAGGTTGTTGTTGAATTTGTTGGTGTTTTTCAATGTTGAGGTTGTTGTTGTTTTTCAATGTTGAGGTTGTTGTTGTATTTGTTGGTGTTTTTCAATTTCGAGGTTGTTGTTGAATTTGTTGGTGTTTTTCAATGTTGAGGTTGTTGTTGAATTTGTTGGTGTTTTTCAATGTAGAGGTTGTCGTTGTTTTTCAATGTTGAGTTTGTTGTTGAATTTGTTGGTGTTTTTCAATGTTGAGGTTGTTGTTGAATTTGTTGGTGTTTTTCAATGCTGAGGTTGTTGTTGAATTTGTTGGTGTTTTTCAATGTTGAGGTTGTTGTTGAATTTGTTGGTGTTTTTCAATGTTGAGGTTGTTGTTGTTTTTCAAAGTTGAGGTTGTTGTTGTATTTGTTGGTGTTTTTCAATTTCGAGGTTGTTGTTGAATTTGTTGGTGTTTTTCAATGTTGAGATTGTTGCTGAATTTGTTGGTGTTTTTCAATGTTGAGGTTGTTGTTGAATTTGTTGGTGTTTTTCAATGTTGAGGTTGTTGTTGTTTTTCAATGTTGAGGTTGTTGTTGTATTTGTTGGTGTTTTTCAATTTCGAGGTTGTTGTTGAATTTGTCGGTGTTTTTCAATGTTGAAGTTGTTGTTGAATTTGTTGGTGTTTTTCAATGTTGAGGTTGTTGTTGTTTTTCAATGTTGAGGTTGTTGTTGAATTTGTTGGTGTTTTTCAATGTTGAGGTTGTTGTTGTTTTTCAATGCTGAGGTTGTTCTTGAATTTGTTGGTGTTTTTCAATGTTGAGGTTGTTGTTGAATTTGTTGGTGCTTTTCAATGTTGAGGTTGTTGTTGTTTTTCAATGTTGAGGTTGTTGTTGAATTTGTTGGTGTTTTTCAATGTTTAGGTTGTTGTTGTTTTTCAATGTTGAGGTTGTTGTTGAATTTGTTGGTGTTTTTCAATGTTGAGATTGTTGTTGAATTTGTTGGTGTTTTTCAATGTTGAGGTTGTTGTTGTTTTTCAATGCTGAGGTTGTTGTTGAATTTGTTGGTGTTTTTCAATGTTGAGTTTGTTGTTGTTTTTCAATGTTGAGGTTGTTGTTGTTTTTCAATGTCGAGGTTGTTGTTGAATTTGTTGGTGTTTTTCGATGTTGAGGTTGTTGTTGTTTTTCAATGTTGAGTTTGTTGTTGAATTTGTTGGTGTTTTTCAATGTTGAGTTTGTTGTTGAATTTGTTGGTGTTTTTCAATTTCGAGGTTGTTGTTGAATTTGTTAGTGTTTTTCAATGTTGAGGTTGTTGTTGAATTTGTTGGTGTTTTTCAATATTGAGGTTGTTGTTGAATTTGTTGGTGTTTTTCAATGTTGAGGTTGTTGTTGTTTTTCAATGTTGAGGTTGTTGTTGTATTTGTTGGTGTTTTTCAATTTCGAGGTTGTTGTTGAATTTGTTGGTGTTTTTCAATGTTGAGGTTGTTGTTGTTTTTCAATGTTGAGGTTGTTGTTGTATTTGTTGGTGTTTTTCAATTTCGAGGTTGTTGTTGAATTTGTTGGTGTTTTTCAATGTTGAGGTTGTTGTTGAATTTGTTGGTGTCTTTCAATGTAGAGGTTGTCGTTGTTTTTCAATGTTGAGTTTGTTGTTGAATTTGTTGGTGTTTTTCAATGTTGAGGTTGTTGTTGAATTTGTTGGTGTTTTTCAATGCTGAGGTTGTTGTTGAATTTGTTGGTGTTTTTCAATGTTGAGGTTGTTGTTGAATTTGTTGGTGTTTTTCAATGTTGAGGTTGTTGTTGTTTTTCAATGTTGAGGTTGTTGTTGAATTTGTTGGTGTTTTTCAATTTTGAGGTTGTTGTTGTTTTTCAATGTTGAGGTTGTTGTTGAATTTGTTGGTGTTTTTCAATGTTGAGGTTGTTGTTGAATTTGTTGGTGTTTTTCAATCTTGAGGTTGTTGTTGTTTTTCAATGTTGAGGTTGTTGTTGAATTTGTTGGTGTTTTTCAATGTTGAGGTTGTTGTTGTTTTTCAATGCTGAGGTTGTTCTTGAATTTGTTGGTGTTTTTCAATGTTGAGGTTGTTTTTGAATTTGTTGGTGCTTTTCAATGTTGAGGTTGTTGTTGTTTTTCAATGTTGAGGTTGTTGTTGAATTTGTTGGTGTTTTTCAATGTTTAGGTTGTTGTTGTTTTTCAATGTTGAGGTTGTTGTTGTTTTTCAATGTCGAGGTTGTTGTTGAATTTGTTGGTGTTTTTCAATGTTGAGGTTGTTGTTGTTTTTCAATGTTGAGTTTGTTGTTGAATTTGTTGGTGTTTTTCAATGTTGAGTTTGTTGTTGAATTTGTTGGTGTTTTTCAATTTCGAGGTTGTTGTTGAATTTGTTAGTGTTTTTCAATGTTGAGGTTGTTGTTGAATTTGTTGGTGTTTTTCAATATTGAGGTTGTTGTTGAATTTGTTGGTGTTTTTCAATGTTGAGGTTGTTGTTGTTTTTCAATGTTGAGGTTGTTGTTGTATTTGTTGGTGTTTTTCAATTTCGAGGTTGTTGTTGAATTTGTTGGTGTTTTTCAATGTTGAGGTTGTTGTTGTTTTTCAATGTTGAGGTTGTTGTTGTATTTGTTGGTGTTTTTCAATTTCGAGGTTGTTGTTGAATTTGTTGGTGTTTTTCAATGTTGAGGTTGTTGTTGTTTTTCAATGTTGAGGTTGTTGTTGAATTTGTTGGTGTTTTTCAATGTAGAGGTTGTTGTTGTTTTTCAATGCTGAGTTTGTTGTTGAATTTGTTGGTGTTTTTCAATGTTGAGGTTGTTGTTGAATTTGTTGGTGTTTTTCAATGCTGAGGTTGTTGTTGAATTTGTTGGTGTTTTTCAATGTTGAGGTTGGTGTTGAATTTGTTGGTGTTTTTCAATGTTGAGGTTGTTGTTGTTTTTCAATGTTGAGGTTGTTGTTGAATTTGTTGGTGTTTTTCAATTTTGAGGTTGTTGTTGTTTTTCAATGTTGAGGTTGTTGTTGAATTTGTTGGTGTTTTTCAATGTTGAGGTTGTTGTTGAATTTGTTGGTGTTTTTCAATGTTGAGTTTGTTGTTGTTGTTTTTCAATGTTGAGGTGGTTGTTGAATTTGTTGGTGTTTTTCAATGTTGAGTTTGTTGTTGTTTTTCAATGTTGAGGTTGTTGTTGCTTTTCAATGTTGAGGTTGTTGTTGTTTTTCAATGTCGAGGTTTTTGTTGAATTTGTTGGTGTTTTTCAATATTGAGGTTGTTGTTGTTTTTCAACGTTAAGTTTGTTGTAGAATTTGTTGGTGTTTTTCAATGTTGAGTTTGTTGTTGAATTTGTTGGTGTTTTTCAATTTCGAGGTTGTTGTTGAATTTGTTGGTGTTTTTCAATATTGAGGTTGTTGTTGAATTTGTTGGTGTTTTTCAATGTTGAGGTTGTTGTTGTTTTTCAATGTTGAGGTTGCTGTTGTATTTGTTGGTGTTTTTCAATTTCGAGGTTGTTGTTGAATTTGTTGGTGTTTTTCAATGTTGAGGTTGTTGTTGTTTTTCAATGTTGAGGTTGTTGTTGAATTTGTTGGTGTTTTTCAATGCAGAGGTTGTTGTTGTTTTTCAATGTTGAGTTTGTTGTTGAATTTGTTGGTGTTTTTCAATGTTGAGGTTGTTGTTGAATTTGTTGGTATTTTTCAATGTTGAGGTTGTTGTTGTTTTTCAATGTTGAGGTTGTTGTTGAATTTGTTGGTGTTTTTCAATGGAGAGGTTGTTGTTGTTTTTCAATGTTGAGTTTGTTGTTGAATTTGATGGTGTTTTTCAATGTTGAGTTTGTTGTTGAATTTGTTGGTGTTTTTCAATTTCGAGGTTGTTGTTGAATTTGTTGGTGTTTATCAATGTTGAGGTTGTTGTTGTTTTTCAATGTTGAGGTTGTTGTTGTATTTGTTGGTGTTTTTCAATTTCGAGGTTGTTGTTGAATTTGTTGGTGTTTTTCAATGTTGAAGTTGTTGTTGAATTTGTTGGTGTTTTTCAATGTTGAGGTTGTTGTTGTTTTTCAATGTTGAGGTTGTTGTTGAATTTGTTGGTGTTTTTGAATGTTGAGGTTGTTGTTGTTTTTCAATGCTGAGGTTGTTCTTGAATTTGTTGGTGTTTTTCAATGTTGAGGTTGTTGTTGAATTTGTTGGTGCTTTTCAATGTTGAGGTTGTTGTTGTTTTTCATTGTCGAGGTTGTTGTTGAATTTGTTGGTGTTTTTCGATGTTGAGGTTGTTGTTGTTTTTCAATGTTGAGTTTGTTGTTGAATTTGTTGGTGTTTTTCAATGTTGAGTTTGTTGTTGAATTTGTTGGTGTTTTTCAATTTCGAGGTTGTTGTTGAATTTGTTAGTGTTTTTCAATGTTGAGGTTGTTGTTGAATTTGTTGGTGTTTTTCAATATTGAGGTTGTTGTTGAATTTGTTGGTGTTTTTCAATGTTGAGGTTGTTGTTGTTTTTCAATGTTGAGGTTGTTGTTGTATTTGTTGGTGTTTTTCAATTTCGAGGTTGTTGTTGAATTTGTTGGTGTTTTTCAATGTTGAGGTTGTTGTTGTTTTTCAATGTTGAGGTTGTTGTTGTATTTGTTGGTGTTTTTCAATTTCGAGGTTGTTGTTGAATTTGTTGGTGTTTTTCAATGTTGAGGTTGTTGTTGTTTTTCAATGTTGAGGTTGTTGTTGAATTTGTTGGTGTTTTTCAATGTAGAGGTTGTCGTTGTTTTTCAATGTTGAGTTTGTTGTTGAATTTGTTGGTGTTTTTCAATGTTGAGGTTGTTGTTGAATTTGTTGGTGTTTTTCAATGCTGAGGTTGTTGTTGAATTTGTTGGTGTTTTTCAATGTTGAGGTTGTTGTTGAATTTGTTGGTGTTTTTCAATGTTGAGGTTGTTGTTGTTTTTCAATGTTGAGGTTGTTGTTGAATTTGTTGGTGTTTTTCAATTTTGAGGTTGTTGTTGTTTTTCAATGTTGAGGTTGTTGTTGAATTTGTTGGTGTTTTTCAATGTTGAGTTTGTTGTTGAATTTGTTGGTGTTTTTCAATCTTGAGGTTGTTGTTGTTTTTCAATGTTGAGGTTGTTGTTGAATTTGTTGGTGTTTTTCAATGTTGAGGTTGTTGTTGTTTTTCAATGCTGAGGTTGTTCTTGAATTTGTTGGTGTTTTTCAATGTTGAGGTTGTTGTTGAATTTGTTGGTGCTTTTCAATGTTGAGGTTGTTGTTGTTTTTCAATGTTGAGGTTGTTGTTGAATTTGTTGGTGTTTTTCAATGTTTAGGTTGTTGTTGTTTTTCAATGTTGAGGTTGTTGTTGTTTTTCAATGTCGAGGTTGTTGTTGAATTTGTTGGTGTTTTTCAATGTTGAGGTTGTTGTTGTTTTTCAATGTTGAGTTTGTTGTTGAATTTGTTGGTGTTTTTCAATGTTGAGTTTGTTGTTGAATTTGTTGGTGTTTTTCAATTTCGAGGTTGTTGTTGAATTTGTTAGTGTTTTTCAATGTTGAGGTTGTTGTTGAATTTGTTGGTGTTTTTCAATATTGAGGTTGTTGTTGAATTTGTTGGTGTTTTTCAATGTTGAGGTTGTTGTTGTTTTTCAATGTTGAGGTTGTTGTTGTATTTGTTGGTGTTTTTCAATTTCGAGGTTGTTGTTGAATTTGTTGGTGTTTTTCAATGTTGAGGTTGTTGTTGTTTTTCAATGTTGAGGTTGTTGTTGTATTTGTTGGTGTTTTTCAATTTCGAGGTTGTTGTTGAATTTGTTGGTGTTTTTCAATGTTGAGGTTGTTGTTGTTTTTCAATGTTGAGGTTGTTGTTGAATTTGTTGGTGTTTTTCAATGTAGAGGTTGTTGTTGTTTTTCAATGCTGAGTTTGTTGTTGAATTTGTTGGTGTTTTTCAATGTTGAGGTTGTTGTTGAATTTGTTGGTGTTTTTCAATGCTGAGGTTGTTGTTGAATTTGTTGGTGTTTTTCAATGTTGAGGTTGTTGTTGAATTTGTTGGTGTTTTTCAATGTTGAGGTTGTTGTTGTTTTTCAATGTTGAGGTTGTTGTTGAATTTGTTGGTGTTTTTCAATTTTGAGGTTGTTGTTGTTTTTCAATGTTGAGGTTGTTGTTGAATTTGTTGGTGTTTTTCAATGTTGAGGTTGTTGTTGAATTTGTTGGTGTTTTTCAATGTTGAGTTTGTTGTTGTTGTTTTTCAATGTTGAGGTGGTTGTTGAATTTGTTGGTGTTTTTCAATGTTGAGTTTGTTGTTGTTTTTCAATGTTGAGGTTGTTGTTGTTTTTCAATGTTGAGGTTGTTGTTGTTTTTCAATGTCGAGGTTTTTGTTGAATTTGTTGGTGTTTTTCAATATTGAGGTTGTTGTTGTTTTTCAATGTTAAGTTTGTTGTTGAATTTGTTGGTGTTTTTCAATGTTGAGTTTGTTGTTGAATTTGTTGGTGTTTTTCAATTTCGAGGTTGTTGTTGAATTTGTTGGTGTTTTTCAATATTGAGGTTGTTGTTGAATTTGTTGGTGTTTTTCAATGTTGAGGTTGTTGTTGTTTTTCAATGTTGAGGTTGTTGTTGTATTTGTTGGTGTTTTTCAATTTCGAGGTTGTTGTTGAATTTGTTGGTGTTTTTCAATGTTGAGGTTGTTGTTGTTTTTCAATGTTGAGGTTGTTGTTGAATTTGTTGGTGTTTTTCAATGCAGAGGTTGTTGTTGTTTTTCAATGTTGAGTTTGTTGTTGAATTTGTTGGTGTTTTTCAATGTTGAGGTTGTTGTTGAATTTGTTGGTATTTTTCAATGTTGAGGTTGTTGTTGTTTTTCAATGTTGAGGTTGTTGTTGAATTTGTTGGTGTTTTTCAATGGAGAGGTTGTTGTTGTTTTTCAATGTTGAGTTTGTTGTTGAATTTGTTGGTGTTTTTCAATGTTGAGTTTGTTGTTGAATTTGTTGGTGTTTTTCAATTTCGAGGTTGTTGTTGAATTTGTTGGTGTTTTTCAATGTTGAGGTTGTTGTTGTTTTTCAATGTTGAGGTTGTTGTTGTATTTGTTGGTGTTTTTCAATTTCGAGGTTGTTGTTGAATTTGTTGGTGTTTTTCAATGTTGAAGTTGTTGTTGAATTTGTTGGTGTTTTTCAATGTTGAGGTTGTTGTTGTTTTTCAATGTTGAGGTTGTTGTTGAATTTGTTGGTGTTTTTCAATGTTGAGGTTGTTGTTGTTTTTCAATGCTGAGGTTGTTCTTGAATTTGTTGGTGTTTTTCAATGTTGAGGTTGTTGTTGAATTTGTTGGTGCTTTTCAATGTTGAGGTTGTTGTTGTTTTTCAATGTTGAGGTTGTTGTTGAATTTGTTGGTGTTTTTCAATGTTTAGGTTGTTGTTGTTTTTCAATGTTGAGGTTGTTGTTGAATTTGTTGGTGTTTTTCAATGTTGAGGTTGTTGTTGAATTTGTTGGTGTTTTTCAATGTTGAGGTTGTTGTTGTTTTTCAATGCTGAGGTTGTTGTTGAATTTGTTGGTGTTTTTCAAATTTGAGTTTGTTGTTGTTTTTCAATGTTGAGGTTGTTGTTGTTTTTCAATGTCGAGGTTGTTGTTGAATTTGTTGGTGTTTTTCGATGTTGAGGTTGTTGTTGTTTTTCAATGTTGAGTTTGTTGTTGAATTTGTTGGTGTTTTTCAATGTTGAGTTTGTTGTTGAATTTGTTGGTGTTTTTCAATTTCGAGGTTGTTGTTGAATTTGTTAGTGTTTTTCAATGTTGAGGTTGTTGTTGAATTTGTTGGTGTTTTTCAATATTGAGGTTGTTGTTGAATTTGTTGGTGTTTTTCAATGTTGAGGTTGTTGTTGTTTTTCAATGTTGAGGTTGTTGTTGTATTTGTTGGTGTTTTTCAATTTCGAGGTTGTTGTTGAATTTGTTGGTGTTTTTCAATGTTGAGGTTGTTGTTGTTTTTCAATGTTGAGGTTGTTGTTGTATTTGTTGGTGTTTTTCAATTTCGAGGTTGTTGTTGAATTTGTTGGTGTTTTTCAATGTTGAGGTTGTTGTTGTTTTTCAATGTTGAGGTTGTTGTTGAATTTGTTGGTGTTTTTCAATGTAGAGGTTGTCGTTGTTTTTCAATGTTGAGTTTGTTGTTGAATTTGTTGGTGTTTTTCAATGTTGAGGTTGTTGTTTGAATTTGTTGGTGTTTTTCAATGCTGAGGTTGTTGTTGAATTTGTTGGTGTTTTTCAATGTTGAGGTTGTTGTTGAATTTGTTGGTGTTTTTCAATGTTGAGGTTGTTGTTGTTTTTCAATGTTGAGGTTGTTGTTGAATTTGTTGGTGTTTTTCAATTTTGAGGTTGTTGTTGTTTTTCAATGTTGAGGTTGTTGTTGAATTTGTTGGTGTTTTTCAATGTTGAGGTTGTTGTTGAATTTGTTGGTGTTTTTCAATCTTGAGGTTGTTGTTGTTTTTCAATGTTGAGGTTGTTGTTGAATTTGTTGGTGTTTTTCAATGTTGAGGTTGTTGTTGTTTTTCAATGCTGAGGTTGTTCTTGAATTTGTTGGTGTTTTTCAATGTTGAGGTTGTTGTTGAATTTGTTGGTGCTTTTCAATGTTGAGGTTGTTGTTGTTTTTCAATGTTGAGGTTGTTGTTGAATTTGTTGATGTTTTTCAATGTTTAGGTTGTTGTTGTTTTTCAATGTTGAGGTTGTTGTTGTTTTTCAATGTCGAGGTTGTTGTTGAATTTGTTGGTGTTTTTCAATGTTGAGGTTGTTGTTGTTTTTCAATGTTGAGTTTGTTGTTGAATTTGTTGGTGTTTTTCAATGTTGAGTTTGTTGTTGAATTTGTTGGTGTTTTTCAGTTTCGAGGTTGTTGTTGAATTTGTTAGTGTTTTTCAATGTTGAGGTTGTTGTTGAATTTGTTGGTGTTTTTCAATATTGAGGTTGTTGTTGAATTTGTTGGTGTTTTTCAATGTTGAGGTTGTTGTTGTTTTTCAATGTTGAGGTTGTTGTTGTATTTGTTGGTGTTTTTCAATTTCGAGGTTGTTGTTGAATTTGTTGGTGTTTTTCAATGTTGAGGTTGTTGTTGTTTTTCAATGTTGAGGTTGTTGTTGTATTTGTTGGTGTTTTTCAATTTCGAGGTTGTTGTTGAATTTGTTGGTGTTTTTCAATGTTGAGGTTGTTGTTGAATTTGTTGGTGTTTTTCAATGTAGAGGTTGTTGTTGTTTTTCAATGTTGAGTTTGTTGTTGAATTTCTTGGTGTTTTTCAATGTTGAGGTTGTTGTTGAATTTGTTGGTGTTTTTCAATGCTGAGGTTCTTGTTGAATTTGTTGGTGTTTTTCAATGTTGAGGTTGTTGTTGAATTTGTTGGTGTTTTTCAATGTTGAGGTTGTTGTTGTTTTTCAATGTTGAGGTTGTTGTTGAATTTGTTGGTGTTTTTCAATTTTGAGGTTGTTGTTGTTTTTCAATGTTGAGGTTGTTGTTGAATTTGTTGGTGTTTTTCAATGTTGAGGTTGTTGTTGAATTTGTTGGTGTTTTTCAATGTTGAGTTTGTTGTTGTTGTTTTTCAATGTTGAGGTGGTTGTTGAATTTGTTGGTGTTTTTCAATGTTGAGTTTGTTGTTGTTTTTCAATGTTGAGGTTGTTGTTGTTTTTCAATGTTGAGGTTGTTGTTGTTTTTCAATGTCGAGGTTTTTGTTGAATTTGTTGGTGTTTTTCAATATTGAGGTTGTTGTTGTTTTTCAATGTTAAGTTTGTTGTTGAATTTGTTGGTGTTTTTCAATGTTGAGTTTGTTGTTGAATTTGTTGGTGTTTTTCAATTTCGAGGTTGTTGTTGAATTTGTTGGTGTTTTTCAATATTGAGGTTGTTCTTGAATTTGTTGGTGTTTTTCAATGTTGAGGTTGTTGTTGTTTTTCAATGTTGAGGTTGTTGTTGTATTTGTTGGTGTTTTTCAATTTCGAGGTTGTTGTTGAATTTGTTGGTGTTTTTCAATGTTGAGGTTGTTGTTGTTTTTCAATGTTGAGATTGTTGTTGAATTTGTTGGTGTTTTTCAATGCAGAGGTTGTTGTTGTTTTTCAATGTTGAGTTTGTTGTTGAATTTGTTGGTGTTTTTCAATGTTGAGGTTGTTGTTGAATTTGTTGGTATTTTTCAATGTTGAGGTTGTTGTTGTTTTTCAATGTTGAGGTTGTTGTTGAATTTGTTGGTGTTTTTCAATGTTGAGTTTGTTGTTGTTTTTCAATGTTGAGTTTGTTGTTGAATTTGTTGGTGTTTTTCAATGTTGAGTTTGTTGTTGAATTTGTTGGTGTTTTTCAATTTCGAGGTTGTTGTTGAATTTGTTGGTGTTTTTCAATGTTGAGGTTGTTGTTGTTTTTCAATGTTGAGGTTGTTGTTGTATTTGTTGGTGTTTTTCAATTTCGAGGTTGTTGTTGAATTTGTTGGTGTTTTTCAATGTTGAAGTTGTTGTTGAATTTGTTGGTGTTTTTCAATGTTGAGGTTGTTGTTGTTTTTCAATGTTGAGGTTGTTGTTGAATTTGTTGGTGTTTTTCAATGTTGAGGTTGTTGTTGTTTTTCAATGCTGAGGTTGTTCTTGAATTTGTTGGTGTTTTTCAATGTTGAGGTTGTTGTTGAATTTGTTGGTGCTTTTCAATGTTGAGGTTGTTGTTGTTTTTCAATGTTGAGGTTGTTGTTGAATTTGTTGGTGTTTTTCAATGTTTAGGTTGTTGTTGTTTTTCAATGTTGAGGTTGTTGTTGAATTTGTTGGTGTTTTTCAATGTTGAGGTTGTTGTTGAATTTGTTGGTGTTTTTCAATGTTGAGGTTGTTGTTGTTTTTCAATGCTGAGGTTGTTGTTGAATTTGTTGGTGTTTTTCAATGTTGAGTTTGTTGTTGTTTTTCAATGTTGAGGTTGTTGTTGTTTTTCAATGTCGAGGTTGTTGTTGAATTTGTTGGTGTTTTTCGATGTTGAGGTTGTTGTTGTTTTTCAATGTTGAGTTTGTTGTTGAATTTGTTGGTGTTTTTCAATGTAGAGTTTGTTGTTGAATTTGTTGGTGTTTTTCAATTTCGAGGTTGTTGTTGAATTTGTTAGTGTTTTTCAATGTTGAGGTTGTTGTTGAATTTGTTGGTGTTTTTCAATATTGAGGTTGTTGTTGAATTTGTTGGTGTTTTTCAATGTTGAGGTTGTTGTTGTTTTTCAATGTTGAGGTTGTTGTTGTATTTGTTGGTGTTTTTCAATTTCGAGGTTGTTGTTGAATTTGTTGGTGTTTTTCAATGTTGAGGTTGTTGTTGTTTTTCAATGTTGAGGTTGTTGTTGTATTTGTTGGTGTTTTTCAATTTCGAGGTTGTTGTTGAATTTGTTGCTGTTTTTCAATGTTGAGGTTGTTGTTGTTTTTCAATGTTGAGGTTGTTGTTGAATTTGTTGGTGTTTTTCAATGTAGAGGTTGTTGTTGTCTTTCAATGTTGAGTTTGTTGTTGAATTTGTTGGTGTTTTTCAATGTTGAGGTTGTTGTTGAATTTGTTGGTGTTTTTCAATGCTGAGGTTCTTGTTGAATTTGTTGGTGTTTTTCAATGTTGAGGTTGTTGTTGAATTTGTTGGTGTTTTTCAATGTTGAGGTTGTTGTTGTTTTTCAATGTTGAGGTTGTTGTTGAATTTGTTGGTGTTTTTCAATTTTGAGGTTCTTGTTGTTTTTCAATGTTGAGGTTGTTGTTGAATTTGTTGGTGTTTTTCAATGTTGAGGTTGTTGTTGAATTTGTTGGTGTTTTTCAATCTTGAGGTTGTTGTTGTTTTTCAATGCTGAGGTTGTTGTTGAATTTGTTGGTGTTTTTCAATGTTGAGGTTGTTGTTGTTTTTCAATGCTGAGGTTGTTCTTGAATTTGTTGGTGTTTTTCAATGTTGAGGTTGTTGTTGAATTTGTTGGTGCTTTTCAATGTTGAGGTTGTTGTTGTTTTTCAATGTTGAGGTTGTTGTTGAATTTGTTGGTGTTTTTCAATGTTGAGGTTGTTGTTGTTTTTCAATGTTGAGGTTGTTGTTGTATTTGTTGGTGTTTTTCAATTTCGAGGTTGTTGTTGAATTTGTTGGTGTTTTTCAATGTTGAGGTTGTTGTTGTTTTTCAATGTTGAGGTTGTTGTTGAATTTGTTGGTGTTTTTCAATGCAGAGGTTGTTGTTGTTTTTCAATGTTGAGTTTGTTGTTGAATTTGTTGGTGTTTTTCAATGTTGAGGTTGTTGTTGAATTTGTTGGTATTTTTCAATGTTGAGGTTGTTGTTGTTTTTCAATGTTGAGGTTGTTGTTGAATTTGTTGGTGTTTTTCAATGGAGAGGTTGTTGTTGTTTTTCAATGTTGAGTTTGTTGGTGAATTTGTTGGTGTTTTTCAATGTTGAGTTTGTTGTTGAATTTGTTGGTGTTTTTCAATTTCGAGGTTGTTGTTGAATTTGTTGGTGTTTTTCAATGTTGAGGTTGTTGTTGTTTTTCAATGTTGAGGTTGTTGTTGTATTTGTTGGTGTTTTTCAATTTCGAGGTTGTTGTTGAATTTGTTGGTGTTTTTCAATGTTGAAGTTGTTGTTGAATTTGTTGGTGTTTTTCAATGTTGAGGTTGTTGTTGTTTTTCAATGTTGAGGTTGTTGTTGAATTTGTTGGTGTTTTTCAATGTTGAGGTTGTTGTTGTTTTTCAATGCTGAGGTTGTTCTTGAATTTGTTGGTGTTTTTCAATGTTGAGGTTGTTGTTGAATTTGTTGGTGCTTTTCAATGTTGAGGTTGTTGTTGTTTTTCAATGTTGAGGTTGTTGTTGAATTTGTTGGTGTTTTTCAATGTTTAGGTTGTTGTTGTTTTTCAATGTTGAGGTTGTTGTTGAATTTGTTGGTGTTTTTCAATGTTGAGGTTGTTGTTGAATTTGTTGGTGTTTTTCAATGTTGAGGTTGTTGTTGTTTTTCAATGCTGAGGTTGTTGTTGAATTTGTTGGTGTTTTTCAATGTTGAGTTTGTTGTTGTTTTTCAATGTTGAGGTTGTTGTTGTTTTTCAATGTCGAGGTTGTTGTTGAATTTGTTGGTGTTTTTCGATGTTGAGGTTGTTGTTGTTTTTCAATGTTGAGTTTGTTGTTGAATTTGTTGGTGTTTTTCAATGTTGAGTTTGTTGTTGAATTTGTTGGTGTTTTTCAATTTCGAGGTTGTTGTTGAATTTGTTAGTGTTTTTCAATGTTGAGGTTGTTGTTGAATTTGTTGGTGTTTTTCAATATTGAGGTTGTTGTTGAATTTGTTGGTGTTTTTCAATGTTGAGGTTGTTGTTGTTTTTCAATGTTGAGGTTGTTGTTGTATTTGTTGGTGTTTTTCAATTTCGAGGTTGTTGTTGAATTTGTTGGTGTTTTTCAATGTTGAGGTTGTTGTTGTTTTTCAATGTTGAGGTTGTTGTTGTATTTGTTGGTGTTTTTCAATTTCGAGGTTGTTGTTGAATTTGTTGGTGTTTTTCAATGTTGAGGTTGTTGTTGTTTTTCAATGTTGAGGTTGTTGTTGAATTTGTTGGTGTTTTTCAATGTAGAGGTTGTCGTTGTTTTTCAATGTTGAGTTTGTTGTTGAATTTGTTGGTGTTTTTCAATGTTGAGGTTGTTGTTTGAATTTGTTGGTGTTTTTCAATGCTGAGGTTGTTGTTGAATTTGTTGGTGTTTTTCAATGTTGAGGTTGTTGTTGAATTTGTTGGTGTTTTTCAATGTTGAGGTTGTTGTTGTTTTTCAATGTTGAGGTTGTTGTTGAATTTGTTGGTGTTTTTCAATTTTGAGGTTGTTGTTGTTTTTCAATGTTGAGGTTGTTGTTGAATTTGTTGGTGTTTTTCAATGTTGAGGTTGTTGTTGAATTTGTTGGTGTTATTCAATCTTGAGGTTGTTGTTGTTTTTCAATGTTGAGGTTGTTGTTGAATTTGTTGGTGTTTTTCAATGTTGAGGTTGTTGTTGTTTTTCAATGCTGAGGTTGTTCTTGAATTTGTTGGTGTTTTTCAATGTTGAGGTTGTTGTTGAATTTGTTGGTGCTTTTCAATGTTGAGGTTGTTGTTGTTTTTCAATGTTGAGGTTGTTGTTGAATTTGTTGATGTTTTTCAATGTTTAGGTTGTTGTTGTTTTTCAATGTTGAGGTTGTTGTTGTTTTTCAATGTCGAGGTTGTTGTTGAATTTGTTGGTGTTTTTCAATGTTGAGGTTGTTGTTGTTTTTCAATGTTGAGTTTGTTGTTGAATTTGTTGGTGTTTTTCAATGTTGAGTTTGTTGTTGAATTTGTTGGTGTTTTTCAGTTTCGAGGTTGTTGTTGAATTTGTTAGTGTTTTTCAATGTTGAGGTTGTTGTTGAATTTGTTGGTGTTTTTCAATATTGAGGTTGTTGTTGAATTTGTTGGTGTTTTTCAATGTTGAGGTTGTTGTTGTTTTTCAATGTTGAGGTTGTTGTTGTATTTGTTGGTGTTTTTCAATTTCGAGGTTGTTGTTGAATTTGTTGGTGTTTTTCAATGTTGAGGTTGTTGTTGTTTTTCAATGTTGAGGTTGTTGTTGTATTTGTTGGTGTTTTTCAATTTCGAGGTTGTTGTTGAATTTGTTGGTGTTTTTCAATGTTGAGGTTGTTGTTGAATTTGTTGGTGTTTTTCAATGTAGAGGTTGTTGTTGTTTTTCAATGTTGAGTTTGTTGTTGAATTTCTTGGTGTTTTTCAATGTTGAGGTTGTTGTTGAATTTGTTGGTGTTTTTCAATGCTGAGGTTCTTGTTGAATTTGTTGGTGTTTTTCAATGTTGAGGTTGTTGTTGAATTTGTTGGTGTTTTTCAATGTTGAGGTTGTTGTTGTTTTTCAATGTTGAGGTTGTTGTTGAATTTGTTGGTGTTTTTCAATTTTGAGGTTGTTGTTGTTTTTCAATGTTGAGGTTGTTGTTGAATTTGTTGGTGTTTTTCAATGTTGAGGTTGTTGTTGAATTTGTTGGTGTTTTTCAATGTTGAGTTTGTTGTTGTTGTTTTTCAATGTTGAGGTGGTTGTTGAATTTGTTGGTGTTTTTCAATGTTGAGTTTGTTGTTGTTTTTCAATGTTGAGGTTGTTGTTGTTTTTCAATGTTGAGGTTGTTGTTGTTTTTCAATGTCGAGGTTTTTGTTGAATTTGTTGGTGTTTTTCAATATTGAGGTTGTTGTTGTTTTTCAATGTTAAGTTTGTTGTTGAATTTGTTGGTGTTTTTCAATGTTGAGTTTGTTGTTGAATTTGTTGGTGTTTTTCAATTTCGAGGTTGTTGTTGAATTTGTTGGTGTTTTTCAATATTGAGGTTGTTCTTGAATTTGTTGGTGTTTTTCAATGTTGAGGTTGTTGTTGTTTTTCAATGTTGAGGTTGTTGTTGTATTTGTTGGTGTTTTTCAATTTCGAGGTTGTTGTTGAATTTGTTGGTGTTTTTCAATGTTGAGGTTGTTGTTGTTTTTCAATGTTGAGATTGTTGTTGAATTTGTTGGTGTTTTTCAATGCAGAGGTTGTTGTTGTTTTTCAATGTTGAGTTTGTTGTTGAATTTGTTGGTGTTTTTCAATGTTGAGGTTGTTGTTGAATTTGTTGGTATTTTTCAATGTTGAGGTTGTTGTTGTTTTTCAATGTTGAGGTTGTTGTTGAATTTGTTGGTGTTTTTCAATGTTGAGTTTGTTGTTGTTTTTCAATGTTGAGTTTGTTGTTGAATTTGTTGGTGTTTTTCAATGTTGAGTTTGTTGTTGAATTTGTTGGTGTTTTTCAATTTCGAGGTTGTTGTTGAATTTGTTGGTGTTTTTCAATGTTGAGGTTGTTGTTGTTTTTCAATGTTGAGGTTGTTGTTGTATTTGTTGGTGTTTTTCAATTTCGAGGTTGTTGTTGAATTTGTTGGTGTTTTTCAATGTTGAAGTTGTTGTTGAATTTGTTGGTGTTTTTCAATGTTGAGGTTGTTGTTGTTTTTCAATGTTGAGGTTGTTGTTGAATTTGTTGGTGTTTTTCAATGTTGAGGTTGTTGTTGTTTTTCAATGCTGAGGTTGTTCTTGAATTTGTTGGTGTTTTTCAATGTTGAGGTTGTTGTTGAATTTGTTGGTGCTTTTCAATGTTGAGGTTGTTGTTGTTTTTCAATGTTGAGGTTGTTGTTGAATTTGTTGGTGTTTTTCAATGTTTAGGTTGTTGTTGTTTTTCAATGTTGAGGTTGTTGTTGAATTTGTTGGTGTTTTTCAATGTTGAGGTTGTTGTTGAATTTGTTGGTGTTTTTCAATGTTGAGGTTGTTGTTGTTTTTCAATGCTGAGGTTGTTGTTGAATTTGTTGGTGTTTTTCAATGTTGAGTTTGTTGTTGTTTTTCAATGTTGAGGTTGTTGTTGTTTTTCAATGTCGAGGTTGTTGTTGAATTTGTTGGTGTTTTTCGATGTTGAGGTTGTTGTTGTTTTTCAATGTTGAGTTTGTTGTTGAATTTGTTGGTGTTTTTCAATGTAGAGTTTGTTGTTGAATTTGTTGGTGTTTTTCAATTTCGAGGTTGTTGTTGAATTTGTTAGTGTTTTTCAATGTTGAGTGAGGTTGTTGTTGAATTTGTTGGTGTTTTTCAATATTGAGGTTGTTGTTGAATTTGTTGGTGTTTTTCAATGTTGAGGTTGTTGTTGTTTTTCAATGTTGAGGTTGTTGTTGTATTTGTTGGTGTTTTTCAATTTCGAGGTTGTTGTTGAATTTGTTGGTGTTTTTCAATGTTGAGGTTGTTGTTGTTTTTCAATGTTGAGGTTGTTGTTGTATTTGTTGGTGTTTTTCAATTTCGAGGTTGTTGTTGAATTTGTTGCTGTTTTTCAATGTTGAGGTTGTTGTTGTTTTTCAATGTTGAGGTTGTTGTTGAATTTGTTGGTGTTTTTCAATGTAGAGGTTGTTGTTGTCTTTCAATGTTGAGTTTGTTGTTGAATTTGTTGGTGTTTTTCAATGTTGAGGTTGTTGTTGAATTTGTTGGTGTTTTTCAATGCTGAGGTTCTTGTTGAATTTGTTGGTGTTTTTCAATGTTGAGGTTGTTGTTGAATTTGTTGGTGTTTTTCAATGTTGAGGTTGTTGTTGTTTTTCAATGTTGAGGTTGTTGTTGAATTTGTTGGTGTTTTTCAATTTTGAGGTTGTTGTTGTTTTTCAATGTTGAGGTTGTTGTTGAATTTGTTGGTGTTTTTCAATGTTGAGGTTGTTGTTGAATTTGTTGGTGTTTTTCAATCTTGAGGTTGTTGTTGTTTTTCAATGCTGAGGTTGTTGTTGAATTTGTTGGTGTTTTTCAATGTTGAGGTTGTTGTTGTTTTTCAATGCTGAGGTTGTTCTTGAATTTGTTGGTGTTTTTCAATGTTGAGGTTGTTGTTGAATTTGTTGGTGCTTTTCAATGTTGAGGTTGTTGTTGTTTTTCAATGTTGAGGTTGTTGTTGAATTTGTTGGTGTTTTTCAATGTTTAGGTTGTTGTTGTTTTTCAATGTTGAGGTTGTTGTTGTTTTTCAATGTCGAGGTTGTTGTTGAATTTGTTGGTGTTTTTCAATGTTGAGGTTGTTGTTGTTTTTCAATGTTGAGTTTGTTGTTGAATTTGTTGGTGTTTTTCAATGTTGAGTTTGTTGTTGAATTTGTTGGTGTTTTTCAATTTCGAGGTTGTTGTTGAATTTGTTAGTGTTTTTCAATGTTGAGGTTGTTGTTGAATTTGTTGGTGTTTTTCAATATTGAGGTTGTTGTTGAATTTGTTGGTGTTTTTCAATGTTGAGGTTGTTGTTGTTTTTCAATGTTGAGGTTGTTGTTGTATTTGTTGGTGTTTTTCAATTTCGAGGTTGTTGTTGAATTTGTTGGTGTTTTTCAATGTTGAGGTTGTTGTTGTTTTTCAATGTTGAGGTTGTTGTTGTATTTGTTGGTGTTTTTCAATTTCGAGGTTGTTGTTGAATTTGTTGGTGTTTTTCAATGTTGAGGTTGTTGTTGTTTTTCAATGTTGAGGTTGTTGTTGAATTTGTTGGTGTTTTTCAATGTAGAGGTTGTTGTTGTTTTTCAATGTTGAGTTTGTTGTTGAATTTGTTGGTGTTTTTCAATGTTGAGGTTGTTGTTGAATTTGTTGGTGTTTTTCAATGCTGAGGTTGTTGTTGAATTTGTTGGTGTTTTTCAATGTTGAGGTTGTTGTTGAATTTGTTGGTGTTTTTCAATGTTGAGGTTGTTGTTGTTTTTCAATGTTGAGGTTGTTGTTGAATTTGTTGGTGTTTTTCAATTTTGAGGTTTTTGTTGTTTTTCAATGTTGAGGTTGTTGTTGAATTTGTTGGTGTTTTTCAATGTTGAGGTTGTTGTTGAATTTGTTGGTGTTTTTCAATGTTGAGGTTGTTGTTGTTTTTCAATGTTGAGGTGGTTGTTGAATTTGTTGGTGTTTTTCAATGTTGAGTTTGTTGTTGTTTTTCAATGTTGAGGTTGTTGTTGTTTTTCAATGTTGAGGTTGTTGTTGTTTTTCAATGTCGAGGTTTTTGTTGAATTTGTTGGTGTTTTTCAATATTGAGGTTGTTGTTGTTTTTCAATGTTAAGTTTGTTGTTGAATTTGTTGGTGTTTTTCAATGTTGAGTTTGTTGTTGAATTTGTTGGTGTTTTTCAATTTCGAGCTTGTTGTTGAATTTGTTGGTGTTTTTCAATATTGAGGTTGTTGTTGAATTTGTTGGTGTTTTTCAATGTTGAGGTTGTTGTTGTTTTTCAATGTTGAGGTTGTTGTTGTATTTGTTGGTGTTTTTCAATTTCGAGGTTGTTGTTGAATTTGTTGGTGTTTTTCAATGTTGAGGTTGTTGTTGTTTTTCAATGTTGAGGTTGTTGTTGAATTTGTTGGTGTTTTTCAATGCAGAGGTTGTTGTTGTTTTTCAATGTTGAGTTTGTTGTTGAATTTGTTGGTGTTTTTCAATGTTGAGGTTGTTGTTGAATTTCTTGGTATTTTTCAATGTTGAGGTTGTTGTTGTTTTTCAATGTCGAGGTTGTTGTTGAATTTGTTGGTGTTTTTCGATGTTGAGG
The DNA here is from genome assembly GCA_026770705.1 of Isurus oxyrinchus. Lineage (NCBI taxonomy): Eukaryota > Metazoa > Chordata > Chondrichthyes > Lamniformes > Lamnidae > Isurus > Isurus oxyrinchus. The sequence continues at coordinate 136,794 of JANJGN010000382.1, forward strand.
TTGTTGTTGTTTTTCAATGTTGAGTTTGTTGTTGAATTTGTTGGTGTTTTTCAATGTTGAGTTTGCTGTTGAATTTGTTGGTGTTTTTCAATTTCGAGGTTGTTGTTGAATTTGTTAGTGTTTTTCAATGTTGAGGTTGTTGTTGAATTTGTTGGTGTTTTTCAATATTGAGGTTGTTGTTGAATTTGTTGGTGTTTTTCAATGTTGAGGTTGTTGTTGTTTTTCAATGTTGAGGTTGTTGTTGTATTTGTTGGTGTTTTTCAATTTCGAGGTTGTTGTTGAATTTGTTGGTGTTTTTCAATGTTGAGGTTGTTGTTGTTTTTCAATGTTGAGGTTGTTGTTGTATTTGTTGGTGTTTTTCAATTTCGAGGTTGTTGTTGAATTTGTTGGTGTTTTTCAATGTTGAGGTTGTTGTTGTTTTTCAATGTTGAGGTTGTTGTTGAATTTGTTGGTGTTTTTCAATGTAGAGGTTGTTGTTGTCTTTCAATGTTGAGTTTGTTGTTGAATTTGTTGGTGTTTTTCAATGTTGAGGTTGTTGTTGAATTTGTTGGTGTTTTTCAATGCTGAGGTTCTTGTTGAATTTGTTGGTGTTTTTCAATGTTGAGGTTGTTGTTGAATTTGTTGGTGTTTTTCAATGTTGAGGTTGTTGTTGTTTTTCAATGTTGAGGTTGTTGTTGAATTTGTTGGTGTTTTTCAATTTTGAGGTTGTTGTTGTTTTTCAATGTTGAGGTTGTTGTTGAATTTGTTGGTGTTTTTCAATGTTGAGGTTGTTGTTGAATTTGTTGGTGTTTTTCAATCTTGAGGTTGTTGTTGTTTTTCAATGCTGAGGTTGTTGTTGAATTTGTTGGTGTTTTTCAATGTTGAGGTTGTTGTTGTTTTTCAATGCTGAGGTTGTTCTTGAATTTGTTGGTGTTTTTCAATGTTGAGGTTGTTGTTGAATTTGTTGGTGCTTTTCAATGTTGAGGTTGTTGTTGTTTTTCAATGTTGAGGTTGTTGTTGAATTTGTTGGTGTTTTTCAATGTTTAGGTTGTTGTTGTTTTTCAATGTTGAGGTTGTTGTTGTTTTTCAATGTCGAGGTTGTTGTTGAATTTGTTGGTGTTTTTCAATGTTGAGGTTGTTGTTGTTTTTCAATGTTGAGTTTGTTGTTGAATTTGTTGGTGTTTTTCAATGTTGAGTTTGTTGTTGAATTTGTTGGTGTTTTTCAATTTCGAGGTTGTTGTTGAATTTGTTAGTGTTTTTCAATGTTGAGGTTGTTGTTGAATTTGTTGGTGTTTTTCAATATTGAGGTTGTTGTTGAATTTGTTGGTGTTTTTCAATGTTGAGGTTGTTGTTGTTTTTCAATGTTGAGGTTGTTGTTGTATTTGTTGGTGTTTTTCAATTTCGAGGTTGTTGTTGAATTTGTTGGTGTTTTTCAATGTTGAGGTTGTTGTTGTTTTTCAATGTTGAGGTTGTTGTTGTATTTGTTGGTGTTTTTCAATTTCGAGGTTGTTGTTGAATTTGTTGGTGTTTTTCAATGTTGAGGTTGTTGTTGTTTTTCAATGTTGAGGTTGTTGTTGAATTTGTTGGTGTTTTTCAATGTAGAGGTTGTTGTTGTTTTTCAATGTTGAGTTTGTTGTTGAATTTGTTGGTGTTTTTCAATGTTGAGGTTGTTGTTGAATTTGTTGGTGTTTTTCAATGCTGAGGTTGTTGTTGAATTTGTTGGTGTTTTTCAATGTTGAGGTTGTTGTTGAATTTGTTGGTGTTTTTCAATGTTGAGGTTGTTGTTGTTTTTCAATGTTGAGGTTGTTGTTGAATTTGTTGGTGTTTTTCAATTTTGAGGTTTTTGTTGTTTTTCAATGTTGAGGTTGTTGTTGAATTTGTTGGTGTTTTTCAATGTTGAGGTTGTTGTTGAATTTGTTGGTGTTTTTCAATGTTGAGGTTGTTGTTGTTTTTCAATGTTGAGGTGGTTGTTGAATTTGTTGGTGTTTTTCAATGTTGAGTTTGTTGTTGTTTTTCAATGTTGAGGTTGTTGTTGTTTTTCAATGTTGAGGTTGTTGTTGTTTTTCAATGTCGAGGTTTTTGTTGAATTTGTTGGTGTTTTTCAATATTGAGGTTGTTGTTGTTTTTCAATGTTAAGTTTGTTGTTGAATTTGTTGGTGTTTTTCAATGTTGAGTTTGTTGTTGAATTTGTTGGTGTTTTTCAATTTCGAGCTTGTTGTTGAATTTGTTGGTGTTTTTCAATATTGAGGTTGTTGTTGAATTTGTTGGTGTTTTTCAATGTTGAGGTTGTTGTTGTTTTTCAATGTTGAGGTTGTTGTTGTATTTGTTGGTGTTTTTCAATTTCGAGGTTGTTGTTGAATTTGTTGGTGTTTTTCAATGTTGAGGTTGTTGTTGTTTTTCAATGTTGAGGTTGTTGTTGAATTTGTTGGTGTTTTTCAATGCAGAGGTTGTTGTTGTTTTTCAATGTTGAGTTTGTTGTTGAATTTGTTGGTGTTTTTCAATGTTGAGGTTGTTGTTGAATTTCTTGGTATTTTTCAATGTTGAGGTTGTTGTTGTTTTTCAATGTCGAGGTTGTTGTTGAATTTGTTGGTGTTTTTCGATGTTGAGGTTGTTGTTGTTTTTCAATGTTGAGTTTGTTGTTGAATTTGTTGGTGTTTTTCAATGTTGAGTTTGCTGTTGAATTTGTTGGTGTTTTTCAATTTCGAGGTTGTTGTTGAATTTGTTAGTGTTTTTCAATGTTGAGGTTGTTGTTGAATTTGTTGGTGTTTTTCAATATTGAGGTTGTTGTTGAATTTGTTGGTGTTTTTCAATGTTGAGGTTGTTGTTGTTTTTCAATGTTGAGGTTGTTGTTGTATTTGTTGGTGTTTTTCAATTTCGAGGTTGTTGTTGAATTTGTTGGTGTTTTTCAATGTTGAGGTTGTTGTTGTTTTTCAATGTTGAGGTTGTTGTTGTATTTGTTGGTGTTTTTCAATTTCGAGGTTGTTGTTGAATTTGTTGGTGTTTTTCAATGTTGAGGTTGTTGTTGTTTTTCAATGTTGAGGTTGTTGTTGAATTTGTTGGTGTTTTTCAATGTAGAGGTTGTTGTTGTTTTTCAATGTTGAGTTTTTTGTTGAATTTGTTGGTGTTTTTCAATGTTGAGGTTGTTGTTGAATTTGTTGGTGTTTTTCAATGCTGAGGTTGTTGTTGAATTTGTTGGTGTTTTTCAATGTTGAGGTTGTTGTTGAATTTGTTGGTGTTTTTCAATGTTGAGGTTGTTGTTGTTTTTCAATGTTGAGGTTGTTGTTGAATTTGTTGGTGTTTTTCAATTTTGAGGTTGTTGTTGTTTTTCAATGTTGAGGTTGTTGCTGAATTTGTTGGTGTTTTACAATGTTGAGGTTGTTGTTGAATTTGTTGGTGTTTTTCAATCTTGAGGTTGTTGTTGTTTTTCAATGCTGAGGTTGTTGTTGAATTTGTTGGTGTTTTTCAATGTTGAGGTTTTTGTTGTTTTTCAATGCTGAGGTTGTTCTTGAATTTGTTGGTGTTTTTCAATGTTGAGGTTGTTGTTGAATTTGTTGGTGCTTTTCAATGTTGAGGTTGTTGTTGTTTTTCAATGTTGAGGTTGTTGTTGAATTTGTTGGTGTTTTTCAATGTTTAGGTTGTTGTTGTTTTTCAATGTTGAGGTTGTTGTTGTTTTTCAATGTCGAGGTTGTTGTTGAATTTGTTGGTGTTTTTCAATGTTGAGGTTGTTGTTGTTTTTCAATGTTGAGTTTGTTGTTGAATTTGTTGGTGTTTTTCAATGTTGAGTTTGTTGTTGAATTTGTTGGTGTTTTTCAATTTCGAGGTTGTTGTTGAATTTGTTAGTGTTTTTCAATGTTGAGGTTGTTGTTGAATTTGTTGGTGTTTTTCAATATTGAGGTTGTTGTTGAATTTGTTGGTGTTTTTCAATGTTGAGGTTGTTGTTGTTTTTCAATGTTGAGGTTGTTGTTGTATTTGTTGGTGTTTTTCAATTTCGAGGTTGTTGTTGAATTTGTTGGTGTTTTTCAATGTTGAGGTTGTTGTTGTTTTTCAATGTTGAGGTTGTTGTTGTATTTGTTGGTGTTTTTCAATTTCGAGGTTGTTGTTGAATTTGTTGGTGTTTTTCAATGTTGAGGTTGTTGTTGTTTTTCAATGTTGAGGTTGTTGTTGAATTTGTTGGTGTTTTTCAATGTAGAGGTTGTTGTTTTTCAATGTTGAGTTTGTTGTTGAATTTGTTGGTGTTTTTCAATGTTGAGGTTGTTGTTGAATTTGTTGGTGTTTTTCAATGCTGAGGTTGTTGTTGAATTTGTTGGTGTTTTTCAATGTTGAGGTTGTTGTTGAATTTGTTGGTGTTTTTCAATGTTGAGGTTGTTGTTGTTTTTCAATGTTGAGGTTGTTGTTGAATTTGTTGGTGTTTTTCAATTTTGAGGTTGTTGTTGTTTTTCAATGTTGAGGTTGTTGTTGAATTTGTTGGTGTTTTTCAATGTTGAGGTTGTTGTTGAACTTGTTGGTGTTTTTCAATGTTGAGGTTGTTGTTGTTTTTCAATGTTGAGGTGGTTGTTGAATTTGTTGGTGTTTTTCAATGTTGAGTTTGTTGTTGTTTTTCAATGTTGAGGTTGTTGTTGTTTTTCAATGTTGAGGTTGTTGTTGTTTTTCAATGTCGAGGTTTTTGTTGAATTTGTTGGTGTTTTTCAATATTGAGGTTGTTGTTGTTTTTCAATGTTAAGTTTGTTGTTGAATTTGTTGGTGTTTTTCAATGTTGAGTTTGTTGTTGAATTTGTTGGTGTTTTTGAATTTCGAGGTTGTTGTTGAATTTGTTGGTGTTTTTCAATATTGAGGTTGTTGTTGAATTTGTTGGTGTTTTTCAATGTTGAGGTTGTTGTTGTTTTTCAATGTTGAGGTTGTTGTTGTATTTGTTGGTGTTTTTCAATTTCGAGGTTGTTGTTGAATTTGTTGCTGTTTTTCAATGTTGAGGTTGTTGTTGTTTTTCAATGTTGAGGTTGTTGTTGAATTTGTTGGTGTTTTTCAATGCAGAGGTTGTTGTTGTTTTTCAATGTTGAGTTTGTTGTTGAATTTGTTGGTGTTTTTCAATGTTGAGGTTGTTGTTGAATTTGTTGTTATTTTTCAATGTTGAGGTTGTTGTTGTTTTTCAATGTTGAGGTTGTTGTTGAATTTGTTGGTGTTTTTCAATGGAGAGGTTGTTGTTGTTTTTCAATGTTGAGTTTGTTGTTGAATTTGTTGGTGTTTTTCAATGTTGAGTTTGTTGTTGAATTTGTTGGTGTTTTTCAATTTCGAGGTTGTTGTTGAATTTGTTAGTGTTTTTCAATGTTGAGGTTGTTGTTGAATTTGTTGGTGTTTTTCAATGTTGAGGTTGTTGTTGAATTTGTTGGTGTTTTTCAATGTTGAGGTTGTTGTTGTTTTTCAATGTTGAGGTTGTTGTTGTATTTGTTGGTGTTTTTCAATTTCGAGGTTGTTGTTGAATTTGTTGGTGTTTTTCAATGTTGAGATTGTTGCTGAATTTGTTGGTGTTTTTCAATGTTGAGGTTGTTGTTGAATTTGTTGGTGTTTTTCAATGTTGAGGTTGTTGTTCTTTTTCAATGTTGAGGTTGTTGTTGTATTTGTTGGTGTTTTTCAATTTCGAGGTTGTTGTTGAATTTGTTGGTGTTTTTCAATGTTGAAGTTGTTGTTGAATTTGTTGGTGTTTTTCAATGTTGAGGTTGTTGTTGTTTTTCAATGTTGAGGTTGTTGTTGAATTTGTTGGTGTTTTTCAATGTTGAGGTTGTTGTTGTTTTTCAATGCTGAGGTTGTTCTTGAATTTGTTGGTGTTTTTCAATGTTGAGGTTGTTGTTGAATTTGTTGGTGCTTTTCAATGTTGAGGTTGTTGTTGTTTTTCAATGTTGAGGTTGTTGTTGAATTTGTTGGTGTTTTTCAATGTTTAGGTTGTTGTTGTTTTTCAACGTTGAGGTTGTTGTTGAATTTGTTGGTGTTTTTCAATGTTGAGGTTGTTGTTGAATTTGTTGGTGTTTTTCAATGTTGAGGTTGTTGTTGTTTTTCAATGCTGAGGTTGTTGTTGAATTTGTTGGTGTTTTTCAATGTTGAGTTTGTTGTTGTTTTTCAATGTTGAGGTTGTTGTTGTTTTTCAATGTCGAGGTTGTTGTTGAATTTGTTGGTGTTTTTCAATGTTGAGGTTGTTGTTGTTTTTCAATGTTGAGTTTGTTGTTGAATTTGTTGGTGTTTTTCAATGTTGAGTTTGTTGTTGAATTTGTTGGTGTTTTTCAATTTCGAGGTTGTTGTTGAATTTGTTAGTGTTTTTCAATGTTGAGGTTGTTGTTGAATTTGTTGGTGTTTTTCAATATTGAGGTTGTTGTTGAATTTGTTGGTGTTTTTCAATGTTGAGGTTGTTGTTGTTTTTCAATGTTGAGGTTGTTGTTGAATTTGTTGGTGTTTTTTCAATTTTGAGGTTGTTGTTGTTTTTCAATGTTGAGTTTGTTGTTGAATTTGTTGGTGTTTTTCAATGCTGAGGTTGTTGTTGAATTTGTTGGTGTTTTTCAATGTTGAGGTTGTTGTTGAATTTGTTGGTGTTTTTCAATGTTGAGGTTGTTGTTGTTTTTCAATGTTGAGGTTGTTGTTGAATTTGTTGGTGTTTTTCAATTTTGAGGTTGTTGTTGTTTTTCAATGTTGAGGTTGTTGTTGAATTTGTTGGTGTTTTTCAATGTTGAGGTTGTTGTTGAATTTGCTGGTGTTTTTCAATGTTGAGTTTGTTGTTGTTTTTCAATGTTGAGGTTGTTGTTGAATTTGTTAGTGTTTTTCAATGTTGAGGTTGTTGTTGAATTTGTTGGTGTTTTTTCAATGTTGAGGTTGTTGTTGAATTTGTCGGTGTTTTTCAATGTTGAGGTTGTTGTTGTTTTTCAATGTTGAGGTTGTTGTTGTATTTGTTGGTGTTTTTCAATTTCGAGGTTGTTGTTGAATTTGTTGGTGTTTTTCAATGTTGAAGTTGTTGTTGATTTTGTTGGTGTTTTTCAATTTCGAGGTTGTTGTTGTTTTTCAATGTTGAGGTTGTTGTTGAATTTGTTGGTGTTTTTCAATGTTGAGGTTGTTGTTGTTTTTCAATGCTGAGGTTGTTGTTGAGGTTGTTGTTGTTTTTCAATGTTGAGGTTGTTGTTGAATTTGTTGGTGTTTTTCAATGTTGAGGTTGTTGTTGAATTTGTTGGTGTTTTTCAATGTTGAAGTTGTTGTTGTTTTTCAATGTTGAGGTTGTTGTTGTATTTGTTGGTGTTTTTCAATTTCGAGGTTGTTGTTGAATTTGTTGGTGTTTTTCAATGTTGAAGTTGTTGTTGATTTTGTTGGTGTTTTTCAATGTTGAGGTTGTTGTTGTTTTTCAATGTTGAGGTTGTTGTTGAATTTGTTGGTGTTTTTCAATGTTGAGGTTGTTGTTGTTTTTCAATGCTGAGGTTGTTGTTGAATTTGTTGGTGTTTTTCAATGTTGAGGTTGTTGTTGAATTTGTTGGTGTTTTTCAATGTTGAGGTTGTTGTTGTTTTTCAATGTTGAGGTTGTTGTTGAATTTGTTGGTGTTTTTCAATGTTGAGGTTGTTGTTGTTTTTCAATGTTGAGGTTGTTGTTGAATTTGTTGGTGTTTTTCAATGTTGAGGTTGTTGTTGAATTTGTTGGTGTTTTTCAATGTTGAGGTTGTTGTTGTTTTTCAATGTTGAGGTTGTTGTTGAATTTGTTGGTGTTTTTCAATGTTGAGTATGTTGTTGTTTTTCAATGTTGAGGTTGTTGTTGTTTTTCAATGTTGAGGTTGTTGTTGAATTTGTTGGTGTTTTTCAATGTTGAGGTTGTTGTTGTTTTTCAATGCTGAGGTTGTTCTTGAATTTGTTGGTGTTTTTCAATGTTGAGGTTGTTGTTGAATTTGTTGGTGTTTTTCAATGTTGAGGTTGTTGTTGTTTTTCAATGTTGAGGTTGTTGTTGAATTTGTTGGTGTTTTTCAATTTTGAGGTTGTTGTTGTTTTTCAATGTTGAGGTTGTTGTTGAATTTGTTGGTGTTTTTCAATGTTGAGGTTGTTGTTGAATTTGTTGGTGTTTTTCAATCTTGAGGTTGTTGTTGTTTTTCAATGTTGAGGTTGTTGTTGAATTTGTTGGTGTTTTTCAATGTTGAGGTTGTTGTTGTTTTTCAATGCTGAGGTTGTTCTTGAATTTGTTGGTGTTTTTCAATGTTGAGGTTGTTGTTGAATTTGTTGGTGCTTTTCAATGTTGAGGTTGTTGTTGTTTTTCAATGTTGAGGTTGTTGTTGAATTTGTTGATGTTTTTCAATGTTTAGGTTGTTGTTGTTTTTCAATGTTGAGGTTGTTGTTGATTTTCAATGTCGAGGTTGTTGTTGAATTTGTTGGTGTTTTTCAATGTTGAGGTTGTTGTTGTTTTTCAATGTTGAGTTTGTTGTTGAATTTGTTGGTGTTTTTCAATGTTGAGTTTGTTGTTGAATTTGTTGGTGTTTTTCAGTTTCGAGGTTGTTGTTGAATTTGTTGGTGTTTTTCAATATTGAGGTTGTTGTTGAATTTGTTGGTGTTTTTCAATGTTGAGGTTGTTGTTGTTTTTCAATGTTGAGGTTGTTGTTGTATTTGTTGGTGTTTTTCAATTTCGAGGTTGTTGTTGAATTTGTTGGTGTTTTTCAATGTTGAGGTTGTTGTTGTTTTTCAATGTTGAGGTTGTTGTTGTATTTGTTGGTGTTTTTCAATTTCGAGGTTGTTGTTGAATTTGTTGGTGTTTTTCAATGTTGAGGTTGTTGTTGAATTTGTTGGTGTTTTTCAATGTAGAGGTTGTTGTTGTTTTTCAATGTTGAGTTTGTTGTTGAATTTGTTGGTGTTTTTCAATGTTGAGGTTGTTGTTGAATTTGTTGGTGTTTTTCAATGCTGAGGTTGTTGTTGAATTTGTTGGTGTTTTTCAATGTTGAGGTTGTTGTTGAATTTGTTGGTGTTTTTCAATGTTGAGGTTGTTGTTGTTTTTCAATGTTGAGGTTGTTGTTGAATTTGTTGGTGTTTTTCAATTTTGAGGTTGTTGTTGTTTTTCAATGTTGAGGTTGTTGTTGAATTTGTTGGTGTTTTTCAATGTTGAGGTTGTTGTTGAATTTGTTGGTATTTTTCAATGTTGAGTTTGTTGTTGTTGTTTTTCAATGTTGAGGTGGTTGTTGAATTTGTTGGTGTTTTTCAATGTTGAGTTTGTTGTTGTTTTTCAATGTTGAGGTTGTTGTTGTTTTTCAATGTTGAGGTTGTTGTTGTTTTTCAATGTCGAGGTTTTTGTTGAATTTGTTGGTGTTTTTCAATATTGAGGTTGTTGTTGTTTTTCAATGTTAAGTTTGTTGTTGAATTTGTTGGTGTTTTTCAATGTTGAGTTTGTTGTTGAATTTGTTGGTGTTTTTCAATTTCGAGGTTGTTGTTGAATTTGTTGGTGTTTTTCAATATTGAGGTTGTTGTTGAATTTGTTGGTGTTTTTCAATGTTGAGGTTGTTGTTGTTTTTCAATGTTGAGGTTGTTGTTGTATTTGTTGGTGTTTTTCAATTTCGAGGTTGTTGTTGAATTTGTTGGTGTTTTTCAATGTTGAGGTTGTTGTTGTTTTTCAATGTTGAGGTTGTTGTTGAATTTGTTGGTGTTTTTCAATGCAGAGGTTGTTGTTGTTTTTCAATGCTGAGTTTGTTGTTGAATTTGTTGGTGTTTTTCAATGTTGAGGTTGTTGTTGAATTTGTTGGTATTTTTCAATGTTGGGGTTGTTGTTGTTTTTCAATGTTGAGGTTGATGTTGAATTTGTTGGTGTTTTTCAATGGAGAGGTTGTTGTTGTTTTTCAATGTTGAGTTTGTTGTTGAATTTGTTGGTGTTTTTCAATGTTGAGTTTGTTGTTGAATTTGTTGGTGTTTTTCAATTTCGAGGTTGTTGTTGAATTTGTTGGTGTTTTTCAATGTTGAGGTTGTTGTTGTTTTTTAATGTTGAGGTTGTTGTTGTATTTGTTGGTGTTTTTCAATTTCGAGGTTGTTGTTGAATTTGTTGGTGTTTTTCAATGTTGAAGTTGTTGTTGAATTTGTTGGTGTTTTTCAATGTTGAGGTTGTTGTTGTTTTTCAATGTTGAGGTTGTTGTTGAATTTGTTGGTGTTTTTCAATGTTGAGGTTGTTGTTGTTTTTCAATGCTGAGGTTGTTCTTGAATTTGTTGGTGTTTTTCAATGTTGAGGTTGTTGTTGAATTTGTTGGTGCTTTTCAATGTTGAGGTTGTTGTTGTTTTTCAATGTTGAGGTTGTTGTTGAATTTGTTGGTGTTTTTCAATGTTTAGGTTGTTGTTGTTTTTCAATGTTGAGGTTGTTGTTGAATTTGTTGGTGTTTTTCAATGTTGAGGTTGTTGTTGAATTTGTTGGTGTTTTTCAATGTTGAGGTTGTTGTTGTTTTTCAATGCTGAGGTTGTTGTTGAATTTGTTGGTGTTTTTCAATGTTGAGTTTGTTGTTGTTTTTCAATGTTGAGGTTGTTGTTGTTTTTCAATGTCGAGGTTGTTGTTGAATTTGTTGGTGTTTTTCGATGTTGAGGTTGTTGTTGTTTTTCAATGTTGAGTTTGTTGTTGAATTTGTTGGTGTTTTTCAATGTTGAGTTTGTTGTTGAATTTGTTGGTGTTTTTCAATTTCGAGGTTGTTGTTGAATTTGTTAGTGTTTTTCAATGTTGAGGTTGTTGTTGAATTTGTTGGTGTTTTTCAATATTGAGGTTGTTGTTGAATTTGTTGGTGTTTTTCAATGTTGAGGTTGTTGTTGTTTTTCAATGTTGAGGTTGTTGTTGTATTTGTTGGTGTTTTTCAATTTCGAGGTTGTTGTTGAATTTGTTGGTGTTTTTCAATGTTGAGGTTGTTGTTGTTTTTCAATGTTGAGGTTGTTGTTGTATTTGTTGGTGTTTTTCAATTTCGAGGTTGTTGTTGAATTTGTTGGTGTTTTTCAATGTTGAGGTTGTTGTTGTTTTTCAATGTTGAGGTTGTTGTTGAATTTGTTGGTGTTTTTCAATGTAGAGGTTGTTGTTGTTTTTCAATGTTGAGTTTGTTGTTGAATTTGTTGGTGTTTTTCAATGTTGAGGTTGTTGTTGAATTTGTTGGTGTTTTTCAATGCTGAGGTTGTTGTTGAATTTGTTGGTGTTTTTCAATGTTGAGGTTGTTGTTGAATTTGTTGGTGTTTTTCAATGTTGAGGTTGTTGTTGTTTTTCAATGTTGAGGTTGTTGTTGAATTTGTTGGTGTTTTTCAATTTTGAGGTTGTTGTTGTTTTTCAATGTTGAGGTTGTTGTTGAATTTGTTGGTGTTTTTCAATGTTGAGGTTGTTGTTGAATTTGTTGGTGTTTTTCAATCTTGAGGTTGTTGTTGTTTTTCAATGCTGAGGTTGTTGTTGAATTTGTTGGTGTTTTTCAATGTTGAGGTTGTTGTTGTTTTTCAATGCTGAGGTTGTTCTTGAATTTGTTGGTGTTTTTCAATGTTGAGGTTGTTGTTGAATTTGTTGGTGCTTTTCAATGTTGAGGTTGTTGTTGTTTTTCAATGTTGAGGTTGTTGTTGAATTTGTTGGTGTTTTTCAATGTTTAGGTTGTTGTTGTTTTTCAATGTTGAGGTTGTTGTTGTTTTTCAATGTCGAGGTTGTTGTTGAATTTGTTGGTGTTTTTCAATGTTGAGGTTGTTGTTGTTTTTCAATGTTGAGTTTGTTGTTGAATTTGTTGGTGTTTTTCAATGTTGAGTTTGTTGTTGAATTTGTTGGTGTTTTTCAATTTCGAGGTTGTTGTTGAATTTGTTAGTGTTTTTCAATGTTGAGGTTGTTGTTGAATTTGTTGGTGTTATTCAATATTGAGGTTGTTGTTGAATTTGTTGGTGTTTTTCAATGTTGAGGTTGTTGTTGTTTTTCAATGTTGAGGTTGTTGTTGTATTTGTTGGTGTTTTTCAATTTCGAGGTTGTTGTTGAATTTGTTGGTGTTTTTCAATGTTGAGGTTGTTGTTGTTTTTCAATGTTGAGGTTGTTGTTGTATTTGTTGGTGTTTTTCAATTTCGAGGTCGTTGTTGAATTTGTTGGTGTTTTTCAATGTTGAGGTTGTTGTTGTTTTTCAATGTTGAGGTTGTTGTTGAATTTGTTGGTGTTTTTCAATGTAGAGGTTGTTGTTGTTTTTCAATGTTGAGTTTGTTGTTGAATTTGTTGGTGTTTTTCAATGTTGAGGTTGTTGTTGAATTTGTTGGTGTTTTTCAATGCTGAGGTTGTTGTTGAATTTGTTGGTGTTTTTCAATGTTGAGGTTGTTGTTGAATTTGTTGGTGTTTTTCAATGTTGAGGTTGTTGTTGTTTTTCAATGTTGAGGTTGTTGTTGAATTTGTTGGTGTTTTTCAATTTTGAGGTTGTTGTTGTTTTTCAATGTTGAGGTTGTTGTTGAATTTGTTGGTGTTTTTCAATGTTGAGGTTGTTGTTGAATTTGTTGGTGTTTTTCAATGTTGAGGTTGTTGTTGTTTTTCAATGTTGAGTTGGTTGTTGAATTTGTTGGTGTTTTTCAATGTTGAGTTTGTTGTTGTTTTTCAATGTTGAGGTTGTTGTTGTTTTTCAATGTTGAGGTTGTTGTTCTTTTTCAATGTCGAGGTTTTTGTTGAATTTGTTGGTGTTTTTCAATATTGAGGTTGTTGTTGTTTTTCAATGTTAAGTTTGTTGTTGAATTTTTTGGTGTTTTTCAATGTTGAGTTTGTTGTTGAATTTGTTGGTGTTTTTCAATTTCGAGGTTGTTGTTGAATTTGTTGGTGTTTTTCAATATTGAGGTTGTTGTTGAATTTGTTGGTGTTTTTCAATGTTGAGGTTGTTGTTGTTTTTCAATGTTGAGGTTGTTGTTGTATTTGTTGGTGTTTTTCAATTTCGAGGTTGTTGTTGAATTTGTTGGTGTTTTTCAATGTTGAGGTTGTTGTTGTTTTTCAATGTTGAGGTTGTTGTTGAATTTGTTGGTGTTTTTCAATGCAGAGGTTGTTGTTGTTTTTCAATGTTGAGTTTGTTGTTGAATTTGTTGGTGTTTTTCAATGTTGAGGTTGTTGTTGAATTTGTTGGTATTTTTCAATGTTGAGGTTGTTGTTGTTTTTCAATGTTGAGGTTGTTGTTGAATTTGTTGGTGTTTTTCAATGGAGAGGTTGTTGTTGTTTTTCAATGTTGAGTTTGTTGTTGAATTTGTTGGTGTTTTTCAATGTTGAGTTTGTTGTTGAATTTGTTGGTGTTTTTCAATTTCGAGGTTGTTGTTGAATTTGTTAGTGTTTTTCAATGTTGAGGTTGTTATTGAATTTGTTGGTGTTTTTCAATGTTGAGGTTGTTGTTGAATTTGTTGGTGTTTTTCAATGTTGAGGTTGTTGTTGTTTTTCAATGTTGAGGTTGTTGTTGTATTTGTTGGTGTTTTTCAATTTCGAGGTTGTTGTTGAATTTGTTGGTGTTTTTCAATGTTGAGATTGTTGCTGAATTTGTTGGTGCTTTTCAATGTTGAGGTTGTTGTTGAATTTGTTGGTGTTTTTCAATGTTGAGGTTGTTGTTCTTTTTCAATGTTGAGTTTGTTGTTGAATTTGTTGGTGTTTTTCAATTTCGAGGTTGTTGTTGAATTTGTTGGTGTTTTTCAATATTGAGGTTGTTGTTGAATTTGTTGGTGTTTTTCAATGTTGAGGTTGTTGTTGTTTTTCAATGTTGAGGTTGTTGTTGTATTTGTTGGTGTTTTTCAATTTCGAGGTTGTTGTTGAATTTGTTGGTGTTTTTCAATGTTGAGGTTGTTGTTGTTTTTCAATGTTGAGGTTGTTGTTGAATTTGTTGGTGTTTTTCAATGCAGAGGTTGTTGTTGTTTTTCAATGTTGAGTTTGTTGTTGAATTTGTTGGTGTTTTTCAATGTTGAGGTTGTTGTTGAATTTGTTGGTATTTTTCAATGTTGAGGTTGTTGTTGTTTTTCAATGTTGAGGTTGTTGTTGAATTTGTTGGTGTTTTTCAATGGAGAGGTTGTTGTTGTTTTTCAATGTTGAGTTTGTTGTTGAATTTGTTGGTGTTTTTCAATGTTGAGTTTGTTGTTGAATTTGTTGGTGTTTTTCAATTTCGAGGTTGTTGTTGAATTTGTTAGTGTTTTTCAATGTTGAGGTTGTTATTGAATTTGTTGGTGTTTTTCAATGTTGAGGTTGTTGTTGAATTTGTTGGTGTTTTTCAATGTTGAGGTTGTTGTTGTTTTTCAATGTTGAGGTTGTTGTTGTATTTGTTGGTGTTTTTCAATTTCGAGGTTGTTGTTGAATTTGTTGGTGTTTTTCAATGTTGAGATTGTTGCTGAATTTGTTGGTGCTTTTCAATGTTGAGGTTGTTGTTGAATTTGTTGGTGTTTTTCAATGTTGAGGTTGTTGTTCTTTTTCAATGTTGAGGTTGTTGTTGTATTTGTTGGTGTTTTTCAATTTCGAGGTTGTTGTTGAATTTGTTGGTGTTTTTCAATGTTGAAGTTGTTGTTGAATTTGTTGGTGTTTTTCAATGTTGAGATTGTTGTTGTTTTTCAATGTTGAGGTTGTTGTTGAATTTGTTGGTGTTTTTCAATGTGGAGGTTGTTGTTGTTTTTCAATGCTGAGGTTGTTCTTGAATTTGTTGGTGTTTTTCAATGTTGAGGTTGTTGTTGAATTTGTTGGTGCTTTTCAATGTTGAGGTTGTTGTTGTTTTTCAATGTTGAGGTTGTTGTTGAATTTGTTGGTGTTTTTCAATGTTTAGGTTGTTGTTGTTTTTCAATGTTGAGGTTGTTGTTGAATTTGTTGGTGTTTTTCAATGTTGAGGTTGTTGTTGAATTTGTTGGTGTTTTTCAATGTTGAGGTTGTTGTTGTTTTTCAATGCTGAGGTTGTTGTTGAATTTGTTGGTGTTTTTCAATGTTGAGTTTGTTGTTGTTTTTCAATGTTGAGGTTGTTGTTGTTTTTCAATGTCGAGGTTGTTGTTGAATTTGTTGGTGTTTTTCAATGTTGAGGTTGTTGTTGTTTTTCAATGTTGAGTTTGTTGTTGAATTTGTTGGTGTTTTTCAATGTTGAGTTTGTTGTTGAATTTGTTGGTGTTTTTCAATTTCGAGGTTGTTGTTGAATTTGTTAGTGTTTTTCAATGTTGAGGTTGTTGTTGAATTTGTTGGTGTTTTTCAATATTGAGGTTGTTGTTGAATTTGTTGCTGTTTTTCAATGTTGAGGTTGTTGTTGTTTTTCAATGTTGAGGTTGTTGTTGAATTTGTTGGTGTTTTTCAATGTTGAGTTTGTTGTTGAATATGTTGGTGTTTTTCAATTTCGAGGTTGTTGTTGAATTTGTTGGTGTTTTTCAATATTGAGGTTGTTGTTGAATTTGTTGGTGTTTTTCAATGTTGAGGTTGTTGTTGTTTTTCAATGTTGAGGTTGTTGTTGTATTTGTTGGTGTTTTTCAATTTCGAGGTTGTTGTTGAATTTGTTGGTGTTTTTCAATGTTGAGGTTGTTGTTGTTTTTCAATGTTGAGGTTGTTGTTGAATTTGTTGGTGTTTTTCAATGCAGAGGTTGTTGTTGTTTTTCAATGTTGAGTTTGTTGTTGAATTTGTTGGTGTTTTTCAATGTTGAGGTTGTTGTTGAATTTGTTGGTATTTTTCAATGTTGAGGTTGTTGTTGTTTTTCAATGTTGACGTTGTTGTTGAATTTGTTGGTGTTTTTCAATGGAGAGGTTGTTGTTGTTTTTCAATGTTGAGTTTGTTGTTGAATTTGTTGGTGTTGTTCAATGTTGAGTTTGTTGTTGAATTTGTTGGTGTTTTTCAATTTCGAGGTTGTTGTTGAATTTGTTAGTGTTTTTCAATGTTGAGGTTGTTGTTGAATTTGTTGGTGTTTTTCAATGTTGAGGTTGTTGTTGAATTTGTTGGTGTTTTTCAATGTTTAGGTTGTTGTTGTTTTTCAATGTTGAGGTTGTTGTTGTATTTGTTGGTGTTTTTCAATTTCGAGGTTGTTGTTGAATTTGTTGGTGTTTTTCAATGTTGAGATTGTTGCTGAATTTGTTGGTGCTTTTCAATGTTGAGGTTGTTGTTGAATTTGTTGGTGTTTTTCAATGTTGAGGTTGTTGTTCTTTTTCAATGTTGAGGTTGTTGTTGTATTTGTTGGTGTTTTTCAATTTCGAGGTTGTTGTTGAATTTGTTGGTGTTTTTCAATGTTGAAGTTGTTGTTGAATTTGTTGGTGTTTTTCAATGTTGAGGTTGTTGTTGTTTTTCAATGTTGAGGTTGTTGTTGAATTTGTTGGTGTTTTTCAATGTTGAGGTTGTTGTTGTTTTTCAATGCTGAGGTTGTTCTTGAATTTGTTGGTGTTTTTCAATGTTGAGGTTGTTGTTGAATTTGTTGGTGCTTTTCAATGTTGAGGTTGTTGTTGTTTTTCAATGTTGAGGTTGTTGTTGAATTTGTTGGTGTTTTTCAATGTTTAGGTTGTTGTTGTTTTTCAATGTTGAGGTTGTTGTTGAATTTGTTGGTGTTTTTCAATGTTGAGGTTGTTGTTGAATTTGTTGGTGTTTTTCAATGTTGAGGTTGTTGTTGTTTTTCAATGCTGAGGTTGTTGTTGAATTTGTTGGTGTTTTTCAATGTTGAGGTTGTTGTTGAATTTGTTGATATTTTTCAATGTTGAGGTTGTTGTTGTTTTTCAATGTTGAGGTTGTTGTTGAATTTGTTGGTGTTTTTCAATGGAGAGGTTGTTGTTGTTTTTCAATGTTGAGTTTGTTGTTGAATTTGTTGGTGTTTTTCAATGTTGAGTTTGTTGTTGAATTTGTTGGTGTTTTTCAATTTCGAGGTTGTTGTTGAATTTGTTAGTGTTTTTCAATGTTGAGGTTGTTATTGAATTTGTTGGTGTTTTTCAATGTTGAGGTTGTTGTTGAATTTGTTGGTGTTTTTCAATGTTGAGGTTGTTGTTGTTTTTCAATGTTGAGGTTGTTGTTGTATTTGTTGGTGTTTTTCAATTTCGAGGTTGTTGTTGAATTTGTTGGTGTTTTTCAATGTTGAGATTGTTGCTGAATTTGTTGGTGCTTTTCAATGTTGAGGTTGTTGTTGAATTTGTTGGTGTTTTTCAATGTTGAGGTTGTTGTTCTTTTTCAATGTTGAGGTTGTTGTTGTATTTGTTGGTGTTTTTCAATTTCGAGGTTGTTGTTGAATTTGTTGGTGTTTTTCAATGTTGAAGTTGTTGTTGAATTTGTTGGTGTTTTTCAATGTTGAGATTGTTGTTGTTTTTCAATGTTGAGGTTGTTGTTGAATTTGTTGGTGTTTTTCAATGTTGAGGTTGTTGTTGTTTTTCAATGCTGAGGTTGTTCTTGAATTTGTTGGTGTTTTTCAATGTTGAGGTTGTTGTTGAATTTGTTGGTGCTTTTCAATGTTGAGGTTGTTGTTGTTTTTCAATGTTGAGGTTGTTGTTGAATTTGTTGGTGTTTTTCAATGTTTAGGTTGTTGTTGTTTTTCAATGTTGAGGTTGTTGTTGAATTTGTTGGTGTTTTTCGATGTTGAGGTTGTTGTTGAATTTGTTGGTGTTTTTCAATGTTGAGGTTGTTGTTGTTTTTCAATGCTGAGGTTGTTGTTGAATTTGTTGGTGTTTTTCAATGTTGAGTTTGTTGTTGTTTTTCAATGTTGAGGTTGTTGTTGTTTTTCAATGTCGAGGTTGTTGTTGAATTTGTTGGTGTTTTTCAATGTTGAGGTTGTTGTTGTTTTTCAATGTTGAGTTTGTTGTTGAATTTGTTGGTGTTTTTCAATGTTGAGTTTGTTGTTGAATTTGTTGGTGTTTTTCAATTTCGAGGTTGTTGTTGAATTTGTTAGTGTTTTTCAATGTTGAGGTTGTTGTTGAATTTGTTGGTGTTTTTCAATATTGAGGTTGTTGTTGAATTTGTTGCTGTTTTTCAATGTTGAGGTTGTTGTTGTTTTTCAATGTTGAGGTTGTTGTTGAATTTGTTGGTGTTTTTCAATGTTGAGTTTGTTGTTGAATATGTTGGTGTTTTTCAATTTCGAGGTTGTTGTTGAATTTGTTGGTGTTTTTCAATATTGAGGTTGTTGTTGAATTTGTTGGTGTTTTTCAATGTTGAGGTTGTTGTTGTTTTTCAATGTTGAGGTTGTTGTTGTATTTGTTGGTGTTTTTCAATTTCGAGGTTGTTGTTGAATTTGTTGGTGTTTTTCAATGTTGAGGTTGTTGTTGTTTTTCAATGTTGAGGTTGTTGTTGAATTTGTTGGTGTTTTTCAATGCAGAGGTTGTTGTTGTTTTTCAATGTTGAGTTTGTTGTTGAATTTGTTGGTGTTTTTCAATGTTGAGGTTGTTGTTGAATTTGTTGGTATTTTTCAATGTTGAGGTTGTTGTTGTTTTTCAATGTTGACGTTGTTGTTGAATTTGTTGGTGTTTTTCAATGGAGAGGTTGTTGTTGTTTTTCAATGTTGAGTTTGTTGTTGAATTTGTTGGTGTTGTTCAATGTTGAGTTTGTTGTTGAATTTGTTGGTGTTTTTCAATTTCGAGGTTGTTGTTGAATTTGTTAGTGTTTTTCAATGTTGAGGTTGTTGTTGAATTTGTTGGTGTTTTTCAATGTTGAGGTTGTTGTTGAATTTGTTGGTGTTTTTCAATGTTTAGGTTGTTGTTGTTTTTCAATGTTGAGGTTGTTGTTGTATTTGTTGGTGTTTTTCAATTTCGAGGTTGTTGTTGAATTTGTTGGTGTTTTTCAATGTTGAGATTGTTGCTGAATTTGTTGGTGCTTTTCAATGTTGAGGTTGTTGTTGAATTTGTTGGTGTTTTTCAATGTTGAGGTTGTTGTTCTTTTTCAATGTTGAGGTTGTTGTTGTATTTGTTGGTGTTTTTCAATTTCGAGGTTGTTGTTGAATTTGTTGGTGTTTTTCAATGTTGAAGTTGTTGTTGAATTTGTTGGTGTTTTTCAATGTTGAGGTTGTTGTTGTTTTTCAATGTTGAGGTTGTTGTTGAATTTGTTGGTGTTTTTCAATGTTGAGGTTGTTGTTGTTTTTCAATGCTGAGGTTGTTCTTGAATTTGTTGGTGTTTTTCAATGTTGAGGTTGTTGTTGAATTTGTTGGTGCTTTTCAATGTTGAGGTTGTTGTTGTTTTTCAATGTTGAGGTTGTTGTTGAATTTGTTGGTGTTTTTCAATGTTTAGGTTGTTGTTGTTTTTCAATGTTGAGGTTGTTGTTGAATTTGTTGGTGTTTTTCAATGTTGAGGTTGTTGTTGAATTTGTTGGTGTTTTTCAATGTTGAGGTTGTTGTTGTTTTTCAATGCTGAGGTTGTTGTTGAATTTGTTGGTGTTTTTCAATGTTGAGTTTGTTGTTGTTTTTCAATGTTGAGGTTGTTGTTGTTTTTCAATGTCGAGGTTGTTGTTGAATTTGTTGGTGTTTTTCAATGTTGAGGTTGTTGTTGTTTTTCAATGTTGAGTTTGTTGTTGAATTTGCTGGTGTTTTTCAATGTTGAGTTTGTTGTTGAATTTGTTGGTGTTTTTCAATTTCAAGGTTGTTGTTGAATTTGTTAGTGTTTTTCAATGTTGAGGTTGTTGTTGAATTTGTTGGTGTTTTTCAATATTGAGGTTGTTGTTGAATTTGTTGGTGTTTTTCAATGTTGAGGTTGTTGTTGTTTTTCAATGTTGAGGTTGTTGTTGAATTTGTTGGTGTTTTTCAATGTTGAGGTTGTTGTTGTTTTTCAATGTTGAGTTTGTTGTTGAATTTGTTGGTGTTTTTCAATGTTGAGTTTGTTGTTGAATTTGTTGGTGTTTTTCAATTTCGAGGTTGTTGTTGAATTTGTTAGTGTTTTTCAATGTTGAGGTTGTTGTTGAATTTGTTGGTGTTTTTCAATGTTGAGGTTGTTGTTGAATTTGTCGGTGTTTTTCAATGTTGAGGTTGTTGTTGTATTTGTTGGTGTTTTTCAATTTCGAGGTTGTTGTTGAATTTGTTGGTGTTTTTCAATGTTGAAGTTGTTGTTGATTTTGTTGGTGTTTTTCAATGTTGAGGTTGTTGTTGTTTTTCAATGTTGAGGTTGTTGTTGAATTTGTTGGTGTTTTTCAATGTTGAGGTTGTTGTTGTTTTTCAATGCTGAGGTTGTTGTTGAGGTTGTTGTTGTTTTTCAATGTTGAGGTTGTTGTTGAATTTGTTGGTGTTTTTCAATGTTGAGGTTGTTGTTGAATTTGTTGGTGTTTTTCAATGTTGAAGTTGTTGTTGTTTTTCAATGTTGAGGTTGTTGTTGTATTTGTTGGTGTTTTTCAATTTCGAGGTTGTTGTTGAATTTGTTTGTCTTTTTCAATGTTGAAGTTGTTGTTGATTTTGTTGGTGTTTTTCAATGTTGAGGTTGTTGTTGTTTTTCAATGTTGAGGTTGTTGTTGAATTTGTTGGTGTTTTTCAATGTTGAGGTTGTTGTTGTTTTTCAATGCTGAGGTTGTTGTTGAATTTGTTGGTGTTTTTCAATGTTGAGGTTGTTGTTGAATTTGTTGGTGTTTTTCAATGTTGAGGTTGTTGTTGTTTTTCAATGTTGAGGTTGTTGTTGAATTTGTTGGTGTTTTTCAATGTTGAGGTTGTTGTTGGTTTTCAATGTTGAGGTTGTTGTTGAATTTGTTGGTGTTTTTCAATGTTGAGGTTGTTGTTGAATTTGTTGGTGTTTTTCAATGTTGAGGTTGTTGTTGTTTTTCAATGTTGAGGTTGTTGTTGAATTTGTTGGTGTTTTTCAATGTTGAGTATGTTGTTGTTTTTCAATGTTGAGGTTGTTGTTGTTTTTCAATGTTGAGGTTGTTGTTGAATTTGTTGGTGTTTTTCAATGTTGAGGTTGTTGTTGTTTTTCAATGCTGAGGTTGTTCTTGAATTTGTTGGTGTTTTTCAATGTTGAGGTTGTTGTTGAATTTGTTGGTGCTTTTCAATGTTGAGGTTGTTGTTGTTTTTCAATGTTGAGGTTGTTGTTGAATTTGTTGGTGTTTTTCAATGTTTAGGTTGTTGTTGTTTTTCAATGTTGAGGTTGTTGTTGAATTTGTTGGTGTTTTTCAATGTTGAGGTTGTTGTTGAATTTGTTGGTGTTTTTCAATGTTGAGGTTGTTGTTGTTTTTCAATGCTGAGGTTGTTGTTGAATTTGTTGGTGTTTTTCAATGTTGAGTTTGTTGTTGTTTTTCAATGTTGAGGTTGTTGTTGTTTTTCAATGTCGAGGTTGTTGTTGAATTTGTTGGTGTTTT
Source organism: Isurus oxyrinchus (assembly GCA_026770705.1). Taxonomy (NCBI): domain Eukaryota; kingdom Metazoa; phylum Chordata; class Chondrichthyes; order Lamniformes; family Lamnidae; genus Isurus; species Isurus oxyrinchus. The sequence continues at coordinate 157,935 of JANJGN010000382.1, forward strand.
TCAATGTTGAGGTTGTTGTTGTTTTTCAATGTTGAGTTTGTTGTTGAATTTGTTGGTGTTTTTCAATGTTGAGTTTGTTGTTGAATTTGTTGGTGTTTTTCAATTTCGAGGTTGTTGTTGAATTTGTTAGTGTTTTTCAATGTTGAGGTTGTTGTTGAATTTGTTGGTGTTTTTCAATATTGAGGTTGTTGTTGAATTTGTTGGTGTTTTTCAATGTTGAGGTTGTTGTTGTTTTTCAATGTTGAGGTTGTTGTTGAATTTGTTGGTGTTTTTCAATGTTGAGGTTGCTGTTGTTTTTCAATGTTGAGTTTGTTGTTGAATTTGTTGGTGTTTTTCAATGTTGAGTTTGTTGTTGAATTTGTTGGTGTTTTTCAATTTCGAGGTTGTTGTTGAATTTGTTAGTGTTTTTCAATGTTGAGGTTGTTGTTGAATTTGTTGGTGTTTTTCAATGTTGAGGTTGTTGTTGAATTTGTCGGTGTTTTTCAATGTTGAGGTTGTTGTTGTTTTTCAATGTTGAGGTTGTTGTTGTATTTGTTGGTGTTTTTCAATTTCGAGGTTGTTGTTGAATTTGTTGGTGTTTTTCAATGTTGAAGTTGTTGTTGATTTTGTTGGTGTTTTTCAATGTTGAGGTTGTTGTTGTTTTTCAATGTTAAGGTTGTTGTTGAATTTGTTGGTGTTTTTCAATGTTGAGGTTGTTGTTGTTTTTCAATGCTGAGGTTGTTGTTGAGGTTGTTGTTGTTTTTCAATGTTGAGGTTGTTGTTGAATTTGTTGGTGTTTTTCAATGTTGAGGTTGTTGTTGAATTTGTTGGTGTTTTTCAATGTTGAGGTTGTTGTTGTTTTTCAATGTTGAGGTTGTTGTTGTATTTGTTGGTGTTTTTCAATTTCGAGGTTGTTGTTGAATTTGTTGGTGTTTTTCAATGTTGAAGTTGTTGTTGATTTTGTTGGTGTTTTTCAATGTTGAGTTTGTTGTTGTTTTTCAATGTTGAGGTTGTTGTTGAATTTGTTGGTGTTTTTCAATGTTGAGGTTGTTGTTGTTTTTCAATGCTGAGGTTGTTGTTGAATTTGTTGGTGTTTTTCAATGTTGAGGTTGTTGTTGAATTTGTTGGTGTTTTTCAATGTTGAGGTTGTTGTTGTTTTTCAATGTTGAGGTTGTTGTTGAATTTGTTGGTGTTTTTCAATGTTGAGGTTGTTGTTGTTTTTCAATGTTGAGGTTGTTGTTGAATTTGTTGGTGTTTTTCAATGTTGAGGTTGTTGTTGAATTTGTTGGTGTTTTTCAATGTTGAGGTTGTTGTTGTTTTTCAATGTTGAGGTTGTTGTTGAATTTGTTGGTGTTTTTCAATGTTGAGTATGTTGTTGTATTTCAATGTTGAGGTTGTTGTTGTTTTTCAATGTTGAGGTTGTTGTTGAATTTGTTGGTGTTTTTCAATGTTGAGGTTGTTGTTGTTTTTCAATGTTGAGGTTGTTGTTGAATTTGTTGGTGCTTTTCAATGTTGAGGTTGTTGTTGAAATTTTTGGTGTTTTTCAATGTTGAGGTTGTTGTTGTTTTTCAATGTTGAGGTTGTTGTTGAATTTATTGGTGTTTTTCAATCTTGAGTTTGTTGTTGAATTTGTTGGTGTTTTTCAATTTCGAGGTTGTTGTTTAATTTGTTGGTGTTTTTCAATGTTGAGGTTGTTGTTGAATTTGTTGGTGTTTTTCAATGTTTAGTTTGTTGTTGTTTTTCAATGCTGAGGTTGTTGTTGAATTTGTTGGTGTTTTTCAATGTTGAGGTTGTTGTTGTTTTTCAATGTTGAGGTTGTTGTTGAATTTGTTGGTGTTTTTCAATGTTGAGGTTGTTGGTGTTTTTCAATGTTGAGTTTGTTGTTGAATTTGTTGGTGTTTTTCAATGTTGAGGTTGTTGTTGAATTTGTTGGTGTTTTTCAATGTTGAGGTTGTTGTTGTTTTTCAATGTTTAGGTTCTTGTTGAGTTTGTTGGTGTTTTTCAATGTTGAGGTTCTTGATGAATTTGTTGGTGTTTTTCAATGTTGAGGTTGTTGTTGAATTTGTTGGTGTTTTTCAATGCTGAGGTTGTTGTTGTTTTTAAATGGTGGGGTTGTTGTTGAATTTGTTGGTGTTTTTCAATCTTGAGTTTGTTGTTGAATTTGTTGGTGTTTTTCAATTTCGAGGTTGTTGTTGAATTTGTTGGTGTTTTTCAATGTTGAGGTTGTTGTTGAATTTGTTGGTGTTTTTCAATGTTTAGTTTGTTGTTGTTTTTCAATGCTGAGGTTGTTGTTGAATTTGTTGGTGTTTTTCAATGTTGAGGTTGTTGTTGTTTTTCAATGTTGAGGTTGTTGTTGAATTTGTTGGTGTTTTTCAATGTTGAGGTTGTTGGTGTTTTTCAATGTTCAGGTTGTTGTTGAATTTGTTGGTGTTTTTCAATGTTGAGGTTATTGTTGAATTTGTTGGTGTTTTTCAATGTTGAGGTTGTTGTTGTTTTTCAATGTTTAGGTTCTTGTTGAGTTTGTTGGTGTTTTTCAATGTTGAGGTTCTTGATGAATTTGTTGGTGTTTTTCAATGTTGAGGTTGTTGTTGAATTTGTTGGTGTTTTTCAATGCTGAGGTTGTTGTTGTTTTTAAATGGTGGGGTTGTTGTTGAATTTGTTGGTGTTTTTCAATTTTGAGGATGTTTTTGTTTTTCAATGTTGAGGTTGTTGTTGAATTTGTTGGTGTTTTTCAATGTTGAGGTTGTTGTTGTTTTTCAATGTTGAGGTTGTTGTTGAATTTGTCGGTGTTTTTCAATGTTGAGGTTGTTGTTGTTTTTCAATGTTGAGGTTGTTGTTGTATTTGTTGGTGTTTTTCAATTTCGAGGTTGTTGTTGAATTTGTTGGTGTTTTTCAATGTTGAAGTTGTTTTTGATTTTGTTGGTGTTTTTCAATGTTGAGGTTGTTGTTGTTTTTCAATGTTGAGGTTGTTGTTGAATTTGTTGGTGTTTTTCAATGTTGAGGTTGTTGTTGTTTTTCAATGCTGAGGTTGTTGTTGAGGTTGTTGTTGTTTTTCAATGTTGAGGTTGTTGTTGAATTTGTTGGTGTTTTTCAATGTTGAGGTTGTTGTTGAATTTGTTGGTGTTTTTCAATGTTGAAGTTGTTGTTGTTTTTCAATGTTGAGGTAGTTGTTGTATTTGTTGGTGTTTTTCAATTTCGAGGTTGTTGTTGAATTTGTTGGTGTTTTTCAATGTTGAAGTTGTTGTTGATTTTGTTGGTGTTTTTCAATGTTGAGGTTGTTGTTGTTTTTCAGTGTTGAGGTTGTTGTTGAATTTGTTGGTGTTTTTCAATGTTGAGGTTGTTGTTGTTTTTCAATGCTGAGGTTGTTGTTGAATTTGTTGGTGTTTTTCAATGTTGAGGTTGTTGTTGAATTTGTTGGTGTTTTTCAATGTTGAGGTTGTTGTTGTTTTTCAATGTTGAGGTTGTTGTTGAATTTGTTGCTGTTTTTCAATGTTGAGGTTGTTGTTGGTTTTCAATGTTGAGGTTGTTGTTGAATTTGTTGGTGTTTTTCAATGTTGAGGTTGTTGTTGAATTTGTTGGTGTTTTTCAATGTTGAGGTTGTTGTTGTTTTTCAATGTTGAGGTTGTTGTTGAATTTGTTGGTGTTTTTCAATGTTGAGTATGTTGTTGTTTTTCAATGTTGAGGTTGTTGTTGTTTTTCAATGTTGAGGTTGTTGTTGAATTTGTTGGTGTTTTTCAATGTTGAGGTTGTTGTTGTTTTTCAATGCTGAGGTTGTTCTTGAATTTGTTGGTGTTTTTCAATGTTGAGGTTGTTGTTGAATTTGTTGGTGCTTTTCAATGTTGAGGTTGTTGTTGTTTTTCAATGTTGAGGTTGTTGTTGAATTTGTTGGTGTTTTTCAATGTTTAGGTTGTTGTTGTTTTTCAATGTTGAGGTTGTTGTTGAATTTGTTGGTGTTTTTCAATGTTGAGGTTGTTGTTGAATTTGTTGGTGTTTTTCAATGTTGAGGTTGTTGTTGTTTTTCAATGCTGAGGTTGTTGTTGAATTTGTTGGTGTTTTTCAATGTTGAGTTTGTTGTTGTTTTTCAATGTTGAGGTTGTTGTTGTTTTTCAATGTCGAGGTTGTTGTTGAATTTGTTGGTGTTTTTCAATGTTGAGGTTGTTGTTGTTTTTCAATGTTGAGTTTGTTGTTGAATTTGTTGGTGTTTTTCAATGTTGAGTTTGTTGTTGAATTTGTTGGTGTTTTTCAATTTCGAGATTGTTGTTGAATTTGTTAGTGTTTTTCAATGTTGAGGTTGTTGTTGAATTTGTTGGTGTTTTTCAATATTGAGGTTGTTGTTGAATTTGTTGCTGTTTTTCAATGTTGAGGTTGTTGTTGTTTTTCAATGTTGAGGTTGTTGTTGAATTTGTTGGTGTTTTTCAATGTTGAGTTTGTTGTTGAATATGTTGGTGTTTTTCAATTTCGAGGTTGTTGTTGAATTTGTTGGTGTTTTTCAATATTGAGGTTGTTTTTGAATTTGTTGGTGTTTTTCAATGTTGAGGTTGTTGTTGTTTTTCAATGTTGAGGTTGTTGTTGTATTTGTTGGTGTTTTTCAATTTCGAGGTTGTTGTTGAATTTGTTGGTGTTTTTCAATGTTGAGGTTGTTGTTGTTTTTCAATGTTGAGGTTGTTGTTGAATTTGTTGGTGTTTTTCAATGCAGAGGTTGTTGTTGTTTTTCAATGTTGAGTTTGTTGTTGAATTTGTTGGTGTTTTTCAATGTTGAGGTTGTTGTTGAATTTGTTGGTATTTTTCAATGTTGAGGTTGTTGTTGTTTTTCAATGTTGACGTTGTTGTTGAATTTGTTGGTGTTTTTCAATGGAGAGGTTGTTGTTGTTTTTCAATGTTGAGTTTGTTGTTGAATTTCTTGGTGTTGTTCAATGTTGAGTTTGTTGTTGAATTTGTTGGTGTTTTTCAATTTCGAGGTTGTTGTTGAATTTGTTAGTGTTTTTCAATGTTGAGGTTGTTGTTGAATTTGTTGGTGTTTTTCAATGTTGAGGTTGTTGTTGAATTTGTTGGTGTTTTTCAATGTTTAGGTTGTTGTTGTTTTTCAATGTTGAGGTTGTTGTTGTATTTGTTGGTGTTTTTCAATTTCGAGGTTGTTGTTGAATTTGTTGGTGTTTTTCAATGTTGAGATTGTTGCTGAATTTGTTGGTGCTTTTCAATGTTGAGGTTGTTGTTGAATTTGTTGGTGTTTTTCAATGTTGAGGTTGTTGTTCTTTTTCAATGTTGAGGTTGTTGTTGTATTTGTTGGTGTTTTTCAATTTCGAGGTTGTTGTTGAATTTGTTGGTGTTTTTCAATGTTGAAGTTGTTGTTGAATTTGTTGGTGTTTTTCAATGTTGAGGTTGTTGTTGTTTTTCAATGTTGAGGTTGTTGTTGAATTTGTTGGTGTTTTTCAATGTTGAGGTTGTTGTTGTTTTTCAATGCTGAGGTTGTTCTTGAATTTGTTGGTGTTTTTCAATGTTGAGGTTGTTGTTGAATTTGTTGGTGCTTTTCAATGTTGAGGTTGTTGTTGTTTTTCAATGTTGAGGTTGTTGTTGAATTCGTTGGTGTTTTTCAATGTTTAGGTTGTTGTTGTTTTTCAATGTTGAGGTTGTTGTTGAATTTGTTGGTGTTTTTCAATGTTGAGGTTGTTGTTGAATTTGTTGGTGTTTTTCAATGTTGAGGTTGTTGTTGTTTTTCAATGCTGAGGTTGTTGTTGAATTTGTTGGTGTTTTTCAATGTTGAGGTTGTTGTTGAATTTGTTGATATTTTTCAATGTTGAGGTTGTTGTTGTTTTTCAATGTTGAGGTTGTTGTTGAATTTGTTGGTGTTTTTCAATGGAGAGGTTGTTGTTGTTTTTCAATGTTGAGTTTGTTGTTGAATTTGTTGGTGTTTTTCAATGTTGAGTTTGTTGTTGAATTTGTTGGTGTTTTTCAATTTCGAGGTTGTTGTTGAATTTGTTAGTGTTTTTCAATGTTGAGGTTGTTATTGAATTTGTTGGTGTTTTTCAATGTTGAGGTTGTTGTTGAATTTGTTGGTGTTTTTCAATGTTGAGGTTGTTGTTGTTTTTCAATGTTGAGGTTGTTGTTGTATTTGTTGGTGTTTTTCAATTTCGAGGTTGTTGTTGAATTTGTTGGTGTTTTTCAATGTTGAGATTGTTGCTGAATTTGTTGGTGCTTTTCAATGTTGAGGTTGTTGTTGAATTTGTTGGTGTTTTTCAATGTTGAGGTTGTTGTTCTTTTTCAATGTTGAGGTTGTTGTTGTATTTGTTGGTGTTTTTCAATTTCGAGGTTGTTGTTGAATTTGTTGGTGTTTTTCAATGTTGAAGTTGTTGTTGAATTTGTTGGTGTTTTTCAATGTTGAGATTGTTGTTGTTTTTCAATGTTGAGGTTGTTGTTGAATTTGTTGGTGTTTTTCAATGTTGAGGTTGTTGTTGTTTTTCAATGCTGAGGTTGTTCTTGAATTTGTTGGTGTTTTTCAATGTTGAGGTTGTTGTTGAATTTGTTGGTGCTTTTCAATGTTGAGGTTGTTGTTGTTTTTCAATGTTGAGGTTGTTGTTGAATTTGTTGGTGTTTTTCAATGTTTAGGTTGTTGTTGTTTTTCAATGTTGAGGTTGTTGTTGAATTTGTTGGTGTTTTTCAATGTTGAGGTTGTTGTTGAATTTGTTGGTGTTTTTCAATGTTGAGGTTGTTGTTGTTTTTCAATGCTGAGGTTGTTGTTGAATTTGTTGGTGTTTTTCAATGTTGAGTTTGTTGTTGTTTTTCAATGTTGAGGTTGTTGTTGTTTTTCAATGTCGAGGTTGTTGTTGAATTTGTTGGTGTTTTTCAATGTTGAGGTTGTTGTTGTTTTTCAATGTTGAGTTTGTTGTTGAATTTGTTGGTGTTTTTCAATGTTGAGTTTGTTGTTGAATTTGTTGGTGTTTTTCAATTTCGAGGTTGTTGTTGAATTTGTTAGTGTTTTTCAATGTTGAGGTTGTTGTTGAATTTGTTGGTGTTTTTCAATATTGAGGTTGTTGTTGAATTTGTTGCTGTTTTTCAATGTTGAGGTTGTTGTTGTTTTTCAATGTTGAGGTTGTTGTTGAATTTGTTGGTGTTTTTCAATGTTGAGTTTGTTGTTGAATATGTTGGTGTTTTTCAATTTCGAGGTTGTTGTTGAATTTGTTGGTGTTTTTAAATGTTGAGGTTGTTGTTGTTTTTCAATGTTGAGGTTGTTGTTGTATTTGTTGGTGTTTTTCAATTTCGAGGTTGTTGTTGAATTTGTTGGTGTTTTTCAATGTTGAGGTTGTTGTTGTTTTTCAATGTTGAGGTTGTTGTTGAATTTGTTGGTGTTTTTCAATGCAGAGGTTGTTGTTGTTTTTCAATGTTGAGTTTGTTGTTGAATTTGTTGGTGTTTTTCAATGTTGAGGTTGTTGTTGAATTTGTTGGTATTTTTCAATGTTGAGGTTGTTGTTGTTTTTCAATGTTGACGTTGTTGTTGAATTTGTTGGTGTTTTTCAATGGAGAGGTTGTTGTTGTTTTTCAATGTTGAGTTTGTTGTTGAATTTGTTGGTGTTGTTCAATGTTGAGTTTGTTGTTGAATTTGTTGGTGTTTTTCAATTTCGAGGTTGTTGTTGAATTTGTTAGTGTTTTTCAATGTTGAGGTTGTTGTTGAATTTGTTGGTGTTTTTCAATGTTGAGGTTGTTGTTGAATTTGTTGGTGTTTTTCAATGTTTAGGTTGTTGTTGTTTTTCAATGTTGAGGTTGTTGTTGTATTTGTTGGTGTTTTTCAATTTCGAGGTTGTTGTTGAATTTGTTGGTGTTTTTCAATGTTGAGATTGTTGCTGAATTTGTTGGTGCTTTTCAATGTTGAGGTTGTTGTTGAATTTGTTGGTGTTTTTCAATGTTGAGGTTGTTGTTCTTTTTCAATGTTGAGGTTGTTGTTGTATTTGTTGGTGTTTTTCAATTTCGAGGTTGTTGTTGAATTTGTTGGTGTTTTTCAATGTTGAAGTTGTTGTTGAATTTGTTGGTGTTTTTCAATGTTGAGGTTGTTGTTGTTTTTCAATGTTGAGGTTGTTGTTGAATTTGTTGGTGTTTTTCAATGTTGAGGTTGTTGTTGTTTTTCAATGCTGAGGTTGTTCTTGAATTTGTTGGTGTTTTTCAATGTTGAGGTTGTTGTTGAATTTGTTGGTGCTTTTCAATGTTGAGGTTGTTGTTGTTTTTCAATGTTGAGGTTGTTGTTGAATTTGTTGGTGTTTTTCAATGTTTAGGTTGTTGTTGTTTTTCAATGTTGAGGTTGTTGTTGAATTTGTTGGTGTTTTTCAATGTTGAGGTTGTTGTTGAATTTGTTGGTGTTTTTCAATGTTGAGGTTGTTGTTGTTTTTCAATGCTGAGGTTGTTGTTGAATTTGTTGGTGTTTTTCAATGTTGAGGTTGTTGTTGAATTTGTTGATATTTTTCAATGTTGAGGTTGTTGTTGTTTTTCAATGTTGAGGTTGTTGTTGAATTTGTTGGTGTTTTTCAATGGAGAGGTTGTTGTTGTTTTTCAATGTTGAGTTTGTTGTTGAATTTGTTGGTGTTTTTCAATGTTGAGTTTGTTGTTGAATTTGTTGGTGTTTTTCAATTTCGAGGTTGTTGTTGAATTTGTTAGTGTTTTTCAATGTTGAGGTTGTTATTGAATTTGTTGGTGTTTTTCAATGTTGAGGTTGTTGTTGAATTTGTTGGTGTTTTTCAATGTTGAGGTTGTTGTTGTTTTTCAATGTTGAGGTTGTTGTTGTATTTGTTGGTGTTTTTCAATTTCGAGGTTGTTGTTGAATTTGTTGGTGTTTTTCAATGTTGAGATTGTTGCTGAATTTGTTGGTGCTTTTCAATGTTGAGGTTGTTGTTGAATTTGTTGGTGTTTTTCAATGTTGAGGTTGTTGTTCTTTTTCAATGTTGAGGTTGTTGTTGTATTTGTTGGTGTTTTTCAATTTCGAGGTTGTTGTTGAATTTGTTGGTGTTTTTCAATGTTGAAGTTGTTGTTGAATTTGTTGGTGTTTTTCAATGTTGAGATTGTTGTTGTTTTTCAATGTTGAGGTTGTTGTTGAATTTGTTGGTGTTTTTCAATGTTGAGGTTGTTGTTGTTTTTCAATGCTGAGGTTGTTCTTGAATTTGTTGGTGTTTTTCAATGTTGAGGTTGTTGTTGAATTTGTTGGTGCTTTTCAATGTTGAGGTTGTTGTTGTTTTTCAATGTTGAGGTTGTTGTTGAATTTGTTGGTGTTTTTCAATGTTTAGGTTGTTGTTGTTTTTCAATGTTGAGGTTGTTGTTGAATTTGTTGGTGTTTTTCAATGTTGAGGTTGTTGTTGAATTTGTTGGTGTTTTTCAATGTTGAGGTTGTTGTTGTTTTTCAATGCTGAGGTTGTTGTTGAATTTGTTGGTGTTTTTCAATGTTGAGTTTGTTGTTGTTTTTCAATGTTGAGGTTGTTGTTGTTTTTCAATGTCGAGGTTGTTGTTGAATTTGTTGGTGTTTTTCAATGTTGAGGTTGTTGTTGTTTTTCAATGTTGAGTTTGTTGTTGAATTTGTTGGTGTTTTTCAATGTTGAGTTTGTTGTTGAATTTGTTGGTGTTTTTCAATTTCGAGGTTGTTGTTGAATTTGTTAGTGTTTTTCAATGTTGAGGTTGTTGTTGAATTTGTTGGTGTTTTTCAATATTGAGGTTGTTGTTGAATTTGTTGCTGTTTTTCAATGTTGAGGTTGTTGTTGTTTTTCAATGTTGAGGTTGTTGTTGAATTTGTTGGTGTTTTTCAATGTTGAGTTTGTTGTTGAATATGTTGGTGTTTTTCAATTTCGAGGTTGTTGTTGAATTTGTTGGTGTTTTTCAATATTGAGGTTGTTGTTGAATTTGTTGGTGTTTTTCAATGTTGAGGTTGTTGTTGTTTTTCAATGTTGAGGTTGTTGTTGTATTTGCTGGTGTTTTTCAATTTCGAGGTTGTTGTTGAATTTGTTGGTGTTTTTCAATGTTGAGGTTGTTGTTGTTTTTCAATGTTGAGGTTGTTGTTGAATTTGTTGGTGTTTTTCAATGCAGAGGTTGTTGTTGTTTTTCAATGTTGAGTTTGTTGTTGAATTTGTTGGTGTTTTTCAATGTTGAGGTTGTTGTTGAATTTGTTGGTATTTTTCAATGTTGAGGTTGTTGTTGTTTTTCAATGTTGACGTTGTTGTTGAATTTGTTGGTGTTTTTCAATGGAGAGGTTGTTGTTGTTTTTCAATGTTGAGTTTGTTGTTGTTTTTCAATGTTGAGGTTGTTGTTGAATTTGTTGGTGTTTTTCAATGTTTAGGTTGTTGTTGTTTTTCAATGTTGAGGTTGTTGTTGAATTTGTTGGTGTTTTTCAATGTTGAGGTTGTTGTTGAATTTGTTGGTGTTTTTCAATGTTGAGGTTGTTGTTGTTTTTCAATGCTGAGGTTGTTGTTGAATTTGTTGGTGTTTTTCAATGTTGAGTTTGTTGTTGTTTTTCAATGTTGAGGTTGTTGTTGTTTTTCAATGTCGAGGTTGTTGTTGAATTTGTTGGTGTTTTTCAATGTTGAGGTTGTTGTTGTTTTTCAATGTTGAGTTTGTTGTTGAATTTGTTGGTGTTTTTCAATGTTGAGTTTGTTGTTGAATTTGTTGGTGTTTTTCAATTTCGAGGTTGTTGTTGAATTTGTTAGTGTTTTTCAATGTTGAGGTTGTTGTTGAATTTGTTGGTGTTTTTCAATATTGAGGTTGTTGTTGAATTTGTTGCTGTTTTTCAATGTTGAGGTTGTTGTTGTTTTTCAATGTTGAGGTTGTTGTTGAATTTGTTGGTGTTTTTCAATGTTGAGTTTGTTGTTGAATATGTTGGTGTTTTTCAATTTCGAGGTTGTTGTTGAATTTGTTGGTGTTTTTCAATATTGAGGTTGTTGTTGAATTTGTTGGTGTTTTTCAATGTTGAGGTTGTTGTTGTTTTTCAATGTTGAGGTTGTTGTTGTATTTGCTGGTGTTTTTCAATTTCGAGGTTGTTGTTGAATTTGTTGGTGTTTTTCAATGTTGAGGTTGTTGTTGTTTTTCAATGTTGAGGTTGTTGTTGAATTTGTTGGTGTTTTTCAATGCAGAGGTTGTTGTTGTTTTTCAATGTTGAGTTTGTTGTTGAATTTGTTGGTGTTTTTCAATGTTGAGGTTGTTGTTGAATTTGTTGGTATTTTTCAATGTTGAGGTTGTTGTTGTTTTTCAATGTTGACGTTGTTGTTGAATTTGTTGGTGTTTTTCAATGGAGAGGTTGTTGTTGTTTTTCAATGTTGAGTTTGTTGTTGAATTTGTTGGTGTTGTTCAATGTTGAGTTTGTTGTTGAATTTGTTGGTGTTTTTCAATTTCGAGGTTGTTGTTGAATTTGTTAGTGTTTTTCAATGTTGAGATTGTTGCTGAATTTGTTGGTGCTTTTCAATGTTGAGGTTGTTGTTGAATTTGTTGGTGTTTTTCAATGTTGAGGTTGTTGTTCTTTTTCAATGTTGAGGTTGTTGTTGTATTTGTTGGTGTTTTTCAATTTCGAGGTTGTTGTTGAATTTGTTGGTGTTTTTCAATGTTGAGGTTGTTGTTGAATTTGTTGGTGCTTTTCAATGTTGAGGTTGTTGTTGTTTTTCAATGTTGAGGTTGTTGTTGAATTTGTTGGTGTTTTTCAATGTTTAGGTTGTTGTTGTTTTTCAATGTTGAGGTTGTTGTTGAATTTGTTGGTGTTTTTCAATGTTGAGGTTGTTGTTGAATTTGTTGGTGTTTTTCAATGTTGAGGTTGTTGTTGTTTTTCAATGCTGAGGTTGTTGTTGAATTTGTTGGTGTTTTTCAATGTTGAGTTTGTTGTTGTTTTTCAATGTTGAGGTTGTTGTTGTTTTTCAATGTCGAGGTTGTTGTTGAATTTGTTGGTGTTTTTCAATGTTGAGGTTGTTGTTGTTTTTCAATGTTGAGTTTGTTGTTGAATTTGTTGGTGTTTTTCAATGTTGAGTTTGTTGTTGAATTTGTTGGTGTTTTTCAATTTCAAGGTTGTTGTTGAATTTGTTAGTGTTTTTCAATGTTGAGGTTGTTGTTGAATTTGTTGGTGTTTTTCAATATTGAGGTTGTTGTTGAATTTGTTGGTGTTTTTCAATGTTGAGGTTGTTGTTGTTTTTCAATGTTGAGGTTGTTGTTGAATTTGTTGGTGTTTTTCAATGTTGAGGTTGTTGTTGTTTTTCAATGTTGAGTTTGTTGTTGAATTTGTTGGTGTTTTTCAATGTTGAGTTTGTTGTTGAATTTGTTGGTGTTTTTCAATTTCGAGGTTGTTGTTGAATTTGTTAGTGTTTTTCAATGTTGAGGTTGTTGTTGAATTTGTTGGTGTTTTTCAATGTTGAGGTTGTTGTTGAATTTGTCGGTGTTTTTCAATGTTGAGGTTGTTGTTGTTTTTCAATGTTGAGGTTGTTGTTGTATTTGTTGGTGTTTTTCAATTTCGAGGTTGTTGTTGAATTTGTTGGTGTTTTTCAATGTTGAAGTTGTTGTTGATTTTGTTGGTGTTTTTCAATGTTGAGGTTGTTGTTGTTTTTCAATGTTGAGGTTGTTGTTGAATTTGTTGGTGTTTTTCAATGTTGAGGTTGTTGTTGTTTTTCAATGCTGAGGTTGTTGTTGAGGTTGTTGTTGTTTTTCAATGTTGAGGTTGTTGTTGAATTTGTTGGTGTTTTTCAATGTTGAGGTTGTTGTTGAATTTGTTGGTGTTTTTCAATGTTGAAGTTGTTGTTGTTTTTCAATGTTGAGGTTGTTGTTGTATTTGTTGGTGTTTTTCAATTTCGAGGTTGTTGTTGAATTTGTTTGTCTTTTTCAATGTTGAAGTTGTTGTTGATTTTGTTGGTGTTTTTCAATGTTGAGGTTGTTGTTGTTTTTCAATGTTGAGGTTGTTGTTGAATTTGTTGGTGTTTTTCAATGTTGAGGTTGTTGTTGTTTTTCAATGCTGAGGTTGTTGTTGAATTTGTTGGTGTTTTTCAATGTTGAGGTTGTTGTTGAATTTGTTGGTGTTTTTCAATGTTGAGGTTGTTGTTGTTTTTCAATGTTGAGGTTGTTGTTGAATTTGTTGGTGTTTTTCAATGTTGAGGTTGTTGTTGGTTTTCAATGTTGAGGTTGTTGTTGAATTTGTTGGTGTTTTTCAATGTTGAGGTTGTTGTTGAATTTGTTGGTGTTTTTCAATGTTGAGGTTGTTGTTGTTTTTCAATGTTGAGGTTGTTGTTGAATTTGTTGGTGTTTTTCAATGTTGAGTATGTTGTTGTTTTTCAATGTTGAGGTTGTTGTTGTTTTTCAATGTTGAGGTTGTTGTTGAATTTGTTGGTGTTTTTCAATGTTGAGGTTGTTGTTGTTTTTCAATGCTGAGGTTGTTCTTGAATTTGTTGGTGTTTTTCAATGTTGAGGTTGTTGTTGAATTTGTTGGTGCTTTTCAATGTTGAGGTTGTTGTTGTTTTTCAATGTTGAGGTTGTTGTTGAATTTGTTGGTGTTTTTCAATGTTTAGGTTGTTGTTGTTTTTCAATGTTGAGGTTGTTGTTGAATTTGTTGGTGTTTTTCAATGTTGAGGTTGTTGTTGAATTTGTTGGTGTTTTTCAATGTTGAGGTTGTTGTTGTTTTTCAATGCTGAGGTTGTTGTTGAATTTGTTGGTGTTTTTCAATGTTGAGTTTGTTGTTGTTTTTCAATGTTGAGGTTGTTGTTGTTTTTCAATGTCGAGGTTGTTGTTGAATTTGTTGGTGTTTTTCAATGTTGAGGTTGTTGTTGTTTTTCAATGTTGAGTTTGTTGTTGAATTTGTTGGTGTTTTTCAATGTTGAGTTTGTTGTTGAATTTGTTGGTGTTTTTCAATTTCGAGGTTGTTGTTGAATTTGTTAGTGTTTTTCAATGTTGAGGTTGTTGTTGAATTTGTTGGTGTTTTTCAATATTGAGGTTGTTGTTGAATTTGTTGGTGTTTTTCAATGTTGAGGTTGTTGTTGTTTTTCAATGTTGAGGTTGTTGTTGAATTTGTTGGTGTTTTTCAATGTTGAGGTTGCTGTTGTTTTTCAATGTTGAGTTTGTTGTTGAATTTGTTGGTGTTTTTCAATGTTGAGTTTGTTGTTGAATTTGTTGGTGTTTTTCAATTTCGAGGTTGTTGTTGAATTTGTTAGTGTTTTTCAATGTTGAGGTTGTTGTTGAATTTGTTGGTGTTTTTCAATGTTGAGGTTGTTGTTGAATTTGTCGGTGTTTTTCAATGTTGAGGTTGTTGTTGTTTTTCAATGTTGAGGTTGTTGTTGTATTTGTTGGTGTTTTTCAATTTCGAGGTTGTTGTTGAATTTGTTGGTGTTTTTCAATGTTGAAGTTGTTGTTGATTTTGTTGGTGTTTTTCAATGTTGAGGTTGTTGTTGTTTTTCAATGTTAAGGTTGTTGTTGAATTTGTTGGTGTTTTTCAATGTTGAGGTTGTTGTTGTTTTTCAATGCTGAGGTTGTTGTTGAGGTTGTTGTTGTTTTTCAATGTTGAGGTTGTTGTTGAATTTGTTGGTGTTTTTCAATGTTGAGGTTGTTGTTGAATTTGTTGGTGTTTTTCAATGTTGAGGTTGTTGTTGTTTTTCAATGTTGAGGTTGTTGTTGTATTTGTTGGTGTTTTTCAATTTCGAGGTTGTTGTTGAATTTGTTGGTGTTTTTCAATGTTGAAGTTGTTGTTGATTTTGTTGGTGTTTTTCAATGTTGAGTTTGTTGTTGTTTTTCAATGTTGAGGTTGTTGTTGAATTTGTTGGTGTTTTTCAATGTTGAGGTTGTTGTTGTTTTTCAATGCTGAGGTTGTTGTTGAATTTGTTGGTGTTTTTCAATGTTGAGGTTGTTGTTGAATTTGTTGGTGTTTTTCAATGTTGAGGTTGTTGTTGTTTTTCAATGTTGAGGTTGTTGTTGAATTTGTTGGTGTTTTTCAATGTTGAGGTTGTTGTTGTTTTTCAATGTTGAGGTTGTTGTTGAATTTGTTGGTGTTTTTCAATGTTGAGGTTGTTGTTGAATTTGTTGGTGTTTTTCAATGTTGAGGTTGTTGTTGTTTTTCAATGTTGAGGTTGTTGTTGAATTTGTTGGTGTTTTTCAATGTTGAGTATGTTGTTGTATTTCAATGTTGAGGTCGTTGTTGTTTTTCAATGTTGAGGTTGTTGTTGAATTTGTTGGTGTTTTTCAATGTTGAGGTTGTTGTTGTTTTTCAATGTTGAGGTTGTTGTTGAATTTGTTGGTGCTTTTCAATGTTGAGGTTGTTGTTGAAATTTTTGGTGTTTTTCAATGTTGAGGTTGTTGTTGTTTTTCAATGTTGAGGTTGTTGTTGAATTTATTGGTGTTTTTCAATCTTGAGTTTGTTGTTGAATTTGTTGGTGTTTTTCAATTTCGAGGTTGTTGTTGAATTTGTTGGTGTTTTTCAATGTTGAGATTGTTGCTGAATTTGTTGGTGCTTTTCAATGTTGAGGTTGTTGTTGAATTTGTTGGTGTTTTTCAATGTTGAAGTTGTTGTTGATTTTGTTGGTGTTTTTCAATGTTGAGGTTGTTGTTGTTTTTCAATGTTGAGGTTGTTGTTGAATTTGTTGGTGTTTTTCAATGTTGAGGTTGTTGTTGTTTTTCAATGCTGAGGTTGTTGTTGAATTTGTTGGTGTTTTTCAATGTTGAGGTTGTTGTTGAATTTGTTGGTGTTTTTCAATGTTGAGGTTGTTGTTGTTTTTCAATGTTGAGGTTGTTGTTGAATTTGTTGGTGTTTTTCAATGTTGAGGTTGTTGTTGGTTTTCAATGTTGAGGTTGTTGTTGAATTTGTTGGTGTTTTTCAATGTTGAGGTTGTTGTTGAATTTGTTGGTGTTTTTCAATGTTGAGGTTGTTGTTGTTTTTCAATGTTGAGGTTGTTGTTGAATTTGTTGGTGTTTTTCAATGTTGAGTATGTTGTTGTTTTTCAATGTTGAGGTTGTTGTTGTTTTTCAATGTTGAGGTTGTTGTTGAATTTGTTGGTGTTTTTCAATGTTGAGGTTGTTGTTGTTTTTCAATGCTGAGGTTGTTCTTGAATTTGTTGGTGTTTTTCAATGTTGAGGTTGTTGTTGAATTTGTTGGTGCTTTTCAATGTTGAGGTTGTTGTTGTTTTTCAATGTTGAGGTTGTTGTTGAATTTGTTGGTGTTTTTCAATGTTTAGGTTGTTGTTGTTTTTCAATGTTGAGGTTGTTGTTGAATTTGTTGGTGTTTTTCAATGTTGAGGTTGTTGTTGAATTTGTTGGTGTTTTTCAATGTTGAGGTTGTTGTTGTTTTTCAATGCTGAGGTTGTTGTTGAATTTGTTGGTGTTTTTCAATGTTGAGTTTGTTGTTGTTTTTCAATGTTGAGGTTGTTGTTGTTTTTCAATGTCGAGGTTGTTGTTGAATTGGTTGGTGTTTTTCAATGTTGAGGTTGTTGTTGTTTTTCAAAGTTGAGTTTGTTGTTGAATTTGTTGGTGTTTTTCAATGTTGAGTTTGTTGTTGAATTTGTTGGTGTTTTTCAATTTCGAGGTTGTTGTTGAATTTGTTAGTGTTTTTCAATGTTGAGGTTGTTGTTGAATTTGTTGGTGTTTTTCAATATTGAGGTTGTTGTTGAATTTGTTGGTGTTTTTCAATGTTGAGGTTGTTGTTGTTTTTCAATGTTGAGGTTGTTGTTGAATTTGTTGGTGTTTTTCAATGTTGAGGTTGCTGTTGTTTTTCAATGTTGAGTTTGTTGTTGAATTTGTTGGTGTTTTTCAATGTTGAGTTTGTTGTTGAATTTGTTGGTGTTTTTCAATTTCGAGGTTGTTGTTGAATTTGTTAGTGTTTTTCAATGTTGAGGTTGTTGTTGAATTTGTTGGTGTTTTTCAATGTTGAGGTTGTTGTTGAATTTGTCGGTGTTTTTCAATGTTGAGGTTGTTGTTGTTTTTCAATGTTGAGGTTGTTGTTGTATTTGTTGGTGTTTTTCAATTTCGAGGTTGTTGTTGAATTTGTTGGTGTTTTTCAATGTTGAAGTTGTTGTTGATTTTGTTGGTGTTTTTCAATGTTGAGGTTGTTGTTGTTTTTCAATGTTAAGGTTGTTGTTGAATTTGTTGGTGTTTTTCAATGTTGAGGTTGTTGTTGTTTTTCAATGCTGAGGTTGTTGTTGAGGTTGTTGTTGTTTTTCAATGTTGAGGTTGTTGTTGAATTTGTTGGTGTTTTTCAATGTTGAGGTTGTTGTTGAATTTGTTGGTGTTTTTCAATGTTGAGGTTGTTGTTGTTTTTCAATGTTGAGGTTGTTGTTGTATTTGTTGGTGTTTTTCAATTTCGAGGTTGTTGTTGAATTTGTTGGTGTTTTTCAATGTTGAAGTTGTTGTTGATTTTGTTGGTGTTTTTCAATGTTGAGTTTGTTGTTGTTTTTCAATGTTGAGGTTGTTGTTGAATTTGTTGGTGTTTTTCAATGTTGAGGTTGTTGTTGTTTTTCAATGCTGAGGTTGTTGTTGAATTTGTTGGTGTTTTTCAATGTTGAGGTTGTTGTTGAATTTGTTGGTGTTTTTCAATGTTGAGGTTGTTGTTGTTTTTCAATGTTGAGGTTGTTGTTGAATTTGTTGGTGTTTTTCAATGTTGAGGTTGTTGTTGTTTTTCAATGTTGAGGTTGTTGTTGAATTTGTTGGTGTTTTTCAATGTTGAGGTTGTTGTTGAATTTGTTGGTGTTTTTCAATGTTGAGGTTGTTGTTGTTTTTCAATGTTGAGGTTGTTGTTGAATTTGTTGGTGTTTTTCAATGTTGAGTATGTTGTTGTATTTCAATGTTGAGGTCGTTGTTGTTTTTCAATGTTGAGGTTGTTGTTGAATTTGTTGGTGTTTTTCAATGTTGAGGTTGTTGTTGTTTTTCAATGTTGAGGTTGTTGTTGAATTTGTTGGTGCTTTTCAATGTTGAGGTTGTTGTTGAAATTTTTGGTGTTTTTCAATGTTGAGGTTGTTGTTGTTTTTCAATGTTGAGGTTGTTGTTGAATTTATTGGTGTTTTTCAATCTTGAATTTGTTGTTGAATTTGTTGGTGTTTTTCAATTTCGAGGTTGTTGTTGAATTTGTTGGTGTTTTTCAATGTTGAGGTTGTTGTTGAATTTGTTGGTGTTTTTCAATGTTTAGTTTGTTGTTGTTTTTCAATGCTGAGGTTGTTGTTGAATTTGTTGGTGTTTTTCAATGTTGAGGTTGTTGTTGTTTTTCAATGTTGAGGTTGTTGTTGAATTTGTTGGTGTTTTTCAATGTTGAGGTTGTTGGTGTTTTTCAATGTTGAGTTTGTTGTTGAATTTGTTGGTGTTTTTCAATGTTGAGGTTGTTGTTGAATTTGTTGGTGTTTTTCAATGTTGAGGTTGTTGTTGTTTTTCAATGTTTAGGTTCTTGTTGAGTTTGTTGGTGTTTTTCAATGTTGAGGTTCTTGATGAATTTGTTGGTGTTTTTCAATGTTGAGGTTGTTGTTGAATTTGTTGGTGTTTTTCAATGCTGAGGTTGTTGTTGTTTTTAAATGGTGGGGTTGTTGTTGAATTTGTTGGTGTTTTTCAATCTTGAGTTTGTTGTTGAATTTGTTGGTGTTTTTCAATTTCGAGGTTGTTGTTGAATTTGTTGGTGTTTTTCAATGTTGAGGTTGTTGTTGAATTTGTTGGTGTTTTTCAATGTTTAGTTTGTTGTTGTTTTTCAATGCTGAGGTTGTTGTTGAATTTGTTGGTGTTTTTCAATGTTGAGGTTGTTGTTGTTTTTCAATGTTGAGGTTGTTGTTGAATTTGTTGGTGTTTTTCAATGTTGAGGTTGTTGGTGTTTTTCAATGTTCAGGTTGTTGTTGAATTTGTTGGTGTTTTTCAATGTTGAGGTTATTGTTGAATTTGTTGGTGTTTTTCAATGTTGAGGTTGTTGTTGTTTTTCAATGTTTAGGTTCTTGTTGAGTTTGTTGGTGTTTTTCAATGTTGAGGTTCTTGATGAATTTGTTGGTGTTTTTCAATGTTGAGGTTGTTGTTGAATTTGTTGGTGTTTTTCAATGCTGAGGTTGTTGTTGTTTTTAAATGGTGGGGTTGTTGTTGAATTTGTTGGTGTTTTTCAATTTTGAGGATGTTTTTGTTTTTCAATGTTGAGGTTGTTGTTGAATTTGTTGGTGTTTTTCAATGTTGAGGTTGTTGTTGTTTTTCAATGTTGAGGTTGTTGTTGAATTTGTCGGTGTTTTTCAAAGTTGAGGTTGTTGTTGTTTTTCAATGTTGAGGTTGTTGTTGTATTTGTTGGTGTTTTTCAATTTCGAGGTTGTTGTTGAATTTGTTGGTGTTTTTCAATGTTGAAGTTGTTGTTGATTTTGTTGGTGTTTTTCAATGTTGAGGTTGTTGTTGTTTTTCAATGTTGAGGTTGTTGTTGAATTTGTTGGTGTTTTTCAATGTTGAGGTTGTTGTTGTTTTTCAATGCTGAGGTTGTTGTTGAGGTTGTTGTTGTTTTTCAATGTTGAGGTTGTTGTTGAATTTGTTGGTGTTTTTCAATGTTGAGGTTGTTGTTGAATTTGTTGGTGTTTTTCAATGTTGAAGTTGTTGTTGTTTTTCAATGTTGAGGTAGTTGTTGTATTTGTTGGTGTTTTTCAATTTCGAGGTTGTTGTTGAATTTGTTGGTGTTTTTCAATGTTGAAGTTGTTGTTGATTTTGTTGGTGTTTTTCAATGTTGAGGTTGTTGTTGTTTTTCAGTGTTGAGGTTGTTGTTGAATTTGTTGGTGTTTTTCAATGTTGAGGTTGTTGTTGTTTTTCAATGCTGAGGTTGTTGTTGAATTTGTTGGTGTTTTTCAATGTTGAGGTTGTTGTTGAATTTGTTGGTGTTTTTCAATGTTGAGGTTGTTGTTGTTTTTCAATGTTGAGGTTGTTGTTGAATTTGTTGCTGTTTTTCAATGTTGAGGTTGTTGTTGGTTTTCAATGTTGAGGTTGTTGTTGAATTTGTTGGTGTTTTTCAATGTTGAGGTTGTTGTTGAATTTGTTGGTGTTTTTCAATGTTGAGGTTGTTGTTGTTTTTCAATGTTGAGGTTGTTGTTGAATTTGTTGGTGTTTTTCAATGTTGAGTATGTTGTTGTTTTTCAATGTTGAGGTTGTTGTTGTTTTTCAATGTTGAGGTTGTTGTTGAATTTGTTGGTGTTTTTCAATGTTGAGGTTGTTGTTGTTTTTCAATGCTGAGGTTGTTCTTGAATTTGTTGGTGTTTTTCAATGTTGAGGTTGTTGTTGAATTTGTTGGTGCTTTTCAATGTTGAGGTTGTTGTTGTTTTTCAATGTTGAGGTTGTTGTTGAATTTGTTGGTGTTTTTCAATGTTTAGGTTGTTGTTGTTTTTCAATGTTGAGGTTGTTGTTGAATTTGTTGGTGTTTTTCAATGTTGAGGTTGTTGTTGAATTTGTTGGTGTTTTTCAATGTTGAGGTTGTTGTTGTTTTTCAATGCTGAGGTTGTTGTTGAATTTGTTGGTGTTTTTCAATGTTGAGTTTGTTGTTGTTTTTCAATGTTGAGGTTGTTGTTGTTTTTCAATGTCGAGGTTGTTGTTGAATTTGTTGGTGTTTTTCAATGTTGAGGTTGTTGTTGTTTTTCAATGTTGAGTTTGTTGTTGAATTTGTTGGTGTTTTTCAATGTTGAGTTTGTTGTTGAATTTGTTGGTGTTTTTCAATTTCGAGGTTGTTGTTGAATTTGTTAGTGTTTTTCAATGTTGAGGTTGTTGTTGAATTTGTTGGTGTTTTTCAATATTGAGGTTGTTGTTGAATTTGTTGGTGTTTTTCAATGTTGAGGTTGTTGTTGTTTTTCTATGTTGAGGTTGTTGTTGAATTTGGTGGTGTTTTTCAATGTTGAGGTTGTTGTTGTTTTTCAATGTTGAGTTTGTTGTTGAATTTGTTGGTGTTTTTCAATGTTGAGTTTGTTGTTGAATTTGTTGGTGTTTTTCAATTTCGAGGTTGTTGTTGAATTGGTTAGTGTTTTTCAATGTTGAGGTTGTTGTTGAATTTGTTGGTGTTTTTCAATGCTGAGGTTGTTGTTGAATTTGTCGGTGTTTTTCAATGTTGAGGTTGTTGTTGTTTTTCAATGTTGAGGTTGTTGTTGTATTTGTTGGTGTTTTTCAATTTCGAGGTTGTTGTTGAATTTGTTGGTGTTTTTCAATGTTGAAGTTGTTGTTGATCTTGTTGGTGTTTTTCAATGTTGAGGTTGTTGTTGTTTTTCAATGTTGAGGTTGTTGTTGAATTTGTTGGTGTTTTTCAATGTTGAGGTTGTTGTTGTTTTTCAATTCTGAGGTTGTTGTTGAGGTTGTTGTTGTTTTTCAATGTTGAGGTTGTTGTTGAATTTGTTGGTGTTTTTCAATGTTGAGGTTGTTGTTGAATTTGTTGGTGTTTTTCAATGTTGAGGTTGTTGTTGTTTTTCAATGTTGAGGTTGTTGTTGTATTTGTTGGTGTTTTTCAATTTCGAGGTTGTTGTTGAATTTGTTGGTGTTTTTCAATGTTGAAGTTGTTGTTGATTTTGTTGGTGTTTTTCAATGTTGAGGTTGTTGTTGTTTTTCAATGTTGAGGTTGTTGTTGAATTTGTTGGTGTTTTTCAATGTTGAGGTTGTTGTTGTTTTTCAATGCTGAACTGTTGTTGAATTTGTTGGTGTTTTTCAATGTTGAGGTTGTTGTTGAATTTGTTGGTGTTTTTCAATGTTGAGGTTGTTGTTGTTTTTCAATGTTGAGGTTGTTGTTGAATTTGTTGGTTTTTTTCAATGTTGAGGTTGTTGTTGTTTTTCAATGTTGAGGTTGTTGTTGAATTTGTTGGTGTTTTTCAATGTTGAGGTTGTTGTTGAATTTGTTGGTGTTTTTCAATGTTGAGGTTGTTGTTGTTTTTCAATGTTGAGGTTGTTGTTGAATTTGTTGGTGTTTTTCAATGTTGAGTATGTTGTTGTATTTGAATGTTGAGGTTGTTGTTGTTTTTCAATGTTGAGGTTGTTGTTGAATTTGTTGGTGTTTTTCAATGTTGAGGTTGTTGTTGTTTTTCAATGTTGAGGTTGTTGTTGAATTTGTTGGTGCTTTTCAATGTTGAGGTTGTTGTTGAAATTTTTGGTGTTTTTCAATGTTGAGGTTGTTGTTGTTTTTCAATGTTGAGGTTGTTGTTGAATTTATTGGTGTTTTTCAATCTTGAGTTTGTTGTTGAATTTGTTGGTGTTTTTCAATTTCGAGGTTGTTGTTGAATTTGTTGGTGTTTTTCAATGTTGAGGTTGTTGTTGAATTTGTTGGTGTTTTTCAATGTTTAGTTTGTTGTTGTTTTTCAATGCTGAGGTTGTTGTTGAATTTGTTGGTGTTTTTCAATGTTGAGGTTGTTGTTGTTTTTCAATGTTGAGGTTGTTGTTGAATTTGTTGGTGTTTTTCAATGTTGAGGTTGTTGGTGTTTTTCAATGTTCAGGTTGTTGTTGAATTTGTTGGTGTTTTTCAATGTTGAGGTTGTTGTTGAATTTGTTGGTGTTTTTCAATGTTGAGGTTGTTGTTGTTTTTCAATGTTTTGGTTCTTGTTGAGTTTGTTGGTGTTTTTCAATGTTGAGGTTCTTGATGAATTTGTTGGTGTTTTTCAATGTTGAGGTTGTTGTTGAATTTGTTGGTGTTTTTCATTGCTGAGGTTGTTGTTGTTTTTAAATGGTGGGGTTGTTGTTGAATTTGTTGGTGTTTTTCAATTTTGAGGATGTTTTTGTTTTTCAATGTTGAGGTTGTTGCTGAATTTGTTGGTGTTTTTCCATGATGAGGTTGTTGTTGTTTTTCAAAGTTGAGGTTGTTGTTGAATTTGTTGGTGTTTTTCAATGTCGGGGTTGTTGTTGAATTTGTTGGTGTTTTTCTATGTTGAATTTTTTGTTGAATTTGTTGGTGTTTTTCAATGTTGAGGTTGTTGTTTTTCAATGTTGAGGTTGTTGTTGAATTTGTTGGTGTATTCAATGTTGAGGTTTTTGTTGAATTTGTTGGTGTTTTTCAATGTTGAGGTTGTTGTTGTTTTTCAATGTTGAGGTTGTTGTTGAATTTGATGGTGTTTTTCAATGTCGACGTTGTTGTTGAATTTGTTGGTGTTTTTCAATGTTGAGGTTGTTGTTGTTTTTCAATTTTGAGGTTGTTGTTGAATTTGTTTTTGTTTTTCAATGTTGAGGTTGTTGTTGAATTTGTTGGTGTTTTTCAATTTCGAGGTTGTTGTTGAATTTGTTGGTGTTTTTCAATGTTGAAGTTGTTGTTGAATTTGTTGGTCTTTTTCAATGTTGAGGTTGTTTTTGTTTTTCAATGTTGAGGTTGTTGTTGAATTTGTTGGTGTTTTTCAATGTTGAGGTTGTTGTTGTTTTTCAATGCTGAGGTTGTTGTTGAATTTGTTGGTGTTTTTCTATGCTGAGGTTGTTGTTGAATTTGTTGGTGTTTTTCAATGTTGAGGTTGTTGTTGTTTTTCAATGTTGAGGTTGTTGTTGAATTTGTTGGTGTTTTTCAATGTTGAGGTTGTTGTTGTTTTTCAATGTTGAGGTTGTTGTTGAATTTGTTGGTGTTTTTCAATGTTGAGGTTGTTGTTGAATTTGTTGGTGTTTTTCAATGTTGAGGTTGTTGTTGTTTTTCAATGTTGAGGTTATTGTTGAATTTGTTGGTGTTTTTCAATGTTGAGGTTGTTGTTGTTTTTCAATGTTGAGGTTGTTGTTGAATTTGTTGGTGTTTTTCAATGTTGAGTTTGTTGTTGTTATTCAATGTTGAGGTTGTTGTTGAATTTGTTGGTGTTTTTCAATGTTGAGGTTGTTGTTGTTTTTCAATGTTGAGGTTGTTGTTGAATTTGTTGGTGTTTTTCAATGTTGAGGTTGTTGGTGTTTTTCAATGTTCAGGTTGTTGTTGAATTTGTTGGTGTTTTTCAATGTTGAGGTTGTTGTTGAATTTGTTGGTGTTTTTCAATGTTGAGGTTGTTGCTGTTTTTCAATGTTTAGGTTCTTGTTGAGTTTGTTGGTGTTTTTCAATGTTGAGGTTCTTGATGAATTTGTTGGTGTTTTTCAATGTTGAGGTTGTTGTTGAATTTGTTGGTGTTTTTCAATGCTGAGGTTGTTGTTGTTTTTAAATGTTGGGGTTGTTGTTGAATTTGTTGGTGTTTTTCAATTTTGAGGATGTTTTTGTTTTTCAATGTTGAGGTTGTTGCTGAATTTGTTGGTGTTTTTCCATGATGAGGTTGTTGTTGTTTTTCAAAGTTGAGGTTGTTGTTGAATTTGTTGGTGTTTTTCAATGTCGGGGTTGTTGTTGAATTTGTTGGTGTTTTTCTATGTTGAATTTTTTGTTGAATTTGTTGGTGTTTTTCAATGTTGAGGTTGTTGTTTTTCAATGTTGAGGTTGTTGTTGAATTTGTTGGCGTTTTTAAATGTTGAGGTTGTTGTTGAATTTGTTGGTGTATTCAATGTTGAGGTTTTTGTTGAATTTGTTGGTGTTTTTCAATGTTGAGGTTGTTGTTGTTTTTCAATGTTGAGGTTGTTGTTGAATTTGATGGTGTTTTTCAATGTCGACGTTGTTGTTGAATTTGTTGGTGTTTTTCAATGTTGAGGTTGTTGTTGCTTTTCAATTTTGAGGTTGTTGTTGAATTTGTTTTTGTTTTTCAATGTTGAGGTTGTTGTTGAATTTGTTGGTGTTTTTCAATTTCGAGGTTGTTGTTGAATTTGTTGGTGTTTTTCAATGTTGAAGTTGTTGTTGAATTTGTTGGTCTTTTTCAATGTTGAGGTTGTTGTTGTTTTTCAATGTTGAGGTTGTTGTTGAATTTGTTGGTGTTTTTCAATGTTGAGGTTGTTGTTGTTTTTCAATGCTGAGGTTGTTGTTGAATTTGTTGGTGTTTTTCTATGCTGAGGTTGTTGTTGAATTTGTTGGTGTTTTTCAATGTTGAGGTTGTTGTTGTTTTTCAATGTTGAGGTTGTTGTTGAATTTGTTGGTGTTTTTCAATGTTGAGGTTGTTGTTGTTTTTCAATGTTGAGGTTGTTGTTGAATTTGTTGGTGTTTTTCAATGTTGAGGTTGTTGTTGAATTTGTTGGTGTTTTTCAATGTTGAGGTTGTTTTTGTTTTTCAATGTTGAGGTTATTGTTGAATTTGTTGGTGTTTTTCAATGTTGAGGTTGTGGTTGTTTTTCAATGTTGAGGTTGTTGTTGAATTTGTTGGTGTTTTTCAATGTTGAGGTTGTTTTTGAATTTGTTGGTGTTTTTCAATGTTGCGGTTGTTGTTGTTTTTAAATGTTGAGGTTGTTGTTGAATTTGTTGGTGTTTTTTCAATTTTGAGGTTGTTGGTGTTGTTCAATGTTGAGGTTGATTTTGAATTTGAGGGTGTTTTTCAATGTCGAGGTTGTTGTTGAATTTGTTGGTGTTTTTCAATGTTGAGGTTGTTGTTGTTTTTCAATGTCGAGGTTGTTGTTGAATTTGTTGGTGTTTTTAAATGTTGAGGTTGTTGTTGAATTTGCTGGTGTTTTGCAATGTTGAGGTGGTTGTTGTTTTTCAATGTTGAGGTTGTTGTTGAATTTGTTGGTGTTTTTCAATGTTGAGGATGTTGTTGTTTTTCAATGTTGAGGTTGTTGTTGTATTTGTTGGTGTTTTTCAATTTCGAGGTTGTTGTTGAATTTGTTGGTGTTTTTCAATGTTGAAGTTGTTGTTGAATTTGATGGTGTTTTTCAATGTTGAGGTTGTTGTTGTTTTTCAATGTTGAGGTTGTTGTTGAATTTGTTGGTGTTTTTCAATGTTGAGGTTGTTGTTGTTTTTCAATGCTGAGGTTGTTGTTGAATTTGTTGGTGTTTTTCAATGTTGAGGTTGTTGTTGAATTTGTTGGTGTTTTTCAATGTTGAGGTTGTTGTTGTTTTTCAATGTTGAGGTTGTTGTTGAATTTGTTGGTGTTTTTCAATGTTTAGGTTGTTGTTGTTTTTCAATGTTGAGGTTGTTGTTGAATTTGTTGGTGTTTTTCAATGTTGAGGTTGTTGTTGAATTTGTTGGTCTTTTTCAATGTTGAGGTTGTTGTTGTTTTTCAATGTTGAGGTTGTTGTTGAATTTGTTGGTGTTTTTCAATGTTGAGTTTGTTGTTGTTTTTCAATGTTGAGGTTGTTGTTGTTTTTCAATGTTGAGGTTGTTGTTGAATTTGTTGGTGTTTGTCAATGTTGAGGTTGTTGTTGTTTTTCAATGTTGAGGTTGTTGTTGAATTTGTTGGTGCTTTTCAATGTTGAGGTTGTTGTTGAATTTGTTGGTGTTTTTCAATGTTGAGGTTGTTGTTGTTTTTCAATGTTGAGGTTGTTGTTGAATTTGTTGGTGTTTTTCAATGTTGAGTTTGTTGTTGAATTTGTTGGTGTTTTTCAATGTTGAGGTTGTTGTTGAATTTGTTGGTGTTTTTCAATGTTGAGGTTGTTGTTGAATTTGTTGGTGTTTTTCAATGTTGAGGTTGTTGCTGTTTTTCAATGTTGAGGTTGTTGTTGAATTTGTTGGTGTTTTTCAATGTTGAGATTGTTGTTGTTTTTCAATGTTGAGGTTGTTGTTGAATTTGTTGGTGTTTTTAAATGTTGAGGTTGTTGTTGAATTTGTTGTTGTTTTTCAATGTTGAGGTTGTTGTTGTTTTTCAATGTTGAGGTTGTTGTTGAATTTGTTGGTGTTTTTCAATGTTGAGTTTGTTGTTGTTTTTCAATGTTGAGGTTGTTGTTGAAATTCAATGTTGAGGTTGTTGTTGAATTTGTTGGTGTTTTTCAATGCTGAGGTTGTTGTTGTTTTTAAATGTTGGGGTTGTTGTTGAATTTGTTGGTGTTTTTCAATTTTGAGGATGTTTTTGTTTTTCAATGTTGAGGTTGTTGCTGAATTTGTTGGTGTTTTTCCATGATGAGGTTGTTGTTGTTTTTCAAAGTTGAGGTTGTTGTTGTATTTGTTGGTGTTTTTCAATGTCGGGGTTGTTGTTGAATTTGTTGGTGTTTTTCTATGTTGAATTTTTTGTTGAATTTGTTGGTGTTTTTCAATGTTGAGGTTGTTGTTTTTCAATGTTGAGGTTGTTGTTGAATTTGTTGGCGTTTTTAAATGTTGAGGTTGTTGTTGAATTTGTTGGTGTATTCAATGTTGAGGTTTTTGTTGAATTTGTTGGTGTTTTTCAATGTTGAGGTTGTTGTTGTTTTTCAATGTTGAGGTTGTTGTTGAATTTGATGGTGTTTTTCAATGTCGACGTTGTTGTTGAATTTGTTGGTGTTTTTCAATGTTGAGGTTGTTGTTGTTTTTCAATGTTGAGGTTGTTGTTGAATTTGTTGGTGTTTTTCAATGTTGAGGTTGTTGTTGTTTTTCAATGCTGAGGTTGTTGTTGAGGTTGTTGTTGTTTTTCAATGTTGAGGTTGTTGTTGAATTTGTTGGTGTTTTTCAATGTTGAGGTTGTTGTTGAATTTGTTGGTGTTTTTCAATGTTGAAGTTGTTGTTGTTTTTCAATGTTGAGGTAGTTGTTGTATTTGTTGGTGTTTTTCAATTTCGAGGTTGTTGTTGAATTTGTTGGTGTTTTTCAATGTTGAAGTTGTTGTTGATTTTGTTGGTGTTTTTCAATGTTGAGGTTGTTGTTGTTTTTCAGTGTTGAGGTTGTTGTTGAATTTGTTGGTGTTTTTCAATGTTGAGGTTGTTGTTGTTTTTCAATGCTGAGGTTGTTGTTGAATTTGTTGGTGTTTTTCAATGTTGAGGTTGTTTTTGAATTTGTTGGTGTTTTTCAATGTTGAGGTTGTTGTTGTTTTTCAATGTTGAGGTTGTTGTTGAATTTGTTGCTGTTTTTCAATGTTGAGGTTGTTGTTGGTTTTCAATGTTGAGGTTGTTGTTGAATTTGTTGGTGTTTTTCAATGTTGAGGTTGTTGTTGAATTTGTTGGTGTTTTTCAATGTTGAGGTTGTTGTTGTTTTTCAATGTTGAGGTTGTTGTTGAATTTGTTGGTGTTTTTCAATGTTGAGTATGTTGTTGTTTTTCAATGTTGAGGTTGTTGTTGTTTTTCAATGTTGAGGTTGTTGTTGAATTTGTTGGTGTTTTTCAATGTTGAGGCTGTTGTTGTTTTTCAATGCTGAGGTTGTTCTTGAATTTGTTGGTGTTTTTCAATGCTGAGGTTGTTGTTGAATTTGTTGGTGCTTTTCAATGTTGAGGTTGTTGTTGTTTTTCAATGTTGAGGTTGTTGCTGAATTTGTTGGTGTTTTTCAATGTTTAGGTTGTTGTTGTTTTTCAATGTTGAGGTTGTTGTTGAATTTGTTGGTGTTTTTCAATGTTGAGGTTGTTGTTGAATTTGTTGGTGTTTTTCAATGTTGAGGTTGTTGTTGTTTTTCAATGCTGAGGTTGTTGTTGAATTTGTTGGTGTTTTTCAATGTTGAGTTTGTTGTTGTTTTTCAATGTTGAGGTTGTTGTTGTTTTTCAATGTCGAGGTTGTTGTTGAATTTGTTGGTGTTTTTCAATGTTGAGGTTGTTGTTGTTTTTCAATGTTGAGTTTGTTGTTGAATTTGTTGGTGTTTTTCAATGTTGAGTTTGTTGTTGAATTTGTTGGTGTTTTTCAATTTCGAGGTTGTTGTTGAATTTGTTAGTTTTTTTCAATGTTGAGGTTGTTGTTGAATTTGTTGGTGTTTTTCAATATTGAGGTTGTTGTTGAATTTGTTGGTGTTTTTCAATGTTGAGGTTGTTGTTGTTTTTCTATGTTGAGGTTGTTGTTGAATTTGTTGGTGTTTTTCAATGTTGAGGTTGTTGTTGTTTTTCAATGTTGAGTTTGTTGTTGAATTTGTTGGTGTTTTTCAATGTTGAGTTTGTTGTTGAATTTGTTGGTGTTTTTCAATTTCGAGGTTGTTGTTGAATTGGTTAGTGTTTTTCAATGTTGAGGTTGTTGTTGAATTTGTTGGTGTTTTTCAATGTTGAGGTTGTTGTTGAATTTGTCGGTGTTTTTCAATGTTGAGGTTGTTGTTGTTTTTCAATGTTGAGGTTGTTGTTGTATTTGTTGGTGTTTTTCAATTTCGAGGTTGTTGTTGAATTTGTTGGTGTTTTTCAATGTTGAAGTTGTTGTTGATCTTGTTGGTGTTTTTCAATGTTGAGGTTGTTGTTGTTTTTCAATGTTGAGGTTGTTGTTGAATTTGTTGGTGTTTTTCAATGTTGCGGTTGTTGTTGTTTTTCAATTCTGAGGTTGTTGTTGAGGTTGTTGTTGTTTTTCAATGTTGAGGTTGTTGTTGAATTTGTTGGTGTTTTTCAATGTTGAGGTTGTTGTTGAATTTGTTGGTGTTTTTCAATGTTGAGGTTGTTGTTGTTTTTCAATGTTGAGGTTGTTGTTGTATTTGTTGGTGTTTTTCAATTTCGAGGTTGTTGTTGAATTTGTTGGTGTTTTTCAATGTTGAAGTTGTTGTTGATTTTGTTGGTGTTTTTCAATGTTGAGGTTGTTGTTGTTTTTCAATGTTGAGGTTGTTGTTGAATTTGTTGGTGTTTTTCAATGTTCAGGTTGTTGTTGTTTTTCAATGCTGAACTGTTGTTGAATTTGTTGGTGTTTTTCAATGTTGAGGTTGTTGTTGAATTTGTTGGTGTTTTTCAATGTTGAGGTTGTTGTTGTTTTTCAATGTTGAGGTTGTTGTTGAGTTTGTTGGTGTTTTTCAATGTTGAGGTTGTTGTTGAATTTGTTGGTGTTTTTCAATGTTGAGGTTGTTGTTGAATTTGTTGGTGTTTTTCAATGTTGAGGTTGTTGTTGTTTTTCAATGTTGAGGTTGTTGTTGAATTTGTTGGTGTTTTTCAATGTTGAGTATGTTGTTGTATTTGAATGTTGAGGTTGTTGTTGTTTTTCAATGTTGAGGTTGTTGTTGAATTTGTTGGTGTTTTTCAATGTTGAGGTTGTTGTTGTTTTTCAATGTTGAGGTTGTTGTTGAATTTGTTGGTGCTTTTCAATGTTGAGGTTGTTGTTGAAATTTTTGGTGTTTTTCAATGTTGAGGTTGTTGTTGTTTTTCAATGTTGAGGTTGTTGTTGAATTTATTGGTGTTTTTCAATCTTGAGTTTGTTGTTGAATTTGTTGGTGTTTTTCAATTTCGAGGTTGTTGTTGAATTTGTTGGTGTTTTTCAATGTTGAGGTTGTTGTTGAATTTGTTGGTGTTTTTCAATGTTTAGTTTGTTGTTGTTTTTCAATGCTGAGGTTGTTGTTGAATTTGTTGGTGTTTTTCAATGTTGAGGTTGTTGTTGTTTTTCAATGTTGAGGTTGTTGTTGAATTTGTTGGTGTTTTTCAATGTTGAGGTTGTTGGTGTTTTTCAATGTTCAGGTTGTTGTTGAATTTGTTGGTGTTTTTCAATGTTGAGGTTGTTGTTGAATTTGTTGGTGTTTTTCAATGTTGAGGTTGTTGTTGTTTTTCAATGTTTTGGTTCTTGTTGAGTTTGTTGGTGTTTTTCAATGTTGAGGTTCTTGATGAATTTGTTGGTGTTTTTCAATGTTGAGGTTGTTGTTGAATTTGTTGGTGTTTTTCAATGCTGAGGTTGTTGTTGTTTTTAAATGGTGGGGTTGTTGTTGAATTTGTTGGTGTTTTTCAATTTTGAGGATGTTTTTGTTTTTCAATGTTGAGGTTGTTGCTGAATTTGTTGGTGTTTTTCCATGATGAGGTTGTTGTTGTTTTTCAAAGTTGAGGTTGTTGTTGAATTTGTTGGTGTTTTTCAATGTCGGGGTTGTTGTTGAATTTGTTGGTGTTTTTCTATGTTGAATTTTTTGTTGAATTTGTTGGTGTTTTTCAATGTTGAGGTTGTTGTTTTTCAATGTTGAGGTTGTTGTTGAATTTGTTGGCGTTTTTAAATGTTGAGGTTGTTGTTGAATTTGTTGGTGTATTCAATGTTGAGGTTTTTGTTGAATTTGTTGGTGTTTTTCAATGTTGAGGTTGTTGTTGTTTTTCAATGTTGAGGTTGTTGTTGAATTTGATGGTGTTTTTCAATGTCGACGTTGTTGTTGAATTTGTTGGTGTTTTTCAATGTTGAGGTTGTTGTTGTTTTTCAATTTTGAGGTTGTTGTTGAATTTGTTTTTGTTTTTCAATGTTGAGGTTGTTGTTGAATTTGTTGGTGTTTTTCAATTTCGAGGTTGTTGTTGAATTTGTTGGTGTTTTTCAATGTTGAAGTTGTTGTTGAATTTGTTGGTCTTTTTCAATGTTGAGGTTGTTTTTGTTTTTCAATGTTGAGGTTGTTGTTGAATTTGTTGGTGTTTTTCAATGTTGAGGTTGTTGTTGTTTTTCAATGCTGAGGTTGTTGTTGAATTTGTTGGTGTTTTTCTATGCTGAGGTTGTTGTTGAATTTGTTGGTGTTTTTCAATGTTGAGGTTGTTGTTGTTTTTCAATGTTGAGGTTGTTGTTGAATTTGTTGGTGTTTTTCAATGTTGAGGTTGTTGTTGTTTTTCAATGTTGAGGTTGTTGTTGAATTTGTTGGTGTTTTTCAATGTTGAGGTTGTTGTTGAATTTGTTGGTGTTTTTCAATGTTGAGGTTGTTGTTGTTTTTCAATGTTGAGGTTATTGTTGAATTTGTTGGTGTTTTTCAATGTTGAGGTTGTTGTTGTTTTTCAATGTTGAGGTTGTTGTTGAATTTGTTGGTGTTTTTCAATGTTGAGTTTGTTGTTGTTATTCAATGTTGAGGTTGTTGTTGAATTTGTTGGTGTTTTTCAATGTTGAGGTTGTTGTTGTTTTTCAATGTTGAGGTTGTTGTTGAATTTGTTGGTGTTTTTCAATGTTGAGGTTGTTGGTGTTTTTCAATGTTCAGGTTGTTGTTGAATTTGTTGGTGTTTTTCAATGTTGAGGTTGTTGTTGAATTTGTTGGTGTTTTTCAATGTTCAGGTTGTTGCTGTTTTTCAATGTTTAGGTTCTTGTTGAGTTTGTTGGTGTTTTTCAATGTTGAGGTTCTTGATGAATTTGTTGGTGTTTTTCAATGTTGAGGTTGTTGTTGAATTTGTTGGTGTTTTTCAATGCTGAGGTTGTTGTTGTTTTTAAATGTTGGGGTTGTTGTTGAATTTGTTGGTGTTTTTCAATTTTGAGGATGTTTTTGTTTTTCAATGTTGAGGTTGTTGCTGAATTTGTTGGTGTTTTTCCATGATGAGGTTGTTGTTGTTTTTCAAAGTTGAGGTTGTTGTTGAATTTGTTGGTGTTTTTCAATGTCGGGGTTGTTGTTGAATTTGTTGGTGTTTTTCTATGTTGAATTTTTTGTTGAATTTGTTGGTGTTTTTCAATGTTGAGGTTGTTGTTTTTCAATGTTGAGGTTGTTGTTGAATTTGTTGGCGTTTTTAAATGTTGAGGTTGTTGTTGAATTTGTTGGTGTATTCAATGTTGAGGTTTTTGTTGAATTTGTTGGTGTTTTCCAATGTTGAGGTTGTTGTTGTTTTTCAATGTTGAGGTTGTTGTTGAATTTGATGGTGTTTTTCAATGTCGACGTTGTTGTTGAATTTGTTGGTGTTTTTCAATGTTGAGGTTGTTGTTGCTTTTCAATTTTGAGGTTGTTGTTGAATTTGTTTTTGTTTTTCAATGTTGAGGTTGTTGTTGAATTTGTTGGTGTTTTTCAATTTCGAGGTTGTTGTTGAATTTGTTGGTGTTTTTCAATGTTAAAGGTGTTGTTGAATTTGTTGGTCTTTTTCAATGTTGAGGTTGTTGTTTTTCAATGTTGAGGTTGTTGTTGAATTTGTTGGTGTTTTTCAATGTTGAGGTTGTTGTTGTTTTTCAATGCTGAGGTTGTTGTTGAATTTGTTGGTGTTTTTCTATGCTGAGGTTGTTGTTGAATTTGTTGGTGTTTTTCAATGTTGAGGTTGTTGTTGTTTTTCAATGTTGAGGTTGTTGTTGAATTTGTTGGTGTTTTTCAATGTTGAGGTTGTTGTTGTTTTTCAATGTTGAGGTTGTTGTTGAATTTGTTGGTGTTTTTCAATGTTGAGGTTGTTGTTGAATTTGTTGGTGTTTTTCAATGTTGAGGTTGTTTTTGTTTTTCAATGTTGAGGTTATTGTTGAATTTGTTGGTGTTTTTCAATGTTGAGGTTGTTGTTGTTTTTCAATGTTGAGGTTGTTGTTGAATTTGTTGGTGTTTTTCAATGTTGAGGTTGTTTTTGAATTTGTTGGTGTTTTTCAATGTTGCGGTTGTTGTTGTTTTTAAATGTTGAGGTTGTTGTTGAATTTGTTGGTGTTTTTTCAATTTTGAGGTTGTTGGTGTTGTTCAATGTTGAGGTTGATTTTGAATTTGAGGGTGTTTTTCAATGTCGAGGTTGTTGTTGAATTTGTTGGTGTTTTTCAATGTTGAGGTTGTTGTTGTTTTTCAATGTCGAGGTTGTTGTTGAATTTGTTGGTGTTTTTCAATGTTGAGGATGTTGTTGTTTTTCAATGTTGAGGTTGTTGTTGTATTTGTTGGTGTTTTTCAATTTCGAGGTTGTTGTTGAATTTGTTGGTGTTTTTCAATGTTGAAGTTGTTGTTGAATTTGATGGTGTTTTTCAATGTTGAGGTTGTTGTTGTTTTTCAATGTTGAGGTTGTTGTTGAATTTGTTGGTGTTTTTCAATGTTGAGGTTGTTGTTGTTTTTCAATGCTGAGGTTGTTGTTGAATTTGTTGGTGTTTTTCAATGTTGAGGTTGTTGTTGAATTTGTTGGTGTTTTTCAATGTTGAGGTTGTTGTTGTTTTTCAATGTTGAGGTTGTTGTTGAATTTGTTGGTGTTTTTCAATGTTTAGGTTGTTGTTGTTTTTCAATGTTGAGGTTGTTGTTGAATTTGTTGGTGTTTTTCAATGTTGAGGTTGTTGTTGAATTTGTTGGTCTTTTTCAATGTTGAGGTTGTTGTTGTTTTTCAATGTTGAGGTTGTTGTTGAATTTGTTGGTGTTTTTCAATGTTGAGTTTGTTGTTGTTTTTCAATGTTGAGGTTGTTGTTGTTTTTCAATGTTGAGGTTGTTGTTGAATTTGTTGGTGTTTGTCAATGTTGAGGTTGTTGTTGTTTTTCAATGTTGAGGTTGTTGTTGAATTTGTTGGTGCTTTTCAATGTTGAGGTTGTTGTTGAATTTGTTGGTGTTTTTCAATGTTGAGGTTGTTGTTGTTTTTCAATGTTGAGGTTGTTGTTGAATTTGTTGGTGTTTTTCAATGTTGAGTTTGTTGTTGACTTTGTTGGTGTTTTTCAATGTTGAGGTTGTTGTTGAATTTGTTGGTGTTTTTCAATGTTGAGGTTGTTGTTGAATTTGTTGGTGTTTTTCAATGTTGAGGTTGTTGCTGTTTTTCAATGTTGAGGTTGTTGTTGAAATTGTTGGTGTTTTTCAATGTTGAGATTGTTGTTGTTTTTCAATGTTGAGGTTGTTGTTGAATTTGTTGGTGTTTTTAAATGTTGAGGTTGTTGTTGAATTTGTTGTTGTTTTTCAATGTTGAGGTTGTTGTTGTTTTTCAATGTTGAGGTTGTTGTTGAATTTGTTGGTGTTTTTCAATGCTGAGGTTGTTGTTGTTTTTAAATGTTGGGGTTGTTGTTGAATTTGTTGGTGTTTTTCAATTTTGAGGATGTTTTTGTTTTTCAATGTTGAGGTTGTTGCTGAATTTGTTGGTGTTTTTCCATGATGAGGTTGTTGTTGTTTTTCAAAGTTGAGGTTGTTGTTGTATTTGTTGGTGTTTTTCAATGTCGGGGTTGTTGTTGAATTTGTTGGTGTTTTTCTATGTTGAATTTTTTGTTGAATTTGTTGGTGTTTTTCAATGTTGAGGTTGTTGTTTTTCAATGTTGAGGTTGTTGTTGAATTTGTTGGCGTTTTTAAATGTTGAGGTTGTTGTTGAATTTGTTGGTGTATTCAATGTTGAGGTTTTTGTTGAATTTGTTGGTGTTTTTCAATGTTGAGGTTGTTGTTGTTTTTCAATGTTGAGGTTGTTGTTGAATTTGATGGTGTTTTTCAATGTCGACGTTGTTGTTGAATTTGTTGGTGTTTTTCAATGTTGAGGTTGTTGTTGTTTTTCAATTTTGAGGTTGTTGTTGAATTTGTTTTTGTATTTCAATGTTGAGGTTGTTGTTGAATTTGTTGGTGTTTTTCAATTTCGAGGTTGTTGTTGAATTTGTTGCTGTTTTTCAATGTTGAAGTTGTTGTTGAATTTGTTGGTCTTTTTCAATGTTGAGGTTGTTGTTGTTTTTCAATGTTGAGGTTGTTGTTGAATTTGTTGGTGTTTTTCAATGTTGAGGTTGTTGTTGTTTTTCAATGCTGAGGTTGTTGTTGAATTTGTTGGTGTTTTTCTATGCTGAGGTTGTTGTTGAATTTGTTGGTGTTTTTCAATGTTGAGGTTGTTGTTGTTTTTCAATGTTGAGGTTGTTGTTGAATTTGTTGGTGTTTTTCAATGTTGAGGTTGTTGTTGTTTTTCAATGTTGAGGTTGTTGTTGAATTTGTTGGTGTTTTTCAATGTTGAGGTTGTTGTTGAATTTGTTGGTGTTTTTCAATGTTGAGGTTGTTGTTGTTTTTCAATGTTGAGGTTATTGTTGAATTTGTTGGTGTTTTTCAATGTTGAGGTTGTTGTTGTTTTTCAATATTGAGGTTGTTGTTGAATTTGTTGGTGTTTTTCAATGTTGAGTTTGTTGTTGTTATTCAATGTTGAGGTTGTTGTTGAATTTGTTGGTGTTTTTCAATGTTGAGGTTGTTGTTGTTTTTCAATGTTGAGGTTGTTGTTGAATTTGTTGGTGTTTTTCAATGTTGAGGTTGTTGTTGTTTTTCAATGTTGAGGTTGTTGTTGAATTTGTTGGTGTTTTTCAATGTTGAGGTTGTTTTTGAATTTGTTGGTGTTTTTCAATGTTGAGGTTGTTGTTGTTTTTAAATGTTGAGGTTGTTGTTGAATTTGTTGGTGTTTTTTCAATTTTGAGGTTGTTGGTGTTGTTCAATGTTGAGGTTGATTTTGAATTTGAGGGTGTTTTTCAATGTCGAGGTTGTTGTTGAATTTGTTGGTGTTTTTCAATGTTGAGGTTGTTGTTGTTTTTCAATGTCGAGGTTGTTGTTGAATTTGTTGGTGTTTTTCAATGTTGAGGTTGTTGCTGTTTTTCAATGTTGAGGTTGTTGTTGAATTTGATGGTGTTTTTAAATGTTGAGGTTGTTGTTGAATTTGCTGGTGTTTTGCAATGTTGAGGTGGTTGTTGTTTTTCAATGTTGAGGTTGTTGTTGAATTTGTTGGTGTTTTTCAATGTTGAGGATGTTGTTGTTTTTCAATGTTGAGGTTGTTGTTGTATTTGTTGGTGTTTTTCAATTTCGAGGTTGTTGTTGAATTTGTTGGTGTTTTTCAATGTTGAAGTTGTTGTTGAATTTGATGGTGTTTTTCAATGTTGAGGTTGTTGTTGTTTTTCAATGTTGAGGTTGTTGTTGAATTTGTTGGTGTTTTTCAATGTTGAGGTTGTTGTTGTTTTTCAATGCTAGGATGTTGTTGAATTTGTTGGTGTTTTTCAATGTTGAGGTTGTTGTTGAATTTGTTGGTGTTTTTCAATGTTGAGGTTGTTGTTGTTTTTCAATGTTGAGGTTGTTGTTGAATTTGTTGGTGTTTTTCAATGTTTAGGTTGTTGTTGTTTTTCAATGTTGAGGTTGTTGTTGAATTTGTTGGTGTTTTTCAATGTTGAGGTTTTTGTTGAATTTGTTGGTCTTTTTCAATGATGAGGTTGTTGTTGTTTTTCAATGTTGAGGTTGTTGTTGAATTTGTTGGTGTTTTTCAATGTTGAGTTTGTTGTTGTTTTTCAATGTTGAGGTTGTTGTTGAATTTGTTGGTGTTTTTCAATGTTGAGGTTGTTGTTGTTTTTCAATGTTGAGGTTGTTGTTGAATTTGTTGGTGTTTGTCAATGTTGAGGTTGTTGTTGTTTTTCAATGTTGAGGTTGTTGTTGAATTTGTTGGTGCTTTTCAATGTTGAGGTTGTTGTTGAATTTGTTGGTGTTTTTCAATGTTGAGGTTGTTGTTGTTTTTCAATGTTGAGGTTGTGGTTGAATTTGTTGGTGTTTTTCAATGTTGAGTTTGTTGTTGAATTTGTTGGTGTTTTTCAATGTTGAGGTTGTTGTTGAATTTGTTGGTGTTTTTCAATGTTGAGGTTGTTGTTGAATTTGTTGGAGTTTTTCAATGTTGAGGTTGTTGCTGTTTTTCAATGTTGAGGTTGTTGTTGAATTTGTTGGTGTTTTTCAATGTTGAGATTGTTGTTGTTTTTCAATGTTGAGGTTGTTGTTGAATTTGTTGGTGTTTTTAAATGTTGAGGTTGTTGTTGAATTTGTTGTTGTTTTTCAATGTTGAGGTTGTTGTTGTTTTTCAATGTTGAGGTTGTTGTTGAATTTGTTGGTGTTTTTCAATGTTGAGTTTGTTGTTGTTTTTCAATGTTGAGGTTGTTGTTGAAATTCAATGTTGAGGTTGTTGTTGAATTTGTTGGTGTTTTTCAATGTTGAGGTTGTTGTTGTTTTTCAATGCTGAGGTCGTTGTTGAATTTGTTGGTGTTTTTCAATTTTGAGGTTGTTGTTGAATTTGTTGGCGTTTTTCAATGTTGAGGTTGTTGTTGTTTTTCAATGTTGAGGTTGTTGTTGAATTTGTTGGTGTTTTTCAATGTTGAGGTTGTTGTTGTTTTTCAATCTTGAGGTTGTTGTTGAATTTGTTGGTGTTTTTCAATGCTGAGGTTGTTGTTGAATTTGTTGGTGTTTTTCAATGTTGAGTTTGTTGTTGTTTTTCAATGTTGAGGTTGTTGTTGAATTTGTTGGTGTTTTTCAATGTTGAGGTTGTTGTTGTTTTTCAATGTTGAGGTTGTTGAATTTGTTGGTGTTTTTCAATCTTGAGTTTGTTGTTGAATTTGTTGGTGTTTTTCAATGTTGAGGTTGTTGTTGAATTTGTTGGTGTTTTTCAATGTTGAGGTTGTTGTTGTTTTTCAATGTTGAGGTTGTTGTTGAGTTTGTTGGTGTTTTTCAATGTTGAGGTTGTTGTTGAATTTGATGGTGTTTTTCAATGTCGAGGTTGTTGTTGAATTTGTTGGTGTTTTTCAATGTTGAAGTTGTTGTTGAATTTGTTGGTGTTTTTCAATTTCGAGGTTGTTGTTGAATTTGTTGGTGTTTTTCCATGTTGAAGTTTTGGTTGATTTTGTTGGTGTTTTTCAATGTTGAGGTTGTTGTTGTTTTTCAATGTTGACGTTGTTGTTGAATTTGTTGGTGTTTTTCAATGTTGAGGTTGTTGTTCTTTTTCAATGCTGAGGTTGTTGTTGAATTTGTTGGTGTTTTTCAATGTTGAGGTTGTTGTTGAATTTGTTGGTGTTTTTCAATGTTGAGGTTGTTGTTGTTTTTGAATGTTTGGGTAGTTGTTGAATTTGTTGGTGTTTATCAATGTTGAGGTTGTTGTAATTTTTCAATGTTGAGGTTGTTGTTGAATTTGTTGGTGTTTTTCAATGTTGAAGTTGTTGTTGAATTTGTTGGTGTTTTTCAATGTTGAGGTTCTTGTTTTTCAATGTTGAGGTTGTTGTTGAATTTGTTGGTGTTTTTCAATGTTGAGTTTATTGTTGTTTTTCAATGTTGAGGTTGTTGTTGAATTTGTTGGTGTTTTTCAATGTTGAGGTTGTTGTTGTTTTTCAATGTTGAGGTTGTTGTTGAATTTGTTGGTGTTTTTCAATGTTGAAATTGTTGGTGTTTTTCAATGTTGAGGTTGTTGTTATTTTTCAATGTTGTGGTTGTTGTTGAGTTTGTTGGTGTTTTTCAATGTTGAGGTTGTTGTTGAATTTGTTGGTGTTTTTCAATGTTGAGGTTGTTGTTGAATTTGTTGGTGTTTTTTAATGTTGAGGTTGTTGTTGTTTTTAAATGTTGAGGTTGTTGTTGAATTTGTTGGTGTTTTTTCAATTTTGAGGTTGTTGGTGTTGTTCAATCTTCAGGTTGATTTTGAATTTGAGGGTCTTTTTCAATGTCGAGGTTGTTGTTGAATTTGTTGGTGTTTTTCAATGTTGAGGTTGTTGTTGCTTTTCAATGTTGAGGTTGTTGTTGAATTTGTTGGTTCTTTTAAATGTTGAGGTTGTTGTTGAATTTGCTGGTGTTTTGCAATGTTGAGGTTGTTGTTGTTTTTCAATGTTGAGGTTGTTGTTGAATTTGTTGGTGTTTTTCAATGTTGAGGTTGTTGTTGTTTTTCAATGTTGAGGTTGTTGTTGTATTTGTTGGTGTTTTTCAATTTCGAGGTTGTTGTTGAATTTGTTGGCGTTTTTCAATGTTGAAGTTGTTGTTGAATTTGTTGGTGTTTTTCAATGTTGAAGTTGTTGTTGTTTTTCAATGTTGAGGTTGTTGTTGAATTTGTTGGTGTTTTTCAATTTTGAGGTTGTTGTTGTTTTTCAATGCTGAGGTTGTTGTTGAATTTGTTGGTGTTTTTCAATGTTGAGGTTGTTGTTGAATTTGTTGGTGTTTTTCAATGTTGAGGTTGTTGTTGTTTTTCAATGTTGAGGTTGTTGTTGAATTTGTTGGTGTTTTTCAATGTTTAGGTTGTTGTTGTTTTTCAATGTTGAGGTTGTTGTTGAATATGTTGGTGTTTTTCAATGTTGAGGTTGTTGTTGAATTTGTTGGTGTTTTTCAATGTTGAGGTTGTTGTTGAATTTGTTGGTGCTTTTCAACGTTGAGGTTGTTGTTATTTTTCAATGTTGAGGTTGTTGGTGAGTTTGTTGGTGTTTTTCAATGTTGAGTTTGTTGTTGAATTTGTTGGTGTTTTTCAATGTTGAGGTTGTTGTTGTTTTTAAATGTTGAGGTTGTTGTTGAATTTGTTGGTGTTTTTTCAATTTTGAGGTTGTTGGTGTTTTTCAATGTTGAGGTTGATTTTGAATTTGAGGGTGTTTTTCAATGTCGAGGTTGTTGTTGAATTTGTTGGTGTTTTTCAATGTTGAGGTTGTTGTTGTTATTTTTTAATGTTGAGGTTGTTGTTGAATTTGTTGGTGTTTTTCAATGTTGAGATTGTTGCTGTTTTTCAATGTTGAGTTTGTTGTTGAATTTGTTGGTGTTTTTAAATGTTGAGATTGTTGTTCAATTTGCTGGTGTTTTGCAATGTTGAGGTTGTTGTTGTTTTTCAATGTTGAGTTTGTTGTTGAATTTGTTGGTGTTTTTGAATGTTGAGGTTGTTGTTGTTTTTCAATGTTGAGGTTGTTGTTTTATTTGATGGTGTTTTTCAATTTCGAGGTTGTTGTTGAATTTGTTGGTGTTTTTCAATGTTGAAGTTGTTGTTGAATTTGTTGGTGTTTTTCAATGTTGAGGTTGTTGTTGTTTTTCAATGTTGAGGTTGTTGTTGAATTTGTTGGTGTTTTTCAATGTTGAGGTTGTTGTTGTTTTTCAATGCTAAGGTTGTTGTTGAATTTGTTGGTGTTTTTCAATGTTGAGGTTGTTTTTGAATTTGTTGGTGTTTTTCAATTTCGAGGTTGTTGTTGAATTTGTTGGTGTTTTTCAATGTTGAAGTTGTTGTTGAATTTGTTGGTGTTTTTCAATTTCGAGGTTGTTGTTGTTTTTCAATGTTGAGGTTGTTGTTGAATTTGTTGGTGTTTTTCAATGTTGAGGTTGTTGTTGTTTTTCAATGCTGAGGTTGTTGTTGAATTTGTTGGTGTTTTTCAATGTTGAGGTTGTTTTTGAATTTGTAGGTGTTTTTCAATGTTGAGGTTGTTGTTGTTTTTCAATGTTGAGGTTGTTGTTGAATTTGTTGGTGTTTTTCAATGTTGAGGTTGTTGTTGTTTTTCAATGCTGAGGTTGTTGTTGAATTTGTTGGTGTTTTTCAATGTTGAGGTTGTTGTTGAATTTGTTGGTGTTTTTCAATGTTGAGGTTGTTGTTGTTTTTCAATGTTGAGATTGTTGTTGAATTTCTTGGTGTTTTTCAATGTTTAGGTTGTTGTTGTTTTTCAAAGTTGAGGTTGTTGTTGAAGTTGTTGGTGTTTCTCAATGTTGAGGTTGTTGTTGAATTTGTTGGTGTTTTTCAATGTTGAGGTTGTTGTTGTTTTTCAATGCTGAGGTTGTTGTTGAATTTGTTGGTGTTTTTCAATGTTGAGGTTGTTGTTGTTTTTCATTTTGAGGTTGTTGTTGAATTTGTTGGTGTTCTTCAATGTTGAGGTTGTTGTTGTTTTTCAATGTTGAGGTTGTTGTTGAATTTGTTGGTGCTTTTCAATTTTGAGATTGTTGTTGAATTTGTTGGTGTATTTCACTGTTGAGGTTGTTGTTGTTTTTCAATGTTGAGGTTGTTGTTGAATTTGTTGGTGTTTTTCAATGTTGAGTTTGTCGTTGAATTTGTTGGTGTTTTTCAATTTCGAGGTTGTTGTTGAATTTGTTAGTGTTTTTCAATGTTGAGGTTGTTGTTGAATTTGTTGGTGTTTTTCAATGTTGAGGTTGTTGTTGTTTTTCAATGTTGAGGTTGTTGTTGAATTTATTGGTGTTTATCAATGTTTAGTTTGTTGTTGTTTTTCAATGTTGAGGTTGTTGTTGAATTTGTTGGTGTTTCTCAATGTTGAGGTTGTTGTTGTTTTTCAATGTTGAGGTTGATGTTGAATTTGTTGGTGTTTTTCAATGTTGAGGTTGTTGTTGTTTTTCAATGTTGAGGTTGTTGTTGAATTTGTTGGTGTTTTTCAATTTCGAGGTTGTTGAATTTGTTGGTGTTTTTCAATGTTGAAGTTGTGGTTGAATTTGTTGGTGTTTTTCAATGTTGAGGTTGTTGTTGTTTTTCAATGTTGAGGTTGTTGTTGAATTTGTTGGTGTTTTTCAATGTTGAGGTTGTTGTTGTTTTTCAACGCTGAGGTTGTTGTTGAATTTGTTGGTGTTTTTCAATGTTGAGGTTGTTGTTGAATTTGTTGGTGTTTTTCAATGTTGAGGTTGTTGTTGTTTTTCAATGTTGAGGTTGTTGTTGAATTTGTTGGTGTTTTTCAATGTTGAGATTGTTGTTGTTTTTCAATGTTGAGGTTGTTGTTGAATTTGTTGGTGCTTTTAAATGTTGAGGTTGTTGTTGAATTTGCTGGTGTTTTGCAATGTTGAGGTTGTTGTTGTTTTTCAATGTTGAGGTTGTTGTTGAATTTGTTGGTGTTTTTCAATGTTGAGGTTGTTGTTGCTTTTAAATGTTGCTGTTGTTGTTGTATTTGTTGGTGTTTTTCAATTTCGAGGTTGTTGTTGAATTTGGTGGCGTTTTTCAATGTTGAAGTTGTTGTTGAATTTGTTGGTGTTTTTCAATGTTGAAGTTGTTGTTGTTTTTCAATGTTGAGGTTGTTGTTGAATTTGTTGGTGTTTTTCAATGTTGAGGTTGTTGTTGAATTTGTTGGTGTTTTTCAATGTTGAGGTTGTTGTTGTTTTTCAATGTTGAGGTTATTGTTGAATTTGTTGGTGTTTTTCAATGTTGAGGTTGTTGTTGTTTTTCAATGTTGAGGTTGTTGTTGAATTTGTTGGTGTTTTTCAATGTTGAGTTTGTTGTTGTTATTCAATGTTGAGGTTGTTGTTGAATTTGTTGGTGTTTTTCAATGTTGAGGTTGTTGTTGTTTTTCAATGTTGAGGTTGTTGTTGAATTTGTTGGTGTTTTTCAATGTTGAGGTTGTTGGTGTTTTTCAATGTTCAGGTTGTTGTTGAATTTGTTGGTGTTTTTCAATGTTGAGGTTGTTGTTGAATTTGTTGGTGTTTTTCAATGTTGAGGTTGTTGTTGTTTTTCAATGTTTAGGTTCTTGTTGAGTTTGTTGGTGTTTTTCAATGTTGAGGTTCTTGATGAATTTGTTGGTGTTTTTCAATGTTGAGGTTGTTGTTGAATTTGTTGGTGTTTTTCAATGCTGAGGTTGTTGTTGTTTTTAAATGTTGGGGTTGTTGTTGAATTTGTTGGTGTTTTTCAATTTTGAGGATGTTTTTGTTTTTCAATGTTGAGGTTGTTGCTGAATTTGTTGGTGTTTTTCCATGATGAGGTTGTTGTTGTTTTTCA
Source organism: Isurus oxyrinchus (assembly GCA_026770705.1). Lineage (NCBI taxonomy): Eukaryota > Metazoa > Chordata > Chondrichthyes > Lamniformes > Lamnidae > Isurus > Isurus oxyrinchus. The sequence continues at coordinate 200,672 of JANJGN010000382.1, forward strand.
AAGTTGAGGTTGTTGTTGAATTTGTTGGTGTTTTTCAATGTCGGGGTTGTTGTTGAATTTGTTGGTGTTTTTCTATGTTGAATTTTTTGTTGAATTTGTTGGTGTTTTTCAATGTTGAGGTTGTTGTTTTTCAATGTTGAGGTTGTTGTTGAATTTGTTGGCGTTTTTAAATGTTGAGGTTGTTGTTGAATTTGTTGGTGTATTCAATGTTGAGGTTTTTGTTGAATTTGTTGGTGTTTTTCAATGTTGAGGTTGTTGTTGTTTTTCAATGTTGAGGTTGTTGTTGAATTTGATGGTGTTTTTCAATGTCGACGTTGTTGTTGAATTTGTTGGTGTTTTTCAATGTTGAGGTTGTTGTTGTTTTTCAATTTTGAGGTTGTTGTTGAATTTGTTTTTGTTTTTCAATGTTGAGGTTGTTGTTGAATTTGTTGGTGTTTTTCAATTTCGAGGTTGTTGTTGAATTTGTTGGTGTTTTTCAATGTTGAGGTTGTTGTTGTTTTTCAATGTTGAGGTTGTTGTTGTATTTGTTGGTGTTTTTCAATTTCGAGGTTGTTGTTGAATTTGTTGGCGTTTTTCAATGTTGAAGTTGTTGTTGAATTTGTTGGTGTTTTTCAATGTTGAAGTTGTTGTTGTTTTTCAATGTTGAGGTTGTTGTTGAATTTGTTGGTGTTTTTCAATTTTGAGGTTGTTGTTGTTTTTCAATGCTGAGGTTGTTGTTGAATTTGTTGGTGTTTTTCAATGTTGAGGTTGTTGTTGAATTTGTTGGTGTTTTTCAATGTTGAGGTTGTTGTTGTTTTTCAATGTTGAGGTTGTTGTTGAATTTGTTGGTGTTTTTCAATGTTTAGGTTGTTGTTGTTTTTCAATGTTGAGGTTGTTGTTGAATATGTTGGTGTTTTTCAATGTTGAGGTTGTTGTTGAATTTGTTGGTGTTTTTCAATGTTGAGGTTGTTGTTGAATTTGTTGGTGCTTTTCAACGTTGAGGTTGTTGTTATTTTTCAATGTTGAGGTTGTTGGTGAGTTTGTTGGTGTTTTTCAATGTTGAGTTTGTTGTTGAATTTGTTGGTGTTTTTCAATGTTGAGGTTGTTGTTGTTTTTAAATGTTGAGGTTGTTGTTGAATTTGTTGGTGTTTTTTCAATTTTGAGGTTGTTGGTGTTTTTCAATGTTGAGGTTGATTTTGAATTTGAGGGTGTTTTTCAATGTCGAGGTTGTTGTTGAATTTGTTGGTGTTTTTCAATGTTGAGGTTGTTGTTGTTATTTTTTAATGTTGAGGTTGTTGTTGAATTTGTTGGTGTTTTTCAATGTTGAGATTGTTGCTGTTTTTCAATGTTGAGTTTGTTGTTGAATTTGTTGGTGTTTTTAAATGTTGAGATTGTTGTTCAATTTGCTGGTGTTTTGCAATGTTGAGGTTGTTGTTGTTTTTCAATGTTGAGTTTGTTGTTGAATTTGTTGGTGTTTTTGAATGTTGAGGTTGTTGTTGTTTTTCAATGTTGAGGTTGTTGTTTTATTTGATGGTGTTTTTCAATTTCGAGGTTGTTGTTGAATTTGTTGGTGTTTTTCAATGTTGAAGTTGTTGTTGAATTTGTTGGTGTTTTTCAATGTTGAGGTTGTTGTTGTTTTTCAATGTTGAGGTTGTTGTTGAATTTGTTGGTGTTTTTCAATGTTGAGGTTGTTGTTGTTTTTCAATGCTAAGGTTGTTGTTGAATTTGTTGGTGTTTTTCAATGTTGAGGTTGTTTTTGAATTTGTTGGTGTTTTTCAATTTCGAGGTTGTTGTTGAATTTGTTGGTGTTTTTCAATGTTGAAGTTGTTGTTGAATTTGTTGGTGTTTTTCAATTTCGAGGTTGTTGTTGTTTTTCAATGTTGAGGTTGTTGTTGAATTTGTTGGTGTTTTTCAATGTTGAGGTTGTTGTTGTTTTTCAATGCTGAGGTTGTTGTTGAATTTGTTGGTGTTTTTCAATGTTGAGGTTGTTTTTGAATTTGTAGGTGTTTTTCAATGTTGAGGTTGTTGTTGTTTTTCAATGTTGAGGTTGTTGTTGAATTTGTTGGTGTTTTTCAATGTTGAGGTTGTTGTTGTTTTTCAATGCTGAGGTTGTTGTTGAATTTGTTGGTGTTTTTCAATGTTGAGGTTGTTGTTGAATTTGTTGGTGTTTTTCAATGTTGAGGTTGTTGTTGTTTTTCAATGTTGAGATTGTTGTTGAATTTCTTGGTGTTTTTCAATGTTTAGGTTGTTGTTGTTTTTCAAAGTTGAGGTTGTTGTTGAAGTTGTTGGTGTTTCTCAATGTTGAGGTTGTTGTTGAATTTGTTGGTGTTTTTCAATGTTGAGGTTGTTGTTGTTTTTCAATGTTGAGGTTGTTGTTGAATTTGTTGGTGTTTTTCAATGTTGAGGTTGTTGTTGTTTTTCATTTTGAGGTTGTTGTTGAATTTGTTGGTGTTCTTCAATGTTGAGGTTGTTGTTGTTTTTCAATGTTGAGGTTGTTGTTGAATTTGTTGGTGCTTTTCAATTTTGAGATTGTTGTTGAATTTGTTGGTGTATTTCACTGTTGAGGTTGTTGTTGTTTTTCAATGTTGAGGTTGTTGTTGAATTTGTTGGTGTTTTTCAATGTTGAGTTTGTCGTTGAATTTGTTGGTGTTTTTCAATTTCGAGGTTGTTGTTGAATTTGTTAGTGTTTTTCAATGTTGAGGTTGTTGTTGAATTTGTTGGTGTTTTTCAATGTTGAGGTTGTTGTTGTTTTTCAATGTTGAGGTTGTTGTTGAATTTATTGGTGTTTATCAATGTTTAGTTTGTTGTTGTTTTTCAATGTTGAGGTTGTTGTTGAATTTGTTGGTGTTTCTCAATGTTGAGGTTGTTGTTGTTTTTCAATGTTGAGGTTGATGTTGAATTTGTTGGTGTTTTTCAATGTTGAGGTTGTTGTTGTTTTTCAATGTTGAGGTTGTTGTTGAATTTGTTGGTGTTTTTCAATTTCGAGGTTGTTGAATTTGTTGGTGTTTTTCAATGTTGAAGTTGTGGTTGAATTTGTTGGTGTTTTTCAATGTTGAGGTTGTTGTTGTTTTTCAATGTTGAGGTTGTTGTTGAATTTGTTGGTGTTTTTCAATGTTGAGGTTGTTGTTGTTTTTCAACGCTGAGGTTGTTGTTGAATTTGTTGGTGTTTTTCAATGTTGAGGTTGTTGTTGAATTTGTTGGTGTTTTTCAATGTTGAGGTTGTTGTTGTTTTTCAATGTTGAGGTTGTTGTTGAATTTGTTGGTGTTTTTCAATGTTGAGATTGTTGTTGTTTTTCAATGTTGAGGTTGTTGTTGAATTTGTTGGTGCTTTTAAATGTTGAGGTTGTTGTTGAATTTGCTGGTGTTTTGCAATGTTGAGGTTGTTGTTGTTTTTCAATGTTGAGGTTGTTGTTGAATTTGTTGGTGTTTTTCAATGTTGAGGTTGTTGTTGCTTTTAAATGTTGCTGTTGTTGTTGTATTTGTTGGTGTTTTTCAATTTCGAGGTTGTTGTTGAATTTGGTGGCGTTTTTCAATGTTGAAGTTGTTGTTGAATTTGTTGGTGTTTTTCAATGTTGAAGTTGTTGTTGTTTTTCAATGTTGAGGTTGTTGTTGAATTTGTTGGTGTTTTTCAATGTTGAGGTTGTTGTTGAATTTGTTGGTGTTTTTCAATGTTGAGGTTGTTGTTGTTTTTCAATGTTGAGGTTATTGTTGAATTTGTTGGTGTTTTTCAATGTTGAGGTTGTTGTTGTTTTTCAATGTTGAGGTTGTTGTTGAATTTGTTGGTGTTTTTCAATGTTGAGTTTGTTGTTGTTATTCAATGTTGAGGTTGTTGTTGAATTTGTTGGTGTTTTTCAATGTTGAGGTTGTTGTTGTTTTTCAATGTTGAGGTTGTTGTTGAATTTGTTGGTGTTTTTCAATGTTGAGGTTGTTGGTGTTTTTCAATGTTCAGGTTGTTGTTGAATTTGTTGGTGTTTTTCAATGTTGAGGTTGTTGTTGAATTTGTTGGTGTTTTTCAATGTTGAGGTTGTTGTTGTTTTTCAATGTTTAGGTTCTTGTTGAGTTTGTTGGTGTTTTTCAATGTTGAGGTTCTTGATGAATTTGTTGGTGTTTTTCAATGTTGAGGTTGTTGTTGAATTTGTTGGTGTTTTTCAATGCTGAGGTTGTTGTTGTTTTTAAATGTTGGGGTTGTTGTTGAATTTGTTGGTGTTTTTCAATTTTGAGGATGTTTTTGTTTTTCAATGTTGAGGTTGTTGCTGAATTTGTTGGTGTTTTTCCATGATGAGGTTGTTGTTGTTTTTCAAAGTTGAGGTTGTTGTTGAATTTGTTGGTGTTTTTCAATGTCGGGGTTGTTGTTGAATTTGTTGGTGTTTTTCTATGTTGAATTTTTTGTTGAATTTGTTGGTGTTTTTCAATGTTGAGGTTGTTGTTTTTCAATGTTGAGGTTGTTGTTGAATTTGTTGGCGTTTTTAAATGTTGAGGTTGTTGTTGAATTTGTTGGTGTATTCAATGTTGAGGTTTTTGTTGAATTTGTTGGTGTTTTTCAATGTTGAGGTTGTTGTTGTTTTTCAATGTTGAGGTTGTTGTTGAATTTGATGGTGTTTTTCAATGTCGACGTTGTTGTTGAATTTGTTGGTGTTTTTCAATGTTGAGGTTGTTGTTGTTTTTCAATTTTGAGGTTGTTGTTGAATTTGTTTTTGTTTTTCAATGTTGAGGTTGTTGTTGAATTTGTTGGTGTTTTTCAATTTCGAGGTTGTTGTTGAATTTGTTGGTGTTTTTCAATGTTGAAGTTGTTGTTGAATTTGTTGGTCTTTTTCAATGTTGAGGTTGTTGTTGTTTTTCAAATTTGAGGTTGTTGTTGAATTTGTTGGTGTTTTTCAATGTTGAGGTTGTTGTTGTTTTTCAATGCTGAGGTTGTTGTTGAATTTGTTGGTGTTTTTCTATGCTGAGGTTGTTGTTGAATTTGTTGGTGTTTTTCAATGTTGAGGTTGTTGTTGTTTTTCAATGTTGAGGTTGTTGTTGAATTTGTTGGTGTTTTTCAATGTTGAGGTTGTTGTTGTTTTTCAATGTTGAGGTTGTTGTTGAATTTGTTGGTGTTTTTCAATGTTGAGGTTGTTGTTGAATTTGTTGGTGTTTTTCAATGTTGAGGTTGTTGTTGTTTTTCAATGTTGAGGTTATTGTTGAATTTGTTGGTGTTTTTCAATGTTGAGGTTGTTGTTGTTTTTCAATGTTGAGGTTGTTGTTGAATTTGTTGGTGTTTTTCAATGTTGAGTTTGTTGTTGTTATTCAATGTTGAGGTTGTTGTTGAATTTGTTGGTGTTTTTCAATGTTGAGGTTGTTGTTGTTTTTCAATGTTGAGGTTGTTGTTGAATTTGTTGGTGTTTTTCAATGTTGAGGTTGTTGTTGTTTTTCAATGTTGAGGTTGTTGTTGAATTTGTTGGTGTTTTTCAATGTTGAGGTTGTTTTTGAATTTGTTGGTGTTTTTCAATGTTGAGGTTGTTGTTGTTTTTAAATGTTGAGGTTGTTGTTGAATTTGTTGGTGTTTTTTCAATTTTGAGGTTGTTGGTGTTGTTCAATGTTGAGGTTGATTTTGAATTGGAGGGTGTTTTTCAATGTCGAGGTTGTTGTTGAATTTGTTGGTGTTTTTCAATGTTGAGGTTGTTGTTGTTTTTCAATGTCGAGGTTGTTGTTGAATTTGTTGGTGTTTTTCAATGTTGAGGTTGTTGCTGTTTTTCAATGTTGAGGTTGTTGTTGAATTTGTTGGTGTTTTTAAATGTTGAGGTTGTTGTTGAATTTGCTGGTGTTTTGCAATGTTGAGGTGGTTGTTGTTTTTCAATGTTGAGGTTGTTGTTGAATTTGTTGGTGTTTTTCAATGTTGAGGATGTTGTTGTTTTTCAATGTTGAGGTTGTTGTTGTATTTGTTGGTGTTTTTCAATTTCGAGGTTGTTGTTGAATTTGTTGGTGTTTTTCAATGTTGAAGTTGTTGTTGAATTTGTTGGTGTTTTTCAATGTTGAGGTTGTTGTTGTTTTTCAATGTTGAGGTTGTTGTTGAATTTGTTGGTGTTTTTCAATGTTGAGGTTGTTGTTGTTTTTCAATGCTGAGGTTGTTGTTGAATTTGTTGGTGTTTTTCAATGTTGAGGTTGTTGTTGAAATTGTTGGTGTTTTTCAATGTTGAGGTTGTTGTTGTTTTTCAATGTTGAGGTTGTTGTTGAATTTGTTGGTGTTTTTCAATGTTTAGGTTGTTGTTGTTTTTCAATGTTGAGGTTGTTGTTGAATTTGTTGGTGTTTTTCAATGTTGAGGTTGTTGTTGAATTTGTTGGTCTTTTTCAATGTTGAGGTTGTTGTTGTTTTTCAATGTTGAGGTTGTTGTTGAATTTGTTGGTGTTTTTCAATGTTGAGTTTGTTGTTGTTTTTCAATGTTGAGGTTGTTGTTGAATTTGTTGGTGTTTTTCAATGTTGAGGTTGTTGTTGTTTTTCAATGTTGAGGTTGTTGTTGAATTTGTTGGTGTTTGTCAATGTTGAGGTTGTTGTTGTTTTTCAATGTTGAGGTTGTTGTTGAATTTGTTGGTGCTTTTCAATGTTGAGGTTGTTGTTGAATTTGTTGGTGTTTTTCAATGTTGAGGTTGTTGTTGTTTTTAAATGTTGAGGTTGTTGTTGAATTTGTTGGTGTTTTTCAATGTTGAGTTTGTTGTTGAATTTGTTGGTGTTTTTCAATGTTGAGGTTGTTGTTGAATTTGTTGGTGTTTTTCAATGTTGAGGTTGTTGTTGAATTTGTTGGTGTTTTTCAATGTTGAGGTTGTTGCTGTTTTTCAATGTTGAGGTTGTTGTTGAATTTGTTGGTGTTTTTCAATGTTGAGATTGTTGTTGTTTTTCAATGTTGAGGTTGTTGTTGAATTTGTTGGTGTTTTTCAATGTTGAAGTTGTGGTTGAATTTGTTGGTGTTTTTCAATGTTGAGGTTGTTGTTGTTTTTCAATGTTGAGGTTGTTGTTGAATTTGTTGGTGTTTTTCAATGTTGAGGTTGTTGTTGTTTTTCAACGCTGAGGTTGTTGTTGAATTTGTTGGTGTTTTTCAATGTTGAGGTTGTTGTTGAATTTGTTGGTGTTTTTCAATGTTGAGGTTGTTGTTGTTTTTCAATGTTGAGGTTGTTGTTGAATTTGTTGGTGTTTTTCAATGTTGAGATTGTTGTTGTTTTTCAATGTTGAGGTTGTTGTTGAATTTGTTGGTGCTTTTAAATGTTGAGGTTGTTGTTGAATTTGCTGGTGTTTTGCAATGTTGAGGTTGTTGTTGTTTTTCAATGTTGAGGTTGTTGTTGAATTTGTTGGTGTTTTTCAATGTTGAGGTTGTTGTTGCTTTTAAATGTTGCTGTTGTTGTTGTATTTGTTGGTGTTTTTCAATTTCGAGGTTGTTGTTGAATTTGGTGGCGTTTTTCAATGTTGAAGTTGTTGTTGAATTTGTTGGTGTTTTTCAATGTTGAAGTTGTTGTTGTTTTTCAATGTTGAGGTTGTTGTTGAATTTGTTGGTGTTTTTCAATGTTGAGGTTGTTGTTGAATTTGTTGGTGTTTTTCAATGTTGAGGTTGTTGTTGTTTTTCAATGTTGAGGTTATTGTTGAATTTGTTGGTGTTTTTCAATGTTGAGGTTGTTGTTGTTTTTCAATGTTGAGGTTGTTGTTGAATTTGTTGGTGTTTTTCAATGTTGAGTTTGTTGTTGTTATTCAATGTTGAGGTTGTTGTTGAATTTGTTGGTGTTTTTCAATGTTGAGGTTGTTGTTGTTTTTCAATGTTGAGGTTGTTGTTGAATTTGTTGGTGTTTTTCAATGTTGAGGTTGTTGGTGTTTTTCAATGTTCAGGTTGTTGTTGAATTTGTTGGTGTTTTTCAATGTTGAGGTTGTTGTTGAATTTGTTGGTGTTTTTCAATGTTGAGGTTGTTGTTGTTTTTCAATGTTTAGGTTCTTGTTGAGTTTGTTGGTGTTTTTCAATGTTGAGGTTCTTGATGAATTTGTTGGTGTTTTTCAATGTTGAGGTTGTTGTTGAATTTGTTGGTGTTTTTCAATGCTGAGGTTCTTGTTGTTTTTAAATGTTGGGGTTGTTGTTGAATTTGTTGGTGTTTTTCAATTTTGAGGATGTTTTTGTTTTTCAATGTTGAGGTTGTTGCTGAATTTGTTGGTGTTTTTCCATGATGAGGTTGTTGTTGTTTTTCAAAGTTGAGGTTGTTGTTGAATTTGTTGGTGTTTTTCAATGTCGGGGTTGTTGTTGAATTTGTTGGTGTTTTTCTATGTTGAATTTTTTGTTGAATTTGTTGGTGTTTTTCAATGTTGAGGTTGTTGTTTTTCAATGTTGAGGTTGTTGTTGAATTTGTTGGCGTTTTTAAATGTTGAGGTTGTTGTTGAATTTGTTGGTGTATTCAATGTTGAGGTTTTTGTTGAATTTGTTGGTGTTTTTCAATGTTGAGGTTGTTGTTGTTTTTCAATGTTGAGGTTGTTGTTGAATTTGATGGTGTTTTTCAATGTCGACGTTGTTGTTGAATTTGTTGGTGTTTTTCAATGTTGAGGTTGTTGTTGTTTTTCAATTTTGAGGTTGTTGTTGAATTTGTTTTTGTTTTTCAATGTTGAGGTTGTTGTTGAATTTGTTGGTGTTTTTCAATTTCGAGGTTGTTGTTGAATTTGTTGGTGTTTTTCAATGTTGAAGTTGTTGTTGAATTTGTTGGTCTTTTTCAATGTTGAGGTTGTTGTTGTTTTTCAATGTTGAGGTTGTTGTTGAATTTGTTGGTGTTTTGCAATGTTGAGGTTGTTGTTGTTTTTCAATGCTGAGGTTGTTGTTGAATTTGTTGGTGTTTTTCTATGCTGAGGTTGTTGTTGAATTTGTTGGTGTTTTTCAATGTTGAGGTTGTTGTTGTTTTTCAATGTTGAGGTTGTTGTTGAATTTGTTGGTGTTTTTCAATGTTGAGGTTGTTGTTGTTTTTCAATGTTGAGGTTGTTGAATTTGTTGGTGTTTTTCAATGTTGAGGTTGTTGTTGAATTTGTTGGTGTTTTTCAATGTTGAGGTTGTTGTTGTTTTTCAATGTTGAGGTTATTGTTGAATTTGTTGGTGTTTTTCAATGTTGAGGTTGTTGTTGTTTTTCAATGTTGAGGTTGTTGTTGAATTTGTTGGTGTTTTTCAATGTTGAGTTTGTTGTTGTTATTCAATGTTGAGGTTGTTGTTGAATTTGTTGGTGTTTTTCAATGTTGAGGTTGTTGTTGTTTTTCAATGTTGAGGTTGTTGTTGAATTTGTTGGTGTTTTTCAATGTTGAGGTTGTTGTTGTTTTTCAATGTTGAGGTTGTTGTTGAATTTGTTGGTGTTTTTCAATGTTGAGGTTGTTTTTGAATTTGTTGGTGTTTTTCAATGTTGAGGTTGTTGTTGTTTTTAAATGTTGAGGTTGTTGTTGAATTTGTTGGTGTTTTTTCAATTTTGAGGTTGTTGGTGTTGTTCAATGTTGAGGTTGATTTTGAATTTGAGGGTGTTTTTCAATGTCGAGGTTGTTGTTGAATTTGTTGGTGTTTTTCAATGTTGAGGTTGTTGCTGTTTTTCAATGTTGAGGTTGTTGTTGAATTTGTTGGTGTTTTTAAATGTTGAGGTTGTTGTTGAATTTGCTGGTGTTTTGCAATGTTGAGGTGGTTGTTGTTTTTCAATGTTGAGGTTGTTGTTGAATTTGTTGGTGTTTTTCAATGTTGAGGATGTTGTTGTTTTTCAATGTTGAGGTTGTTGTTGTATTTGTTGGTGTTTTTCAATTTCGAGGTTGTTGTTGAATTTGTTGGTGTTTTTCAATGTTGAAGTTGTTGTTGAATTTGTTGGTGTTTTTCAATGTTGAGGTTGTTGTTGTTTTTCAATGTTGAGGTTGTTGTTGAATTTGTTGGTGTTTTTCAATGTTGAGGTTGTTGTTGTTTTTCAATGCTGAGGTTGTTGTTGAATTTGTTGGTGTTTTTCAATGTTGAGGTTGTTGTTGAAATTGTTGGTGTTTTTCAATGTTGAGGTTGTTGTTGTTTTTCAATGTTGAGGTTGTTGTTGAATTTGTTGGTGTTTTTCAATGTTTAGGTTGTTGTTGTTTTTCAATGTTGAGGTTGTTGTTGAATTTGTTGGTGTTTTTCAATGTTGAGGTTGTTGTTGAATTTGTTGGTCTTTTTCAATGTTGAGGTTGTTGTTGTTTTTCAATGTTGAGGTTGTTGTTGAATTTGTTGGTGTTTTTCAATGTTGAGTTTGTTGTTGTTTTTCAATGTTGAGGTTGTTGTTGAATTTGTTGGTGTTTTTCAATGTTGAGGTTGTTGTTGTTTTTCAATGTTGAGGTTGTTGTTGAATTTGTTGGTGTTTGTCAATGTTGAGGTTGTTGTTGTTTTTCAATGTTGAGGTTGTTGTTGAATTTGTTGGTGCTTTTCAATGTTGAGGTTGTTGTTGAATTTGTTGGTGTTTTTCAATGTTGAGGTTGTTGTTGTTTTTCAATGTTGAGGTTGTTGTTGAATTTGTTGGTGTTTTTCAATGTTGAGTTTGTTGTTGAATTTGTTGGTGTTTTTCAATGTTGAGGTTGTTGTTGAATTTGTTGGTGTTTTTCAATGTTGAGGTTGTTGTTGAATTTGTTGGTGTTTTTCAATGTTGAGGTTGTTGCTGTTTTTCAATGTTGAGGTTGTTGTTGAATTTGTTGGTGTTTTTCAATGTTGAGATTGTTGTTGTTTTTCAATGTTGAGGTTGTTGTTGAATTTGTTGGTGTTTTTCAATGTTGAGGTTGTTGTTGAATTTGTTGGTGTTTTTCAATGTTGAGGTTGTTGTTGTTTTTCAATGTTGAGGTTATTGTTGAATTTGTTGGTGTTTTTCAATGTTGAGGTTGTTGTTGTTTTTCAATGTTGAGGTTGTTGTTGAATTTGTTGGTGTTTTTCAATGTTGAGTTTGTTGTTGTTATTCAATGTTGAGGTTGTTGTTGAATTTGTTGGTGTTTTTCAATGTTGAGGTTGTTGTTGTTTTTCAATGTTGAGGTTGTTGTTGAATTTGTTGGTGTTTTTCAATGTTGAGGTTGTTGTTGTTTTTCAATGTTGAGGTTGTTGTTGAATTTGTTGGTGTTTTTCAATGTTGAGGTTGTTTTTGAATTTGTTGGTGTTTTTCAATGTTGAGGTTGTTGTTGTTTTTAAATGTTGAGGTTGTTGTTGAATTTGTTGGTGTTTTTTCAATTTTGAGGTTGTTGGTGTTGTTCAATGTTGAGGTTGATTTTGAATTTGAGGGTGTTTTTCAATGTCGAGGTTGTTGTTGAATTTGTTGGTGTTTTTCAATGTTGAGGTTGTTGCTGTTTTTCAATGTTGAGGTTGTTGTTGAATTTGTTGGTGTTTTTAAATGTTGAGGTTGTTGTTGAATTTGCTGGTGTTTTGCAATGTTGAGGTGGTTGTTGTTTTTCAATGTTGAGGTTGTTGTTGAATTTGTTGGTGTTTTTCAATGTTGAGGATGTTGTTGTTTTTCAATGTTGAGGTTGTTGTTGTATTTGTTGGTGTTTTTCAATTTCGAGGTTGTTGTTGAATTTGTTGGTGTTTTTCAATGTTGAAGTTGTTGTTGAATTTGTTGGTGTTTTTCAATGTTGAGGTTGTTGTTGTTTTTCAATGTTGAGGTTGTTGTTGAATTTGTTGGTGTTTTTCAATGTTGAGGTTGTTGTTGTTTTTCAATGCTGAGGTTGTTGTTGAATTTGTTGGTGTTTTTCAATGTTGAGGTTGTTGTTGAAATTGTTGGTGTTTTTCAATGTTGAGGTTGTTGTTGTTTTTCAATGTTGAGGTTGTTGTTGAATTTGTTGGTGTTTTTCAATGTTTAGGTTGTTGTTGTTTTTCAATGTTGAGGTTGTTGTTGAATTTGTTGGTGTTTTTCAATGTTGAGGTTGTTGTTGAATTTGTTGGTCTTTTTCAATGTTGAGGTTGTTGTTGTTTTTCAATGTTGAGGTTGTTGTTGAATTTGTTGGTGTTTTTCAATGTTGAGTTTGTTGTTGTTTTTCAATGTTGAGGTTGTTGTTGAATTTGTTGGTGTTTTTCAATGTTGAGGTTGTTGTTGTTTTTCAATGTTGAGGTTGTTGTTGAATTTGTTGGTGTTTGTCAATGTTGAGGTTGTTGTTGTTTTTCAATGTTGAGGTTGTTGTTGAATTTGTTGGTGCTTTTCAATGTTGAGGTTGTTGTTGAATTTGTTGGTGTTTTTCAATGTTGAGGTTGTTGTTGTTTTTCAATGTTGAGGTTGTTGTTGAATTTGTTGGTGTTTTTCAATGTTGAGTTTGTTGTTGAATTTGTTGGTGTTTTTCAATGTTGAGGTTGTTGTTGAATTTGTTGGTGTTTTTCAATGTTGAGGTTGTTGTTGAATTTGTTGGTGTTTTTCAATGTTGAGGTTGTTGCTGTTTTTCAATGTTGAGGTTGTTGTTGAATTTGTTGGTGTTTTTCAATGTTGAGATTGTTGTTGTTTTTCAATGTTGAGGTTGTTGTTGAATTTGTTGGTGTTTTTAAATGTTGAGGTTGTTGTTGAATTTGTTGTTGTTTTTCAATGTTGAGGTTGTTGTTGTTTTTCAATGTTGAGGTTGTTGTTGAATTTGTTGGTGTTTTTCAATGTTGGGTTTGTTGTTGTTTTTCAATGTTGAGGTTGTTGTTGAAATTCAATGTGGAGGTTGTTGTTGAATTTGTTGGTGTTTTTCAATGTTGAGGTTGTTGTTGTTTTTCAATGCTGAGGTCGTTGTTGAATTTGTTGGTGTTTTTCAATTTTGAGGTTGTTGTTGAATTTGTTGGCGTTTTTCAATGTTGAGGTTGTTGTTGTTTTTCAATGTTGAGGTTGTTGTTGAATTTGCTGGTGTTTTTCAATGTTGAGGTTGTTGTTGTTTTTCAATGTTGAGGTTGTTGTTGAATTTGTTGGTGTTTTTCAATGCTGAGGTTGTTGTTGAATTTGTTGGTGTTTTTCAATGTTGAGTTTGTTGTTGTTTTTCAATGTTGAGGTTGTTGTTGAATTTGTTGGTGTTTTTCAATGTTGAGGTTGTTGTTGTTTTTCAATGTTGAGGTTGTTGAATTTGTTGGTGTTTTTCAATCTTGAGTTTGTTGTTGAATTTGTTGGTGTTTTTCAATGTTGAGGTTGTTGTTGAATCTGTTGGTGTTTTTCAATGTTGAGGTTGTTGTTGTTTTTCAATGTTGAGGTTGTTGTTGAGTTTGTTGGTGTTTTTCAATGTTGAGGTTGTTGTTGAATTTGTTGGTGTTTTTCAATGTGGAGGTTGTTGTTGAATTTGTTGGTGTTTTTCAATGTTGAGGTTGTTGCTGTTTTTAAATGTTGAGGTTGTTGTTGAATTTGTTGGTGTTTTATCAATTTTGAGGTTGTTGGTGTTTTTCAATGTTGAGGTTGTTGTTGAATTTGATGGTGTTTTTCAATGTCGAGGTTGTTGTTGAATTTGTTGGTGTTTTTCAATGTTGAAGTTGTTGTTGAATTTGTTGGGGTTTTTCAATTTCGAGGTTGTTGTTGAATTTGTTGGTGTTTTTCCATGTTGAAGTTTTGGTTGATTTTGTTGGTGTTTTTCAATGTTGAGGTTGTTGTTGTTTTTCAATGCTGAGGTTGTTGTTGAATTTGTTGGTGTTTTTCAATGTTGAGGTTGTTGTTGAATTTGTTGGTGTTTTTCAATGTTGAGGTTGTTGTTGTTTTTGAATGTTTGGGTAGTTGTTGAATTTATTGGTGTTTATCAATGTTGAGGTTGTTGTAGTTTTTCAAAGTTGAGGTTGTTGTTGAATTTGTTGGTGTTTTTCAATGTTGAAGTTGTTGTTGAATTTGTTGGTGTTTTTCAATGTTGAGGTTCTTGTTTTTCAATGTTGAGGTTGTTGTTGAATTTGTTGGTGTTTTTCAATGTTGAGTTTATTGTTGTTTTTCAATGTTGAGGTTGTTGTTGAATTTGATGGTGTTTTTCAATGTTGAGGTTGTTGTTGTTTTTCAATGTTGAGGTTGTTGTTGAATTTGTTGGTGTTTTTCAATGTTGAAATTGTTGGTGTTTTTCAATGTTGAGGTTGTTGTTGAATTTGTTGGTGTTTTTCAATGTTGAGGTTGTTGTTGAATTTGTTGGTGTTTTTCAATGATGAGGTTGTTGTTGTTTTTCAATGTTGAGGTTGTTGAATTTGTGGGTGTTTTTGAATCTTGAGTTTGTTGTTGAATTTGTTGGTGTTTTTCAATGTTGAGGTTGTTGTTGAATTTGTTGGTGTTTTTCAATGTTGAGGTTGTTGTTATTTTTCAATGTTGTGGTTGTTGTTGAGTTTGTTGGTGTTTTTCAATGTTGAGGTTGTTGTTGAATTTGTTGGTGTTTTTCAATGTTGAGGTTGTTGTTGAATTTGTTGGTGTTTTTTAATGTTGAGGTTGTTGTTGTTTTTAAATGTTGAGGTTGTTGTTGAATTTGTTGGTGTTTTTTCAATTTTGAGGTTGTTGGTGTTGTTCAATGTTCAGGCTGATTTTGAATTTGAGGGTCTATTTCAATGTCGAGGTTGTTGTTGAATTTGTTGGTGTTTTTCAATGTTGAGGTTGTTGTTCCTTTTCAATGTTGAGGTTGTTGTTGAATTTGTTGGTGTTTTTCAATGTTGAGATTGTTGTTGTTTTTCAATGTTGAGGTTGTTGTTGAATTTGTTGGTGCTTTTAAATGTTGAGGTTGTTGTTGAATTTGCTGGTGTTTTGCAATGTTGAGGTTGTTGTTGTTTTTCAATGTTGAGGTTGTTGTTGAATTTGTTGGTGTTTTTCAATGTTGAGGTTGTTGTGTTTTTCAATGTTGAGGTTGTTGTTGTATTTGTTGGTGTTTTTCAATTTCGAGGTTGTTGTTGAATTTGTTGGCGTTTTTCAATGTTGAAGTTGTTGTTGAATTTGTTGGTGTTTTTCAATGTTGAAGTTGTTGTTGTTTTTCAATGTTGAGGTTGTTGTTGAATTTGTTGGTGTTTTTCAATGTTGAGGTTGTTGTTGTTTTTCAATGCTGAGGTTGTTGTTGAATTTGTTGGTGTTTTTCAATGTTGAGGTTGTTGTTGAATTTGTTGGTGTTTTTCAATGTTGAGGTTGTTGTTGTTTTTCAATGTTGAGGTTGTTGTTGAATTTGTTGGTGTTTTTCAATGTTTAGGTTGTTGTTGTTTTTCAATGTTGAGGTTGTTGTTGAATATGTTGGTGTTTTTCAATGTTGAGGTTGTTGTTGAATTTGTTGGTGTTTTTCAATGTTGAGGTTGTTGTTGAATTTGTTGGTGCTTTTCAACGTTGAGGTTGTTGTTATTTTTCAATGTTGAGGTTGTTGGTGAGTTTGTTGGTGTTTTTCAATGTTGAGGTTGTTGTTGAATTTGTTGGTGTTTTTCAATGTTGAGGTTGTTGTTGAATTTGTTGGAGTTTTTCAATGTTGAGGTTGTTGTTGTTTTTAAATGTTGAGGTTGTTGTTGAATTTGTTGGTGTTTTTTCAATTTTGAGGTTGTTGGTGTTTTTCAATGTTGAGGTTGATTTTGAATTTGAGGGTGTTTTTCAATGTCGAGGTTGTTGTTGAATTTGTTGGTGTTTTTCAATGTTGAGGTTGTTGTTGTTGTTTTTCAATGTTGAGGTTGTTGTTGAATTTGTTGGTGTTTTTCAATGTTGAGATTGTTGCTGTTTTTCAATGTTGAGTTTGTTGTTGAATTTGTTGGTGTTTTTAAATGTTGAGATTGTTGTTGAATTTGCTGGTGTTTTGCAATGTTGAGGTTGTTGTTGTTTTTCAATGTTGAGGTTGTTGTTGAATTTGTTGGTGTTTTTGAATGTTGAGGTTGTTGTTGTTTTTCAATGTTGAGGTTGTTGTTTTATTTGATGGTGTTTTTCAATTTCGAGGTTGTTGTTGAATTTGTTGGTGTTTTTCAATGTTGAATTTGTTGTTGAATTTGTTGGTGTTTTTCAATGTTGAGGTTGTTGTTGTTTTTCAATGTTGAGGTTGTTGTTGAATTTGTTGGTGTTTTTCAATGTTGAGGTTGTTGTTGTTTTTCAATGCTGAGGTTGTTGTTGAATTTGTTGGTGTTTTTCAATGTTGAGGTTGTTTTTGAATTTGATGGTGTTTTTCAATTTCGAGGTTGTTGTTGAATTTGTTGGTGTTTTTCAATGTTGAAGTTGTTGTTGAATTTGTTGGTGTTTTTCAATTTCGAGGTTGTTGTTGTTTTTCAATGTTGAGGTTGTTGTTGAATTTGTTGGTGTTTTTCAATGTTGAGGTTGTTGTTGTTTTTCAATGCTGAGGTTGTTGTTGAATTTGTTGGTGTTTTTCAATGTTGAGGTTGTTTTTGAATTTGTAGGTGTTTTTCAATGTTGAGGTTGTTGTTGTTTTTCCATGTTGAGGTTGTTGTTGAATTTGTTGGTGTTTTTCAATGTTGAGGTTGTTGTTGTTTTTCAATGCTGAGGTTGTTGTTGAATTTGTTGGTGTTTTTCAATGTTGAGGTTGTTGTTGAATTTGTTGGTGTTTTTCAATGTTGAGGTTGTTGTTGTTTTTCAATGTTGAGATTGTTGTTGAATTTCTTGGTGTTTTTCAATGTTGAGATTGTTGTTGTTTTTCAAAGTTGAGGTTGTTGTTGAATTTGTTGGTGTTTTTCAATGTTGAGGTTGTTGTTGAATTTGTTGGTGTTTTTCAATGTTGAGGTTGTTGTTGTTTTTCAATGTTGAGGTTGTTGAATTTGTTGGTGTTTTTCAATGTTGAGGTTGTCGTTGTTTTTCATTTTGAGGTTGTTGTTGAATTTGTTGGTGTTCTTCAATGTTGAGGTTGTTGTTGTTTTTCAATGTTGAGGTTGTTGTTGAATTTGTTGGTGCTTTTCAATTTTGAGATTGTTGTTGAATTTGTTGGTGTTTTTCAATGTTGAGGTTGTTGTTGTTTTTCAATGTTGAGGTTGTTGTTGAATTTGTTGTTGTTTTTCAATGTTGAGTTTGTCGTTGAATTTGTTGGTGTTTTTCAATTTCGAGGTTGTTGTTGAATTTGTTAGTGTTTTTCAATGTTGAGGTTGTTGTTGAATTTGTTGGTGTTTTTCAATGTTGAGGTTGTTGTTGTTTTTCAATGTTGAGGTTGTTGTTGAATTTATTGGTGTTTATCAATGTTTAGTTTGTTGTTGTTTTTCAATGTTGAGGTTGTTGTTGAATTTGTTGGTGTTTTTCAATGTTGAGGTTGTTGTTGTTTTTCAATGTTGAGGTTGTTGTTGAATTTGTTGGTGTTTTTCAATGTTGAGGTTGTTGTTGTTTTTCAATGTTGAGGTTGTTGTTGAATTTGTTGGTGTTTTTCAATTTCGAGGTTGTTGAATTTGTTGGTGTTTTTCAATGTTGAAGTTGTTGTTGAATTTGTTGGTGTTTTTCAATGTTGAGGTTGTTGTTGTTTTTCAACGCTGAGGTTGTTGTTGAATTTGTTGGTGTTTTTCAATGTTGAGGTTGTTGTTGAATTTGTTGGTGTTTTTCAATGTTGAGGTTGTTGTTGTTTTTCAATGTTGAGGTTGTTGTTGAATTTGTTGGTGTTTTTCAATGTTGAGATTCTTGTTGTTTTTCAATGTTGAGGTTGTTGTTGAATTTGTTGGTGCTTTTAAATGTTGAGGTTGTTGTTGAATTTGCTGGTGTTTTGCAATGTTGAGGTTGTTGTTGTTTTTCAATGTTGAGGTTGTTGTTGAATTTGTTGGTGTTTTTCAATGTTGAGGTTGTTGTTGTTTTTCAATGTTGAGGTTGTTGTTGTATTTGTTGGTGTTTTTCAATTTCGAGGTTGTTGTTGAATTTGTTGGCGTTTTTCAATGTTGAAGTTGTTGTTGAATTTGTTGGTGTTTTTCAATGTTGAAGTTGTTGTTGTTTTTCAATGTTGAGGTTGTTGTTGAATTTGTTGGTGTTTTTCAATGTTGAGGTTGTTGTTGTTTTTCAATGCTGAGGTTGTTGTTGAATTTGTTGGTGCTTTTCAATGTTGAGGTTGTTGTTGAATTTGTTGGTGTTTATCAATGTTGAGGTTGTTGTTGTTTTTCAATGTTGAGGTTGTTGTTGAATTTGTTGATGTTTTTCAATGTTTAGGTTGTTGTTGTTTTTCAATGTTGAGGTTGTTGTTGAACTTGTTGGTGTTTTTCAATGTTGAGGTTGTTGTTGAATTTCTTGGTGTTTTTCAATGTTGAGGTTGTTGTTGAATTTGTTGGTGCTTTTCAACGTTGAGGTTGTTGTTATTTTTCAATGTTGAGGTTGTTGGTGAGTTTGTTGGTGTTTTTCAATGTTGAGGTTGTTGTTGAATTTGTTGGTGTTTTTCAATGTTGAGGTTGTTGTTGAATTTGTTGGTGTTTTTCAATGTTGAGGTTGTTGTTGTTTTTAAATGTTGAGGTTGTTGTTGAATTTGTTGGTGTTTTTTCAATTTTGAGGTTGTTGGTGTTTTTCAATGTTGAGGTTGATTTTGAATTTGAGGGTGTTTTTCAATGTCGAGGTTGTTGTTGAATTTGTTGGTGTTTTTCAATGTTGAGGTTGTTGTTGTTTTTCAATGTTGAGGTTGTTGTTGAATTTGTTGGTGTTTTTCAATGTTGAGATTGTTGCTGTTTTTCAATGTTGAGTTTGTTGTTGAATTTGTTGGTGTTTTTAAATGTTGAGGTTGTTGTTGAATTTGCTGTTGTTTTGCAATGTTGAGGTTGTTGTTGTTTTTCAATGTTGAGGTTGTTGTTGAATTTGTTGGTGTTTTTGAATGTTGAGGTTGTTGTTGTTTTTCAATGTTGAGGTTGTTGTTGTATTTGTTGGTGTTTTTCAATTTCGAGGTTGTTGTTGAATTTGTTGGTGTTTTTCAATGTTGAAGTTGTTGAATTTGTTGGTGTTTTTCAATGTTGAGGTTGTTGTTGTTTTTCAATGTTGAGGTTGTTGTTGAATTTGTTGGTGTTTTTCAATGTTGAGGTTGTTGTTGTTTTTCAATGCTGAGGTTGTTGTTGAATTTGTTGGTGTTTTTCAATGTTGAGGTTGTTTTTGAATTTGTTGGTGTTTTTCAATTTCGAGGTTGTTGTTGAATTTGTTGGTGTTTTTCAATGTTGAAGTTGTTGTTGAATTTGTTGGTGTTTTTCAATGTTGAGGTTGTTGTTGTTTTTCAATGTTGAGGTTGTTGTTGAATTTGTTGGTGTTTTTCAATGTTGAGGTTGTTGTTGTTTTTCAATGCTGAGGTTGTTGTTGAATTTGTTGGTGTTTTTCAATGTTGAGGTTGTTTTTGAATTTGTAGGTGTTTTTCAATGTTGAGGTTGTTGTTGTTTTTCAATGTTGAGGTTGTTGTTGAATTTGTTGGTGTTTTTCAATGTTGAGGTTGTTGTTGTTTTTCAATGCTGAGGTTGTTGTTGAATTTGTTGGTGTTTTTCAATGTTGAGGTTGTTGTTGAATTTGTTGGTGTTTTTCAATGTTGAGGTTGTTGTTGTTTTTCAAAGTTGAGGTTGTTGTTGAATTTGTTGGTGTTTTTCAATGTTGAGGTTGTTGTTGAATTTGTTGGTGTTTTTCAATGTTGAGGTTGTTGTTGTTTTTCAATGTTGAGGTTGTTGTTGAATTTGTTGGTGTTTTTCAATGTTGAGGTTGTTGTTGTTTTTCATTTTGAGGTTGTTGTTGAATTTGTTGGTGTTTTTCAATGTTGAGGTTGTTGTTGTTTTTCAATGTTGAGGTTGTTGTTGAATTTGTTGGTGCTTTTCAATTTTGAGATTGTTGTTGAATTTGTTGGTGTTTTTCAATGTTGAGGTTGTTGTTGTTTTTCAATGTTGAGGTTGATGTTGAATTTGTTGGTGTTTTTCAATGTTGAGTTTGTCGTTGAATTTGTTGGTGTTTTTCAATTTCGAGGTTGTTGTTGAATTTGTTAGTGTTTTTCAATGTTGAGGTTGTTGTTGAATTTGTTGGTGTTTTTCAATGTTGAGGTTGTTGTTGTTTTTCAATGTTGAGGTTGTTGTTGAATTTATTGGTGTTTATCAATGTTTAGTTTGTTGTTGTTTTTCAATGTTGAGGTTGTTGTTGAATTTGTTGGTGTTTTTCAATGTTGAGGTTGTTGTTGTTTTTCAATGTTGAGGTTGTTGTTGAATTTGTTGGTGTTTTTCAATGTTGAGGTTGTTGTTGTTTTTCAATGTTGAGGTTGTTGTTGAATTTGTTGGTGTTTTTCAATTTCGAGGTTGTTGAATTTGTTGGTGTTTTTCAATGTTGAAGTTGTTGTTGAATTTGTTGGTGTTTTTCAATGTTGAGGTTGTTGTTGTTTTTCAATGTTGAGGTTGTTGTTGAATTTGTTGGTGTTTTTCAATGTTGAGGTTGTTGTTGTTTTTCAACGCTGAGGTTGTTGTTGAATTTGTTGGTGTTTTTCAATGTTGAGGTTGTTGTTGAATTTGTTGGTGTTTTTCAATGTTGAGGTTGTTGTTGTTTTTCAATGTTGAGGTTGTTGTTGAATTTGTTGGTGTTTTTCAATGTTGAGGTTGTTGTTGTTTTTCAACGCTGAGGTTGTTGTTGAATTTGTTGGTGTTTTTCAATGTTGAGGTTGTTGTTGAATTTGTTGGTGTTTTTCAATGTTGAGGTTGTTGTTGTTTTTCAATGTTGAGGTTGTTGTTGAATTTGTTGGTGTTTTTCAATGTTGAGGTTGTTGTTGAATTTGTTGGTGTTTTTCAATGTTGAGGTTGTTGTTGTTTTTGAATGTTTGGGTAGTTGTTGAATTTGTTGGTGTTTTTCAATGTTGAGGTTGTTGTAGTTTTTCAATGTTGAGGTTGTTGTTGAATTTGTTGGTGTTTTTCAATGTTGAAGTTGTTGTTGAATTTGTTGGTGTTTTTCAATGTTGAGGTGGTTGTTGTTTTTCAATGTTGAGGTTGTTGTTGAATTTGTTGGTGTTTTTCAATGTTGAGTTTATTGCTGTTCTTCAAAGTTGAGGTTGTTGTTGAATTTGTTGGTGTTTTTCAATATTGAGGTTGTTGTTGTTTTTCAATGTTGAGGTTGTTGTTGAATTTGTTGGTGTTTTTCAATGTTGAAATTGTTGTTGTTTTTCAATGTTGAGGTTGTTGTTGAATTTGTTGGTGTTTTTCAATTTCGAGGTTGTTGTTGAATTTGTTGGTGTTTTTCAATGATGATGTTGTTGTTGTTTTTCAATGTTGAGGTTGTTGTTGAATTTGTTGGTGTTTTTTCAATTTTGAGGTTGTTGGTGTTTTTCAATGTTGAGATTGACTTTGAATTTGAGGGTGTTTTTCAATGTCGAGGTTGTTGTTGAATTTGTTGGTGTTTTTCAATGTTGAGGTTGTTGTTGTTTTTCAATGTTGAGGTTGTTGTTGAATTTGTTGGTGTTTTTCAATGTTGAGATTGTTTTTGAATTTGTTGGTGTTTTTCAATGTTGAAGTTGTTGTTGAATTTGTTGGTGTTTTTCAATGTTGAGGTTGTTGTTGTTTTTCAATGTTGAGGTTGTTGTTGAATTTGTTGGTGTTTTTCAATGTTGAGGTTGTTGTTGTTTTTCAATGCTGAGGTTGTTGTTGAATTTGTTGGTGTTTTTCAATGTTGAGGTTGTTTTTGAATTTGTAGGTGTTTTTCAATGTTGAGGTTGTTGTTGTTTTTCAATGTTGAGGTTGTTGTTGAATTTGTTGGTGTTTTTCAATGTTGAGGTTGTTGTTGTTTTTCAATGCTGAGGTTGTTGTTGAATTTGTTGGTGTTTTTCAATGTTGAGGTTGTTGTTGAATTTGTTGGTGTTTTTCAATGTTGAGGTTGTTGTTGTTTTTCAAAGTTGAGGTTGTTGTTGAATTTGTTGGTGTTTTTCAATGTTGAGGTTGTTGTTGAATTTGTTGGTGTTTTTCAATGTTGAGGTTGTTGTTGTTTTTCAATGTTGAGGTTGTTGTTGAATTTGTTGGTGTTTTTCAATGTTGAGGTTGTTGTTGCTTTTTATTTTGAGGTTGTTGTTGAATTTGTTGGTGTTTTTCAATGTTGAGGTTGTTGTTGTTTTTCAATGTTGAGGTTGTTGTTGAATTTGTTGGTGCTTTTCAATTTTGAGATTGTTGTTGAATTTGTTGGTGTTTTTCAATGTTGAGGTTGTTGTTGTTTTTCAATGTTGAGGTTGATGTTGAATTTGTTGGTGTTTTTCAATGTTGAGTTTGTCGTTGAATTTGTTGGTGTTTTTCAATTTCGAGGTTGTTGTTGAATTTGTTAGTGTTTTTCAATGTTGAGGTTGTTGTTGAATTTGTTGGTGTTTTTCAATGTTGAGGTTGTTGTTGTTTTTCAATGTTGAGGTTGTTGTTGAATTTATTGGTGTTTATCAATGTTTAGTTTGTTGTTGTTTTTCAATGTTGAGGTTGTTGTTGAATTTGTTGTTGTTTTTCAATGTTGAGGTTGTTGTTGTTTTTCAATGTTGAGGTTGTTGTTGAATTTGTTGGTGTTTTTCAATGTTGAGGTTGTTGTTGTTTTTCAATGTTGAGGTTGTTGTTGAATTTGTTGGTGTTTTTCAATTTCGAAGTTGTTGAATTTGTTGGTGTTTTTCAATGTTGAAGTTGTTGTTGAATTTGTTGGTGTTTTTCAATGTTGAGGTTGTTGTTGTTTTTCAATGTTGAGGTTGTTGTTGAATTTGTTGGTGTTTTTCAATGTTGAGGTTGTTGTTGTTTTTCAACGCTGAGGTTGTTGTTGAATTTGTTGGTGTTTTTCAATGTTGAGGTTGTTGTTGAATTTGTTGGTGTTTTTCAATGTTGAGGTTGTTGTTGTTTTTCAATGTTGAGGTTGTTGTTGAATTTGTTGGTGTTTTTCAATGTTGAATTTGTTGTTGTTTTTCAACGCTGAGGTTGTTGTTGAATTTGTTGGTGTTTTTCAATGTTGAGGTTGTTGTTGAATTTGTTGGTGTTTTTCAATGTTGAGGTTGTTGTTGTTTTTCAATGTTGAGGTTGTTGTTGAATTTGTTGGTGTTTTTCAATGTTGAGGTTGTTGTTGAATTTGTTGGTGTTTTTCAATGTTGAGGTTGTTGTTGTTTTTGAATGTTTGGGTAGTTGTTGAATTTGTTGGTGTTTTTCAATGTTGAGGTTGTTGTAGTTTTTCAATGTTGAGGTTGTTGTTGAATTTGTTGGTGTTTTTCAATGTTGAAGTTGTTGTTGAATTTGTTGGTGTTTTTCAATTTCGAGGTTGTTGTTGAATTTGTTGGTGTTTTTCAATGTTGAGTTTATTGCTGTTCTTCAAAGTTGAGGTTGTTGTTGAATTTGTTGGTGTTTTTCAATATTGAGGTTGTTGTTGTTTTTCAATGTTGAGGTTGTTGTTGAATTTGTTGGTGTTTTTCAATGTTGAAATTGTTGGTGTTTTTCAATGTTGAGGTTGTTGTTGAATTTGTTGGTGTTTTTCAATGTTGAGGTTGTTGTTGAATTTGTTGGTGTTTTTCAATGATGATGTTGTTGTTGTTTTTCAATGTTGAGGTTGTTGTTGAATTTGTTGGTGTTTTTTCAATTTTGAGGTTGTTGTTGTTTTTCAATGTTGAGGTTGTTGTTGAATTTGTTGGTGTTTTTCAATGTTGAGATTGTTGCTGTTTTTCAATGTTGAGTTTGTTGTTGAATTTGTTGGTGTTTTTAAATGTTGAGATTGTTGTTGAATTTGCTGGTGTTTTGCAATGTTGAGGTTGTTGTTGTTTTTCAATGTTGAGGTTGTTGTTGAATTTGTTGGTGTTTTTGAATGTTGAGGTTGTTGTTGTTTTTCAATGTTGAGGTTGTTGTTTTATTTGATGGTGTTTTTCAATTTCGAGGTTGTTGTTGAATTTGTTGGTGTTTTTCAATGTTGAATTTGTTGTTGAATTTGTTGGTGTTTTTCAATGTTGAGGTTGTTGTTGTTTTTCAATGTTGAGGTTGTTGTTGAATTTGTTGGTGTTTTTCAATGTTGAGGTTGTTGTTGTTTTTCAATGCTGAGGTTGTTGTTGAATTTGTTGGTGTTTTTCAATGTTGAGGTTGTTTTTGAATTTGATGGTGTTTTTCAATTTCGAGGTTGTTGTTGAATTTGTTGGTGTTTTTCAATGTTGAAGTTGTTGTTGAATTTGTTGGTGTTTTTCAATTTCGAGGTTGTTGTTGTTTTTCAATGCTGAGGTTGTTTTTGAATTTGTAGGTGTTTTTCAATGTTGAGGTTGTTGTTGTTTTTCAATGTTGAGGTTGTTGTTGAATTTGTTGGTGTTTTTCAATGTTGAGGTTGTTGTTGTTTTTCAATGTTGAGATTGACTTTGAATTTGAGGGTGTTTTTCAATGTCGAGGTTGTTGTTGAATTTGTTGGTGTTTTTCAATGTTGAGGTTGTTGTTGTTTTTCAATGTTGAGGTTGTTGTTGAATTTGTTGGTGTTTTTCAATGTTGAGATTGTTGCTGTTTTTCAATGTTGAGTTTGTTGTTGAATTTGTTGGTGTTTTTAAATGTTGAGGTTGTTGTTGAATTTGCTGGTGTTTTGCAATGTTGAGGTTGTTGTTGTTTTTCAATGTTGAGGTTGTTGTTGAATTTGTTGGTGTTTTTGAATGTTGAGGTTGTTGTTGTTTTTCAATGTTGAGGTTGTTGTTGTTTTTCATTTTGAGGTTGTTGTTGAATTTGTTGGTGTTCTTCAATGTTGAGGTTGTTGTTGTTTTTCAATGTTGAGTTTGTTGTTGAATTTGTTGGTGCTTTTCAATTTTGAGATTGTTGTTGAATTTGTTGGTGTTTTTCAATGTTGAGGTTGTTGTTGTTTTTCAATGTTGAGGTTGTTGTTGAATTTGTTGGTGTTTTTCAATGTTGAGTTTGTCGTTGAATTTGTTGGTGTTTTTCAATTTCGAGGTTGTTGTTGAATTTGTTAGTGTTTTTCAATGTTGAGGTTGTTGTTGAATTTGTTGGTGTTTTTCAATGTTGAGGTTGTTGTTGTTTTTCAATGTTGAGGTTGTTTTTGAATTTATTGGTGTTTATCAATGTTTAGTTTGTTGTTGTTTTTCAATGTTGAGGTTGTTGTTGAATTTGTTGGTGTTTTTCAATGTTGAGGTTGTTGTTGTTTTTCAATGTTGAGGTTGTTGTTGAATTTGTTGGTGTTTTTCAATGTTGAGGTTGTTGTTGTTTTTCAATGTTGAGGTTGTTGTTGAATTTGTTGGTGTTTTTCAATTTCGAGGTTGTTGAATTTGTTGGTGTTTTTCAATGTTGAAGTTGTTGTTGAATTTGTTGGTGTTTTTCAATGTTGAGGTTGTTGTTGTTTTTCAATGTTGAGGTTAATGTTGAATTTGTTGGTGTTTTTCAATGTTGAGGTTGTTGTTGTTTTTCAACGCTGAGGTTTTGTTGAATTTGTTGGTGTTTTTCAATGTTGAGGTTGTTGTTGAATTTGTTGGTGTTTTTCAATGTTGAGGTTGTTGTTGTTTTTCAATGTTGAGGTTGTTGTTGAATTTGTTGGTGTTTTTCAATGTTGAGATTGTTGTTGTTTTTCAATGTTGAGGTTGTTGTTGAATTTGTTGGTGCTTTTAAATGTTGAGGTTGTTGTTGAATTTGCTGGTGTTTTGCAATGTTGAGGTTGTTGTTGTTTTTCAATGTTGAGGTTGTTGTTGAATTTGTTGGTGTTTTTCAATGTTGAGGTTGTTGTTGTTTTTCAATGTTGAGGTTGTTGTTGTATTTGTTGGTGTTTTTCAATTTCGAGGTTGTTGTTGAATTTGTTGGCGTTTTTCAATGTTGAAGTTGTTGTTGAATTTGTTGGTGTTTTTCAATGTTGAAGTTGTTGTTGTTTTTCAATGTTGAGGTTGTTGTTGAATTTGTTGGTGTTGTTCAATGTTGAGGTTATTGTTGTTTTTCAATGCTGAGGTTGTTGTTGAATTTGTTGGTGCTTTTCAATGTTGAGGTTGTTGTTGAATTTGTTGGTGTTTTTCAATGTTGAGGTTGTTGTTGTTTTTCAATGTTGAGGTTGTTGTTGAATTTGTTGGTGTTTTTCAATGTTTAGGTTGTTGTTGTTTTTCAATGTTGAGGTTGTTGTTGAATTTGTTGGTGTTTTTCAATGTTGAGGTTGTTGTTGAATTTCTTGGTGTTTTTCAATGTTGAGGTAGTTGTTGAATTTGTTGGTGCTTTTCAACGTTGAGGTTGTTGTTATTTTTCAATGTTGAGGTTGTTGGTGAGTTTGTTGGTGTTTTTCAATGTTGAGGTTGTTGTTGAATTTGTTGGTGTTTTTCAATGTTGAGGTTGTTGTTGTTTTTAAATGTTGAGGTTGTTGTTGAATTTGTTGGTGTTTTTTCAATTTTGAGGTTGTTGGTGTTTTTCAATGTTGAGGCTAATTTTGAATTTGAGGGTGTTTTTCAATGTCGAGGTTGTTGTTGAATTTGTTGGTGTTTTTCAATGTTGAGGTTGTTGTTGTTTTTCAATGTTGAGGTTGTTGTTGAATTTGTTGGTGTTTTTCAATGTTGAGATTGTTGCTGTTATTCAATGTTGAGTTTGTTGTTGAATTTGTTGGTGTTTTTAAATGTTGAGGTTGTTGTTGAATTTGCTGGTGTTTTGCAATGTTGAGGTTGTTGTTGTTTTTCAATGTTGAGGTTGTTGTTGAATTTGTTGGTGTTTTTGAATGTTGAGGTTGTTGTTGTTTTTCAATGTTGAGGTTGTTGTTGTATTTGTTGGTGTTTTTCAATTTCGAGGTTGTTGTTGAATTTGTTGGTCTTTTTCAATGTTGAAGTTGTTGTTGAATTTGTTGGTGTTTTTCAATGTTGAGGTTGTTGTTGTTTTTCAATGTTGAGGTTGTTGTTGAATTTGTTGGTGTTTTTCAATGTTGAGGTTGTTGTTGTTTTTCAATGCTGAGGTTGTTGTTGAATTTGTTGGTGTTTTTCAATGTTGAGGTTGTTTTTGAATTTGTTGGTGTTTTTCAATTTCGAGGTTGTTGTTGAATTTGTTGGTGTTTTTCAAAGTTGAAGTTGTTGTTGAATTTGTTGGTGTTTTTCAATGTTGAGGTTGTTGTTGTTTTTCAATGTTGAGGTTGTTGTTGAATTTGTTGGTGTTTTTCAATGTTGAGGTTGTTGTTGTTTTTCAATGCTGAGGTTGTTGTTGAATTTGTTGGTGTTTTTCAATGTTGAGGTTGTTTTTGAATTTGTAGGTGTTTTTCAATGTTGAGGTTGTTGTTGTTTTTCAATGATGAGGTTGTTGTTGAATTTGTTGGTGTTTTTCAATGTTGAGGTTGTTGTTGTTTTTCAATGCTGAGGTTGTTGTTGAATTTGTTGGTGTTTTTCAATGTTTAGGTTGTTGTTGAATTTGTTGGTGTTTTTCAATGTTGAGGTTGTTGTTGTTTTTCAAAGTTGAGGTTGTTGTTGAATTTGTTGGTGTTTTTCAATGTTGAGGTTGTTGTTGAATTTGTTGGTGTTTTTCAATGTTGAGGTTGTTGTTGTTTTTCAATGTTGAGGTTGTTGTTGAATTTGTTGGTGTTTTTCAATGTTGAGGTTGTTGTTGTTTTTCATTTTGAGGTTGTTGTTGAATTTGTTGGTGTTTTTCAATGTTGAGGTTGTTGTTGTTTTTCAATGTTGAGGTTGTTGTTGAATTTGTTGGTGCTTTTCAATTTTGAGATTGTTGTTGAATTTGTTGGTGTTTTTCAATGTTGAGGTTGTTGTTGTTTTTCAATGTTGAGGTTGATGTTGAATTTGTTGGTGTTTTTCAATGTTGAGTTTGTCGTTGAATTTGTTGGTGTTTTTCAATTTCGAGGTTGTTGTTGAATTTGTTAGTGTTTTTCAATGTTGAGGTTGTTGTTGAATTTGTTGGTGTTTTTCAATGTTGAGGTTGTTGTTGTTTTTCAATGTTGAGGTTGTTGTTGAATTTATTGGTGTTTATCAATGTTTAGTTTGTTGTTGTTTTTCAATGTTGAGGTTGTTGTTGAATTTGTTGGTGTTTTTCAATGTTGAGGTTGATGTTGTTTTTCAATGTTGAGGTTGTTGTTGAATTTGTTGGTGTTTTTCAATGTTGAGGTTGTTGTTGTTTTTCAATGTTGAGGTTGTTGTTGAATTTGTTGGTGTTTTTCAATTTCGAGGTTGTTGAATTTGTTGGTGTTTTTCAATGTTGAAGTTGTTGTTGAATTTGTTGGTGTTTTTCAATGTTGAGGTTGTTGTTGTTTTTCAATGTTGAGTTTGTTGTTGAATTTGTTGGTGTTTTTCAATGTTGAGGTTGTTGTTGTTTTTCAACGCTGAGGTTGTTGTTGAATTTGTTGGTGTTTTTCAATGTTGAGGTTGTTGTTGAATTTGTTGGTGTTTTTCAATGTTGAGGTTGTTCTTGTTTTTCAATGTTGAGGTTGTTGTTGAATTTGTTGGTGTTTTTCAATGTTGAGGTTGTTGTTGAATTTGTTGGTGTTTTTCAATGTTGAGGTTGTTGTTGTTTTTGAATGTTTGGGTAGTTGTTGAATTTGTTGGTGTTTTTCAACGTTGAGGTTGTTGTAGTTTTTCAATGTTGAGGTTGTTGTTGAATTTGTTGGTGTTTTTCAATGTTGAAGTTGTTGTTGAATTTGTTGGTGTTTTTCAATGTTGAGGTTGTTGTTGTTTTTCAATGTTGAGGTTGTTGTTGAATTTGTTGGTGTTTTTCAATGTTGAGTTTATTGTTGTTCTTCAATGTTGAGGTTGTTGTTGAATTTGTTGGTGTTTTTCAATGTTGAGGTTGTTGTTGTTTTTCAATGTTGAGGTTGTTGTTGAATTTGTTGGTGTTTTTCAATGTTGAAATTGTTGGTGTTTTTCAATGTTGCGGTTGTTGTTGAATTTGTTGGTGTTTTTCAATGTTGAGGTTGTTGTTGAATTTGTTGGTGTTTTTCAATGATGATGTTGTTGTTGTTTTTCAATGTTGAGGTTGTTGTTGAATTTGTTGGTGTTTTTTCAATTTTGAGGTTGATGGTGTTTTTCAATGTTGAGATTGACTTTGAATTTGAGGGTGTTTTTCAATGTCGAGGTTGTTGTTGAATTTGTTGGTGTTTTTCAATGTTGAGGTTGTTGTTGTTTTTCAATGTTGAGGTTGTTGTTGAATTTGTTGGTGTTTTTCAATGTTGAGATTGTTGCTGTTTTTCAATGTTGAGTTTGTTGTTGAATTTGTTGGTGTTTTTAAATGTTGAGGTTGTTGTTGAATTTGCTGGTGTTTTGCAATGTTGAGGTTGTTGTTGTATTTGTTGGTGTTTTTCAATTTCGAGGTTGTTGTTGAATTTGTTGGTGTTTTTCAATGTTGAAGTTGTTGTTGAATTTGTTGGTGTTTTTCAATGTTGAGGTTGTTGTTGTTTTTCAATGTTGAGGTTGTTGTTGAATTTGTTGGTGTTTTTCAATGTTGAGGTTGTTGTTGTTTTTCAATGCTGAGGTTGTTGTTGAATTTTTTGGTGTTTTTCAATGTTGAGGTTGTTTTTGAATTTGTTGGTGTTTTTCAATGTTGAGGTTGTTGTTGTTTTTCAATGTTGAGGTTGTTGTTGAATTTGTTGGTGTTTTTCAATGTTGAGGTTGTTGTTGTTTTTCAATGCTGAGGTTGTTGTTGAATTTGTTGGTGTTTTTCAATGTTGAGGTTGTTGTTGAATTTGTTGGTGTTTTTCAATGTTGAGGTTGTTGTTGTTTTTCAATGTTGAGGTTGTTGTTGAATTTCTTGGTGTTTTTCAATGTTTAGGTTGTTGTTGTTTTTCAAAGTTGAGGTTGTTGTTGAATTTGTTGGTGTTTTTCAATGTTGAGGTTGTTGTTGAATTTGTTGGTGTTTTTCAATGTTGAGGTTGTTGTTGTTTTTCAATGTTGAGGTTGTTGTTGAATTTGTTGGTGTTTTTCAATGTTGAGGTTGTTGTTGTTTGTCATTTTGAGGTTGTTGTTGAATTTGTTGGTGTTTTTCAATGTTGAGGTTGTTGTTGTTTTTCAATGTTGAGGTTGTTGTTGAATTTGTTGGTGCTTTTCAATTTTGAGGTTGTTGTTGAATTTGTTGGTGTTTTTCAATGTTGAGGTTGTTGTTGTTTTTCAATGTTGAGGTTGTTGTTGAATTTGTTGGTGTTTTTCAATGTTGAGTTTGTCGTTGAATTTGTTGGTGTTTTTCAATTTCGAGGTTGTTGTTGAATTTGTTAGTGTTTTTCAATGTTGAGGTTGTTGTTGTTTTTCAATGCTGAGGTTGTTGTTGAATTTGTTGGTGCTTTTCAATGTTGAGGTTGTTGTTGAATTTGTTGGTGTTTTTCAATGTTGAGGTTGTTGCTGTTTTTCAATGTTGAGGTTGTTGTTGAATTTGTTGGTGTTTTTCAATGTTTAGGTTGTTGTTGTTTTTCAATGTTGAGGTTGTTGTTGAATTTGTTGGTGTTTTTCAATGTTGAGGTTGTTGTTGAATTTCTTGGTGTTTTTCAATGTTGAGGTAGTTGTTGAATTTGTTGGTGCTTTTCAACGTTGAGGTTGTTGTTATTTTTCAATGTTGAGGTTGTTGGTGAGTTTGTTGGTGTTTTTCAATGTTGAGGTTGTTGTTGAATTTGTTGGTGTTTTTCAATGTTGAGGTTGTTGTTGTTTTTAAATGTTGAGGTTGTTGTTGAATTTGTTGGTGTTTTTTCAATTTTGAGGTTGTTGGTGTTTTTCAATGTTGAGGCTAATTTTGAATTTGAGGGTGTTTTTCAATGTCGAGGTTGTTGTTGAATTTGTTGGTGTTTTTCAATGTTGAGGTTGTTGTTGTTTTTCAATGTTGAGGTTGTTGTTGAATTTGTTGGTGTTTTTCAATGTTGAGATTGTTGCTGTTATTCAATGTTGAGTTTGTTGTTGAATTTGTTGGTGTTTTTAAATGTTGAGGTTGTTGTTGAATTTGCTGGTGTTTTGCAATGTTGAGGTTGTTGTTGTTTTTCAATGTTGAGGTTGTTGTTGAATTTGTTGGTGTTTTTGAATGTTGAGGTTGTTGTTGTTTTTCAATGTTGAGGTTGTTGTTGTATTTGTTGGTGTTTTTCAATTTCGAGGTTGTTGTTGAATTTGTTGGTCTTTTTCAATGTTGAAGTTGTTGTTGAATTTGTTGGTGTTTTTCAATGTTGAGGTTGTTGTTGTTTTTCAATGTTGAGGTTGTTGTTGAATTTGTTGGTGTTTTTCAATGTTGAGGTTGTTGTTGTTTTTCAATGCTGAGGTTGTTGTTGAATTTGTTGGTGTTTTTCAATGTTGAGGTTGTTTTTGAATTTGTTGGTGTTTTTCAATTTCGAGGTTGTTGTTGAATTTGTTGGTGTTTTTCAAAGTTGAAGTTGTTGTTGAATTTGTTGGTGTTTTTCAATGTTGAGGTTGTTGTTGTTTTTCAATGTTGAGGTTGTTGTTGAATTTGTTGGTGTTTTTCAATGTTGAGGTTGTTGTTGTTTTTCAATGCTGAGGTTGTTGTTGAATTTGTTGGTGTTTTTCAATGTTGAGGTTGTTTTTGAATTTGCAGGTGTTTTTCAATGTTGAGGTTGTTGTTGTTTTTCAATGATGAGGTTGTTGTTGAATTTGTTGGTGTTTTTCAATGTTGAGGTTGTTGTTGTTTTTCAATGCTGAGGTTGTTGTTGAATTTGTTGGTGTTTTTCAATGTTTAGGTTGTTGTTGAATTTGTTGGTGTTTTTCAATGTTGAGGTTGTTGTTGTTTTTCAAAGTTGAGGTTGTTGTTGAATTTGTTGGTGTTTTTCAATGTTGAGGTTGTTGTTGAATTTGTTGGTGTTTTTCAATGTTGAGGTTGTTGTTGTTTTTCAATGTTGAGGTTGTTGTTGAATTTGTTGGTGTTTTTCAATGTTGAGGTTGTTGTTGTTTTTCATTTTGAGGTTGTTGTTGAATTTGTTGGTGTTTTTCAATGTTGAGGTTGTTGTTGTTTTTCAATGTTGAGGTTGTTGTTGAATTTGTTGGTGCTTTTCAATTTTGAGATTGTTGTTGAATTTGTTGGTGTTTTTCAATGTTGAGGTTGTTGTTGTTTTTCAATGTTGAGGTTGATGTTGAATTTGTTGGTGTTTTTCAATGTTGAGTTTGTCGTTGAATTTGTTGGTGTTTTTCAATTTCGAGGTTGTTGTTGAATTTGTTAGTGTTTTTCAATGTTGAGGTTGTTGTTGAATTTGTTGGTGTTTTTCAATGTTGAGGTTGTTGTTGTTTTTCAATGTTGAGGTTGTTGTTGAATTTATTGGTGTTTATCAATGTTTAGTTTGTTGTTGTTTTTCAATGTTGAGGTTGTTGTTGAATTTGTTGGTTTTTTTCAATGTTGAGGTTGTTGTTGTTTTTCAATGTTGAGGTTGTTGTTGAATTTGTTGGTGTTTTTCAATGTTGAGGTTGTTGTTGTTTTTCAATGTTGAGGTTGTTGTTGAATTTGTTGGTGTTTTTCAATTTCGAGGTTGTTGAATTTGTTGGTGTTTTTCAATGTTGAAGTTGTTGTTGAATTTGTTGGTGTTTTTCAATGTTGAAGTTGTTGTTGTTTTTCAATGTTGAGTTTGTTGTTGAATTTGTTGGTGTTTTTCAATGTTGAGGTTGTTGTTGTTTTTCAACGCTGAGGTTGTTGTTGAATTTGTTGGTGTTTTTCAATGTTGAGGTTGTTGTTGAATTTGTTGGTGTTTTTCAATGTTGAGGTTGTTGTTGTTTTTCAATGTTGAGGTTGTTGTTGAATTTGTTGGTGTTTTTCAATGTTGAGGTTGTTGTTGAATTTGTTGGTGTTTTTCAATGTTGAAGTTGTTGTTGTTTTTGAATGTTTGGGTAGTTGTTGAATTTGTTGGTGTTTTTCAACGTTGAGGTTGTTGTAGTTTTTCAATGTTGAGGTTGTTGTTGAATTTGTTGGTGTTTTTCAATGTTGAAGTTGTTGTTGAATTTGTTGGTGTTTTTCAATGTTGAGGTTGTTGTTGTTTTTCAATGTTGAGGTTGTTGTTGAATTTGTTGGTGTTTTTCAATGTTGAGTTTATTGTTGTTCTTCAATGTTGAGGTTGTTGTTGAATTTGTTGGTGTTTTTCAATGTTGAGGTTGTTGTTGTTTTTCAATGTTGAGGTTGTTGTTGAATTTGTTGGTGTTTTTCAATGTTGAAATTGTTGGTGTTTTTCAATGTTGCGGTTGTTGTTGAATTTGTTGGTGTTTTTCAATGTTGAGGTTGTTGTTGAATTTGTTGGTGTTTTTCAATGATGATGTTGTTGTTGTTTTTCAATGTTGAGGTTGTTGTTGAATTTGTTGGTGTTTTTTCAATTTTGAGGTTGATGGTGTTTTTCAATGTTGAGATTGACTTTGAATTTGAGGGTGTTTTTCAATGTCGAGGTTGTTGTTGAATTTGTTGGTGTTTTTCAATGTTGAGGTTGTTGTTGTTTTTCAATGTTGAGGTTGTTGTTGAATTTGTTGGTGTTTTTCAATTTTGAGATTGTTGCTGTTTTTCAATGTTGAGTTTGTTGTTGAATTTGTTGGTGTTTTTAAATGTTGAGGTTGTTGTTGAATTTGCTGGTGTTTTGCAATGTTGAGGTTGTTGTTGTTTTTCAATGTTGAGGTTGTTGTTGAATTTGTTGGTGTTTTTGAATGTTGAGGTTGTTGTTGTTTTTCAATGTTGAGGTTGTTGTTGTATTTGTTGGTGTTTTTCAATTTCGAGGTTGTTGTTGAATTTGTTGGTGTTTTTCAATGTTGAAGTTGTTGTTGAATTTGTTGGTGTTTTTCAATGTTGAGGTTGTTGTTGTTTTTCAATGTTGAGGTTGTTGTTGAATTTGTTGGTGTTTTTCAATGTTGAGGTTGTTGTTGTTTTTCAATGCTGAGGTTGTTGTTGAATTTGTTGGTGTTTTTCAATGTTGAGGTTGTTTTTGAATTTGTTGGTGTTTTTCAATGTTGAGGTTGTTGTTGTTTTTCAATGTTGAGGTTGTTGTTGAATTTGTTGGTGTTTTTCAATGTTGAGGTTGTTGTTGTTTTTCAATGCTGAGGTTGTTGTTGAATTTGTTGGTGTTTTTCAATGTTGAGGTTGTTGTTGAATTTGTTGGTGTTTTTCAATGTTGAGGTTGTTGTTGTTTTTCAATGTTGAGGTTGTTGTTGAATTTCTTGGTGTTTTTCAATGTTTAGGTTGTTGTTGTTTTTCAAAGTTGAGGTTGTTGTTGAATTTGTTGGTGTTTTTCAATGTTGAGGTTGTTGTTGAATTTGTTGGTGTTTTTCAATGTTGAGGTTGTTGTTGTTTTTGAATGTTGAGGTTGTTGTTGAATTTGTTGGTGTTTTTCAATGTTGAGGTTGTTGTTGTTTGTCATTTTGAGGTTGTTGTTGAATTTGTTGGTGTTTTTCAATGTTGAGGTTGTTGTTGTTTTTCAATGTTGAGGTTGTTGTTGAATTTGTTGGTGCTTTTCAATTTTGAGGTTGTTGTTGAATTTGTTGGTGTTTTTCAATGTTGAGGTTGTTGTTGTTTTTCAATGTTGAGGTTGTTGTTGAATTTGTTGGTGTTTTTCAATGTTGAGTTTGTCGTTGAATTTGTTGGTGTTTTTCAATTTCGAGGTTGTTGTTGAATTTGTTAGTGTTTTTCAATGTTGAGGTTGTTGTTGAATTTGTTGGTGTTTTTCAATGTTGAGGTTGTTGTTGTTTTTCAATGTTGAGGTTGTTGTTGAATTTATTGGTGTTTTTCAATGTTTAGTTTGTTGTTGTTTTTCAATGTTGAGGTTGTTGTTGAATTTGTTGGTGTTTTTCAATGTTGAGGTTGTTGTTGTTTTTCAATGTTGAGGTTGTTGTTGAATTTGTTGGTGTTTTTCAATGTTGAGGTTGTTGTTGTTTTTCAATGTTGAGGTTGTTGTTGAATTTGTTGGTGTTTTTCAATTTCGAGGTTGTTGAATTTGTTGGTGTTTTTCAATGTTGAAGTTGTTGTTGAATTTGTTGGTGTTTTTCAATGTTGAGGTTGTTGTTGTTTTTCAATGTTGAGGTTGTTGTTGAATTTGTTGGTGTTTTTCAATGTTGAGGTTGTTGTTGTTTTTCAACGCTGAGGTTGTTGTTGAATTTGTTGGTGTTTTTCAATGTTGAGGTTGTTGTTGAATTTGTTGGTGTTTTTCAATGTTGAGGTTGTTGTTGAATTTGTTGGTGTTTTTCAATGTTGAGGTTGTTGTTGTTTTTCAATGTTGAGGTTGTTGTTGAATTTGTTGGTGTTTTTCAATTTCGAGGTTGTTGTTGAATTTGTTTGTGTTTTTCAATGTTGAGGTTGTTGTTGTTTTTCAATGTTGAGGTTATTGTTGAATTTGTTGGTGTTTTTCAATGTTGAGGTTGTTGTTGTTTTTCAATGTTGAGGTTGTTGTTGAATTTGTTGGTGTTTTTCAATGTTGAGTTTGTTGTTGTTTTTCAATGTTGAGGTTGTTGTTGAATTTGGTGGTGTTTTTCAATGTTGAGGTTGTTGTTGTTTTTCAATGTTGAGGTTGTTGTTGAATTTGTTGGTGTTTTTCAATGTTGAGGTTGTTGTTGTTTTTCAATGTTGAGGTTGTTGTTGAATTTGTTGGTGTTTTTCAATTTCGAGGTTGTTGAATTTGTTGGTGTTTTTCAATGTTGAAGTTGTTGTTGAATTTGTTGGTGTTTTTCAATGTTGAGGTTGTTGTTGTTTTTCAATGTTGAGTTTGTTGTTGAATTTGTTGGTGTTTTTCAATGTTGAGGTTGTTGTTGAATTTGTTGGTGTTTTTCAATGTTGAGGTTGTTGTTGAATTTGTTGGTGTTTTTCAATGTTGAGGTTGTTGTTGTTTTTGAATGTTTGGGTAGTTGTTGAATTTGTTGGTGTTTTTCAACGTTGAGGTTGTTGTAGTTTTTCAATGTTGAGGTTGTTGTTGAATTTGTTGGTGTTTTTCAATGTTGAAGTTGTTGTTGAATTTGTTGGTGTTTTTCAATGTTGAGGTTGTTGTTGTTTTTCAATGTTGAGGTTGTTGTTGCATTTGTTGGTGTTTTTCAATGTTGAGTTTATTGTTGTTCTTCAATGTTGAGGTTGTTGTTGAATTTGTTGGTGTTTTTCAATGTTGAGGTTGTTGTTGTTTTTCAATGTTGAGGTTGTTGTTGAATTTGTTGGTGTTTTTCAATGTTGAAATTGTTGGTGTTTTTCAATGTTGCGGTTGTTGTTGAATTTGTTGGTGTTTTTCAATGTTGAGGTTGTTGTTGAATTTGTTGGTGTTTTTCAATGATGATGTTGTTGTTGTTTTTCAATGTTGAGGTTGTTGTTGAATTTGTTGGTGTTTTTTCAATTTTGAGGTTGATGGTGTTTTTCAATGTTGAGATTGACTTTGAATTTGAGGGTGTTTTTCAATGTCGAGGTTGTTGTTGAATTTGTTGGTGTTTTTCAATGTTGAGGTTGTTGTTGTTTTTCAATGTTGAGGTTGTTGTTGAATTTGTTGGTGTTTTTCAATGTTGAGATTGTTGCTGTTTTTCAATGTTGAGTTTGTTGTTGAATGTGTTGGTGTTTTTAAATGTTGAGGTTGTTGTTGAATTTGCTGGTGTTTTGCAATGTTGAGGTTGTTGTTGTTTTTCAATGTTGAGGTTGTTGTTGAATTTGTTGGTGTTTTTGAATGTTGAGGTTGTTGTTGTTTTTCAATGTTGAGGTTGTTGTTGTATTTGTTGGTGTTTTTCAATTTCGAGGTTGTTGTTGAATTTGTTGGTGTTTTTCAATGTTGAAGTTGTTGTTGAATTTGTTGGTGTTTTTCAATGTTGAGGTTGTTGTTGTTTTTCAATGTTGAGGTTGTTGTTGAATTTGTTGGTGTTTTTCAATGTTGAGGTTGTTGTTGTTTTTCAATGCTGAGGTTGTTGTTGAATTTGTTGGTGTTTTTCAATGTTGAGGTTGTTTTTGAATTTGTTGGTGTTTTTCAATGTTGAGGTTGTTGTTGTTTTTCAATGTTGAGGTTGTTGTTGAATTTGTTGGTGTTTTTCAATGTTGAGGTTGTTGTTGTTTTTCAATGCTGAGGTTGCTGTTGAATTTGTTGGTGTTTTTCAATGTTGAGGTTGTTGTTGAATTTGTTGGTGTTTTTCAATGTTGAGGTTGTTGTTGTTTTTCAATGTTGAGGTTGTTGTTGAATTTCTTGGTGTTTTTCAATTTTTAGGTTGTTGTTGTTTTTCAAAGTTGAGGTTGTTGTTGAATTTGTTGGTGTTTTTCAATGTTGAGGTTGTTGTTGAATTTGTTGGTGTTTTTCAATGTTGAGGTTGTTGTTGTTTTTCAATGTTGAGGTTGTTGTTGAATTTGTTGGTGTTTTTCAATGTTGAGGTTGTTGTTGTTTGTCATTTTGAGGTTGTTGTTGAATTTGTTGGTGTTTTTCAATGTTGAGGTTGTTGTTGTTTTTCAATGTTGAGGTTGTTGTTGAATTTGTTGGTGCTTTTCAATTTTGAGGTTGTTGTTGAATTTGTTGGTGTTTTTCAATGTTGAGGTTGTTGTTGTTTTTCAATGTTGAGGTTGTTGTTTAATTTGTTGGTGTTTTTCAATGTTGAGTTTGTCGTTGAATTTGTTGGTGTTTTTCAATTTCGAGGTTGTTGTTGAATTTGTTAGTGTTTTTCAATGTTGAGGTTGTTGTTGAATTTGTTGGTGTTTTTCAATGTTGAGGTTGTTGTTGTTTTTCAATGTTGAGGTTGTTGTTGAATTTATTGGTGTTTTTCAATGTTTAGTTTGTTGTTGTTTTTCAATGTTGAGGTTGTTGTTGAATTTGTTGGTGTTTTTCAATGTTGAGGTTGTTGTTGTTTTTCAATGTTGAGGTTGTTGTTGAATTTGTTGGTGCTTTTCAATGTTGAGGTTGTTGTTGTTTGTCATTTTGAGGTTGTTGTTGAATTTGTTGGTGTTTTTCAATGTTGAGGTTGTTGTTGTTTTTCAATGTTGAGGTTGTTGTTGAATTTGTTGGTGCTTTTCAATTTTGAGGTTGTTGTTGAATTTGTTGGTGTTTTTCAATGTTGAGGTTGTTGTTGTTTTTCAATGTTGAGGTTGTTGTTGAATTTGTTGGTGTTTTTCAATGTTGAGGTTGTTGTTGTTTTTGAATGTTTGGGTAGTTGTTGAATTTGTTGGTGTTTTTCAACGTTGAGGTTGTTGTAGTTTTTCAATGTTGAGGTTGTTGTTGAATTTGTTGGTGTTTTTCAATGTTGAAGTTGTTGTTGAATTTGTTGGTGTTTTTCAATGTTGAGGTTGTTGTTGTTTTTCAATGTTGAGGTTGTTGTTGCATTTGTTGGTGTTTTTCAATGTTGAGTTTATTGTTGTTCTTCAATGTTGAGGTTGTTGTTGAATTTGTTGGTGTTTTTCAATGTTGAGGTTGTTGTTGTTTTTCAATGTTGAGGTTGTTGTTGAATTTGTTGGTGTTTTTCAATGTTGAAATTGTTGGTGTTTTTCAATGTTGCGGTTGTTGTTGAATTTGTTGGTGTTTTTCAATGTTGAGGTTGTTGTTGAATTTGTTGGTGTTTTTCAATGATGATGTTGTTGTTGTTTTTCAATGTTGAGGTTGTTGTTGAATTTGTTGGTGTTTTTTCAATTTTGAGGTTGATGGTGTTTTTCAATGTTGAGATTGACTTTGAATTTGAGGGTGTTTTTCAATGTCGAGGTTGTTGTTGAATTTGTTGGTGTTTTTCAATGTTGAGGTTGTTGTTGTTTTTCAATGTTGAGGTTGTTGTTGAATTTGTTGGTGTTTTTCAATGTTGAGATTGTTGCTGTTTTTCAATGTTGAGTTTGTTGTTGAATGTGTTGGTGTTTTTAAATGTTGAGGTTGTTGTTGAATTTGCTGGTGTTTTGCAATGTTGAGGTTGTTGTTGTTTTTCAATGTTGAGGTTGTTGTTGAATTTGTTGGTGTTTTTGAATGTTGAGGTTGTTGTTGTTTTTCAATGTTGAGGTTGTTGTTGTATTTGTTGGTGTTTTTCAATTTCGAGGTTGTTGTTGAATTTGTTGGTGTTTTTCAATGTTGAAGTTGTTGTTGAATTTGTTGGTGTTTTTCAATGTTGAGGTTGTTGTTGTTTTTCAATGTTGAGGTTGTTGTTGAATTTGTTGGTGTTTTTCAATGTTGAGGTTGTTGTTGTTTTTCAATGCTGAGGTTGTTGTTGAATTTGTTGGTGTTTTTCAATGTTGAGGTTGTTTTTGAATTTGTTGGTGTTTTTCAATGTTGAGGTTGTTGTTGTTTTTCAATGTTGAGGTTGTTGTTGAATTTGTTGGTGTTTTTCAATGTTGAGGTTGTTGTTGTTTTTCAATGCTGAGGTTGCTGTTGAATTTGTTGGTGTTTTTCAATGTTGAGGTTGTTGTTGAATTTGTTGGTGTTTTTCAATGTTGAGGTTGTTGTTGTTTTTCAATGTTGAGGTTGTTGTTGAATTTCTTGGTGTTTTTCAATTTTTAGGTTGTTGTTGTTTTTCAAAGTTGAGGTTGTTGTTGAATTTGTTGGTGTTTTTCAATGTTGAGGTTGTTGTTGAATTTGTTGGTGTTTTTCAATGTTGAGGTTGTTGTTGTTTTTCAATGTTGAGGTTGTTGTTGAATTTGTTGGTGTTTTTCAATGTTGAGGTTGTTGTTGTTTGTCATTTTGAGGTTGTTGTTGAATTTGTTGGTGTTTTTCAATGTTGAGGTTGTTGTTGTTTTTCAATGTTGAGGTTGTTGTTGAATTTGTTGGTGCTTTTCAATTTTGAGGTTGTTGTTGAATTTGTTGGTGTTTTTCAATGTTGAGGTTGTTGTTGTTTTTCAATGTTGAGGTTGTTGTTTAATTTGTTGGTGTTTTTCAATGTTGAGTTTGTCGTTGAATTTGTTGGTGTTTTTCAATTTCGAGGTTGTTGTTGAATTTGTTAGTGTTTTTCAATGTTGAGGTTGTTGTTGAATTTGTTGGTGTTTTTCAATGTTGAGGTTGTTGTTGTTTTTCAATGTTGAGGTTGTTGTTGAATTTATTGGTGTTTTTCAATGTTTAGTTTGTTGTTGTTTTTCAATGTTGAGGTTGTTGTTGAATTTGTTGGTGTTTTTCAATGTTGAGGTTGTTGTTGTTTTTCAATGTTGAGGTTGTTGTTGAATTTGTTGGTGCTTTTCAATGTTGAGGTTGTTGTTGTTTGTCATTTTGAGGTTGTTGTTGAATTTGTTGGTGTTTTTCAATGTTGAGGTTGTTGTTGTTTTTCAATGTTGAGGTTGTTGTTGAATTTGTTGGTGCTTTTCAATTTTGAGGTTGTTGTTGAATTTGTTGGTGTTTTTCAATGTTGAGGTTGTTGTTGTTTTTCAATGTTGAGGTTGTTGTTGAATTTGTTGGTGTTTTTCAATGTTGAGTTTGTCGTTGAATTTGTTGGTGTTTTTCAATTTCGAGGTTGTTGTTGAATTTGTTAGTGTTTTTCAATGTTGAGGTTGTTGTTGAATTTGTTGGTGTTTTTCAATGTTGAGGTTGTTGTTGTTTTTCAATGTTTAGGTTGTTGTTGAATTTATTGGTGTTTTTCAATGTTTAGTTTGTTGTTGTTTTTCAATGTTGAGGTTGTTGTTGAATTTGTTGGTGTTTTTCAATGTTGAGGTTGTTGTTGTTTTTCAATGTTGAGGTTGTTGTTGAATTTGTTGGTGTTTTTCAATGTTGAGGTTGTTGTTGTTTTTCAATGTTGAGGTTGTTGTTGAATTTGTTGGTGTTTTTCAATTTCGAGGTTGTTGAATTTGTTGGTGTTTTTCAATGTTGAAGTTGTTGTTGAATTTGTTGGTGTTTTTCAATGTTGAGGTTGTTGTTGTTTTTCAATGTTGAGGTTGTTGTTGAATTTGTTGGTGTTTTTCAATGTTGAGGTTGTTGTTGTTTTTCAACGCTGAGGTTGTTGTTGAATTTGTTGGTGTTTTTCAATGTTGAGGTTGTTGTTGAATTTGTTGGTGTTTTTCAATGTTGAGGTTGTTGTTGAATTTGTTGGTGTTTTTCAATGTTGAGGTTGTTGTTGTTTTTCAATGTTGAGGTTGTTGTTGAATTTGTTGGTGTTTTTCAATTTCGAGGTTGTTGTTGAATTTGTTTGTGTTTTTCAATGTTGAGGTTGTTGTTGTTTTTCAATGTTGAGGTTATTGTTGAATTTGTTGGTGTTTTTCAATGTTGAGGTTGTTGTTGTTTTTCAATGTTGAGGTTGTTGTTGAATTTGTTGGTGTTTTTCAATG
Source organism: Isurus oxyrinchus (assembly GCA_026770705.1). Classification (NCBI taxonomy): domain Eukaryota; kingdom Metazoa; phylum Chordata; class Chondrichthyes; order Lamniformes; family Lamnidae; genus Isurus; species Isurus oxyrinchus. The sequence goes on from JANJGN010000382.1 coordinate 241,465, forward strand.
TTGAGTTTGTTGTTGTTTTTCAATGTTGAGGTTGTTGTTGAATTTGGTGGTGTTTTTCAATGTTGAGGTTGTTGTTGTTTTTCAATGTTGAGGTTGTTGTTGAATTTGTTGGTGTTTTTCAATGTTGAGGTTGTTGTTGTTTTTCAATGTTGAGGTTGTTGTTGAATTTGTTGGTGTTTTTCAATTTCGAGGTTGTTGAATTTGTTGGTGTTTTTCAATGTTGAAGTTGTTGTTGAATTTGTTGGTGTTTTTCAATGTTGAGGTTGTTGTTGTTTTTCAATGTTGAGTTTGTTGTTGAATTTGTTGGTGTTTTTCAATGTTGAGTTTGTTGTTGTTTTTCAACGCTGAGGTTGTTGTTGAATTTGTTGGTGTTTTTCAATGTTGAGGTTGTTGTTGAATTTGTTGGTGTTTTTCAATGTTGAGGTTGTTGTTGTTTTTCAATGTTGAGGTTGTTGTTGAATTTGTTGGTGTTTTTCAATGTTGAGGTTGTTGTTGAATTTGTTGGTGTTTTTCAATGTTGAGGTTGTTGTTGTTTTTGAATGTTTGGGTAGTTGTTGAATTTGTTGGTGTTTTTCAACGTTGAGGTTGTTGTAGTTTTTCAATGTTGAGGTTGTTGTTGAATTTGTTGGTGTTTTTCAATGTTGAAGTTGTTGTTGAATTTGTTGGTGTTTTTCAATGTTGAGGTTGTTGTTGTTTTTCAATGTTGAGGTTGTTGTTGCATTTGTTGGTGTTTTTCAATGTTGAGTTTATTGTTGTTCTTCAATGTTGAGGTTGTTGTTGAATTTGTTGGTGTTTTTCAATGTTGAGGTTGTTGTTGTTTTTCAATGTTGAGGTTGTTGTTGAATTTGTTGGTGTTTTTCAATGTTGAAATTGTTGGTGTTTTTCAATGTTGCGGTTGTTGTTGAATTTGTTGGTGTTTTTCAATGTTGAGGTTGTTGTTGAATTTGTTGGTGTTTTTCAATGATGATGTTGTTGTTGTTTTTCAATGTTGAGGTTGTTGTTGAATTTGTTGGTGTTTTTTCAATTTTGAGGTTGATGGTGTTTTTCAATGTTGAGATTGACTTTGAATTTGAGGGTGTTTTTCAATGTCGAGGTTGTTGTTGAATTTGTTGGTGTTTTTCAATGTTGAGGTTGTTGTTGTTTTTCAATGTTGAGGTTGTTGTTGAATTTGTTGGTGTTTTTCAATGTTGAGATTGTTGCTGTTTTTCAATGTTGAGTTTGTTGTTGAATGTGTTGGTGTTTTTAAATGTTGAGGTTGTTGTTGAATTTGCTGGTGTTTTGCAATGTTGAGGTTGTTGTTGTTTTTCAATGTTGAGGTTGTTGTTGAATTTGTTGGTGTTTTTGAATGTTGAGGTTGTTGTTGTTTTTCAATGTTGAGGTTGTTGTTGTATTTGTTGGTGTTTTTCAATTTCGAGGTTGTTGTTGAATTTGTTGGTGTTTTTCAATGTTGAAGTTGTTGTTGAATTTGTTGGTGTTTTTCAATGTTGAGGTTGTTGTTGTTTTTCAATGTTGAGGTTGTTGTTGAATTTGTTGGTGTTTTTCAATGTTGAGGTTGTTGTTGTTTTTCAATGCTGAGGTTGTTGTTGAATTTGTTGGTGTTTTTCAATGTTGAGGTTGTTTTTGAATTTGTTGGTGTTTTTCAATGTTGAGGTTGTTGTTGTTTTTCAATGTTGAGGTTGTTGTTGAATTTGTTGGTGTTTTTCAATGTTGAGGTTGTTGTTGTTTTTCAATGCTGAGGTTGCTGTTGAATTTGTTGGTGTTTTTCAATGTTGAGGTTGTTGTTGAATTTGTTGGTGTTTTTCAATGTTGAGGTTGTTGTTGTTTTTCAATGTTGAGGTTGTTGTTGAATTTCTTGGTGTTTTTCAATTTTTAGGTTGTTGTTGTTTTTCAAAGTTGAGGTTGTTGTTGAATTTGTTGGTGTTTTTCAATGTTGAGGTTGTTGTTGAATTTGTTGGTGTTTTTCAATGTTGAGGTTGTTGTTGTTTTTCAATGTTGAGGTTGTTGTTGAATTTGTTGGTGTTTTTCAATGTTGAGGTTGTTGTTGTTTGTCATTTTGAGGTTGTTGTTGAATTTGTTGGTGTTTTTCAATGTTGAGGTTGTTGTTGTTTTTCAATGTTGAGGTTGTTGTTGAATTTGTTGGTGCTTTTCAATTTTGAGGTTGTTGTTGAATTTGTTGGTGTTTTTCAATGTTGAGGTTGTTGTTGTTTTTCAATGTTGAGGTTGTTGTTTAATTTGTTGGTGTTTTTCAATGTTGAGTTTGTCGTTGAATTTGTTGGTGTTTTTCAATTTCGAGGTTGTTGTTGAATTTGTTAGTGTTTTTCAATGTTGAGCTTGTTGTTGAATTTGTTGGTGTTTTTCAATGTTGAGGTTGTTGTTGTTTTTCAATGTTGAGGTTGTTGTTGAATTTATTGGTGTTTTTCAATGTTTAGTTTGTTGTTGTTTTTCAATGTTGAGGTTGTTGTTGAATTTGTTGGTGTTTTTCAATGTTGAGGTTGTTGTTGTTTTTCAATGTTGAGGTTGTTGTTGAATTTGTTGGTGTTTTTCAATGTTGAGGTTGTTGTTGTTTTTCAATGTTGAGGTTGTTGTTGAATTTGTTGGTGTTTTTCAATTTCGAGGTTGTTGAATTTGTTGGTGTTTTTCAATGTTGAAGTTGTTGTTGAATTTGTTGGTGTTTTTCAATGTTGAGGTTGTTGTTGTTTTTCAATGTTGAGGTTGTTGTTGAATTTGTTGGTGTTTTTCAATGTTGAGGTTGTTGTTGTTTTTCAACGCTGAGGTTGTTGTTGAATTTGTTGGTGTTTTTCAATGTTGAGGTTGTTGTTGAATTTGTTGGTGTTTTTCAATGTTGAGGTTGTTGTTGAATTTGTTGGTGTTTTTCAATGTTGAGGTTGTTGTTGTTTTTCAATGTTGAGGTTGTTGTTGAATTTGTTTGTGTTTTTCAATTTCGAGGTTGTTGTTGAATTTGTTTGTGTTTTTCAATCTTGAGGTTGTTGTTGTTTTTCAATGTTGAGGTTATTGTTGAATTTGTTGGTGTTTTTCAATGTTGAGGTTGTTGTTGTTTTTCAATGTTGAGGTTGTTGTTGAATTTGTTGGTGTTTTTCAATGTTGAGTTTGTTGTTGTTTTTCAATGTTGAGGTTGTTGTTGAATTTGGTGGTGTTTTTCAATGTTGAGGTTGTTGTTGTTTTTCAATGTTGAGGTTGTTGTTGAATTTGTTGGTGTTTTTCAATGTTGAGGTTGTTGTTGTTTTTCAATGTTGAGGTTGTTGTTGAATTTGTTGGTGTTTTTCTATGTTGAGGGTGTTGTTGAATTTGTTGGTGTTTTTCAATGATGAGGTTGTTGTTGTTTTTCAATGTTGAGGTTGCTGTATTTGTGGGTGTTTTTCAATCTTGTGTTTGTTGTTGAATTTGTTGGTGTTTTTCAATGTTGAGGTTGCTGTTGAATTTGTTGATGATTTTCAATGTTGAGGTTGTTGTTATTTTTCAATGTTGAGGTTGTTGTTGAGTTTGTTGGTGTTTTTCAATGTTGAGGTTGTTGTTGAATTTGTTGGTGTTTTTCAATGTTGAGGTTGTTGTTGAATTTGTTTTTTTTTCAATGTTGAGGTTGTTGTTGTTTTTCAATGTTGAGGTTGTTGTTGAATTTGTTGGTGTTTTTTCAATTTTGAGGTTGTTGGTGTTGTTCAATGTTGAGGTTGATTTTGAATTTGAGGGTGTTTTTCAATGTCGAGGTTGTTGTTGAATTTGTTGGTGTTTTTCAATGTTGAGGTTGTTGTTGTTTTTCAATGTTGAGGTTGTTGTTGAATTTGTTGGTGTTTTTCAATGTTGAGGTTGTTGCTGTTTTTCAATGTTGAGGTTGTTGTTGAATTTGTTGGTGTTTGTCAATGTTGAGGTTGTTGTTGTTTTTCAATGTTGAGGTTGTTGTTGAATTTGTTGGTGCTTTTCAATGTTGAGGTTGTTGTTGAATTTGTTGGTGTTTTTCAATGTTGAGGTTTTTGTTGTTTTTCAATGTTGAGGTTGTTGTTGAATTTGTTGGTGTTTTTCAATGTTGAGTTTGTTGTTGAATTTGTTGGTGTTTTTCAATGTTGAGGTTGTTGTTGAATTTGTTGGTGTTTTTCAATGTTGAGGTTGTTGTTGAATTTGTTGTTTTTTTTCAATGTTGAGGTTGTTGCTGTTTTTCAATGTTGAGGTTGTTGTTGAATTTGTTGGTGTTTTTCAATGTTGAGGTTGTTGTTGTTTTTCAACGCTGAGGTTGTTGTTGAATTTGTTGGTGTTTTTCAATGTTGAGGTTGTTGTTGAATTTGTTGGTGTTTTTCAATGTTGAGGTTGTTGTTGTTTTTCAATGTTGAGGTTGTTGTTGAATTTGTTGGTGTTTTTCAATGTTGAGGTTGTTGTTGAATTTGTTGGTGTTTTTCAATGTTGAGGTTGTTGTTGTTTTTGAATGTTTGGGTAGTTGTTGAATTTGTTGGTGTTTTTCAACGTTGAGGTTGTTGTAGTTTTTCAATGTTGAGGTTGTTGTTGAATTTGTTGGTGTTTTTCAATGTTGAAGTTGTTGTTGAATTTGTTGGTGTTTTTCAATGTTGATGTTGTTGTTGTTTTTCAATGTTGAGGTTGTTGTTGAATTTGTTGGTGTTTTTCAATGTTGAGTTTATTGTTGTTCTTCAATGTTGAGGTTGTTGTTGAATTTGTTGGTGTTTTTCAATGTTGAGGTTGTTGTTGTTTTTCAATGTTGAGGTTGTTGTTGAATTTGTTGGTGTTTTTCAATGTTGAAATTGTTGGTGTTTTTCAATGTAGCGGGTGTTGTTGAATTTGTTGGTGTTTTTCAATGTTGAGGTTGTTGTTGAATTTGTTGGTGTTTTTCAATGATGATGTTGTTGTTGTTTTTCAATGTTGAGGTTGTTGTTGAATTTGTTGGTGTTTTTTCAATTTTGAGGCTGATGGTGTTTTTCAATGTTGAGATTGACTTTGAATTTGAGGGTGTTTTTCAATGTCGAGGTTGTTGTTGAATTTGTTGGTGTTTTTCAATGTTGAGGTTGTTGTTGTTTTTCAATGTTGAGGTTGTTGTTGAATTTGTTGGTGTTTTTCAATGTTGAGATTGTTGCTGTTTTTCAATGTTGAGTTTGTTGTTGAATTTGTTGGTGTTTTTAAATGTTGAGGTTGTTGTTGAATTTGCTGGTGTTTTGCAATGTTGAGGTTGTTGTTGTTTTTCAATGTTGAGGTTGTTGTTGAATTTGTTGGTGTTTTTGAATGTTGAGGTTGTTGTTGTTTTTCAATGTTGAGGTTGTTGTTGTATTTGTTGGTGTTTTTCAATTTCGAGGTTGTTGTTGAATTTGTTGGTGTTTTTCAATGTTGAAGTTGTTGTTGAATTTGTTGGTGTTTTTCAATGTTGAGGTTGTTGTTGTTTTCAATGTTGAGGTTGTTGTTGAATTTGTTGGTGTTTTTCAATGTTGAGGTTGTTGTTGTTTTTCAATGCTGAGGTTGTTGTTGAATTTGTTGGTGTTTTTCAATGTTGAGGTTGTTTTTGAATTTGTTGGTGTTTTTCAATGTTGAGGTTGCTGTTGTTTTTCAATGTTGAGGTTGTTGTTGAATTTGTTGGTGTTTTTCAATGTTGAGGTTGTTGTTGTTTTTCAATGCTGAGGTTGTTGTTGAATTTGTTGGTGTTTTTCAATGTTGAGGTTGTTGTTGAATTTGTTGGTGTTTTTCAATGTTGAGGTTGTTGTTGTTTTTCAATGTTGAGGTTGTTGTTGAATTTCTTGGTGTTTTTCAATGTTTAGGTTGTTGTTGTTTTTCAAAGTTGAGGTTGTTGTTGAATTTGTTGGTGTTTTTCAATGTTGAGGTTGTTGTTGAATTTGTTGGTGTTTTTCAATGTTGAGGTTGTTGTTGTTTTTCAATGTTGAGGTTGTTGTTGAATTTGTTGGTGTTTTTCAATGTTGAGGTTGTTGTTGTTTGTCATTTTGAGGTTGTTGTTGAATTTGTTGGTGTTTTTCAATGTTGAGGTTGTTGTTGTTTTTCAATGTTGAGGTTGTTGTTGAATTTGTTGGTGCTTTTCAATTTTGAGGTTGTTGTTGAATTTGTTGGTGTTTTTCAATGTTGAGGTTGTTGTTGTTTTTCAATGTTGAGGTTGTTGTTGAATTTGTTGGTGTTTTTCAATGTTGAGTTTGTCGTTGAATTTGTTGGTGTTTTTCAATTTCGAGGTTGTTGTTGAATTTGTTAGTGTTTTTCAATGTTGAGGTTGTTGTTGAATTTGTTGGTGTTTTTCAATGTTGAGGTTGTTGTTGTTTTGCAATGTTGAGGTTGTTGTTGAATTTATTGGTGTTTTTCAATGTTTAGTTTGTTGTTGTTTTTCAATGTTGAGGTTGTTGTTGAATTTGTTGGTGTTTTTCAATGTTGAGGTTGTTGTTGTTTTTCAATGTTGAGGTTGTTGTTGAATTTGTTGGTGTTTTTCAATGTTGAGGTTGTTGTTGTTTTTCAATGTTGAGGTTGTTGTTGAATTTGTTGGTGTTTTTCAATTTCGAGGTTGTTGAATTTGTTGGTGTTTTTCAATGTTGAAGTTGTTGTTGAATTTGTTGGTGTTTTTCAATGTTGAGGTTGTTGTTGTTTTTCAATGTTGAGGTTGTTGTTGAATTTGTTGGTGTTTTTCAATGTTGAGGTTGTTGTTGTTTTTCAACGCTGAGGTTGTTGTTGAATTTGTTGTTGTTTTTCAATGTTGAGGTTGTTGTTGAATTTGTTGGTGTTTTTCAATGTTGAGGTTGTTGTTGAATTTGTTGGTGTTTTTCAATGTTGAGGTTGTTGTTGTTTTTCAATGTTGAGGTTGTTGTTGAATTTGTTGGTGTTTTTCAATTTCGAGGTTGTTGTTGAATTTGTTTGTGTTTTTCAATGTTGAGGTTGTTGTTGTTTTTCAATGTTGAGGTTGTTGTTGAATTTGTTGGTGTTTTTCAATGTTGAGGTTGTTGTTGTTTTTCAATGTTGAGGTTGTTGTTGAATTTGTTGGTGTTTTTCAATTTCGAGGTTGTTGAATTTGTTGGTGTTTTTCAATGTTGAAGTTGTTGTTGAATTTGTTCGTCTTTTTCAATGTTGAGGTTGTTGTTGTTTTTCAATGTTGAGTTTGTTGTTGAATTTGTTGGTGTTTTTCAATGTTGAGGTTGTTGTTGTTTTTCAACGCTGAGGTTGTTGTTGAATTTGTTGGTGTTTTTCAATGTTGAGGTTGTTGTTGAATTTGTTGGTGTTTTTCAATGTTGAGGTTGTTGTTGTTTTTCAATGTTGAGGTTGTTGTTGAATTTGTTGGTGTTTTTCAATGTTGAGGTTGTTGTTGAATTTGTTGGTCTTTTTCAATGTTGAGGTTGTTGTTGTTTTTGAATGTTTGGGTAGTTGTTGAATTTGTTGGTGTTTTTCAACGTTGAGGTTGTTGTAGTTTTTCAATGTTGAGGTTGTTGTTGAATTTGTTGGTGTTTTTCAATGTTGAAGTTGTTGTTGAATTTGTTGGTGTTTTTCAATGTTGAGGTTGTTGTTGTTTTTCAATGTTGAGGTTGTTGTTGAATTTGTTGGTGTTTTTCAATGTTGAGTTTATTGTTGTTCTTCAATGTTGAGGTTGTTGTTGAATTTGTTGGTGTTTTTCAATGTTGAGGTTGTTGTTGTTTTTCAATGTTGAGGTTGTTGTTGAATTTGTTGGTGTTTTTCAATGTTGAAATTGTTGGTGTTTTTCAATGTTGCGGTTTTTGTTGAATTTGTTGGTGTTTTTCAATGTTGAGGTTGTTGTTGAATTTGTTGGTGTTTTTCAATGATGATGTTGTTGTTGTTTTTCAATGTTGAGGTTGTTGTTGAATTTGTTGGTGTTTTTTCAATTTTGAGGTTGATGGTGTTTTTCAATGTTGAGATTGACTTTGAATTTGAGGGTGTTTTTCAATGTCGAGGTTGTTGTTGAATTTGTTGGTGTTTTTCAATGTTGAGGTTGTTGTTGTTTTTCAATGTTGAGGTTGTTGTTGAATTTGTTGGTGTTTTTCAATGTTGAGATTGTTGCTGTTTTTCAATGTTGAGTTTGTTGTTGAATGTGTTGGTGTTTTTAAATGTTGAGGTTGTTGTTGAATTTGCTGGTGTTTTGCAATGTTGAGGTTGTTGTTGTTTTTCAATGTTGAGGTTGTTGTTGAATTTGTTGGTGTTTTTGAATGTTGAGGTTGTTGTTGTTTTTCAATGTTGAGGTTGTTGTTGTATTTGTTGGTGTTTTTCAATTTCGAGGTTGTTGTTGAATTTGTTGGTGTCTTTCAATGTTGAAGTTGTTGTTGAATTTGTTGGTGTTTTTCAATGTTGAGGTTGTTGTTGTTTTTCAATGTTGAGGTTGTTGTTGAATTTGTTGGTGTTTTTCAATGTTGAGGTTGTTGTTGTTTTTCAATGCTGAGGTTGTTGTTGAATTTGTTGGTGTTTTTCAATGTTGAGGTTGTTTTTGAATTTGTTGGTGTTTTTCAATGTTGAGGTTGTTGTTGTTTTTCAATGTTGAGGTTGTTGTTGAATTTGTTGGTGTTTTTCAATGTTGAGGTTGTTGTTGTTTTTCAATGCTGAGGTTGTTGTTGAATTTGTTGGTGTTTTTCAATGTTGAGGTTGTTGTTGAATTTGTTGGTGTTTTTCAATGTTGAGGTTGTTGTTGTTTTTCAATGTTGAGGTTGTTGTTGAATTTCTTGGTGTTTTTCAATGTTTAGGTTGTTGTTGTTTTTCAAAGTTGAGGTTGTTGTTGAATTTGTTGGTGTTTTTCAATGTTGAGGTTGTTGTTGAATTTGTTGGTGTTTTTCAATGTTGAGGTTGTTGTTGTTTTTCAATGTTGAGGTTGTTTTTGAATTTGTTGGTGTTTTTCAATGTTGAGGTTGTTGTTGTTTGTCATTTTGAGGTTGTTGTTGAATTTGTTGGTGTTTTTCAATGTTGAGGTTGTTGTTGTTTTTCAATGTTGAGGTTGTTGTTGAATTTGTTGGTGCTTTTCAATTTTGAGGTTGTTGTTGAATTTGTTGGTGTTTTTCAATGTTGAGGTTGTTGTTGTTTTTCAATGTTGAGGTTGTTGTTGAATTTGTTGGTGTTTTTCAATGTTGAGTTTGTCGTTGAATTTGTTGGTGTTTTTCAATTTCGAGGTTGTTGTTGAATTTGTTAGTGTTTTTCAATGTTGAGGTTGTTGTTGAATTTGTTGGTGTTTTTCAATGTTGAGGTTGTTGTTGTTTTTCAATGTTGAGGTTGTTGTTGAATTTATTGGTGTTTTTCAATGTTTAGTTTGTTGTTGTTTTTCAATGTTGAGGTTGTTGTTGAATTTGTTGGTGTTTTTCAATGTTGAGGTTGTTGTTGTTTTTCAATGTTGAGGTTGTTGTTGAATTTGTTGGTGTTTTTCAATGTTGAGGTTGTTGTTGTTTTTCAATGTTGAGGTTGTTGTTGAATTTGTTGGTGTTTTTCAATTTCGAGGTTGTTGAATTTGTTGGTGTTTTTCAATGTTGAAGTTGTTGTTGAATTTGTTGGTGTTTTTCAATGTTGAGGTTGTTGTTGTTTTTCAATGTTGAGGTTGTTGTTGAATTTGTTGGTGTTTTTCAATGTTGAGGTTGTTGTTGTTTTTCAACGCTGAGGTTGTTGTTGAATTTGTTGGTGTTTTTCAATGTTGAGGTTGTTGTTGAATTTGTTGGTGTTTTTCAATGTTGAGGTTGTTGTTGAATTTGTTGGTGTTTTTCAATGTTGAGGTTGTTGTTGTTTTTCAATGTTGAGGTTGTTGTTGAATTTGTTGGTGTTTTTCAATTTCGAGGTTGTTGTTGAATTTGTTTGTGTTTTTCAATGTTGAGGTTGTTGTTGTTTTTCAATGTTGAGGTTATTGTTGAATTTGTTGGTGTTTTTCAATGTTGAGGTTGTTGTTGTTTTTCAATGTTGAGGTTGTTGTTGAATTTGTTGGTGTTTTTCAATGTTGAGTTTGTTGTTGTTTTTCAATGTTGAGGTTGTTGTTGAATTTGGTGGTGTTTTTCAATGTTGAGGTTGTTGTTGTTTTTCAATGTTGAGGTTGTTGTTGAATTTGTTCGTGTTTTTCAATGTTGGGGTTGTTGTTGTTTTTCAATGTTGAGGTTGTTGTTGAATTTGTTGGTGTTTTTCTATGTTGAGGGTGTTGTTGAATTTGTTGGTGTTTTTCAATGATGAGGTTGTTGTTGTTTTTCAATGTTGAGGTTGCTGAATTTGTGGGTGTTTTTCAATCTTGAGTTTGTTGTTGAATTTGTTGGTGTTTTTCAATGTTGAGGTTGCTGTTGAATTTGTTGATGTTTTTCAATGTTGAGGTTGTTGTTATTTTTCAATGTTGAGGTTGTTGTTGAGTTTGTTGGTGTTTTTCAATGTTGAGGTTGTTGTTGAATTTGTTGGTGTTTTTCAATGTTGAGGTTGTTGTTGAATTTGTTTTTTTTTCAATGTTGAGGTTGTTGTTGTTTTTCAATGTTGAGGTTGTTGTTGAATTTGTTGGTGTTTTTTCAATTTTGAGGTTGTTGGTGTTGTTCAATGTTGAGGTTGATTTTGAATTTGAGGGTGTTTTTCAATGTCGAGGTTGTTGTTGAATTTGTTGGTGTTTTTCAATGATGAGGTTGTTGTTGTTTTTCAATGTTGAGGTTGTTGTTGAATTTGTTGGTGTTTTTCAATGTTGAGGTTGTTGCTGTTTTTCAATGTTGAGGTTGTTGTTGAATTTGTTGGTGCTTGTCAATGTTGAGGTTGTTGTTGTTTTTCAATGTTGAGGTTGTTGTTGAATTTGTTGGTGCTTTTCAATGTTGAGGTTGTTGTTGAATTTGTTGGTGTTTTTCAATGTTGAGGTTTTTGTTGTTTTTCAATGTTGAGGTTGTTGTTGAATTTGTTGGTGTTTTTCAATGTTGAGTTTGTTGTTGAATTTGTTGGTGTTTTTCAATGTTGAGGTTGTTGTTGAATTTGTTGGTGTTTTTCAATTTCGAGGTTGTTGTTGAATTTGTTAGTGTTTTTCAATGTTGAGGTTGTTGTTGAATTTGTTGGTGTTTTTCAATGTTGAGGTTGTTGTTGTTTTTCAATGTTGAGGTTGTTGTTGAATTTATTGGTGTTTTTCAATGTTTAGTTTGATGTTGTTTTTCAATGTTGAGGTTGTTGTTGAATTTGTTGGTGTTTTTCAATGTTGAGGTTGTTGTTGTTTTTCAATGTTGAGGTTGTTGTTGAATTTGTTGGTGTTTTTCAATGTTGAGGTTGTTGTTGTTTTTCAATGTTGAGGTTGTTGTTGAATTTGTTGGTGTTTTTCAATTTCGAGGTTGTTGAATTTGTTGGTGTTTTTCAATGTTGAAGTTGTTGTTGAATTTGTTGGTGTTTTTCAATGTTGAGGTTGTTGTTGTTTTTCAATGTTGAGGTTGTTGTTGAATTTGTTGGTGTTTTTCAATGTTGAGGTTGTTGTTGTTTTTCAACGCTGAGGTTGTTGTTGAATTTGTTGGTGTTTTTCAATGTTGAGGTTGTTGTTGAATTTGTTGGTGTTTTTCAATGTTCAGGTTGTTGTTGAATTTGTTGGTGTTTTTCAATGTTGAGGTTGTTGTTGTTTTTCAATGTTGAGGTTGTTGTTGAATTTGTTGGTGTTTTTCAATTTCGAGGTTGTTGTTGAATTTGTTTGTGTTTTTCAATGTTGAGGTTGTTGTTGTTTTTCAATGTTGAGGTTATTGTTGAATTTGTTGGTGTTTTTCAATGTTGAGGTTGTTGTTGTTTTTCAATGTTGAGGTTGTTGTTGAATTTGTTGGTGTTTTTCAATGTTGAGTTTGTTGTTGTTTTTCAATGTTGAGGTTGTTGTTGAATTTGGTGGTGTTTTTCAATGTTGAGGTTGTTGTTGTTTTTCAATGTTGAGGTTGTTGTTGAATTTGTTGGTGTTTTTCAATGTTGAGGTTGTTGTTGTTTTTCAATGTTGAGGTTGTTGTTGAATTTGTTGGTGTTTTTCAATGTTGAGGTTGTTGTTGTTTTTCAATGTTGAGGTTGTTGTTGAATTTGTTGGTGTTTTTCAATGTTGAGGTTGTTGTTGAATTTGTTGGTGTTTTTCAATGTTGAGGTTGTTGTTGAATTTGTTGGTGTTTTTCAATGTTGAGGTTGTTGTTGTTTTTCAATGTTGAGGTTGTTGTTGAATTTGTTGGTGTTTTTCAATTTCGAGGTTGTTGTTGAATTTGTTTGTGTTTTTCAATGTTGAGGTTGTTGTTGTTTTTCAATGTTGAGGTTATTGTTGAATTTGTTGGTGTTTTTCAATGTTGAGGTTGTTGTTGTTTTTCAATGTTGAGGTTGTTGTTGAATTTGTTGGTGTTTTTCAATGTTGAGTTTGTTGTTGTTTTTCAATGTTGAGGTTGTTGTTGAATTTGGTGGTGTTTTTCAATGTTGAGGTTGTTGTTGTTTTTCAATGTTGAGGTTGTTGTTGAATTTGTTGGTGTTTTTCAATGTTGAGGTTGTTGTTGTTTTTCAATGTTGAGGTTGTTGTTGAATTTGTTGGTGTTTTTCAATTTCGAGGTTGTTGAATTTGTTGGTGTTTTTCAATGTTGAAGTTGTTGTTGAATTTGTTCGTGTTTTTCAATGTTGAGGTTGTTGTTGTTTTTCAATGTTGAGTTTGTTGTTGAATTTGTTGGTGTTTTTCAATGTTGAGGTTGTTGTTGTTTTTCAACGCTGAGGTTGTTGTTGAATTTGTTGGTGTTTTTCAATGTTGAGGTTGTTGTTGAATTTGTTTGTGTTTTTCAATGTTGAGGTTGTTGTTGTTTTTCAATGTTGAGGTTGTTGTTGAATTTGTTGGTGTTTTTCAATGTTGAGGTTGTTGTTGAATTTGTTGGTCTTTTTCAATGTTGAGGTTGTTGTTGTTTTTGAATGTTTGGGTAGTTGTTGAATTTGTTGGTGTTTTTCAACGTTGAGGTTGTTGTAGTTTTTCAATGTTGAGGTTGTTGTTGAATTTGTTGGTGTTTTTCAATGTTGAAGTTGTTGTTGAATTTGTTGGTGTTTTTCAATGTTGAGGTTGTTGTTGTTTTTCAATGTTGAGGTTGTTGTTGAATTTGTTGGTGTTTTTCAATGTTGAGTTTATTGTTGTTCTTCAATGTTGAGGTTGTTGTTGAATTTGTTGGTGTTTTTCAATGTTGAGGTTGTTGTTGTTTTTCAATGTTGAGGTTGTTGTTGAATTTGTTGGTGTTTTTCAATGTTGAAATTGTTGGTGTTTTTCAATGTTGCGGTTTTTGTTGAATTTGTTGGTGTTTTTCAATGTTGAGGTTGTTGTTGAATTTGTTGGTGTTTTTCAATGATGATGTTGTTGTTGTTTTTCAATGTTGAGGTTGTTGTTGAATTTGTTGGTGTTTTTTCAATTTTGAGGTTGATGGTGTTTTTCAATGTTGAGATTGACTTTGAATTTGAGGGTGTTTTTCAATGTCGAGGTTGTTGTTGAATTTGTTGGTGTTTTTCAATGTTGAGGTTGTTGTTGTTTTTCAATGTTGAGGTTGTTGTTGAATTTGTTGGTGTTTTTCAATGTTGAGATTGTTGCTGTTTTTCAATGTTGAGTTTGTTGTTGAATGTGTTGGTGTTTTTAAATGTTGAGGTTGTTGTTGAATTTGCTGGTGTTTTGCAATGTTGAGGTTGTTGTTGTTTTTCAATGTTGAGGTTGTTGTTGAATTTGTTGGTGTTTTTGAATGTTGAGGTTGTTGTTGTTTTTCAATGTTGAGGTTGTTGTTGTATTTGTTGGTGTTTTTCAATTTCGAGGTTGTTGTTGAATTTGTTGGTGTTTTTCAATGTTGAAGTTGTTGTTGAATTTGTTGGTGTTTTTCAATGTTGAGGTTGTTGTTGTTTTTCAATGTTGAGGTTGTTGTTGAATTTGTTGGTGTTTTTCAATGTTGAGGTTGTTGTTGTTTTTCAATGCTGAGGTTGTTGTTGAATTTGTTGGTGTTTTTCAATGTTGAGGTTGTTTTTGAATTTGTTGGTGTTTTTCAATGTTGAGGTTGTTGTTGTTTTTCAATGTTGAGGTTGTTGTTGAATTTGTTGGTGTTTTTCAATGTTGAGGTTGTTGTTGTTTTTCAATGCTGAGGTTGTTGTTGAATTTGTTGGTGTTTTTCAATGTTGAGGTTGTTGTTGAATTTGTTGGTGTTTTTCAATGTTGAGGTTGTTGTTGTTTTTCAATGTTGAGGTTGTTGTTGAATTTCTTGGTGTTTTTCAATGTTTAGGTTGTTGTTGTTTTTCAAAGTTGAGGTTGTTGTTGAATTTGTTGGTGTTTTTCAATGTTGAGGTTGTTGTTGAATTTGTTGGTGTTTTTCAATGTTGAGGTTGTTGTTGTTTTTCAATGTTGAGGTTGTTTTTGAATTTGTTGGTGTTTTTCAATGTTGAGGTTGTTGTTGTTTGTCATTTTGAGGTTGTTGTTGAATTTGTTGGTGTTTTTCAATGTTGAGGTTGTTGTTGTTTTTCAATGTTGAGGTTGTTGTTGAATTTGTTGGTGCTTTTCAATTTTGAGGTTGTTGTTGAATTTGTTGGTGTTTTTCAATGTTGAGGTTGTTGTTGTTTTTCAATGTTGAGGTTGTTGTTGAATTTGTTGGTGTTTTTCAATGTTGAGTTTGTCGTTGAATTTGTTGGTGTTTTTCAATTTCGAGGTTGTTGTTGAATTTGTTAGTGTTTTTCAATGTTGAGGTTGTTGTTGAATTTGTTGGTGTTTTTCAATGTTGAGGTTGTTGTTGTTTTTCAATGTTGAGGTTGTTGTTGAATTTATTGGTGTTTTTCAATGTTTAGTTTGTTGTTGTTTTTCAATGTTGAGGTTGTTGTTGAATTTGTTGGTGTTTTTCAATGTTGAGGTTGTTGTTGTTTTTCAATGTTGAGGTTGTTGTTGAATTTGTTGGTGTTTTTCAATGTTGAGGTTGTTGTTGTTTTTCAATGTTGAGGTTGTTGTTGAATTTGTTGGTGTTTTTCAATTTCGAGGTTGTTGAATTTGTTGGTGTTTTTCAATGTTGAAGTTGTTGTTGAATTTGTTGGTGTTTTTCAATGTTGAGGTTGTTGTTGTTTTTCAATGTTGAGGTTGTTGTTGAATTTGTTGGTGTTTTTCAATGTTGAGGTTGTTGTTGTTTTTCAACGCTGAGGTTGTTGTTGAATTTGTTGGTGTTTTTCAATGTTGAGGTTGTTGTTGAATTTGTTGGTGTTTTTCAATGTTGAGGTTGTTGTTGAATTTGTTGGTGTTTTTCAATGTTGAGGTTGTTGTTGTTTTTCAATGTTGAGGTTGTTGTTGAATTTGTTGGTGTTTTTCAATTTCGAGGTTGTTGTTGAATTTGTTTGTGTTTTTCAATGTTGAGGTTGTTGTTGTTTTTCAATGTTGAGGTTATTGTTGAATTTGTTGGTGTTTTTCAATGTTGAGGTTGTTGTTGTTTTTCAATGTTGAGGTTGTTGTTGAATTTGTTGGTGTTTTTCAATGTTGAGTTTGTTGTTGTTTTTCAATGTTGAGGTTGTTGTTGAATTTGGTGGTGTTTTTCAATGTTGAGGTTGTTGTTGTTTTTCAATGTTGAGGTTGTTGTTGAATTTGTTCGTGTTTTTCAATGTTGGGGTTGTTGTTGAATTTGTTGGTGTTTTTCTATGTTGAGGGTGTTGTTGAATTTGTTGGTGTTTTTCAATGATGAGGTTGTTGTTGTTTTTCAATGTTGAGGTTGCTGAATTTGTGGGTGTTTTTCAATCTTGAGTTTGTTGTTGAATTTGTTGGTGTTTTTCAATGTTGAGGTTGCTGTTGAATTTGTTGATGTTTTTCAATGTTGAGGTTGTTGTTATTTTTCAATGTTGAGGTTGTTGTTGAGTTTGTTGGTGTTTTTCAATGTTGAGGTTGTTGTTGAATTTGTTGGTGTTTTTCAATGTTGAGGTTGTTGTTGAATTTGTTTTTTTTTCAATGATGAGGTTGTTGTTGTTTTTCAATGTTGAGGTTGTTGTTGAATTTGTTGGTGTTTTTTCAATTTTGAGGTTGTTGGTGTTGTTCAATGTTGAGGTTGATTTTGAATTTGAGGGTGTTTTTCAATGTCGAGGTTGTTGTTGAATTTGTTGGTGTTTTTCAATGTTGAGGTTGTTGTTGTTTTTCAATGTTGAGGTTGTTGTTGAATTTGTTGGTGTTTTTCAATGTTGAGGTTGTTGCTGTTTTTCAATGTTGAGGTTGTTGTTGAATTTGTTGGTGCTTGTCAATGTTGAGGTTGTTGTTGTTTTTCAATGTTGAGGTTGTTGTTGAATTTGTTGGTGCTTTTCAATGTTGAGGTTGTTGTTGAATTTGTTGGTGTTTTTCAATGTTGAGGTTTTTGTTGTTTTTCAATGTTGAGGTTGTTGTTGAATTTGTTGGTGTTTTTCAATGTTGAGTTTGTTGTTGAATTTGTTGGTGTTTTTCAATGTTGAGGTTGTTGTTGAATTTGTTGGTGTTTTTCAATTTCGAGGTTGTTGTTGAATTTGTTAGTGTTTTTCAATGTTGAGGTTGTTGTTGAATTTGTTGGTGTTTTTCAATGTTGAGGTTGTTGTTGTTTTTCAATGTTGAGGTTGTTGTTGAATTTATTGGTGTTTTTCAATGTTTAGTTTGATGTTGTTTTTCAATGTTGAGGTTGTTGTTGAATTTGTTGGTGTTTTTCAATGTTGAGGTTGTTGTTGTTTTTCAATGTTGAGGTTGTTGTTGAATTTGTTGGTGTTTTTCAATGTTGAGGTTGTTGTTGTTTTTCAATGTTGAGGTTGTTGTTGAATTTGTTGGTGTTTTTCAATTTCGAGGTTGTTGAATTTGTTGGTGTTTTTCAATGTTGAAGTTGTTGTTGAATTTGTTGGTGTTTTTCAATGTTGAGGTTGTTGTTGTTTTTCAATGTTGAGGTTGTTGTTGAATTTGTTGGTGTTTTTCAATGTTGAGGTTGTTGTTGTTTTTCAACGCTGAGGTTGTTGTTGAATTTGTTGGTGTTTTTCAATGTTGAGGTTGTTGTTGAATTTGTTGGTGTTTTTCAATGTTCAGGTTGTTGTTGAATTTGTTGGTATTTTTCAATGTTGAGGTTGTTGTTGTTTTTCAATGTTGAGGTTGTTGTTGAATTTGTTGGTGTTTTTCAATTTCGAGGTTGTTGTTGAATTTGTTTGTGTTTTTCAATGTTGAGGTTGTTGTTGTTTTTCAATGTTGAGGTTATTGTTGAATTTGTTGGTGTTTTTCAATGTTGAGGTTGTTGTTGTTTTTCAATGTTGAGGTTGTTGTTGAATTTGTTGGTGTTTTTCAATGTTGAGTTTGTTGTTGTTTTTCAATGTTGAGGTTGTTGTTGAATTTGGTGGTGTTTTTCAATGTTGAGGTTGTTGTTGTTTTTCAATGTTGAGGTTGTTGTTGAATTTGTTGGTGTTTTTCAATGTTGAGGTTGTTGTTGTTTTTCAATGTTGAGGTTGTTGTTGAATTTGTTGGTGTTTTTCAATTTCGAGGTTGTTGAATTTGTTGGTGTTTTTCAATGTTGAAGTTGTTGTTGAATTTGTTGGTGTTTTTCAATGTTGAGGTTGTTGTTGTTTTTCAATGTTGAGTTTGTTGTTGAATTTGTTGGTGTTTTTCAATGTTGAGGTTGTTGTTGTTTTTCAACGCTGAGGTTGTTGTTGAATTTGTTGGTGTTTTTCAATGTTGAGGTTGTTGTTGAATTTGTTGGTGCTTTTCAATTTTGAGGTTGTTGTTGAATTTGTTGGTGTTTTTCAATGTTGAGGTTGTTGTTGTTTTTCAATGTTGAGGTTGTTGTTGAATTTGTTGGTGTTTTTCAATGTTGAGTTTGTCGTTGAATTTGTTGGTGTTTTTCAATTTCGAGGTTGTTGTTGAATTTGTTAGTGTTTTTCAATGTTGAGGTTGTTGTTGAATTTGTTGGTGTTTTTCAATGTTGAGGTTGTTGTTGTTTTTCAATGTTGAGGTTGTTGTTGAATTTATTGGTGTTTTTCAATGTTTAGTTTGTTGTTGTTTTTCAATGTTGAGGTTGTTGTTGAATTTGTTGGTGTTTTTCAATGTTGAGGTTGTTGTTGTTTTTCAATGTTGAGGTTGTTGTTGAATTTGTTGGTGTTTTTCAATGTTGAGGTTGTTGTTGTTTTTCAATGTTGAGGTTGTTGTTGAATTTGTTGGTGTTTTTCAATTTCGAGGTTGTTGAATTTGTTGGTGTTTTTCAATGTTGAAGTTGTTGTTGAATTTGTTGGTGTTTTTCAATGTTGAGGTTGTTGTTGTTTTTCAATGTTGAGGTTGTTGTTGAATTTGTTGGTGTTTTTCAATGTTGAGGTTGTTGTTGTTTTTCAACGCTGAGGTTGTTGTTGAATTTGTTGGTGTTTTTCAATGTTGAGGTTGTTGGTGAATTTGTTGGTGTTTTTCAATGTTGAGGTTGTTGTTGAATTTGTTGGTGTTTTTCAATGTTGAGGTTGTTGTTGTTTTTCAATGTTGAGGTTGTTGTTGAATTTGTTGGTGTTTTTCAATTTCGAGGTTGTTGTTGAATTTGTTTGTGTTTTTCAATGTTGAGGTTGTTGTTGTTTTTCAATGTTGAGGTTATTGTTGAATTTGTTGGTGTTTTTCAATGTTGAGGTTGTTGTTGTTTTTCAATGTTGAGGTTGTTGTTGAATTTGTTGGTGTTTTTCAATGTTGAGTTTGTTGTTGTTTTTCAATGTTGAGGTTGTTGTTGAATTTGGTGGTGTTTTTCAATGTTGAGGTTGTTGTTGTTTTTCAATGTTGAGGTTGTTGTTGAATTTGTTGGTGTTTTTCAATGTTGAGGTTGTTGTTGTTTTTCAAAGTTGAGGTTGTTGTTGAATTTGTTGGTGTTTTTCAATTTCGAGGTTGTTGAATTTGTTGGTGTTTTTCAATGTTGAAGTTGTTGTTGAATTTGTTCGTGTTTTTCAATGTTGAGGTTGTTGTTGTTTTTCAATGTTGAGTTTGTTGTTGAATTTGTTGGTGTTTTTCAATGTTGAGGTTGTTGTTGTTTTTCAACGCTGAGGTTGTTGTTGAATTTGTTGGTGTTTTTCAATGTTGAGGTTGTTGTTGAATTTGTTGGTGTTTTTCAATGTTGAGGTTGTTGTTGTTTTTCAATGTTGAGGTTGTTGTTGAATTTGTTGGTGTTTTTCAATGTTGAGTTTATTGTTGTTCTTCAATGTTGAGGTTGTTGTTGAATTTGTTGGTGTTTTTCAATGTTGAGGTTGTTGTTGTTTTTCAATGTTGAGGTTGTTGTTGAATTTGTTGGTGTTTTTCAATGTTGAAATTGTTGGTGTTTTTCAATGTTGCGGTTTTTGTTGAATTTGTTGGTGTTTTTCAATGTTGAGGTTGTTGTTGAATTTGTTGGTGTTTTTCAATGATGATGTTGTTGTTGTTTTTCAATGTTGAGGTTGTTGTTGAATTTGTTGGTGTTTTTTCAATTTTGAGGTTGATGGTGTTTTTCAATGTTGAGATTGACTTTGAATTTGAGGGTGTTTTTCAATGTCGAGGTTGTTGTTGAATTTGTTGGTGTTTTTCAATGTTGAGGTTGTTGTTGTTTTTCAATGTTGAGGTTGTTGTTGAATTTGTTGGTGTTTTTCAATGTTGAGATTGTTGCTGTTTTTCAATGTTGAGTTTGTTGTTGAATGTGTTGGTGTTTTTAAATGTTGAGGTTGTTGTTGAATTTGCTGGTGTTTTGCAATGTTGAGGTTGTTGTTGTTTTTCAATGTTGAGGTTGTTGTTGAATTTGTTGGTGTTTTTGAATGTTGAGGTTGTTGTTGTTTTTCAATGTTGAGGTTGTTGTTGTATTTGTTGGTGTTTTTCAATTTCGAGGTTGTTGTTGAATTTGTTGGTGTTTTTCAATGTTGAAGTTGTTGTTGAATTTGTTGGTGTTTTTCAATGTTGAGGTTGTTGTTGTTTTTCAATGTTGAGGTTGTTGTTGAATTTGTTGGTGTTTTTCAATGTTGAGGTTGTTGTTGTTTTTCAATGCTGAGGTTGTTGTTGAATTTGTTGGTGTTTTTCAATGTTGAGGTTGTTTTTGAATTTGTTGGTGTTTTTCAATGTTGAGGTTGTTGTTGTTTTTCAATGTTGAGGTTGTTGTTGAATTTGTTGGTGTTTTTCAATGTTGAGGTTGTTGTTGTTTTTCAATGCTGAGGTTGTTGTTGAATTTGTTGGTGTTTTTCAATGTTGAGGTTGTTGTTGAATTTGTTGGTGTTTTTCAATGTTGAGGTTGCTGTTGTTTTTCAATGTTGAGGTTGTTGTTGAATTTCTTGGTGTTTTTCAATGTTTAGGTTGTTGTTGTTTTTCAAAGTTGAGGTTGTTGTTGAATTTGTTGGTGTTTTTCAATGTTGAGGTTGTTGTTGAATTTGTTGGTGTTTTTCAATGTTGAGGTTGTTGTTGTTTTTCAATGTTGAGGTTGTTTTTGAATTTGTTGGTGTTTTTCAATGTTGAGGTTGTTGTTGTTTGTCATTTTGAGGTTGTTGTTGAATTTGTTGGTGTTTTTCAATGTTGAGGTTGTTGTTGTTTTTCAATGTTGAGGTTGTTGTTGAATTTGTTGGTGCTTTTCAATTTTGAGGTTGTTGTTGAATTTGTTGGTGTTTTTCAATGTTGAGGTTGTTGTTGTTTTTCAATGTTGAGGTTGTTGTTGAATTTGTTGGTGTTTTTCAATGTTGAGTTTGTCGTTGAATTTGTTGGTGTTTTTCAATTTCGAGGTTGTTGTTGAATTTGTTAGTGTTTTTCAATGTTGAGGTTGTTGTTGAATTTGTTGGTGTTTTTCAATGTTGAGGTTGTTGTTGTTTTTCAATGTTGAGGTTGTTGTTGAATTTGTTGGTGTTTTTCAATGTTTAGTTTGTTGTTGTTTTTCAATGTTGAGGTTGTTGTTGAATTTGTTGGTGTTTTTCAATGTTGAGGTTGTTGTTGTTTTTCAATGTTGAGGTTGTTGTTGAATTTGTTGGTGTTTTTCAATGTTGAGGTTGTTGTTGTTTTTCAATGTTGAGGTTGTTGTTGAATTTGTTGGTGTTTTTCAATTTCGAGGTTGTTGAATTTGTTGGTGTTTTTCAATGTTGAAGTTGTTGTTGAATTTGTTGGTGTTTTTCAATGTTGAGGTTGTTGTTGTTTTTCAATGTTGAGGTTGTTGTTGAATTTGTTGGTGTTTTTCAATGTTGAGGTTGTTGTTGTTTTTCAACGCTGAGGTTGTTGTTGAATTTGTTGGTGTTTTTCAATGTTGAGGTTGTTGTTGAATTTGTTGGTGTTTTTCAATGTTGAGGTTGTTGTTGAATTTGTTGGTGTTTTTCAATGTTGAGGTTGTTGTTGTTTTTCAATGTTGAGGTTGTTGTTGAATTTGTTGGTGTTTTTCAATTTCGAGGTTGTTGTTGAATTTGTTTGTGTTTTTCAATGTTGAGGTTGTTGTTGTTTTCAATGTTGAGGTTATTGTTGAATTTGTTGGTGTTTTTCAATGTTGAGGTTGTTGTTGTTTTTCAATGTTGAGGTTGTTGTTGAATTTGTTGGTGTTTTTCAATGTTGAGTTTGTTGTTGTTTTTCAATGTTGAGGTTGTTGTTGAATTTGGTGGTGTTTTTCAATGTTGAGGTTGTTGTTGTTTTTCAATGTTGAGGTTGTTGTTGAATTTGTTCGTGTTTTTCAATGTTGGGGTTGTTGTTGTTTTTCAATGTTGAGGTTGTTGTTGAATTTGTTGGTGTTTTTCTATGTTGAGGGTGTTGTTGAATTTGTTGGTGTTTTTCAATGATGAGGTTGTTGTTGTTTTTCAATGTTGAGGTTGCTGAATTTGTGGGTGTTTTTCAATCTTGAGTTTGTTGTTGAATTTGTTGGTGTTTTTCAATGTTGAGGTTGCTGTTGAATTTGTTGATGTTTTTCAATGTTGAGGTTGTTGTTATTTTTCAATGTTGAGGTTGTTGTTGAGTTTGTTGGTGTTTTTCAATGTTGAGGTTGTTGTTGAATTTGTTGGTGTTTTTCAATGTTGAGGTTGTTGTTGAATTTGTTTTTTTTTCAATGTTGAGGTTGTTGTTGTTTTTCAATGTTGAGGTTGTTGTTGAATTTGTTGGTGTTTTTTCAATTTTGAGGTTGTTGGTGTTGTTCAATGTTGAGGTTGATTTTGAATTTGAGGGTGTTTTTCAATGTCGAGGTTGTTGTTGAATTTGTTGGTGTTTTTCAATGTTGAGGTTGTTGTTGTTTTTCAATGTTGAGGTTGTTGTTGAATTTGTTGGTGTTTTTCAATGTTGAGGTTGATGCTGTTTTTCAATGTTGAGGTTGTTGTTGAATTTGTTGGTGCTTGTCAATGTTGAGGTTGTTGTTGTTTTTCAATGTTGAGGTTGTTGTTGAATTTGTTGGTGCTTTTCAATGTTGAGGTTGTTGTTGAATTTGTTGGTGTTTTTCAATGTTGAGGTTTTTGTTGTTTTTCAATGTTGAGGTTGTTGTTGAATTTGTTGGTGTTTTTCAATGTTGAGTTTGTTGTTGAATTTGTTGGTGTTTTTCAATGTTGAGGTTGTTGTTGAATTTGTTGGTGTTTTTCAATTTCGAGGTTGTTGTTGAATTTGTTAGTGTTTTTCAATGTTGAGGTTGTTGTTGAATTTGTTGGTGTTTTTCAATGTTGAGGTTGTTGTTGTTTTTCAATGTTGAGGTTGTTGTTGAATTTATTGGTGTTTTTCAATGTTTAGTTTGTTGTTGTTTTTCAATGTTGAGGTTGTTGTTGAATTTGTTGGTGTTTTTCAATGTTGAGGTTGTTGTTGTTTTTCAATGTTGAGGTTGTTGTTGAATTTGTTGGTGTTTTTCAATGTTGAGGTTGTTGTTGTTTTTCAATGTTGAGGTTGTTGTTGAATTTGTTGGTGTTTTTCAATTTCGAGGTTGTTGAATTTGTTGGTGTTTTTCAATGTTGAAGTTGTTGTTGAATTTGTTGGTGTTTTTCAATGTTGAGGTTGTTGTTGTTTTTCAATGTTGAGGTTGTTGTTGAATTTGTTGGTGTTTTTCAATGTTGAGGTTGTTGTTGTTTTTCAACGCTGAGGTTGTTGTTGAATTTGTTGGTGTTTTTCAATGTTGAGGTTGTTGTTGAATTTGTTGGTGTTTTTCAATGTTCAGGTTGTTGTTGAATTTGTTGGTGTTTTTCAATGTTGAGGTTGTTGTTGTTTTTCAATGTTGAGGTTGTTGTTGAATTTGTTGGTGTTTTTCAATTTCGAGGTTGTTGTTGAATTTGTTTGTGTTTTTCAATGTTGAGGTTGTTGTTGTTTTTCAATGTTGAGGTTATTGTTGAATTTGTTGGTGTTTTTCAATGTTGAGGTTGTTGTTGTTTTTCAATGTTGAGGTTGTTGTTGAATTTGTTGGTGTTTTTCAATGTTGAGTTTGTTGTTGTTTTTCAATGTTGAGGTTGTTGTTGAATTTGGTGGTGTTTTTCAATGTTGAGGTTGTTGTTGTTTTTCAATGTTGAGGTTGTTGTTGAATTTGTTGGTGTTTTTCAATGTTGAGGTTGTTGTTGTTTTTCAATGTTGAGGTTGTTGTTGAATTTGTTGGTGTTTTTCAATTTCGAGGTTGTTGAATTTGTTGGTGTTTTTCAATGTTGAAGTTGTTGTTGAATTTGTTGGTGTTTTTCAATGTTGAGGTTGTTGTTGTTTTTCAATGTTGAGTTTGTTGTTGAATTTGTTGGTGTTTTTCAATGTTGAGGTTGCTGTTGTTTTTCAACGCTGAGGTTGTTGTTGAATTTGTTGGTGTTTTTCAATGTTGAGGTTGTTGTTGAATTTGTTGGTGTTTTTCAATGTTGAGGTTGTTGTTGTTTTTCAATGTTGAGGTTGTTGTTGAATTTGTTGGTGTTTTTCAATGTTGAGGTTGTTGTTGAATTTGTTGGTGTTTTTCAATGTTGAGGTTGTTGTTGTTTTTGAATGTTTGGGTAGTTGTTGAATTTGTTGGTGTTTTTCAACGTTGAGGTTGTTGTAGTTTTTCAATGTTGAGGTTGTTGTTGAATTTGTTGGTGTTTTTTCAATTTTGAGGTTGTTGGTGTTGTTCAATGTTGAGGTTGATTTTGAATTTGAGGGTGTTTTTCAATGTCGAGGTTGTTGTTGAATTTGTTGGTGTTTTTCAATGTTGAGGTTGTTGTTGTTTTTCAATGTTGAGGTTGTTGTTGAATTTGTTGGTGTTTTTCAATGTTGAGGTTGTTGCTGTTTTTCAATGTTGAGGTTGTTGTTGAATTTGTTGGTGCTTGTCAATGTTGAGGTTGTTGTTGTTTTTCAATGTTGAGGTTGTTGTTGAATTTGTTGGTGCTTTTCAATGTTGAGGTTGTTGTTGAATTTGTTGGTGTTTTTCAATGTTGAGGTTTTTGTTGTTTTTCAATGTTGAGGTTGTTGTTGAATTTGTTGGTGTTTTTCAATGTTGAGTTTGTTGTTGAATTTGTTGGTGTTTTTCAATGTTGAGGTTGTTGTTGAATTTGTTGGTGTTTTTCAATTTCGAGGTTGTTGTTGAATTTGTTAGTGTTTTTCAATGTTGAGGTTGTTGTTGAATTTGTTGGTGTTTTTCAATGTTGAGGTTGTTGTTGTTTTTCAATGTTGAGGTTGTTGTTGAATTTATTGGTGTTTTTCAATGTTTAGTTTGTTGTTGTTTTTCAATGTTGAGGTTGTTGTTGAATTTGTTGGTGTTTTTCAATGTTGAGGTTGTTGTTGTTTTTCAATGTTGAGGTTGTTGTTGAATTTGTTGGTGTTTTTCAATGTTGAGGTTGTTGTTGTTTTTCAATGTTGAGGTTGTTGTTGAATTTGTTGGTGTTTTTCAATTTCGAGGTTGTTGAATTTGTTGGTGTTTTTCAATGTTGAAGTTGTTGTTGAATTTGTTGGTGTTTTTCAATGTTGAGGTTGTTGTTGTTTTTCAATGTTGAGGTTGTTGTTGAATTTGTTGGTGTTTTTCAATGTTGAGGTTGTTGTTGTTTTTCAACGCTGAGGTTGTTGTTGAATTTGTTGGTGTTTTTCAATGTTGAGGTTGTTGTTGAATTTGTTGGTGTTTTTCAATGTTGAGGTTGTTGTTGAATTTGTTGGTGTTTTTCAATGTTGAGGTTGTTGTTGTTTTTCAATGTTGAGGTTGTTGTTGAATTTGTTGGTGTTTTTCAATTTCGAGGTTGTTGTTGAATTTGTTTGTGTTTTTCAATGTTGAGGTTGTTGTTGTTTTTCAATGTTGAGGTTGTTGTTGAATTTGTTGGTGCTTTTCAATGTTGAGGTTGTTGTTGAATTTGTTGGTGTTTTTCAATGTTGAGGTTTTTGTTGTTTTTCAATGTTGAGGTTGTTGTTGAATTTGTTGGTGTTTTTCAATGTTGAGTTTGTTGTTGAATTTGTTGGTGTTTTTCAATGTTGAGGTTGTTGTTGAATTTGTTGGTGTTTTTCAATTTCGAGGTTGTTGTTGAATTTGTTAGTGTTTTTCAATGTTGAGGTTGTTGTTGAATTTGTTGGTGTTTTTCAATGTTGAGGTTGTTGTTGTTTTTCAATGTTGAGGTTGTTGTTGAATTTATTGGTGTTTTTCAATGTTTAGTTTGTTGTTGTTTTTCAATGTTGAGGTTGTTGTTGAATTTGTTGGTGTTTTTCAATGTTGAGGTTGTTGTTGTTTTTCAATGTTGAGGTTGTTGTTGAATTTGTTGGTGTTTTTCAATGTTGAGGTTGTTGTTGTTTTTCAATGTTGAGGTTGTTGTTGAATTTGTTGGTGTTTTTCAATTTCGAGGTTGTTGAATTTGTTGGTGTTTTTCAATGTTGAAGTTGTTGTTGAATTTGTTGGTGTTTTTCAATGTTGAGGTTGTTGTTGTTTTTCAATGTTGAGGTTGTTGTTGAATTTGTTGGTGTTTTTCAATGTTGAGGTTGTTGTTGTTTTTCAACGCTGAGGTTGTTGTTGAATTTGTTGGTGTTTTTCAATGTTGAGGTTGTTGTTGAATTTGTTGGTGTTTTTCAATGTTCAGGTTGTTGTTGAATTTGTTGGTGTTTTTCAATGTTGAGGTTGTTGTTGTTTTTCAATGTTGAGGTTGTTGTTGAATTTGTTGGTGTTTTTCAATTTCGAGGTTGTTGTTGAATTTGTTTGTGTTTTTCAATGTTGAGGTTGTTGTTGTTTTTCAATGTTGAGGTTATTGTTGAATTTGTTGGTGTTTTTCAATGTTGAGGTTGTTGTTGTTTTTCAATGTTGAGGTTGTTGTTGAATTTGTTGGTGTTTTTCAATGTTGAGTTTGTTGTTGTTTTTCAATGTTGAGGTTGTTGTTGAATTTGGTGGTGTTTTTCAATGTTGAGGTTGTTGTTGTTTTTCAATGTTGAGGTTGTTGTTGAATTTGTTGGTGTTTTTCAATGTTGAGGTTGTTGTTGTTTTTCAATGTTGAGGTTGTTGTTGAATTTGTTGGTGTTTTTCAATTTCGAGGTTGTTGAATTTGTTGGTGTTTTTCAATGTTGAAGTTGTTGTTGAATTTGTTGGTGTTTTTCAATGTTGAGGTTGTTGTTGTTTTTCAATGTTGAGTTTGTTGTTGAATTTGTTGGTGTTTTTCAATGTTGAGGTTGCTGTTGTTTTTCAACGCTGAGGTTGTTGTTGAATTTGTTGGTGTTTTTCAATGTTGAGGTTGTTGTTGAATTTGTTGGTGTTTTTCAATGTTGAGGTTGTTGTTGTTTTTCAATGTTGAGGTTGTTGTTGAATTTGTTGGTGTTTTTCAATGTTGAGGTTGTTGTTGAATTTGTTGGTGTTTTTCAATGTTGAGGTTGTTGTTGTTTTTGAATGTTTGGGTAGTTGTTGAATTTGTTGGTGTTTTTCAACGTTGAGGTTGTTGTAGTTTTTCAATGTTGAGGTTGTTGTTGAATTTGTTGGTGTTTTTTCAATTTTGAGGTTGTTGGTGTTGTTCAATGTTGAGGTTGATTTTGAATTTGAGGGTGTTTTTCAATGTCGAGGTTGTTGTTGAATTTGTTGGTGTTTTTCAATGTTGAGGTTGTTGTTGTTTTTCAATGTTGAGGTTGTTGTTGAATTTGTTGGTGTTTTTCAATGTTGAGGTTGTTGCTGTTTTTCAATGTTGAGGTTGTTGTTGAATTTGTTGGTGCTTGTCAATGTTGAGGTTGTTGTTGTTTTTCAATGTTGAGGTTGTTGTTGAATTTGTTGGTGCTTTTCAATGTTGAGGTTGTTGTTGAATTTGTTGGTGTTTTTCAATGTTGAGGTTTTTGTTGTTTTTCAATGTTGAGGTTGTTGTTGAATTTGTTGGTGTTTTTCAATGTTGAGTTTGTTGTTGAATTTGTTGGTGTTTTTCAATGTTGAGGTTGTTGTTGAATTTGTTGGTGTTTTTCAATTTCGAGGTTGTTGTTGAATTTGTTAGTGTTTTTCAATGTTGAGGTTGTTGTTGAATTTGTTGGTGTTTTTCAATGTTGAGGTTGTTGTTGTTTTTCAATGTTGAGGTTGTTGTTGAATTTATTGGTGTTTTTCAATGTTTAGTTTGTTGTTGTTTTTCAATGTTGAGGTTGTTGTTGAATTTGTTGGTGTTTTTCAATGTTGAGGTTGTTGTTGTTTTTCAATGTTGAGGTTGTTGTTGAATTTGTTGGTGTTTTTCAATGTTGAGGTTGTTGTTGTTTTTCAATGTTGAGGTTGTTGTTGAATTTGTTGGTGTTTTTCAATTTCGAGGTTGTTGAATTTGTTGGTGTTTTTCAATGTTGAAGTTGTTGTTGAATTTGTTGGTGTTTTTCAATGTTGAGGTTGTTGTTGTTTTTCAATGTTGAGGTTGTTGTTGAATTTGTTGGTGTTTTTCAATGTTGAGGTTGTTGTTGTTTTTCAACGCTGAGGTTGTTGTTGAATTTGTTGGTGTTTTTCAATGTTGAGGTTGTTGTTGAATTTGTTGGTGTTTTTCAATGTTGAGGTTGTTGTTGAATTTGTTGGTGTTTTTCAATGTTGAGGTTGTTGTTGTTTTTCAATGTTGAGGTTGTTGTTGAATTTGTTGGTGTTTTTCAATTTCGAGGTTGTTGTTGAATTTGTTTGTGTTTTTCAATGTTGAGGTTGTTGTTGTTTTTCAATGTTGAGGTTATTGTTGAATTTGTTGGTGTTTTTCAATGTTGAGGTTGTTGTTGTTTTTCAATGTTGAGGTTGTTGTTGAATTTGTTGGTGTTTTTCAATGTTGAGTTTGTTGTTGTTTTTCAATGTTGAGGTTGTTGTTGAATTTGGTGGTGTTTTTCAATGTTGAGGTTGTTGTTGTTTTTCAATGTTGAGGTTGTTGTTGAATTTGTTGGTGTTTTTCAATGTTGAGGTTGTTGGTGTTTTTCAATGTTGAGGTTGTTGTTGAATTTGTTGGTGTTTTTCAATTTCGAGGTTGTTGAATTTGTTGGTGTTTTTCAATGTTGAAGTTGTTGTTGAATTTGTTGGTGTTTTTCAATGTTGAGGTTGTTGTTGTTTTTCAATGTTGAGTTTGTTGTTGAATTTGTTGGTGTTTTTCAATGTTGAGGTTGTTGTTGTTTTTCAACGCTGAGGTTGTTGTTGAATTTGTTGGTGTTTTTCAATGTTGAGGTTGTTGTTGAATTTGTTGGTGTTTTTCAATGTTGAGGTTGTTGTTGTTTTTCAATGTTGAGGTTGTTGTTGAATTTGTTGGTGTTTTTCAATGTTGAGGTTGTTGTTGAATTTGTTGGTGTTTTTCAATGTTGAGGTTGTTGTTATTTTTGAATGTTTGGGTAGTTGTTGAATTTGTTGGTGTTTTTCAACGTTGAGGTTGTTGTAGTTTTTCAATGTTGAGGTTGTTGTTGAATTTGTTGGTGTTTTTCAATGTTGAAGTTGTTGTTGAATTTGTTGGTGTTTTTCAATGTTGAGGTTGTTGTTGTTTTTCAATGTTGAGGTTGTTGTTGAATTTGTTGGTGTTTTTCAATGTTGAGTTTATTGTTGTTCTTCAATGTTGAGGTTGTTGTTGAATTTGTTGGTGTTTTTCAATGTTGAGGTTGTTGTTGTTTTTCAATGTTGAGGTTGTTGTTGAATTTGTTGGTGTTTTTCAATGTTGAAATTGTTGGTGTTTTTCAATGTTGCGGTTGTTGTTGAATTTGTTGGTGTTTTTCAATGTTGAGGTTGTTGTTGAATTTGTTGGTGTTTTTCAATGATGATGTTGTTGTTGTTTTTCAATGTTGAGGTTGTTGTTGAATTTGTTGGTGTTTTTTCAATTTTGAGGTTGATGGTGTTTTTCAATGTTGAGATTGACTTTGAATTTGAGGGTGTTTTTCAATGTCGAGGTTGTTGTTGAATTTGCTGGTGTTTTTCAATGTTGAGGTTGTTGTTGTTTTTCAATGTTGAGGTTGTTGTTGAATTTGTTGGTGTTTTTCAATGTTGAGATTGTTGCTGTTTTTCAATGTTGAGTTTGTTGTTGAATGTGTTGGTGTTTTTAAATGTTGAGGTTGTTGTTGAATTTGCTGGTGTTTTGCAATGTTGAGGTTGTTGTTGTTTTTCAGTGTTGAGGTTGTTGTTGAATTTGTTGGTGTTTTTGAATGTTGAGGTTGTTGTTGTTTTTCAATGTTGAGGTTGTTGTTGTATTTGTTGGTGTTTTTCAATTTCGAGGTTGTTGTTGAATTTGTTGGTGTTTTTCAATGTTGAAGTTGTTGTTGAATTTGTTGGTGTTTTTCAATGTTGAGGTTGTTGTTGTTTTTCAATGTTGAGGTTGTTGTTGAATTTGTTGGTGTTTTTCAATGTTGAGGTTGTTGTTGTTTTTCAATGCTGAGGTTGTTGTTGAATTTGTTGGTGTTTTTCAATGTTGAGGTTGTTTTTGAATTTGTTGGTGTTTTTCAATGTTGAGGTTGTTGTTGTTTTTCAATGTTGAGGTTGTTGTTGAATTTGTTGGTGTTTTTCAATGTTGAGGTTGTTGTTGTTTTTCAATGCTGAGGTTGTTGTTGAATTTGTTGGTGTTTTTCAATGTTGAGGTTGTTGTTGAATTTGTTGGTGTTTTTCAATGTTGAGGTTGTTGTTGTTTTTCAATGTTGAGGTTGTTGTTGAATTTCTTGGTGTTTTTCAATGTTTAGGTTGTTGTTGTTTTACAAAGTTGAGGTTGTTGTTGAATTTGTTGGTGTTTTTCAATGTTGAGGTTGTTGTTGAATTTGTTGGTGTTTTTCAATGTTGAGGTTGTTGTTGTTTTTCAATGTTGAGGTTGTTGTTGAATTTGTTGGTGTTTTTCAATGTTGAGGTTGTTGTTGTTTGTCATTTTGAGGTTGTTGTTGAATTTGTTGGTGTTTTTCAATGTTGAGGTTGTTGTTGTTTTTCAATGTTGAGGTTGTTGTTGAATTTGTTGGTGCTTTTCAATTTTGAGGTTGTTGTTGAATTTGTTGGTGTTTTTCAATGTTGAGGTTGTTGTTGTTTTTCAATGTTGAGGTTGTTGTTGAATTTGTTGGTGTTTTTCAATGTTGAGTTTGTCGTTGAATTTGTTGGTGTTTTTCAATTTCGAGGTTGTTGTTGAATTTGTTAGTGTTTTTCAATGTTGAGGTTGTTGTTGAATTTGTTGGTGTTTTTCAATGTTGAGGTTGTTGTTGTTTTTCAATGTTGAGGTTGTTGTTGAATTTATTGGTGTTTTTCAATGTTTAGTTTGTTGTTGTTTTTCAATGTTGAGGTTGTTCTTGAATTTGTTGGTGTTTTTCAATGTTGAGGTTGTTGTTGTTTTTCAATGTTGAGGTTGTTGTTGAATTTGTTGGTGTTTTTCAATGTTGAGGTTGTTGTTGTTTTTCAATGTTGAGGTTGTTGTTGAATTTGTTGGTGTTTTTCAATTTCGAGGTTGTTGAATTTGTTGGTGTTTTTCAATGTTGAAGTTGTTGTTGAATTTGTTGGTGTTTTTCAATGTTGAGGTTGTTGTTGTTTTTCAATGTTGAGGTTGTTGTTGAATTTGTTGGTGTTTTTCAATGTTGAGGTTGTTGTTGTTTTTCAACGCTGAGGTTGTTGTTGAATTTGTTGGTGTTTTTCAATGTTGAGGTTGTTGTTGAATTTGTTGGTGTTTTTCAATGTTGAGGTTGTTGTTGAATTTGTTGGTGTTTTTCAATGTTGAGGTTGTTGTTGTTTTTCAATGTTGAGGTTGTTGTTGAATTTGTTGGTGTTTTTCAATTTCGAGGTTGTTGTTGAATTTGTTTGTGTTTTTCAATGTTGAGGTTGTTGTTGTTTTTCAATGTTGAGGTTATTGTTGAATTTGTTGGTGTTTTTCAATGTTGAGGTTGTTGTTGTTTTTCAATGTTGAGGTTGTTGTTGAATTTGTTGGTGTTTTTCAATGTTGAGTTTGTTGTTGTTTTTCAATGTTGAGGTTGTTGTTGAATTTGGTGGTGTTTTTCAATGTTGAGGTTGTTGTTGTTTTTCAATGTTGAGGTTGTTGTTGAATTTGTTGGTGTTTTTCAATGTTGAGGTTGTTGTTGTTTTTCAATGTTGAGGTTGTTGTTGAATTTGTTGGTGTTTTTCTATGTTGAGGGGGTTGTTGAATTTGTTGGTGTTTTTCAATGATGAGGTTGTTGTTGTTTTTCAATGTTGAGGTTGCTGAATTTGTGGGTGTTTTTCAATCTTGAGTTTGTTGTTGAATTTGTTGGTGTTTTTCAATGTTGAGGTTGCTGTTGAATTTGTTGATGTTTTTCAATGTTGAGGTTGTTGTTATTTTTCAATGTTGAGGTTGTTGTTGAGTTTGTTGGTGTTTTTCAATGTTGAGGTTGTTGTTGAATTTGTTGGTGTTTTTCAATGTTGAGGTTGTTGTTGAATTTGTTTTTTTTTCAATGTTGAGGTTGTTGTTGTTTTTCAATGTTGAGGTTGTTGTTGAATTTGTTGGTGTTTTTTCAATTTTGAGGTTGTTGGTGTTGTTCAATGTTGAGGTTGATTTTGAATTTGAGGGTGTTTTTCAATGTCGAGGTTGTTGTTGAATTTGTTGGTGTTTTTCAATGTTGAGGTTGTTGTTGTTTTTCAATGTTGAGGTTGTTGTTGAATTTGTTGGTGTTTTTCAATGTTGAGGTTGTTGCTATTTTTCAATGTTGAGGTTGTTGTTGAATTTGTTGGTGTTTGTCAATGTTGAGGTTGTTGTTGTTTTTCAATGTTGAGGTTGTTGTTGAATTTGTTGGTGCTTTTCAATGTTGAGGTTGTTGTTGAATTTGTTGGTGTTTTTCAATGTTGAGGTTTTTGTTGTTTTTCAATGTTGAGGTTGTTGTTGAATTTGTTGGTGTTTTTCAATGTTGAGTTTGTTGTTGAATTTGTTGGTGTTTTTCAATGTTGAGGTTGTTGTTGAATTTGTTGGTGTTTTTCAATGTTGAGGTTGTTGTTGAATTTGTTGTTTTTTTTCAATGTTGAGGTTGTTGCTGTTTTTCAATGTTGAGGTTGTTGTTGAATTTGTTGGTGTTTTTCAATGTTGAGATTGTTGTTGTTTTTCAATGTTGAGGTTGTTGTTGAATTTGTTGGTGTTTTTAAATGTTGAGGTTGTTGTTGAATTTGTTGTTGTTTTTCAATGTTGAGGTTGTTGTTGTTTTTCAATGTTGAGGTTGTTGTTGAATTTGTTGGTGTTTTTCAATGTTGAGTTTGTTGTTGTTTTTCAATGTTGAGGTTGTTGTTGAAATTCAATGTTGAGGTTGTTGTTGAATTTGTTGGTGGTTTTCAATGTTGAGGTTGTTGTTGTTTTTCAATGCTGAGGTCGTTGTTGAATTTGTTGGTGTTTTTCAATTTTGAGGTTGTTGTTGAATTTGTTGGTGTTTTTCAATGTTGAGGTTGTTGTTGTTTTTCAATGTTGAGGTTGTTGTTGAATTTGTTGGTGTTTTTCAATGTTGAGGTTGTTGTTGTTTTTCAATGTTGAGGTTGTTGTTGAATTTGTTGGTGTTTTTCAATGCTGAGGTTGTTGTTGAATTTGTTGGTGTTTTTCAATGTTGAGTTTGTTGTTGTTTTTCAATGTTGAGGTTGTTGTTGAATTTGTTGGTGTTTTTCAATGTTGAGGTTGTTGTTGTTTTTCAATGTTGAGGTTGTTGTTGAATTTGTTGGTGTTTGTCAATGATGAGGTTGTTGTTGTTTTTCAATGTTGAGGTTGTTGTTGAATTTGTTGGTGCTTTTCAATGTTGAGGTTGTTGTTGAATTTGTTGGTGTTTTTCAATGTTGAGGTTGATGTTGTTTTTCAATGTTGAGGTTGTTGTTGAATTTGTTGGTGTTTTTCAATGTTGAGTTTCTTGTTGAATTTGTTGCTGTTTTTCAATGTTGAGGTTGTTGTTGAATTTGTTGGTGTTTTTCAATGTTGAGGTTGTTGTTGAATTTGTTGGTGTTTTTCAATGTTGAGGTTGTTGCTGTTTTTCAATGTTGAGGTTGTTGTTGAATTTGTTGGTGTTTTTCAATGTTGAGATTGTTGTTGTTTTTCAATGTTGAGGTTGTTGTTGAATTTGTTGGTGTTTTTAAATGTTGAGGTTGTTTTTGAATTTGTTGTTGTTTTTCAATGTTGAGGTTGTTGTTGTTTTTCAATGTTGAGGTTGTTGTTGAATTTGTTGGTGTTTTTCAATGTTGAGTTTGTTGTTGTTTTTCAATGTTGAGGTTGTTGTTGAAATTCAATGTTGAGGTTGCTGTTGAATTTGTTGGTGTTTTTCAATGTTGAGGTTGTTGTTGTTTTTCAATGCTGAGGTCGTTGTTGAATTTGTTGGTGTTTTTCAATTTTGAGGTTGTTGTTGAATTTGTTGGTGTTTTTCAATGTTGAGGTTGTTGCTGTTTTTTAATGTTGAGGTTGTTGTTGAATTTGTTGGTGTTTTTAAATGTTGAGGTTGTTGTTGAATTTGTTGTTGTTTTTCAATGTTGAGGTTGTTGTTGTTTTTCAATGTTGAGGTTGTTGTTGAATTTGTTGGTGTTTTTCAATGTTGAGTTTGTTGTTGTTTTTCAATGTTGAGGTTGTTGTTGAAATTCAATGTTGAGGTTGTTGTTGAATTTGTTGGTGGTTTTCAATGTTGAGGTTGTTGTTGTTTTTCAATGCTGAGGTCGTTGTTGAATTTGTTGGTGTTTTTCAATTTTGAGGTTGTTGTTGAATTTGTTGGTGTTTTTCAATGTTGAGGTTGTTGTTGTTTTTCAATGTTGAGGTTGTTGTTGAATTTGTTGGTGTTTTTCAATGTTGAGGTTGTTGTTGTTTTTCAATGTTGAGGTTGTTGTTGAATTTGTTGGTGTTTTTCAATGCTGAGGTTGTTGTTGAATTGTTGGTGTTTTTCAATGTTGAGTTTGTTGTTGTTTTTCAATGTTGAGGTTGTTGTTGAATTTGTTGGTGTTTTTCAATGTTGAGGTTGTTGTTGTTTTTCAATGTTGAGGTTGTTGTTGAATTTGTTGGTGTTTGTCAATGATGAGGTTGTTGTTGTTTTTCAATGTTGAGGTTGTTGTTGAATTTGTTGGTGCTTTTCAATGTTGAGGTTGTTGTTGAATTTGTTGGTGTTTTTCAATGTTGAGGTTGATGTTGTTTTTCAATGTTGAGGTTGTTGTTGAATTTGTTGGTGTTTTTCAATGTTGAGTTTCTTGTTGAATTTGTTGCTGTTTTTCAATGTTGAGGTTGTTGTTGAATTTGTTGGTGTTTTTCAATGTTGAGGTTGTTGTTGAATTTGTTGGTGTTTTTCAATGTTGAGGTTGTTGCTGTTTTTCAATGTTGAGGTTGTTGTTGAATTTGTTGGTGTTTTTCAATGTTGAGATTGTTGTTGTTTTTCAATGTTGAGGTTGTTGTTGAATTTGTTGGTGTTTTTAAATGTTGAGGTTGTTTTTGAATTTGTTGTTGTTTTTCAATGTTGAGGTTGTTGTTGTTTTTCAATGTTGAGGTTGTTGTTGAATTTGTTGGTGTTTTTCAATGTTGAGTTTGTTGTTGTTTTTCAATGTTGAGGTTGTTGTTGAAATTCAATGTTGAGGTTGCTGTTGAATTTGTTGGTGTTTTTCAATGTTGAGGTTGTTGTTGTTTTTCAATGCTGAGGTCGTTGTTGAATTTGTTGGTGTTTTTCAATTTTGAGGTTGTTGTTGAATTTGTTGGTGTTTTTCAATGTTGAGGTTGTTGCTGTTTTTTAATGTTGAGGTTGTTGTTGAATTTGTTGGTGTTTCTCAATGTTGAGGTTGTTGTTGTTTTTCAATGTTGAGGTTGTTGTTGAATTTGTTGGTGTTTTTCAATGCTGAGGTTGTTGTTGAATTTGTTGGTGTTTTTCAATGTTGAGTTTGTCGTTGTTTTTCAATGTTGAGGTTGTTGTTGAATTTGTTGGTGTTTTTCAATGTTGAGGTTGTTGTTGTTTTTCAATGTTGAGGTTGTTGAATTTGTTGGTGTTTTTCAATCTTGAGTTTGTTGTTGAATTTGTTGGTGTTTTTCAATGTTGAGGTTGTTGTTGAATTTGTTGGTGTTTTTCAATGTGGAGGTTGTTGTTGAATTTGTTGGTGTTTTTCAATGTTGAGGTTGTTGCTGTTTTTATATGTTGAGGTTGTTGTTGAATTTGTTGGTGTTTTATCAATTTTGAGGTTGTTGGTGTTTTTCAATGTTGAGGTTGTTGTTGAATTTGATGGTGTTTTTCAATGTCGAGGTTGTTGTTGAATTTGTTGGTGTTTTTCCATGTTGAAGTTTTGGTTGATTTTGTTGGTGTTTTTCAATGTTGAGGTTGTTGTTGTTTTTCAATGTTGAGGTTGTTGTTGAATTTGTTGGTGTTTTTCAATGTTGAGGTTGTTGTTCTTTTTCAATGCTGAGGTTGTTGTTGAATTTGTTGGTGTTTTTCAATGTTGAGGTTGTTGTTGAATTTGTTGGTGTTTTTCAATGTTGAGGTTGTTGTTGTTTTTCAATGTTTGGGTAGTTGTTGAATTTGTTGGTGTTTTTCAATGTTGAGGTTGTTGTAGTTTTTCAATGTTGAGGTTGTTGTTGAATTTGTTGGTGTTTTTCAATGTTGAGGTTGTTGTTGTTTTTCAATGTTGAGGTTGTTGTTGAATTTGTTGGTGTTTTTCAATGTTGAGGTTGTTGTTGTTTTTCAATGTTGAGGTTGTTGTTGAATTTGTTGGTGTTTTTCAATGTTGAGGTTGTTGGTGTTTTTCAATGTTGAGGTTGTTGTTGAATTTGTTGGTGGTTTTCAATGTTGAGGTTGTTGTTGAATTTGTTGGTGTTTTTCAATGATGAGGTTGTTGTTGTTTTTCAATGTTGAGGTTGTTGAATTTGTGGGTGTTTTTCAATCTTGAGTTTGTTGTTGAATTTGTTGGTGTTTTTCAATGTTGAGGTTGTTGTTATTTTTCAATGTTGTGGTTGTTGTTGAATTTGTTGGTGTTTTTCAATGTTGAGGTTGTTGTTGAATTTGTTGGTGTTTTTCAATGTTGAGGTTGTTGTTGAATTTGTTGGTGTTTTTTAATGTTGAGGTTGTTGTTGTTTTTAAATGTTGAGGTTGTTGTTGAATTTGTTGGTGTTTTTTCAATTTTG
This sequence comes from Isurus oxyrinchus, assembly GCA_026770705.1. Lineage (NCBI taxonomy): Eukaryota > Metazoa > Chordata > Chondrichthyes > Lamniformes > Lamnidae > Isurus > Isurus oxyrinchus. The sequence goes on from JANJGN010000382.1 coordinate 277,669, forward strand.
AGGTTGTTGGTGTTGTTCAATGTTCAGGTTGATTTTGAATTTGAGGGTCTTTTTCAATGCCGAGGTTGTTGTTGAATTTGTTGGTGTTTTGCAATGTTGAGGTTGTTGTTGTTTTTCAATGTTGAGGTTGTTGTTGAATTTGTTGGTGTTTTTCAATGTTGTGATTGTTGTTGTTTTTCAATGTTGAGGTTGTTGTTGAATTTGTTGGTGCTTTTAAATGTTGAGGTTGTTGTTGAATTTGCTGGTGTTTTGCAATGTTGAGATTGTTGTTGTTTTTCAATGTTGAGGTTGTTGTTGAATTTGTTGGTGTTTTTCAATGTTGAGGTTGTTGTTGTTTTTCAATGTTGAGGTTGTTGTTGTATTTGTTGGTGTTTTTCAATTTCGAGGTTGTTGTTGAATTTGTTGGCGTTTTTCAATGTTGAAGTTGTTGTTGAATTTGTTGGTGTTTTTCAATGTTGAGGTTGTTGTTGTTTTTCAATGTTGAGGTTGTTGTTGAATTTGTTGGTGTTTTTCAATGTTGAGGTTGTTGTTGTTTTTCAATGCTGAGGTTGTTGTTGAATTTGTTGGTGTTTTTCAATGTTGAGGTTGTTGTTGAATTTGTTGGTGTTTTTCAATGTTGAGGTTGTTGTTGTTTTTCAATGTTGAGGTTGTTGTTGAATTTGTTGGTGTTTTTCAATGTTGAGGTTGTTGTTGTTTTTCATTTTGAGGTTGTTGTTGAATTTGTTGGTGTTTTTCAATGTTGAGGTTGTTGTTGTTTTTCAATGTTGAGGTTGTTGTTGAATTTGTTGGTGCTTTTCAATTTTGAGATTGTTGTTGAATTTGTTGGTGTTTTTCAATGTTGAGGTTGTTGTTGTTTTTCAATGTTGAGGTTGTTGTTGAATTTGTTGGTGTTTTTCAATGTTGAGATTGTTGTTGTTTTTCAATGTTGAGGTTGTTGTTGAATTTGTTGGTGCTTTTAAATGTTGAGGTTGTTGTTGAATTTGCTGGAGTTTTGCAATGTTGAGGTTGTTGTTGTTTTTCAATGTTGAGGTTGTTGTTGAATTTGTTGGTGTTTTTCCATGTTGAGGTTGTTGTTGTTTTTCAATGTTGAGGTTGTTTTTGTATTTGTTGGTGTTTTTCAATTTCGAGGTTGTTGTTGAATTTGTTGGCGCTTTTCAATGTTGAAGTTGTTGTTGAATTTGTTGGTGTTTTTCAATGTTGAAGTTGTTGTTGTTTTTCAATGTTGAGGTTGTTGTTGAATTTGTTGGTGTTTTTCAATGTTGAGGTTGTTGTTGTTTTTCAATGCTGAGGTTGTTGTTGAATTTGTTGGTGTTTTTCAATGTTGAGGTTGTTGTTGAATTTGTTGGTGTTTTTCAATGTTGAGGTTGTTGTTGTTTTTCAATGTTGAGGTTGTTGTTGAATTTGTTGGTGTTTTTCAATGTTTAGGTTGTTGTTGTTTTTCAATGTTGAGGTTGTTGTTGAATTTGTTGGTGTTTTTCAATGTTGAGGTTGTTGTTGAATTTGTTCGTGTTTTTCAATGTTTAGGTTGTTGTTGTTTTTCAATGTTCAGGTTGTTGTTGAATTTGTTGGTGTTTTTTCAATTTTGAGGTTGTTGGTGTTTTTCAATGTTGAGGTTGATTTTGAATTTGAGGGTGTTTTTCAATGTCGAGGTTGTTGTTGAATTTTTTGGTGTTTTTCAATGTTGAGGTTGTTGTTGTTTTTCAATGTTGAGGTTGTTGTTGAATTTGTTGGTGTTTTTCAATGTTGAGATTGTTGCTGTTTTTCAATGTTGAGTTTGTTGTTGAATTTGTTGGTGTTTTTAAATGTTGAGGTTGTTGTTGAATTTGCTGGTGTTTTGCAATGTTGAGGTTGTTGTTGTTTTTCAATGTTGAGGTTGTTGTTGAATTTGTTGGTGTTTTTGAATGTTGAGGTTGTTGTTGTTTTTCAATGTTGAGGTTGTTGTTGTATTTGTTGGTGTTTTTCAATTTCGAGGTTGTTGTTGAATTTGTTGGTGTTTTTCAATGTTGAAGTTGTTGTTGAATTTGTTGGTGTTTTTCAATGTTGAGGTTGTTGTTGTTTTTCAATGTTGAGGTTGTTGTTGAATTTGTTGGTGTTTTTCAATGTTGAGGTTGTTGTTGTTTTTCAATGCTGAGGTTGTTGTTGAATTTGTTGGTGTTTTTCAATGTTGAGGTTGTTTTTGAATATGTTGGTGTTTTTCAATGTTGACGTTGTTGTTGTTTTTCAATGTTGAGGTTGTTGTTGAATTTGTTGGTGTTTTTCAATGTTGAGGTTGTTGTTGTTTTTCAATGCTGAGGTTGTTGTTGAATTTGTTGGTGTTTTTCAATGTTGAGGTTGTTGTTGAATTTGTTGGTGTTTTTCAATGTTGAGGTTGTTGTTGTTTTTCAATGTTGAGGTTGTTGTTGAATTTCTTGGTGTTTTTCAATGTTTAGGTTGTTGTTGTTTTTCAAAGTTGAGGTTGTTGTTGAATTTGTTGGTGTTTTTCAATGTTGAGGTTGTTGTTGAATTTGTTGGTGTTTTTCAATGTTGAGGTTGTTGTTGTTTTTCAATGTTGAGGTTGTTGTTGAATTTGTTGGTGTTTTTCAATGTTGAGGTTGTTGTTGTTTTTCATTTTGAGGTTGTTGTTGAATTTGTTGGTGTTTTTCAATGTTGAGGTTGTTGTTGTTTTTCAATGTTGAGGTTGTTGTTGAATTTGTTGGTGCTTTTCAATTTTGAGATTGTTGTTGAATTTGTTGGTGTTTTTCAATGTTGAGGTTGTTGTTGTTTTTCAATGTTGAGGTTGTTGTTGAATTTGTTGCTGTTTTTCAATGTTGAGTTTGTCGTTGAATTTGTTGGTGTTTTTCAATTTCGAGGTTGTTGTTGAATTTGTTAGTGTTTTTCATTGTTGAGGTTGTTGTTGAATTTGTTGGTGTTTTTCAATGTTGAGGTTGTTGTTGTTTTTCAATGTTGAGGTTGTTGTTGAATTTATTGGTGTTTTTCAATGTTTAGTTTGTTGTTGTTTTTCAATGTTGAGGTTGTTGTTGAATTTGTTGGTGTTTTTCAATGTTGAGGTTGATTTTGAATTTGAGGGTGTTTTTCAATGTCGAGGTTGTTGTTGAATTTGTTGGTGTTTTTCAATGTTGAGGTTGTTGTTGTTTTTCAATGTTGAGGTCGTTGTTGAATTTGTTGGTGTTTTTCAATGTTGAGATTGCTGCTGTTTTTCAATGTTGAGTTTGTTGTTGAATTTGTTGGTGTTTTTAAATGTTGAGGTTGTTGTTGAATTTGCTGGTGTTTTGCAATGTTGAGGTTGTTGTTGTTTTTCAATGTTGAGGTTGTTGTTGAATTTGTTGGTGTTTTTGAATGTTGAGGTTGTTGTTGTTTTTCAATGTTGAGGTTGTTGTTGTATTTATTGGTGTTTTTCAATTTCGAGGTTGTTGTTGAATTTGTTGGTGTTTTTCAATGTTGAAGTTGTTGTTGAATTTGTTGGTGTTTTTCAATGTTGAGGTTGTTGTTGTTTTTCAATGTTGAGGTTGTTGTTGAATTTGTTGGTGTTTTTCAATGTTGAGGTTGTTGTTGTTTTTCAATGCTGAGGTTGTTGTTGAATTTGTTGGTGTTTTTCAATGTTGAGGTTGTTTTTGAATTTGTTGGTGTTTTTCAATGTTGAGGTTGTTGTTGTTTTTCAATGCTGAGGTTGTTGTTGAATTTGTTGGTGTTTTTCAATGTTGAGGTTGTTGTTGAATTTGTTGGTGTTTTTCAATGTTGAGGTTGTTGTTGTTTTTCAATGTTGAGGTCGTTGTTGAATTTGTTGGTGTTTTTCAATGTTGAGATTGTTGCTGTTTTTCAATGTTGAGTTTGTTGTTGAATTTGTTGGTGTTTTTAAATGTTGAGGTTGTTGTTGAATTTGCTGGTGTTTTGCAATGTTGAGGTTGTTGTTGTTTTTCAATGTTGAGGTTGTTGTTGAATTTGTTGGTGTTTTTGAATGTTGAGGTTGTTGTTGTTTTTCAATGTTGAGGTTGTTGTTGTATTTGTTGGTGTTTTTCAATTTCGAGGTTGTTGTTGAATTTGTTGTTGTTTTTCAATGTTGAAGTTGTTGTTGAATTTGTTGGTGTTTTTCAATGTTGAGGTTGTTGTTGTTTTTCAATGTTGAGGTTGTTGTTGAATTTGTTGGTGTTTTTCAATGTTGAGGTTGTTGTTGTTTTTCAATGCTGAGGTTGTTGTTGAATTTGTTGGTGTTTTTCAATCTTGAGGTTGTTTTTGAATTTGTTGGTGTTTTTCAATGTTGAGGTTGTTGTTGTTTTTCAATGTTGAGGTTGTTGTTGAATTTGTTGGTGTTTTTCAATGTTGAGGTTGTTGTTGTTTTTCAATGCTGAGGTTGTTGTTGAATTTGTTGGTGTTTTTCAATGTTGAGGTTGTTGTTGAATTTGTTGGTGTTTTTCAATGTTGAGGTTGTTGTTGTTTTTCAATGTTGAGGTTGTTGTTGAATTTCTTGGTGTTTTTCAATGTTTAGGTTGTTGTTGTTTTTCAAAGTTGAGGTTGTTGTTGAATTTGTTGGTGTTTTCCAATGTTGAGGTTGTTGTTGAATTTGTTGGTGTTTTTCAATGTTGAGGTTGTTGTTGTTTTTCAATGTTGAGGTTGTTGTTGAATTTGTTGGTGTTTTTCAATGTTGAGGTTGTTGTTGTTTTTCATTTTGAGGTTGTTGTTGAATTTGTTGGTGTTTTTCAATGTTGAGGTTGTTATTGTTTTTCAATGTTGAGGTTGTTGTTGAATTTGTTGGTGCTTTTCAATTTTGAGATTGTTGTTGAATTTGTTGGTGTTTTTCAATGTTGAGGTTGTTGTTGTTTTTCAATGTTGAGGTTGTTGTTGAATTTGTTGGTGTTTTTCAATTTCGAGGTTGTTGTTGAATTTGTTAGTGTTTTTCAATGTTGAGGTTGTTGTTGAATTTGTTGGTGTTTTTCAATGTTGAGGTTGTTGTTGAATTTGTTGGTGTTTTTGAATGTTGAGGTTGTTGTTGTTTTTCAATGTTGAGGTTGTTGTTGTATTTATTGGTGTTTTTCAATTTCGAGGTTGTTGTTGAATTTGTTGGTGTTTTTCAATGTTGAAGTTGTTGTTGAATTTGTTGGTGTTTTTCAATGTTGAGGTTGTTGTTGTTTTTCAATGTTGAGGTTGTTGTTGAATTTGTTGGTGTTTTTCAATGTTGAGGTTGTTGTTGTTTTTCAATGCTGAGGTTGTTGTTGAATTTGTTGGTGTTTTTCAATGTTGAGGTTGTTTTTGAATTTGTTGGTGTTTTTCAATGTTGAGGTTGTTGTTGTTTTTCAATGTTGAGGTTGTTGTTGAATTTGTTGGTGTTTTTCAATGTTGAGGTTGTTGTTCTTTTTCAATGCTGAGGTTGTTGTTGAATTTGTTGGTGTTTTTCAATGTTGAGGTTGTTGTTGAATTTGTAGGTGTTTTTCAATGTTGAGGTTGTTGTTGTTTTTCAATGTTGAGGTCGTTGTTGAATTTGTTGGTGTTTTTCAATGTTGAGATTGTTGCTGTTTTTCAATGTTGAGTTTGTTGTTGAATTTGTTGGTGTTTTTAAATGTTGAGGTTGTTCTTGAATTTGCTGGTGTTTTGCAATGTTGAGGTTGTTGTTGTTTTTCAATGTTGAGGTTGTTGTTGAATTTGTTGGTGTTTTTGAATGTTGAGGTTGTTGTTGTTTTTCAATGTTGAGGTTGTTGTTGTATTTGTTGGTGTTTTTCAATTTCGAGGTTGTTGTTGAATTTGTTGGTGTTTTTCAATGTTGAAGTTGTTGTTGAATTTGTTGGTGTTTTTCAATGTTGAGGTTGTTGTTGTTTTTCAATGTTGAGGTTGTTGTTGAATTTGTTGGTGTTTTTCAATGTTGAGGTTGTTGTTGTTTTTCAATGCTGAGGTTGTTGTTGAATTTGTTGGTGTTTTTCAATCTTGAGGTTGTTTTTGAATTTGTTGGTGTTTTTCAATGTTGAGGTTGTTGTTGTTTTTCAATGTTGAGGTTGTTGTTGAATTTGTTGGTGTTTTTCAATGTTGAGGTTGTTGTTGTTTTTCAATGCTGAGGTTGTTGTTGAATTTGTTGGTGTTTTTCAATGTTGAGGTTGTTGTTGAATTTGTTGGTGTTTTTCAATGTTGAGGTTGTTGTTGTTTTTCAATGTTGAGGTTGTTGTTGAATTTCTTGGTGTTTTTCAATGTTTAGGTTGTTGTTGTTTTTCAAAGTTGAGGTTGTTGTTGAATTTGTTGGTGTTTTTCAATGTTGAGGTTGTTGTTGAATTTGTTGGTGTTTTTCAATGTTGAGGTTGTTGTTGTTTTTCAATGTTGAGGTTGTTGTTGAATTTGTTGGTGTTTTTCAATGTTGAGGTTGTTGTTGTTTTTCATTTTGAGGTTGTTGTTGAATTTGTTGGTGTTTTTCAATGTTGAGGTTGTTATTGTTTTTCAATGTTGAGGTTGTTGTTGAATTTGTTGGTGCTTTTCAATTTTGAGATTGTTGTTGAATTTGTTGGTGTTTTTCAATGTTGAGGTTGTTGTTGTTTTTCAATGTTGAGGTTGTTGTTGAATTTGTTGGTGTTTTTCAATGTTGAGTTTGTCGTTGAATTTGTTGGTGTTTTTCAATTTCGAGGTTGTTGTTGAATTTGTTAGTGTTTTTCAATGTTGAGGTTGTTGTTGAATTTGTTGGTGTTTTTCATTGTTGAGGTTGTTGTTGTTTTTCAATGTTCAGGTTGTTGTTGAATTTATTGGTGTTTTTCAATGTTTAGTTTGTTGTTGTTTTTCAATGTTGAGGTTGTTGTTGAATTTGTTGGTGTTTTTCAATGTTGAGGTTGTTGTTGTTTTTCAATGTTGAGGTTGTTGTTGAATTTGTTGGTGTTTTTCAATGTTGAGGTTGTTGTTGTTTTTCAATGTTGAGGTTGTTGTTGAATTTGTTGGTGTTTTTCAATTTCGAGGTTGTTGAATTTGTTGGTGTTTTTCAATGTTGAAGTTGTTGTTGAATTTGTTGTTGTTTTTCAATGTTGAGGTTGTTGTTGTTTTTCAATGTTGAGGTTGTTGTTGAATTTGTTGGTGTTTTTCAATGTTGAGGTTGTTGTTGTTTTTCAACGCTGAGGTTGTTGTTGAATTTGTTGGTGTTTTTCAATGTTGAGGTTGTTGTTGAATTTGTTGGTGTTTTTCAATGTTGAGGTTGTTGTTGTTTTTCAATGTTGAGGTTGTTGTTGAATTTGTTGGTGTTTTTCAATGTTGAGGTTGTTGTTGTTTTTCAATGTTGAGGTTGTTGTTGAATTTGTTGGTGTTTTTCAATTTCGAGGTTGTTGTTGAATTTGTTTGTGTTTTTCAATGTTGAGGTTGTTGTTGTTTTTCAATGTTGAGGTTGTTGTTGAATTTGTTGGTGTTTTTCAATGTTGAGATTGTTGCTGTTTTTCAATGTTGAGTTTGTTGTTGAATTTGTTGGTGTTTTTAAATGTTGAGGTTGTTGTTGAATTTGCTGGTGTTTTGCAATGTTGAGGTTGTTGTTGTTTTTCAATGTTGAGGTTGTTGTTGAATTTGTTGGTGTTTTTGAATGTTGAGGTTGTTGTTGTTTTTCAATGTTGAGGTTGTTGTTGTATTTGTTGGTGTTTTTCAATTTCGAGGTTGTTGTTGAATTTGTTGGTGTTTTTCAATGTTGAAGTTGTTGTTGAATTTGTTGGTGTTTTTCAATGTTGAGGTTGTTGTTGTTTTTCAATGTTGAGGTTGTTGTTGAATTTGTTGGTGTTTTTCAATTTCGAGGTTGTTGTTGTTTTTCAATGTTGAGGTTGTTTTTGAATTTGTTGGTGTTTTTCAATGTTGAGGTTGTTGTTGTTTTTCAATGTTGAGGTTGGTGTTGAATTTGTTGGTGTTTTTCAATGTTTAGGTTGTTGTTGTTTTTCAATGTTGAGGTTGTTGTTGAATTTGTTGGTGTTTTTCAATGTTGAGGTTGTTGTTGTTTTTCAATGCTGAGGTTGTTGTTGAATTTGTTGGTGTTTTTCAATGTTGAGGTTGTTGTTGAATTTGTTGGTGTTTTTCAATGTTGAGGTTGTTGTTGTTTTTCAATGTTGAGGTTGTTGTTGAATTTGTTGGTGTTTTTCAATGTTTAGGTTGTTGTTGTTTTTCAAAGTTGATGTTGTTGTTGAATTTGTTGGTGTTTTTCAATGTTGAGGTTGTTGTTGAATTTGTTGGTGTTTTTCAATGTTGAGGTTGTTGTTGTTTTTCAATGTTGAGGTTGTTGTTGAATTTGTTGGTGTTTTTCAATGTTGAGGTTGTTGTTGTTTTTCATTTTGAGGTTGTTGTTGAATTTGTTGGTGTTTTTCAATGTTGAGGTTGTTGTTGTTTTTCAATGTTGAGGTTGTTGTTGAATTTGTTGGTGCTTTTCAATTTTGAGATTGTTGTTGAATTTGTTGGTGTTTTTCAATGTTGAGGTTGTTGTTGTTTTTCAATGTTGAGGTTGTTGTTGAATTTGTTGGTGTTTTTCAATGTTGAGATTGTTGTTGTTTTTCAATGTTGAGGTTGTTGTTGAATTTGTTGGTGCTTTTAAATGTTGAGGTTGTTGTTGAATTTGCTGGTGTTTTGCAATGTTGAGGTTGTTGTTGTTTTTCAATGTTGAGGTTGTTGTTGAATTTGTTGGTGTTTTTCCATGTTGAGGTTGTTGTTGTTTTTCAATGTTGAGGTTGTTGTTGTATTTGTTGGTGTTTTTCAATTTCGAGGTTGTTGTTGAATTTGTTGGCGTTTTTCAATGTTGAAGTTGTTGTTGAATTTGTTGGTGTTTTTCAATGTTGAAGTTGTTGTTGTTTTTCAATGTTGAGGTTGTTGTTGAATTTGTTGGTGTTTTTCAATGTTGAGGTTGTTGTTGTTTTTCAATGCTGAGGTTGTTGTTGAATTTGTTGGTGTTTTTCAATGTTGAGGTTGTTGTTGAATTTGTTGGTGTTTTTCAATGGTGAGGTTGTTGTTGTTTTTCAATGTTGAGGTTGTTGTTGAATTTGTTGGTGTTTTTCAATGTTTAGGTTGTTGTTGTTTTTCAATGTTGAGGTTGTTGTTGAATTTGTTGGTGTTTTTCAATGTTGAGGTTGTTGTTGAATTTGTTGGTGTTTTTCAATGTTTAGGTTGTTGTTGTTTTTCAATGTTGAGGTTGTTGTTGAATTTGTTGGTGTTTTTTCAATTTTGAGGTTGTTGGTGTTTTTCAATGTTGAGGTTGATTTTGAATTTGAGGGTGTTTTTTCAATGTCGAGGTTGTTGTTGAATTTGTTGGTGTTTTTCAATGTTGAGGTTGTTGTTGTTTTTCAATGTTGAGGTTGTTGTTGAATTTGTTGGTGTTTTTCAATGTTGAGATTGTTGCTGTTTTTCAATGCTGAGTTTGTTGTTGAATTTGTTGGTGTTTTTAAATGTTGAGGTTGTTGTTGAATTTGCTGGTGTTTTGCAATGTTGAGGTTGTTGTTGTTTTTCAATGTTGAGGTTGTTGTTGAATTTGTTGGTGTTTTTGAATGTTGAGGTTGTTGTTGTTTTTCAATGTTGAGGTTGTTGTTGTATTTGTTGGTGTTTTTCAATTTCGAGGTTGTTGTTGAATTTGTTGGTGTTTTTCAATGTTGAAGTTGTTGTTGAATTTGTTGGTGTTTTTCAATGTTGAGGTTGTTGTTGTTTTTCAATGTTGAGGTTGTTGTTGAATTTGTTGGTGTTTTTCAATGTTGAGGTTGTTGTTGTTTTTCAATGCTGAGGTTTTTGTTGAATTTGTTGGTGTTTTTCAATGTTGAGGTTGTTTTTGAATATGTTGGTGTTTTTCAATGTTGAGGTTGTTGTTGTTTTTCAATGTTGAGGTTGTTGTTGAATTTGTTGGTGTTTTTCAATGTTGAGGTTGTTGCTGTTTTTCAATGCTGAGGTTGTTGTTGAATTTGTTGGTGTTTTTCAATGTTGAGGTTGTTGAATTTGTTGGTGTTTTTCAATGTTGAGGTTGTTGTTGTTTTTCAATGTTGAGGTTGTTGTTGAATTTCTTGGTGTTTTTCAATGTTTAGGTTGTTGTTGTTTTTCAAAGTTGAGGTTGTTGTTGAATTTGTTGGTGTTTTTCAATGTTGAGGTTGTTGTTGAATTTGTTGGTGTTTTTCAATGTTGAGGTTGTTGTTGTTTTTCAATGTTGAGGTTGTTGTTGAATTTGTTGGTGTTTTTCAATGTTGAGGTTGTTGTTGTTTTTCATTTTGAGGTTGTTGTTGAATTTGTTGGTGTTTTTCAATGTTGAGGTTGTTGTTGTTTTTCAATGTTGAGGTTGTTGTTGAATTTGTTGGTGCTTTTCAATTTTGAGATTGTTGTTGAATTTGTTGGTGTTTTTCAATGTTGAGGTTGTTGTTGTTTTTCAATGTTGAGGTTGTTGTTGAATTTGTTGCTGTTTTTCAATGTTGAGTTTGTCGTTGAATTTGTTGGTGTTTTTCAATTTCGAGGTTGTTGTTGAATTTTGTTAGTGTTTTTTCATTGTTGAGGTTGTTGTTGAATTTGTTGGTGTTTTTCAATGTTGAGGTTGTTGTTGTTTTTCAATGTTGAGGTTGTTGTTGAATTTATTGGTGTTTTTCAAATGTTTAGTTTGTTGTTGTTTTTCAATGTTGAGTTTGTTGTTGAATTTGTTGGTGTTTTTAAATGTTGAGGTTGTTGTTGAATTTGCTGGTGTTTTGCAATGTTGAGGTTGTTGTTGTTTTTCAATGTTGAGGTCGTTGTTGAATTTGTTGGTGTTTTTCAATGTTGAGATTGTTGCTGTTTTTCAATGTTGAGTTTGTTGTTGAATTTGTTGGTGTTTTTAAATGTTGAGGTTGTTGTTGAATTTGCTGGTGTTTTGCAATGTTGAGGTTGTTGTTGTTTTTCAATGTTGAGGTTGTTGTTGAATTTGTTGGTGTTTTTGAATGTTGAGATTGTTGTTGTTTTTCAATGTTGAGGTTGTTGTTGTATTTGTTGGTGTTTTTTCAATTTCGAGGTTGTTGTTGAATTTGTTGGTGTTTTTCAATGTTGAAGTTGTTGTTGAATTTGTTGGTGTTTTTCAATGTTGAGGTTGTTGTTGTTTTTCAATGTTGAGGTTGTTGTTGAATTTGTTGGTTTTTTTCAATGTTGAGGTTGTTGTTGTTTTTCAATGCTGAGGTTGTTGTTGAATTTGTTGGTGTTTTTCAATGTTGAGGTTGTTTTTGAATTTGTTGGTGTTTTTCAATGTTGAGGTTGTTGTTGTTTTTCAATGTTGAGGTTGTTGTTGAATTTGTTGGTGTTTTTCAATGTTGAGGTTGTTGTTGTTTTTCAATGCTGAGGTTGTTGTTGAATTTGTTGGTGTTTTTCAATGTTGAGGTTGTTGTTGAATTTGTTGGTGTTTTTCAATGTTGAGGTTGTTGTTGTTTTTCAATGTTGAGGTCGTTGTTGAATTTGTTGGTGTTTTTCAATGTTGAGATTGTTGCTGTTTTTCAATGTTGAGTTTGTTGTTGAATTTGTTGTTGTTTTTAAATGTTGAGGTTGTTGTTGAATTTGCTGGTGTTTTGCAATGTTGAGGTTGTTGTTGTTTTTCAATGTTGAGGTTGTTGTTGAATTTGTTGGTGTTTTTGAATGTTGAGGTTGTTGTTGTTTTTCAATGTTGAGGTTGTTGTTGTATTTGTTGGTGTTTTTTCAATTTCGAGGTTGTTGTTGAATTTGTTGGTGTTTTTCAATGTTGAAGTTGTTGTTGAATTTGTTGGTGTTTTTCAATGTTGAGGTTGTTGTTGTTTTTCAATGTTGAGGTTGTTGTTGAATTTGTTGGTGTTTTTCAATGTTGAGGTTGTTGTTGTTTTTCAATGCTGAGGTTGTTGTTGAATTTGTTGGTGTTTTTCAATGTTGAGGTTGTTTTTGAATTTGTTGGTGTTTTTCAATGTTGAGGTTGTTGTTGTTTTTCAATGTTGAGGTTGTTGTTGTTTTTCAATGCTGAGGTTGTTGTTGAATTTGTTGGTGTTTTTCAATGTTGAGGTTGTTGTTGAATTTGTTGGTGTTTTTCAATGTTGAGGTTGTTGTTGTTTTTCAATGTTGAGGTCGTTGTTGAATTTGTTGGTGTTTTTCAATGTTGAGATTGTTGCTGTTTTTCAATGTTGAGTTTGTTGTTGAATTTGTTGGTGTTCTTAAATGTTGAGGTTGTTGTTGAATTTGCTGGTGTTTTTCAATGTTGAGGTTGTTGTTGTTTTTCAATGTTGAGGTTGTTGTTGAATTTGTTGGTGTTTTTGAATGTTGAGGTTGTTGTTGTTTTTCAATGTTGAGGTTGTTGTTGTATTTGTTGGTGTTTTTCAATTTCGAGGTTGTTTTTGAATTTGTTGGTGTTTTTCAATGTTGAAGTTGTTGTTGAATTTGTTGGTTTTTTTTCATTGTTGAGGTTGTTGTTGTTTTTCAATGTTGAGGTTGTTGTTGAATTTGTTGGTGTTTTTCAATGTTGAGGTTGTTGTTGTTTTTCAATGCTGAGGTTGTTGTTGAATTTGTTGGTGTTTTTCAATGTTGAGGTTGTTTTTGAATTTGTTGGTGTTTTTCAATGTTGAGGTTGTTGTTGTTTTTCAATGTTGAGGTTGTTGTTGAATTTGTTGGTGTTTTTCAATGTTGAGGTTGTTGTTGTTTTTCAATGCTGAGGTTGTTGTTGAATTTGTTGGTGTTTTTCAATGTTGAGGTTGTTGTTGAATTTGTTGGTGTTTTTCAATGTTGAGGTTGTTGTTGTTTTTCAATGTTGAGGTTGTTGTTGAATTTCTTGGTGTTTTTCAATGTTTAGGTTGTTGTTGAATTTGTTGGTGTTTTTCAATGCCGAGGTTGTTGTTGTTTTTCAATGTTGAGGTTGTTGTTGAATTTGTTGGTGTTTTTCAATGTTGAGGTTGTTGTTGTTTTTCATTTTGAGGTTGTTGTTGAATTTGTTGGTGTTTTTCAATGTTGAGGTTGTTGTTGTTTTTCAATGTTGAGGTTGTTGTTGAATTTGTTGGTGCTTTTCAATTTTGAGATTGTTGTTGAATTTGTTGGTGTTTTTCAATGTTGAGGTTGTTGTTGTTTTTCAATGTTGAGGTTGTTGTTGAATTTGTTGGTGTTTTTCAATGTTGAGTTTGTCGTTGAATTTGTTGGTGTTTTTCAATTTCGAGGTTGTTGTTGAATTTGTTAGTGTTTTTCAATGTTGAGGTTGTTGTTGAATTTGTTGGTGTTTTTCAATGTTGAGGTTGTTGTTGTTTTTCAATGTTCAGGTTGTTGTTGAATTTATTGGTGTTTTTCAATGTTTAGTTTGTTGTTGTTTTTCAATGTTGAGGTTGTTGTTGAATTTGTTGGTGTTTTTCAATGTTGAGGTTGTTGTTGTTTTTCAATGTTGAGGTTGTTGTTGAATTTGTTGGTGTTTTTCAATGTTGAGGTTGTTGTTGTTTTTCAATGTTGAGGTTGTTGTTGAATTTGTTGGTGTTTTTCAATTTCGAGGTTGTTGAATTTGTTGGTGTTTTTCAATGTTGAAGTTGTTGTTGAATTTGTTGGTGTTTTTCAATGTTGAGGTTGTTGTTGTTTTTCAATGTTGAGGTTGTTGTTGAATTTGTTGGTGTTTTTCAATGTTGAGGTTGTTGTTGTTTTTCAACGCTGAGGTTGTTGTTGAATTTGTTGGTGTTTTTCAATGTTGAGGTTGTTGTTGAATTTGTTGGTGTTTTTCAATGTTGAGGTTGTTGTTGTTTTTCAATGTTGAGGTTGTTGTTGAATTTGTTGGTGTTTTTCAATGTTGAGGTTGTTGTTGTTTTTCAATGTTGAGGTTGTTGTTGAATTTGTTGGTGTTTTTCAATTTCGAGGTTGTTGTTGAATTTGTTTGTGTTTTTCAATGTTGAGGTTGTTGTTGTTTTTCAGTGTTGAGGTTATTGTTGAATTTGTTGGTGTTTTTCAATGTTGAGGTTGTTGTTGTTTTTCAATGTTGAGGTTGTTGTTGAATTTGTTGGTGTTTTTCAATGTTGAGTTTGTTGTTGTTTTTCAATGTTGAGCTTGTTGTTGAATTTGTTGGTGTTTTTCAATGTTGAGGTTGTTGCTGTTTTTCAATGTTGAGGTTGTTGTTGAATTTGTTGGTGTTTTTCAATGTTGACGCTGTTGTTGTTTTTCAATGTTGAGGTTGTTGTTGAATTTGTTGGTGTTTTTCAATGTTGAGGTTGTTGTTGAATGTGTTGGTGTTTTTCAATGATGAGGTTGTTGTTGTTTTTCAATGTTGAGGTTGTTGAATTTGTGGGTGTTTTTCAATCTTGAGGTTGTTGTTGAATTTGTTGGTGGTTTTCAATGTTGAGGTTGTTGTTGTTTTTCAATGCTGAGGTCGTTGTTGAATTTGTTGGTGTTTTTCAATTTTGAGGTTGTTGTTGAATTTGTTGGTGTTTTTCCATGTTGAGGTTGTTGTTGTTTTTCAATCTTGAGGTTGTTGTTGAATTTGTTGGTGTTTTTCAATGTTGAGGTTGTTGTTGTTTTTCAATGTTGAGGTTGTTGTTGAATTTGTTGGTGTTTTTCAATGCTGAGGTTGTTGTTGAATTTGTTGGTGTTTTTCAATGTTGAGTTTGTTGTTGTTTTTCAATGTTGAGGTTGTTGTTGAATTTGTTGGTGTTTTTCAATGTTGAGGTTGTTGTTGTTTTACAATGTTGAGGTTGTTGTTGAATTTGTTGGTGTATGTCAATGTTGAGGTTGTTGTTGTTTTTCAATGTTGAGGTTGTTGTTGAATTTGTTGGTGCTTTTCAATGTTGAGGTTGTTGTTGAATATGTTGGTGTTTTTCAATGTTGAGGTTGTTGTTGTTTTTCAATGTTGAGGTTGTTGTTGAATTTGTTGGTGTTTTTCAATGTTGAGTTTGTTGTTGAATTTGTTGCTGTTTTTCAATGTTGAGGTTGTTGTTGAATTTGTTGGTGTTTTTCAATGTTGAGGTTGTTGTTGAATTTGTGGGTGTTTTTCAATGTTGAGGTTGTTGCTGTTTGTCAATGTTGAGGTTGTTGTTGAATTTGTTGGTGTTTTTCAATGTTGAGATTGTTGTTGTTTTTCAATGTTGAGGTTGTTGTTGAATTTGTTGGTGTTTTTAAATGTTGAGGTTGTTTTTGTATTTGTTGTTGTTTTTCAATGTTGAGGTTGTTGTTGTTTTTCAATGTTGAGGTTGTTGTTGAATTTGTTGGTGTTTTTCAATGTTGAGTTTGTTGTTGTTTTTCAATGTTGAGGTTGTTGTTGAAATTCAATGTTGAGGTTGTTGTTGAATTTGTTGGTGTTTTTCAATGTTGAGGTTGTTGTTGTTTTTCAATGTTCAGGTTGTTGTTGAATTTATTGGTGTTTTTCAATGTTTAGTTTGTTGTTGTTTTTCAATGTTGAGGTTGTTGTTGAATTTGTTGGTGTTTTTCAATGTTGAGGTTGTTGTTGTTTTTCAATGTTGAGGTTGTTGTTGAATTTGTTGGTGTTTTTCAATGTTGAGGTTGTTGTTGTTTTTCAATGTTGAGGTTGTTGTTGAATTTGTTGGTGTTTTTCAATTTCGAGGTTGTTGAATTTGTTGGTGTTTTTCAATGTTGAAGTTGTTGTTGAATTTGTTGGTGTTTTTCAATGTTGAGGTTGTTGTTGTTTTTCAATGTTGAGGTTGTTGTTGAATTTGTTGGTGTTTTTCAATGTTGAGGTTGTTGTTGTTTTTCAACGCTGAGGTTGTTGTTGAATTTGTTGGTGTTTTTCAATGTTGAGGTTGTTGTTGAATTTGTTGGTGTTTTTCAATGTTGAGGTTGTTGTTGTTTTTCAATGTTGAGGTTGTTGTTGAATTTGTTGGTGTTTTTCAATTTCGAGGTTGTTGTTGAATTTGTTTGTGTTTTTCAATGTTGAGGTTGTTGTTGTTTTTCAGTGTTGAGGTTATTGTTGAATTTGTTGGTGTTTTTCAATGTTGAGGTTGTTGTTGTTTTTCAATGTTGAGGTTGTTGTTGAATTTGTTGGTGTTTTTCAATGTTGAGTTTGTTGTTGTTTTTCAATGTTGAGCTTGTTGTTGAATTTGTTGGTGTTTTTCAATGTTGAGGTTGTTGCTGTTTTTCAATGTTGAGGTTGTTGTTGAATTTGTTGGTGTTTTTCAATGTTGACGCTGTTGTTGTTTTTCAATGTTGAGGTTGTTGTTGAATTTGTTGGTGTTTTTCAATGTTGAGGTTGTTGTTGAATGTGTTGGTGTTTTTCAATGATGAGGTTGTTGTTGTTTTTCAATGTTGAGGTTGTTGAATTTGTGGGTGTTTTTCAATCTTGAGGTTGTTGTTGAATTTGTTGGTGGTTTTCAATGTTGAGGTTGTTGTTGTTTTTCAATGCTGAGGTCGTTGTTGAATTTGTTGGTGTTTTTCAATTTTGAGGTTGTTGTTGAATTTGTTGGTGTTTTTCCATGTTGAGGTTGTTGTTGTTTTTCAATCTTGAGGTTGTTGTTGAATTTGTTGGTGTTTTTCAATGTTGAGGTTGTTGTTGTTTTTCAATGTTGAGGTTGTTGTTGAATTTGTTGGTGTTTTTCAATGCTGAGGTTGTTGTTGAATTTGTTGGTGTTTTTCAATGTTGAGTTTGTTGTTGTTTTTCAATGTTGAGGTTGTTGTTGAATTTGTTGGTGTTTTTCAATGTTGAGGTTGTTGTTGTTTTACAATGTTGAGGTTGTTGTTGAATTTGTTGGTGTATGTCAATGTTGAGGTTGTTGTTGTTTTTCAATGTTGAGGTTGTTGTTGAATTTGTTGGTGCTTTTCAATGTTGAGGTTGTTGTTGAATATGTTGGTGTTTTTCAATGTTGAGGTTGTTGTTGTTTTTCAATGTTGAGGTTGTTGTTGAATTTGTTGGTGTTTTTCAATGTTGAGTTTGTTGTTGAATTTGTTGCTGTTTTTCAATGTTGAGGTTGTTGTTGAATTTGTTGGTGTTTTTCAATGTTGAGGTTGTTGTTGAATTTGTGGGTGTTTTTCAATGTTGAGGTTGTTGCTGTTTGTCAATGTTGAGGTTGTTGTTGAATTTGTTGGTGTTTTTCAATGTTGAGATTGTTGTTGTTTTTCAATGTTGAGGTTGTTGTTGAATTTGTTGGTGTTTTTAAATGTTGAGGTTGTTTTTGTATTTGTTGTTGTTTTTCAATGTTGAGGTTGTTGTTGTTTTTCAATGTTGAGGTTGTTGTTGAATTTGTTGGTGTTTTTCAATGTTGAGTTTGTTGTTGTTTTTCAATGTTGAGGTTGTTGTTGAAATTCAATGTTGAGGTTGTTGTTGAATTTGTTGGTGTTTTTCAATGTTGAGGTTGTTGTTGTTTTTCAATGCTGAGGTCGTTGTTGAATTTGTTGGTGTTTTTCAATTTTGAGGTTGTTGTTGAATTTGTTGGTGTTTTTCAATGTTGAGGTTGTTGCTGTTTTTCAATGTTGAGGTTGTTGTTGAATTTGTTGGTGTTTTTCAATGTTGAGGTTGTTGTTGTTTTTCAATGTTGAGGTTGTTGTTGAATTTGTTGGAGTTTTTCAATGCTGAGGTTGTTGTTGAATTTGTTGGTGTTTTTCAATGTTGAGTTTGTCGTTGTTTTTCAATGTTGAGGTTGTTGTTGAATTTGTTGGTGTTTTTCAATGTTGAGGTTGTTGTTGTTTTTCAATGTTGAGGTTGTTGAATTTGTGGGTGTTTTTCAATCTTGAGTTTGTTGTTGAATTTATTGGTGTTTTTCAATGTTGAGGTTGTTGTTGAATTTGTTGGTGTTTTTCAATGTGGAGGTTGTTGTTGAATTTGTTGGTGTTTTTCAATGTTGAGGTTGTTGCTGTTTTTAAATGTTGAGGTTATTGTTGAATTTGTTGGTGTTTTATCAATTTTGAGGTTGTTGGTGTTTTTCAATGTTGAGGTTGTTGTTGAATTTGATGGTGTTTTTCAATGTCGAGGTTGTTGTTGAATTTGTTGGTGTTTTTCAATGTTGAAGTTGTTGTTGAATTTGTTGGTGTTTTTCAATTTCGAGGTTGTTGTTGAATTTGTTGGTGTTTTTCCATGTTGAAGTTTTGGTTGATTTTGTTGGTGTTTTTCAATGTTGAGGTTGTTGTTGTTTTTCAATGTTGAGGTTGTTGTTGAATTTGTTGGTGTTTTTCAATGTTGAGGTTGTTGTTGAATTTGTTGGTGTTTTTCAATGTTGAGGTTGTTGTTGTTTTTCAATGTTTGGGTAGTTGTTGAATTTGTTGGTGTTTTTCAATGTTGAGGTTGTTGTAGTTTTTCAATGTTGAGGTTGTTGTTGAATTTGTTGGTGTTTTTCAATGTTGAAGTTGTTGTTGAATTTGTTGGTGTTTTTCAATGTTGAGGTTGTTGTTGTTTTTCAATGTTGAGGTTGTTGTTGAATTTGTTGGTGTTTTTCAATGTTGAGTTTATTGTTGTTTTTCAATGTTGAGGTTGTTGTTGAATTTGTTGGTGTTTTTCAATGTTGAGGTTGTTGTTGTTTTTCAATGTTGAGGTTGTTGTTGAATTTGTTGGTGTTTTTCAATGTTGAGGTTGTTGGTGTTTTTCAATGTTGAGGTTGTTGTTGAATTTGTTGGTGTTTTTCAATGTTGAGGTTGTTGTTGAATTTGTTGGTGTTTTTCAATGATGAGGTTGTTGTTGTTTTTCAATGTTGAGGTTGCTGAATTTGTGGGTGTTTTTCAATCTTGAGTTTGTTGTTGAATTTATTGGTGTTTTTCAATGTTGAGGTTGTTGTTGAATTTGTTGGTGTTTTTCAATGTGGAGGTTGTTGTTGAATTTGTTGGTGTTTTTCAATGTTGAGGTTGTTGCTGTTTTTAAATGTTGAGGTTATTGTTGAATTTGTTGGTGTTTTATCAATTTTGAGGTTGTTGGTGTTTTTCAATGTTGAGGTTGTTGTTGAATTTGATGGTGTTTTTCAATGTCGAGGTTGTTGTTGAATTTGTTGGTGTTTTTCAATGTTGAAGTTGTTGTTGAATTTGTTGGTGTTTTTCAATTTCGAGGTTGTTGTTGAATTTGTTGGTGTTTTTCCATGTTGAAGTTTTGGTTGATTTTGTTGGTGTTTTTCAATGTTGAGGTTGTTGTTGTTTTTCAATGTTGAGGTTGTTGTTGAATTTGTTGGTGTTTTTCAATGTTGAGGTTGTTGTTGAATTTGTTGGTGTTTTTCAATGTTGAGGTTGTTGTTGTTTTTCAATGTTTGGGTAGTTGTTGAATTTGTTGGTGTTTTTCAATGTTGAGGTTGTTGTAGTTTTTCAATGTTGAGGTTGTTGTTGAATTTGTTGGTGTTTTTCAATGTTGAAGTTGTTGTTGAATTTGTTGGTGTTTTTCAATGTTGAGGTTGTTGTTGTTTTTCAATGTTGAGGTTGTTGTTGAATTTGTTGGTGTTTTTCAATGTTGAGTTTATTGTTGTTTTTCAATGTTGAGGTTGTTGTTGAATTTGTTGGTGTTTTTCAATGTTGAGGTTGTTGTTGTTTTTCAATGTTGAGGTTGTTGTTGAATTTGTTGGTGTTTTTCAATGTTGAGGTTGTTGGTGTTTTTCAATGTTGAGGTTGTTGTTGAATTTGTTGGTGTTTTTCAATGTTGAGGTTGTTGTTGAATTTGTTGGTGTTTTTCAATGATGAGGTTGTTGTTGTTTTTCAATGTTGAGGTTGTTGAATTTGTGGGTGTTTTTCAATCTTGAGTTTGTTGTTGAATTTGTTGGTGTTTTTCAATGTTGAGGTTGTTGTTGAATTTGTTGGTGTTTTTCAATGTTGAGGTTGTTGTTATTTTTCAATGTTGTGGTTGTTGTTGAGTTTGTTGGTGTTTTTCAATGTTGAGGTTGTTGTTGAATTAGTTGGTGTTTTTCAATGTTGATGTTGTTGTTGAATTTGTTGGTGTTTTTTAATGTTGAGGTTGTTGTTGTTTTTAAATGTTGAGGTTGTTGTTGAATTTGTTGTTGTTTTTTCAATTTTGAGGTTGTTGGTGTTGTTCAATGTTCAGGTTGATTTTGAATTTGAGGGTCTTTTTCAATGCCGAGGTTGTTGTTGAATTTGTTGGTGTTTTTCAATGTTGAGGTTGTTGTTGTTTTTCAATGTTGAGGTTGTTGTTGAATTTGTTGGTGTTTTTCAATGTTGAGATTGTTGTTGTTTTTCAATGTTGAGGTTGTTGTTGAATTTGTTGGTGCTTTTAAATGTTGAGGTTGTTGTTGAATTTGCTGGTGTTTTGCAATGTTGAGGTTGTTGTTGTTTTTCAATGTTGAGGTTGTTGTTGAATTTGTTGGTGTTTTTCAATGTTGAGGTTGTTGTTGTTTTTCAATGTTGAGGATGTTGTTGTATTTGTTGGTGTTTTTCAATTTCGAGGTTGTTGTTGAATTTGTTGGCGTTTTTCAATGTTGAAGTTGTTGTTGAATTTGTTGGTGTTTTTCAATGTTGAGGTTGTTGTTGTTTTTCAATGTTGAGGTTGTTGTTGGATTTGTTGGTGTTTTTCAATGTTGAGGTTGTTGTTGTTTTTCATTTTGAGGTTGTTGTTGAATTTGTTGGTGTTTTTCAATGTTGAGGTTGTTGTTGTTTTTCAATGTTGAGGTTGTTTTTGAATTTGTTGGTGCTTTTCAATTTTGAGATTGTTGTTGAATTTGTTGGTGTTTTTCAATGTTGAGGTTGTTGTTGTTTTTCAATGTTGAGGCTGTTGTTGAATTTGTTGGTGTTTTTCAATGTTGAGGTTGTTGTTGTTTTTCAATGTTGAGGTTGTTGTTGAATTTGTTGGTGTTTTTCAATGTTGAGGTTGTTGTTGTTTTTCAATGTTGAGGTTGTTGTTGAATTTGTTGGTGTTTTTCAATGTTGAGGTTGTTGGTGTTTTTCAATTTCGAGGTTGTTGTTGAATTTGTTAGTGTTTTTCAATGTTGAGGTTGTTGTTGAATTTGTTGGTGTTTTTCAATGTTGAGGTTGTTGTTGTTTTTCAATGTTCAGGTTGTTGTTGAATTTATTGGTGTTTTTCAATGTTTAGTTTGTTGTTGTTTTTCAATGTTGAGGTTGTTGTTGAATTTGTTGGTGTTTTTCAATGTTGAGGTTGTTGTTGTTTTTCAATGTTGAGGTTGTTGTTGAATTTGTTGGTGTTTTTCAATGTTGAGGTTGTTGTTGTTTTTCAATGTTGAGGTTGTTGTTGAATTTGTTGGTGTTTTTCAATTTCGAGGTTGTTGAATTTGTTGGTGTTTTTCAATGTTGAAGTTGTTGTTGAATTTGTTGGTGTTTTTCAATGTTGAGGTTGTTGTTGTTTTTCAATGTTGAGGTTGTTGTTGAATTTGTTGGTGTTTTTCAATGTTGAGGTTGTTGTTGTTTTTCAACGCTGAGATTGTTGTTGAATTTGTTGGTGTTTTTCAATGTTGAGGTTGTTGTTGAATTTGTTGGTGTTTTTTAATGTTGAGGTTGTTGTTGTTTTTCAATGTTGAGGTTGTTGTTGAATTTGTTGGTTTTTTCAATGTTGAGGTTGTTGTTGTTTTTCAATGTTGAGGTTGTTGTTGAATTTGTTGGTGTTTTTCAATTTCGAGGTTGTTGTTGAATTTGTTTGTGTTTTTCAATGTTGAGGTTGTTGTTGTTTTTCAATGTTGAGGTTATTGTTGAATTTGTTGGTGTTTTTCAATGTTGAGTTTGTTGTTGTTTTTCAATGTTGAGGTTGTTGTTGAATTTGTTGGTGTTTTTCAATGTTGAGGTTGTTGTTGTTTTTCAATGTTGAGGTTGTTGTTGAATTTGTTGGTGTTTTTCAATGTTGACGTTGTTGTTGTTTTTCAATGTTCAGGTTGTTGTTGAATTTGTTGGTGTTTTTCAATGTTGAGGTTGTTGTTGAATGTGTTGGTGTTTTTCAATGATGAGGTTGTTGTTGTTTTTCAATGTTGAGGTTGTTGAATTTGTGGGTGTTTTTCAATCTTGAGTTTGTTGTTGAATTTGTTGGTGTTTTTCAATGTTGAGGTTGTTGTTGAATTTGTTGATGTTTTTCAATGTTGAGGTTGTTGTTATTTTTCAATGTTGAGGTTGTTGTTGAGTTTGTTGGTGTTTTTCAATGTTGAGGTTGTTGTTGAATTTGTTGGAGTTTTTCAATGTTGAGGTTGTTGTTGAATTTGTTTTTTTTTCAATGTTGAGGTTGTTGTTGTTTTTCAATGTCGAGGTTGTTGTTGAATTTGTTGGTGTTTTTCAATGTTGAGGTTGTTGTTGTTTTTCAATGTTGAGGTTGTTGTTGAATTTGTTGGTGTTTTTCAATGTTGAGGTTGTTGCTGTTTTTCAATGTTCAGGTTGTTGTTGAATTTGTTGGTGTTTTTCAATGTTGAGGTTGTTGTTGTTTTTCAATGTTGAGGTTGTTGTTGAATTTGTTGCTGTTTTTCAATGTTGAGTTTGTTGTTGAATTTGTTGGTGTTTTTCAATGTTGAGGTTGTTGTTGAATTTGTTGGTGTTTTTCAATGTTGAGGTTGTTGTTGAATTTGTTGGTGTTTTTCAATGTTGAGGTTGTTGTTGAATTTGTTGGTGTTTTTCAATGTTGAGATTGTTGTTGTTTTTCAATGTTGAGGATGTTGTTGAATTTGTTGGTGTTTTTAAATGTTGAGGTTGTTGTTGAATTTGTTGTTGTTTTTCAATGTTGAGGTTGTTGTTGTTTTTCAATGTTGAGGTTGTTGTTGAATTTGTTCGTGTTTTTCAATGTTGAGTTTGTTGTTGTTTTTCAATGTTGAGGTTGTTGTTGAAATTCAATGTTGAGGTTGTTGTTGAATTTGTTGATGGTTTTCAATGTTGAGGTTGTTGTTGTTTTTCAATGCTGAGGTCGTTGTTGAATTTGTTGGTGTTTTTCAATTTTGAGGTTGTTGTTGAATTTGTTGGTGTTTTTCAATGTTGAGGTTGTTGTTGTTTTTCAATGTTGAGGTTGTTGTTGAATTTGTTGGTGTTTTTCAATGTTGAGGTTGTTGTTGTTTTTCAATGTTGAGGTTGTTGTTGAATTTGTTGGTGTTTTTCAATGTTGAGGTTGTTGTTGAATGTGTTGGTGTTTTTCAATGATGAGGTTGTTGTTGTTTTTCAATGTTGAGGTTGTTGAATTTGTGGGTGTTTTTCAATCTTGAGTTTGTTGTTGAATTTGTTGGTGTTTTTCAATGTTGAGGTTGTTGTTGAATTTGTTGATGTTTTTCAATGTTGAGGTTGTTGTTATTTTTCAATGTTGAGGTTGTTGTTGAGTTTGTTGGTGTTTTTCAATGTTGAGGTTGTTGTTGAATTTGTTGGAGTTTTTCAATGTTGAGGTTGTTGTTGAATTTGTTTTTTTTTCAATGTTGAGGTTGTTGTTGTTTTTCAATGTCGAGGTTGTTGTTGAATTTGTTGGTGTTTTTCAATGTTGAGGTTGTTGTTGTTTTTCAATGTTGAGGTTGTTGTTGAATTTGTTGGTGTTTTTCAATGTTGAGGTTGTTGCTGTTTTTCAATGTTCAGGTTGTTGTTGAATTTGTTGGTGTTTTTCAATGTTGAGGTTGTTGTTGTTTTTCAATGTTGAGGTTGTTGTTGAATTTGTTGGTGTTTTTCAATGTTGAGTTTGTTGTTGAATTTGTTGGTGTTTTTCAATGTTGAGGTTGTTGTTGAATTTGTTGGTGTTTTTCAATGTTGAGGTTGTTGTTGAATTTGTTGGTGTTTTTCAATGTTGAGGTTGTTGTTGAATTTGTTGGTGTTTTTCAATGTTGAGATTGTTGTTGTTTTTCAATGTTGAGGTTGTTGTTGAATTTGTTGGTGTTTTTAAATGTTGAGGTTGTTGTTGAATTTGTTGTTGTTTTTCAATGTTGAGGTTGTTGTTGTTTTTCAATGTTGAGGTTGTTGTTGAATTTGTTCGTGTTTTTCAATGTTGAGTTTGTTGTTGTTTTTCAATGTTGAGGTTGTTGTTGAAATTCAATGTTGAGGTTGTTGTTGAATTTGTTGATGGTTTTCAATGTTGAGGTTGTTGTTGTTTTTCAATGCTGAGGTCGTTGTTGAATTTGTTGGTGTTTTTCAATTTTGAGGTTGTTGTTGAATTTGTTGGTGTTTTTCAATGTTGAGGTTGTTGTTGTTTTTCAATGTTGAGGTTGTTGTTGAATTTGTTGGTGTTTTTCAATGTTGAGGTTGTTGTTGTTTTTCAATGTTGAGGTTGTTGTTGAATTTGTTGGTGTTTTTCAATGCTGAGGTTGTTGTTGAATTTGTTGGTGCTTTTCAATGTTGAGGTTGTTGTTGAATTTGTTGGTGTTTTTCAATGTTGAGGTTGTTGTTGTTTTTCAATGTTGAGCTTGTTGTTGAATTTGTTGGTGTTTGTCAATGTTGAGGTTGTTGTTGTTTTTCAATGTTGAGGTTGTTGTTGAATTTGTTGGTGCTTTTCAATGTTGAGGTTGTTGTTGAATTTGTTGGTATTTTTCAATGTTGAGGTTGTTGTTGTTTTTCAATGTTGAGGTTGTTGTTGAATTTGTTGGTGTTTTTCAATGTTGAGTTTGTTGTTGAATTTGTTGCTGTTTTTCAATGTTGAGGTTGTTGTTGAATTTGTTGGTGTTTTTCAATGTTGAGGTTGTTGTTGAATTTGTTGGTGTTTTTCAATGTTGAGGTTGTTGCTGTTTGTCAATGCTGAGGTTGTTGTTGAATTTGTTGGTGTTTTTCAATGTTGAGATTGTTGTTGTTTTTCAATGTTGAGGTTGTTGTTGAATTTGTTGGTGTTTTTAAATGTTGAGGTTGTTTTTGTATTTGTTGTTGTTTTTCAATGTTGAGGTTGTTGTTGTTTTTCAATGTTGAGGTTGTTGTTGAATTTGTTGGTGTTTTTCAATGTTGAGTTTGTTGTTGTTTTTCAATGTTGAGGTTGTTGTTGAAATTCAATGTTGAGGTTGTTGTTGAATTTGTTGGTGTTTTTCAATGTTGAGGTTGTTGTTGTTTTTCAATGCTGAGGTCGTTGTTGAATTTGTTGCTGTTTTTCAATTTTGAGGTTGTTGTTGAATTTGTTGGTGTTTTTCAATGTTGAGGTTGTTGCTGTTTTTCAATGTTGAGGTTGTTGTTGAATTTGTTGGTGTTTTTCAATGTTGAGGTTGTTGTTGTTTTTCAATGTTGAGGTTGTTGTTGAATTTGTTGGTGTTTTTCAATGTTGAGTTTGTTGTTGTTTTTCAATGTTGAGGTTGTTGTTGAAATTCAATGTTGAGGTTGTTGTTGAATTTGTTGGTGTTTTTCAATGTTGAGGTTGTTGTTGTTTTTCAATGCTGAGGTCGTTGTTGAATTTGTTGGTGTTTTTCAATGTTGAGGTTGTTGTTGAATTTGTTGGTGTTTTTCAATGTTGAGGTTGTTGCTGTTTTTCAATGTTGAGGTTGTTGTTGAATTTGTTGGTGTTTTTCAATGTTGAGGTTGTTGTTGTTTTTCAATGCTGAGGTTGTTGTTGAATTTGTTGGTGTTTTTCAATGCTGAGGTTGTTGTTGAATTTGTTGGTGTTTTTCAATGTTGAGTTTGTCGTTGTTTTTCAATGTTGAGGTTGTTGTTGAATTTGTTGGTGTTTTTCAATGTTGAGGTTGTTGTTGTTTTTCAATGTTGAGGTTGTTGAATTTGTGGGTGTTTTTCAATCTTGTGTTTCTTGTTGAATTTATTGTTGTTTTTCAATGTTGAGGTTGTTGTTGAATTTGTTGGTGTTTTTCAATGTGGAGGTTGTTGTTGAATTTGTTGGTGTTTTTCAATGTTGAGGTTGTTGCTGTTTTTAAATGTTGAGGTTGTTGTTCAATTTGTTGGTGTTTTATCAATTTTGAGGTTGTTGGTGTTTTTCAATGTTGAGGTTGTTGTTGAATTTGATGGTGTTTTTCAATGTCGAGGTTGTTGTTGAATTTGTTGGTGTTTTTCAATGTTGAAGTTGTTGTTGAATTTGTTGGTGTTTTTCAATTTCGAGGTTGTTGTTGAATTTGTTGGTGTTTTTCCATGTTGAAGTTTTGGTTGATTTTGTTGGTGTTTTTCAATGTTGAGGTTGTTGTTGTTTTTCAATGTTGAGGTTGTTGTTGAATTTGTTGGTGTTTTTCAATGTTGAGGTTGTTGTTGAATTTGTTGGTGTTTTTCAATGTTGAGGTTGTTGTTGTTTTTCAATGTTTGGGTAGTTGTTGAATTTGTTGGTGTTTTTCAATGTTGAGGTTGTTGTAGTTTTTCAATGTTGAGGTTGTTGTTGAATTTGTTGGTGTTTTTCAATGTTGAAGTTGTTGTTGAATTTGTTGGTGTTTTTCAATGTTGAGGTTCTTGTTGTTTTTCAATGTTGAGGTTGTTGTTGAATTTGTTGGTGTTTTTCAATGTTGAGTTTATTGTTGTTTTTCAATGTTGAGGTTGTTGTTGAATTTGTTGGTGTTTTTCAATGTTGAGGTTGTTGTTGTTTTTCAATGTTGAGGTTGTTGTTGAATTTGTTGGTGTTTTTCAATGTTGAGGTTGTTGGTGTTTTTCAAAGTTGAGGTTGTTGTTGAATTTGTTGGTGTTTTTCAATGTTGAGGTTGTTGTTGAATTTGTTGGTGTTTTTCAATGATGAGGTTGTTGTTGTTTTTCAATGTTGAGGTTGTTGAATTTGTGGGTGTTTTTCAATCTTGAGTTTGTTGTTGAATTTGTTGGTGTTTTTCAATGTTGAGGTTGTTGTTGAATTTGTTGGTGTTTTTCAATGTTGAGGTTGTTGTTATTTTTCAATGTTGTGGTTGTTGTTGAGTTTGTTGGTGTTTTTCAATGTTGAGGTTGTTGTTGAATTTGTTGGTGTTTTTCAATGTTGAGGTTGTTGTTGAATTTGTTGGTGTTTTTTAATGTTGAGGTTGTTGTTGTTTTTAAATGTTGAGGTTGTTGTTGAATTTGTTGGTGTTTTTTCAATTTTGAGGTTGTTGGTGCTGTTCAATGTTCAGGTTGATTTTGAATTTGAGGGTCTTTTTCAATGCCGAGGTTGTTGTTGAATTTGTTGGTGTTTTTCAATGTTGAGGTTGTTGTTGTTTTTCAATGTTGAGGTTGTTGTTGAATTCGTTGGTGTTTTTCAATGTTGAGATTGTTGTTGTTTTTCAATGTTGAGGTTGTTGTTGAATTTGTTGGTGCTTTTAAATGTTGAGGTTGTTGTTGAATTTGCTGGTGTTTTGCAATGTTGAGGTTGTTGTTGTTTTTCAATGTTGAGGTTGTTGAATTTGTGGGTGTTTTTCAATCTTGTGTTTCTTGTTGAATTTATTGTTGTTTTTCAATGTTGAGGTTGTTGTTGAATTTGTTGGTGTTTTTCAATGTGGAGGTTGTTGTTGAATTTGTTGGTGTTTTTCAATGTTGAGGTTGTTGCTGTTTTTAAATGTTGAGGTTGTTGTTCAATTTGTTGGTGTTTTATCAATTTTGAGGTTGTTGGTGTTTTTCAATGTTGAGGTTGTTGTTGAATTTGATGGTGTTTTTCAATGTCGAGGTTGTTGTTGAATTTGTTGGTGTTTTTCAATGTTGAAGTTGTTGTTGAATTTGTTGGTGTTTTTCAATTTCGAGGTTGTTGTTGAATTTGTTGGTGTTTTTCCATGTTGAAGTTTTGGTTGATTTTGTTGGTGTTTTTCAATGTTGAGGTTGTTGTTGTTTTTCAATGTTGAGGTTGTTGTTGAATTTGTTGGTGTTTTTCAATGTTGAGGTTGTTGTTGAATTTGTTGGTGTTTTTCAATGTTGAGGTTGTTGTTGTTTTTCAATGTTTGGGTAGTTGTTGAATTTGTTGGTGTTTTTCAATGTTGAGGTTGTTGTAGTTTTTCAATGTTGAGGTTGTTGTTGAATTTGTTGGTGTTTTTCAATGTTGAAGTTGTTGTTGAATTTGTTGGTGTTTTTCAATGTTGAGGTTCTTGTTGTTTTTCAATGTTGAGGTTGTTGTTGAATTTGTTGGTGTTTTTCAATGTTGAGTTTATTGTTGTTTTTCAATGTTGAGGTTGTTGTTGAATTTGTTGGTGTTTTTCAATGTTGAGGTTGTTGTTGTTTTTCAATGTTGAGGTTGTTGTTGAATTTGTTGGTGTTTTTCAATGTTGAGGTTGTTGGTGTTTTTCAAAGTTGAGGTTGTTGTTGAATTTGTTGGTGTTTTTCAATGTTGAGGTTGTTGTTGAATTTGTTGGTGTTTTTCAATGATGAGGTTGTTGTTGTTTTTCAATGTTGAGGTTGTTGAATTTGTGGGTGTTTTTCAATCTTGAGTTTGTTGTTGAATTTGTTGGTGTTTTTCAATGTTGAGGTTGTTGTTGAATTTGTTGGTGTTTTTCAATGTTGAGGTTGTTGTTATTTTTCAATGTTGTGGTTGTTGTTGAGTTTGTTGGTGTTTTTCAATGTTGAGGTTGTTGTTGAATTTGTTGGTGTTTTTCAATGTTGAGGTTGTTGTTGAATTTGTTGGTGTTTTTTAATGTTGAGGTTGTTGTTGTTTTTAAATGTTGAGGTTGTTGTTGAATTTGTTGGTGTTTTTTCAATTTTGAGGTTGTTGGTGCTGTTCAATGTTCAGGTTGATTTTGAATTTGAGGGTCTTTTTCAATGCCGAGGTTGTTGTTGAATTTGTTGGTGTTTTTCAATGTTGAGGTTGTTGTTGTTTTTCAATGTTGAGGTTGTTGTTGAATTCGTTGGTGTTTTTCAATGTTGAGATTGTTGTTGTTTTTCAATGTTGAGGTTGTTGTTGAATTTGTTGGTGCTTTTAAATGTTGAGGTTGTTGTTGAATTTGCTGGTGTTTTGCAATGTTGAGGTTGTTGTTGTTTTTCAATGTTGAGGTTGTTGTTGAATTTGTTGGTGTTTTTCAATGTTGAGGTTGTTGTTGTTTTTCAATTTTGAGGTTGTTGTTGTATTTGTTGGTGTTTTTCAATTTCGAGGTTGTTGTTGAATTTGTTGGCGTTTTTCAATGTTGAAGTTGTTGTTGAATTTGTTGGTGTTTTTCAATGTTGAGGTTGTTGTTGTTTTTCAATGTTGAGGTTGTTGTTGAATTTGTTGGTGTTTTTCAATGTTGAGGTTGTTGTTGTTTTTCAATGCTGAGGTTGTTGTTGAATTTGTTGGTGTTTTTCAATGTTGAGGTTGTTGTTGAATTTGTTGGTGTTTTTCAATTTTGAGGTTGTTGTTGAATTTGTTGGTGTTTTTCAATGTTGAGGTTGTTGTTGAATTTGTTGGTGTTTTTCAATGATGAGGTTGTTGTTGTTTTTCAATGTTGAGGTTGTTGAATTTGTGGGTGTTTTTCAATCTTGAGTTTGTTGTTGAATTTGTTGTTGTTTTTCAATGTTGAGGTTGTTGTTGAATTTGTTGGTGTTTTTCAATGTTGAGGTTGTTGTTATTTTTCAATGTTGTGGTTGTTGTTGAGTTTGTTGGTGTTTTTCAATGTTGAGGTTGTTGTTGAATTTGTTGGTGTTTTTCAATGTTGAGGTTGTTGTTGAATTTGTTGGTGTTTTTTAATGTTGAGGTTGTTGTTGTTTTTAAATGTTGAGGTTGTTGTTGAATTTGTTGGTGTTTTTTCAATTTTGAGGTTGTTGGTGTTGTTCAATGTTCAGGTTGATTTTGAATTTGAGGGTCTTTTTCAATGCCGAGGTTGTTGTTGAATTTGTTGGTGTTTTTCAATGTTGAGGTTGTTGTTGTTTTTCAATGCTGAGGTTGTTGTTGAATTTGTTGGTGTTTTTCAATGTTGAGATTGTTGTTGTTTTTCAATGTTGAGGTTGTTGTTGAATTTGTTGGTGCTTTTAAATGTTGAGGTTGCTGTTGAATTTGCTGGTGTTTTGCAATGTTGAGGTTGTTGTTGTTTTTCAATGTTGAGGTTGTTGTTGAATTTGTTGGTGTTTTTCAATTTCGAGGTTGTTGTTGAATTTGTTGGCGTTTTTCAATGTTGAAGTTGTTGTTGAATTTGTTGGTGTTTTTCAATGTTGAGGTTGTTGTTGTTTTTCAATGTTGAGGTTGTTGTTGGATTTGTTGGTGTTTTTCAATGTTGAGGTTGTTGTTGTTTTTCATTTTGAGGTTGTTGTTGAATTTGTTGGTGTTTTTCAATGTTGAGGTTGTTGTTGTTTTTCAATGTTGAGGTTGTTTTTGAATTTGTTGGTGCTTTTCAATTTTGAGATTGTTGTTGAATTTGTTGGTGTTTTTCAATGTTGAGGTTGTTGGTGTTTTTCAATGTTGAGGCTGTTGTTGAATTTGTTGGTGTTTTTCAATGTTGAGTTTGTCTTTGAATTTGTTGGTGTTTTTCAATTTCGAGGTTGTTGTTGAATTTGTTAGTGTTTTTCAATGTTGAGGTTGTTGTTGAATTTGTTGGTGTTTTTCAATGTTGAGGTTGTTGTTGTTTTTCAATGTTCAGGTTGTTGTTGAATTTATTGGTGTTTTTCAATGTTTAGTTTGTTGTTGTTTTTCAATGTTGAGGTTGTTGTTGAATTTGTTGGTGTTTTTCAATGTTGAGGTTGTTGTTGTTTTTCAATGTTGAGGTTGTTGTTGAATTTGTTGGTGTTTTTCAATGTTGAGGTTGTTGTTGTTTTTCAATGTTGAGGTTGTTGTTGAATTTGTTGGTGTTTTTCAATTTCGAGGTTGTTGAATTTGTTGGTGTTTTTCAATGTTGAAGTTGTTGTTGAATTTGTTGGTGTTTTTCAATGTTGAGGTTGTTGTTGTTTTTCAATGTTGAGGTTGTTGTTGAATTTGTTGGTGTTTTTCAATGTTGAGGTTGTTGTTGTTTTTCAACGCTGAGGTTGTTGTTGAATTTGTTGGTGTTTTTCAATGTTGAGGTTGTTGTTGAATTTGTTGGTGTTTTTTAATGTTGAGGTTGTTGTTGTTTTTCAATGTTGAGGTTGTTGTTGAATTTGTTGGTTTTTTCAATGTTGAGGTTGTTGTTGTTTTTCAATGTTGAGGTTGTTGTTGAATTTGTTGGTGTTTTTCAATTTCGAGGTTGTTGTTGAATTTGTTTGTGTTTTTCAATGTTGAGGTTGTTGTTGTTTTTCAATGTTGAGGTTATTGTTGAATTTGTTGGTGTTTTTCAATGTTGAGGTTGTTGTTGTTTTTCAATGTTGAGGTTGTTGTTGAATTTGTTGGTGTTTTTCAATGTTGAGTTTGTTGTTGTTTTTCAATGTTGAGGTTGTTGTTGAATTTGTTGGTGTTTTTCAATGTTGAGGTTGTTGTTGTTTTTCAATGTTGAGGTTGTTGTTGAATTTGTTGGTGTTTTTCAATGTTGACGTTGTTGTTGTTTTTCAATGTTGAGGTTGTTGTTGAATTTGTTGGTGTTTTTCAATGTTGAGGTTGTTGTTGAATTTGTTGGTGTTTTTCAATGTTGAGGTTGTTGCTGTTTTTCAATGTTGAGGTTGTTGTTGAATTTGTTGGTGTTTTTCAATGTTGAGATTGTTGTTGTTTTTCAATGTTGAGGTTGTTGTTGAATTTGTTGGTGTTTTTAAATGTTGAGGTTGTTGTTGAATTTGTTGTTGTTTTTCAATGTTGAGGTTGTTGTTGTTTTTCAATGTTGAGGTTGTTGTTGAATTTGTTCGTGTTTTTCAATGTTGAGTTTGTTGTTGTTTTTCAATGTTGAGGTTGTTGTTGAAATTCAATGTTGAGGTTGTTGTTGAATTTGTTGGTGTTTTTCAATGTTGAGGTTGTTGTTGTTTTTCAATGCTGAGGTCGTTGTTGAATTTGTTGGTGTTTTTCAATTTTGAGGTTGTTGTTGAATTTGTTGGTGTTTTTCAATGTTGAGGTTGTTGTTGTTTTTCAATGTTGAGGTTGTTGTTGAATTTGTTGGTGTTTTTCAATGTTGAGGTTGTTGTTGTTTTTCAATGTTGAGGTTGTTGTTGAATTTGTTGGTGTTTTTCAATGCTGAGGTTGTTGTTGAATTTGTTGGTGTTTTTCAATGTTGAGTTTGTTGTTGTTTTTCAATGTTGAGGTTGTTGTTGAATTTGTTGGTGTTTTTCAATGTTGAGGTTGTTGTTGTTTTTCAATGTTGAGGTTGTTGTTGAATTTGTTGGTGTTTGTCAATGTTGAGGTTGTTGTTGTTTTTCAATGTTGAGGTTGTTGTTGAATTTGTTGGTGCTTTTCAATGTTGAGGTTGTTGTTGAATTTGTTGGTGTTTTTCAATGTTGAGGTTGTTGTTGTTTTTCAATGTTGAGGTTGTTGTTGAATTTGTTGGTGTTTTTCAATGTTGAGTTTGTTGTTGAATTTGTTGCTGTTTTTCAATGTTGAGGTTGTTGTTGAATTTGTTGGTGTTTTTCAATGTTGAGGTTGTTGTTGAATTTGTTGGTGTTTTTCAATGTTGAGGTTGTTGCTGTTTGTCAATGCTGAGGTTGTTGTTGAATTTGTTGGTGTTTTTCAATGTTGAGATTGTTGTTGTTTTTCAATGTTGAGGTTGTTGTTGAATTTGTTGGTGTTTTTAAATGTTGAGGTTGTTTTTGTATTTGTTGTTGTTTTTCAATGTTGAGGTTGTTGTTGTTTTTCAATGTTGAGGTTGTTGTTGAATTTGTTGGTGTTTTTCAATGTTGAGTTTGTTGTTGTTTTTCAATGTTGAGGTTGTTGTTGAAATTCAATGTTGAGGTTGTTGTTGAATTTGTTGGTGTTTTTCAATGTTGAGGTTGTTGTTGTTTTTCAATGCTGAGGTCGTTGTTGAATTTGTTGGTGTTTTTCAATTTTGAGGTTGTTGTTGAATTTGTTGGTGTTTTTCAATGTTGAGGTTGTTGCTGTTTTTCAATGTTGAGGTTGTTGTTGAATTTGTTGGTGTTTTTCAATGTTGAGGTTGTTGTTGTTTTTCAATGTTGAGGTTGTTGTTGAATTTGTTGGTGTTTTTCAATGTTGAGTTTGTTGTTGTTTTTCAATGTTGAGGTTGTTGTTGAAATTCAATGTTGAGGGTGTTGTTGAATTTGTTGGTGTTTTTCAATGTTGAGGTTGTTGTTGTTTTTCAATGCTGAGGTCGTTGTTGAATTTGTTGGTGTTTTTCAATTTTGAGGTTGTTGTTGAATTTGTTGGTGTTTTTCAATGTTGAGGTTGTTGCTGTTTTTCAATGTTGAGGTTGTTGTTGAATTTGTTGGTGTTTTTCAATGTTGAGGTTGTTGTTGTTTTTCAATGTTGAGGTTGTTGTTGAATTTGTTGGTGTTTTTCAATGCTGAGGTTGTTGTTGAATTTGTTGGTGTTTTTCAATGTTGAGTTTGTCGTTGTTTTTCAATGTTGAGGTTGTTGTTGAATTTGTTGGTGTTTTTCAATGTTGAGGTTGTTGTTGTTTTTCAATGTTGAGGTTGTTGAATTTGTGGGTATTTTTCAATCTTGAGTTTGTTGTTGAATTTATTGGTGTTTTTCAATGTTGAGGTTGTTGTTGAATTTGTTGGTGTTTTTCAATGTGGAGGTTGTTGTTGAATTTGTTGGTGTTTTTCAATGTTGAGGTTGTTGCTGTTTTTAAATGTTGAGGTTGTTGTTGAATTTGTTGGTGTTTTATCAATTTTGAGGTTGTTGGTGTTTTTCAATGTTGAGGTTGTTGTTGAATTTGATGGTGTTTTTCAATGTCGAGGTTGTTGTTGAATTTGTTGGTGTTTTTCAATGTTGAAGTTGTTGTTGAATTTGTTGGTGTTTTTCAATTTCGAGGTTGTTGTTGAATTTGTTGGTGTTTTTCCATGTTGAAGTTTTGGTTGATTTTGTTGGTGTTTTTCAATGTTGAGGTTGTTGTTGTTTTTCAATGTTGAGGTTGTTGTTGAATTTGTTGGTGTTTTTCAATGTTGAGGTTGTTGTTGAATTTGTTGGTGTTTTTCAATGTTGAGGTTGTTGTTGTTTTTCAATGTTTGGGTAGTTGTTGAATTTGTTGGTGTTTTTCAATGTTGAGGTTGTTGTAGTTTTTCAATGTTGAGGTTGTTGTTGAATTTGTTGGTGTTTTTCAATGTTGAAGTTGTTGTTGAATTTGTTGGTGTTTTTCAATGTTGAGGTTGTTGTTGTTTTTCAATGTTGAGGTTGTTGTTGAATTTGTTGGTGTTTTTCAATGTTGAGTTTATTGTTGTTTTTCAATGTTGAGGTTGTTGTTGAATTTGTTGGTGTTTTTCAATGTTGAGGTTGTTGTTGTTTTTCTATGTTGAGGTTGTTGTTGAATTTGTTGGTGTTTTTCAATGTTGAGGTTGTTGGTGTTTTTCAATGTTGAGGTTGTTGTTGAATTTGTTGGTGTTTTTCAATGTTGAGGTTGTTGTTGAATTTGTTGGTGTTTTTCAATGATGAGGTTGTTGTTGTTTTTCAATGTTGAGGTTGTTGAATTTGTGGGTGTTTTTCAATCTTGAGTTTGTTGTTGAATTTGTTGGTGTTTTTCAATGTTGAGGTTGTTGTTGAATTTGTTGGTGTTTTTCAATGTTGAGGTTGTTGTTATTTTTCAATGTTGTGGTTGTTGTTGAGTTTGTTGGTGTTTTTCAATGTTGAGGTTGTTGTTGAATTTGTTGGTGTTTTTCAATGTTGAGGTTGTTGTTGAATTTGTTGGTGTTTTTTAATGTTGAGGTTGTTGTTGTTTTTAAATGTTGAGGTTGTTGTTGAATTTGTTGGTGTTTTTTCAATTTTGAGGTTGTTGGTGCTGTTCAATGTTCAGGTTGATTTTGAATTTGAGGGTCTTTTTCAATGCCGAGGTTGTTGTTGAATTTGTTGGTGTTTTTAAATGTTGAGGTTGTTGTTGTTTTTCAATGTTGAGGTTGTTGTTGAATTTGTTGGTGTTTTTCAATGTTGAGATTGTTGTTGTTTTTCAATGTTGAGGTTGTTGTTGAATTTGTTGGTGCTTTTAAATGTTGAGGTTGTTGTTGAATTTGCTGGTGTTTTGCAATGTTGAGGTTGTTGTTGTTTTTCAATGTTGAGGTTGTTGTTGAATTTGTTGGTGTTTTTCAATGTTGAGGTTGTTGTTGTTTTTCAATTTTGAGGTTGTTGTTGTATTTGTTGGTGTTTTTCAATTTCGAGGTTGTTGTTGAATTTGTTGGCGTTTTTCAATGTTGAAGTTGTTGTTGAATTTGTTGGTGTTTTTCAATGTTGAGGTTGTTGTTGTTTTTCAATGTTGAGGTTGTTGTTGAATTTGTTGGTGTTTTTCAATGTTGAGGTTGTTGTTGTTTTTCAATGCTGAGGTTGTTGTTGAATTTGTTGGTGTTTTTCAATGTTGAGGTTGTTGATGAATTTGTTGGTGTTTTTCAATGTTGAGGTTGTTGTTGTTTTTCAATGTTGAGGTTGTTGTTGAATTTGTTGGTGTTTTTCAATGTTTAGGTTGTTGTTGTTTTTCAATGTTGAGGTTGTTGTTGAATTTGTTGGTGTTTTTCAATGTTGAGATTGCTGTTGTTCAATTTGTTGGTGTTTTTCAATGTTGAGGTTGTTGTTGAATTTGTTGGTGTTTTTCAATGTTGAGGTTGTTGCTATTTTTCAATGTTGAGGTTGTTGGTGAGTTTGTTGGTGTTTTTCAATGTTGAGGAAGTTGTTGAATTTGTTGGTGTTTTTCAATGTTGAGGTTGTTGTTGAATTTGTTGGTGTTTTTCAATGTTGAGGTTGTTGTTTTTTTTAAATGTTGAGGTTGTTGTTGAATTTGTTGGTGTTTTTTCAATTTTGAGGTTGTTGGTTTTTTTCAATGTTGAGGTTGATTTTGAATTTGAGGGTGTTTTTCAATGTCGAGGTTGTTGTTGAATTTGTTGGTGTTTTTCAATGTTGAGGTTGTTGTTGTTTTTCAATGTTGAGCTTGTTGTTGAATTTGTTGGTGTTTTTCAATGTTGAGATTGTTGCTGTTTTTCAATGTTGAGTTTGTTGTTGAATTTGTTGGTGTTTTTAAATGTTGAGGTTGTTGTTGAATTTGCTGGTGTTTTGCAATGTTGAGGTTGTTGTTGTTTTTCAATGTTGAGGTTGTTGTTGAATTTGTTGGTGTTTTTGAATGTTGAGGTTGTTGTTGTTTTTCAATGTTGAGGTTGTTGTTGTATTTGTTGGTGTTTTTCAATTTCGAGGTTGTTGTTGAATTTGTAGGTGTTTTTCAATGTTGAAGTTGTTGTTGAATTTGTTGGTGTTTTTCAATGTTTAGGTTGTTGTTGTTTTTCAATGTTGAGGTTGTTGTTGAATTTGTTGGTGTTTTTCAATGTTGAGGTTGTTGTTGTTTTTCAATGCTGAGGTTGTTGTTGAATTTGTTGGTGTTTTTCAATGTTGAGGTTGTTTTTGAATTTGTTGGTGTTTTTCAATGTTGAGGTTGTTGTTGTTTTTCAATGTTGAGGTTGTTGTTGAATTTGTTGGTGTTTTTCAATGTTTAGGTTGTTGTTGTTTTTCAATGTTGAGGTTGTTGTTGAATTTGTTGGTGTTTTTCAATGTTGAGGTTGTTGTTGTTTTTCAATGCTGAGGTTGTTGTTGAATTTGTTGGTGTTTTTCAATGTTGAGGTTGTTGTTGAATTTGTTGGTGTTTTTCAATGTTGAGGTTGTTGTTGTTTTTCAATGTTGAGGTTGTTGTTGAATTTCCAGGTGTTTTTCAAAGTTTAGGTTGTTGTTGTTTTTCAAAGTTGAGGTTGTTGTTGAATTTGTTGGTGTTTTTCAATGTTGAGGTTGTTGTTGTATTTGTAGGTGTTTTTCAATGTTGAGGTTGTTGTTGTTTTTCAATGTTGAGGTTGTTGAATTTGTGGGTGTTTTTCAATCTTGAGTTTGTTGTTGAATTTGTTGGTGTTTTTCAATGTTGAGGTTGTTGTTGAATTTGTTGGTGTTTTTCAATGTTGAGGTTGTTGTTATTTTTCAATGTTGTGGTTGTTGTTGAGTTTGTTGGTGTTTTTAAATGTTGAGGTTGTTGTTGAATTTGTTGGTGTTTTTCAATGTTGAGGTTGTTGTTGAATTTGTTGGTGTTTTTTCAATTTTGAGGTTGTTGGTGCTGTTCAATGTTCAGGTTGATTTTGAATTTGAGGGTCTTTTTCAATGCCGAGGTTGTTGTTGAATTTGTTGGTGTTTTTCAATGTTGAGGTTGTTGTTGTTTTTCAATGTTGAGGTTGTTGTTGAATTTGTTGGTGTTTTTCAATGTTGAGATTGTTGTTGTTTTTCAATGTTGAGGTTGTTGTTGAATTTGTTGGTGCTTTTAAATGTTGAGGTTGTTGTTGAATTTGCTGGTGTTTTGCAATGTTGAGGTTGTTGTTGTTTTTCAATGTTGAGGTTGTTGTTGAATTTGTTGGTGTTTTTCAATGTTGAGGTTGTTGTTGTTTTTCAATTTTGAGGTTGTTGTTGTATTTGTTGGTGTTTTTCAATTTCGAGGTTGTTGTTGAATTTGTTGGCGTTTTTCAATGTTGAAGTTGTTGTTGAATTTGTTGGTGTTTTTCAATGTTGAGGTTGTTGTTGTTTTTCAATGTTGAGGTTGTTGTTGAATTTGTTGGTGTTTTTCAATGTTGAGGTTGTTGTTGTTTTTCAATGCTGAGGTTGTTGTTGAATTTGTTGGTGTTTTTCAATGTTGAGGTTGTTGATGAATTTGTTGGTGTTTTTCAATGTTGAGGTTGTTGTTGTTTTTCAATGTTGAGGTTGTTGTTGAATTTGTTGGTGTTTTTCAATGTTTAGGTTGTTGTTGTTTTTCAATGTTGAGGTTGTTGTTGAATTTGTTGGTGTTTTTCAATGTTGAGATTGCTGTTGTTCAATTTGTTGGTGTTTTTCAATGTTGAGGTTGTTGTTGAATTTGTTGGTGTTTTTCAATGTTGAGGTTGTTGTTATTTTTCAATGTTGAGGTTGTTGGCGAGTTTGTTGGTGTTTTTCAATGTTGAGGAAGTTGTTGAATTTGTTGGTGTTTTTCAATGTTGAGGTTGTTGTTGAATTTGTTGGTGTTTTTCAATGTTGAGGTTGTTGTTGTTTTTAAATGTTGAGGTTGTTGTTGAATTTGTTGGTGTTTTTTCAATTTTGAGGTTGTTGGTTTTTTTCAATGTTGAGGTTGATTTTGAATTTGAGGGTGTTTTTCAATGTCGAGGTTGTTGTTGAATTTGTTGGTGTTTTTCAATGTTGAGGTTGTTGTTGTTTTTCAATGTTGAGGTTGTTGTTGAATTTGTTGGTGTTTTTCAATGTTGAGATTGTTGCTGTTTTTCAATGTTGAGTTTGTTGTTGAATTTGTTGGTGTTTTTAAATGTTGAGGTTGTTGTTGAATTTGCTGGTGTTTTGCAATGTTGAGGTTGTTGTTGTTTTTCAATGTTGAGGTTGTTGTTGAATTTGTTGGTGTTTTTGAATGTTGAGGTTGTTGTTATTTTTCAATGTTGAGGTTGTTGTTGTATTTGTTGGTGTTTTTCAATTTCGAGGTTGTTGTTGAATTTGTAGGTGTTTTTCAATGTTGAAGTTGTTGTTGAATTTGTTGGTGTTTTTCAATGTTTAGTTTGTTGTTGTTTTTCAATGTTGAGGTTGCTGTTGAATTTGTTGGTGTTTTTCAATGTTGAGGTTGTTGTTGTTTTTCAATGCTGAGGTTGTTGTTGAATTTGTTGGTGTTTTTCAATGTTGAGGTTGTTTTTGAATTTGTTGGTGTTTTTCAATGTTGAGGTTGTTGTTGTTTTTCAATGTTGAGGTTGTTGTTGAATTTGTTGGTGTTTTTCAATGTTTAGGTTGTTGTTGTTTTTCAATGTTGAGGTTGTTGTTGAATTTGTTGGTGTTTTTCAATGTTGAGGTTGTTGTTGTTTTTCAATGCTGAGGTTGTTGTTGAATTTGTTGGTGTTTTTCAATGTTGAGGTTGTTGTTGAATTTGTTGGTGTTTTTCAATGTTGAGGTTGTTGTTGTTTTTCAATGTTGAGGTTGTTGTTGAATTTCCAGGTGTTTTTCAAAGTTTAGGTTGTTGTTGTTTTTCAAAGTTGAGGTTGTTGTTGAATTTGTTGGTGTTTTTCAATGTTGAGGTTGTTGTTGTATTTGTAGGTGTTTTTCAATGTTGAGGTTGTTGTTGTTTTTCAATGTTGAGGTTGTTCTTGAATTTGTTGGTGTTTTTCAATGTTGAGGTTGTTGTTGTTTTTCATTTTGAGGTTGTTGTTGAATTTGTTGGTGTTTTTCAATGTTGAGGT
This sequence comes from Isurus oxyrinchus, assembly GCA_026770705.1. Classification (NCBI taxonomy): domain Eukaryota; kingdom Metazoa; phylum Chordata; class Chondrichthyes; order Lamniformes; family Lamnidae; genus Isurus; species Isurus oxyrinchus. Next base: position 316,399 of record JANJGN010000382.1, read on the forward strand.
TGTTGTTGAATTTGTTGGTGTTTTTCAATGTTGAGGTTGTTGTTGTTTTTCAATGTTTGGGTAGTTGTTGAATTTATTGGTGTTTTTCAATTTTGAGGTTGTTGTAGTTTTTCAATGTTGAGGTTGTTGTTGAATTTGTTGGTGTTTTTCAATGTTGAAGTTGTTGTTGAATTTGTTGGTGTTTTTCAATGTTGAGGTTGTTGTTGAATTTGTTGGTGTTTTTCAATGTAGAGGTTGTTGTTGTTTTTCAATGTTGAGTTTGTTGTTGAATTTGTTGGTGTTTTTCAATGTTGAGGTTGTTGTTGAATTTGTTGGTGTTTTTCAATGTTGAGTTTATTGTTGTTTTTCAATGTTGAGGTTGTTGTTGAATTTGTTGGTGTTTTTCAATGTTGAGGTTGTTGTTGTTTTTCAATGTTGAGGTTGTTGTTGAATTTGTTGGTGTTTTTCAATGTTGAGGTTGTTGGTGTTTTTCAATGTTGAGGTTGTTGTTGAATTTGTTGGTGTTTTTCAATGTTGAGGTTGTTGTTGAATTTGTTGGTGTTTTTCAATGATGAGGTTGTTGTTGTTTTTCAATGTTGAGGTTGTGGAATTTGTGGGTGTTTTTCAATCTTGAGTTTGTTGTTGAATTTGTTGGTGTTTTTCAATGTTGAGGTTGTTGTTGAATTTGTTGGTGTTTTTCAATGTTGAGGTTGTTGTTATTTTTCAATGTTGTGGTTGTTGTTGAGTTTGTTGGTGTTTTTCAATGTTGAGGTTGTTGTTGAATTTGTTGGTGTTTTTCAATGTTGAGGTTGTTGTTGAATTTGTTGGTGTTTTTTAATGTTGAGGTTGTTGTTGTTTTTAAATGTTGAGGTTGTTGTTGAATTTGTTGGTGTTTTTTCAATTTTGAGGTTGTTGGTGCTGTTCAATGTTCCGGTTGATTTTGAATTTGAGGGTCTTTTTCAATGCGGAGGTTGTTGTTGAATTTGTTGGTGTTTTTCAATGTTGAGGTTGTTGTTGTTTTTCAATGTTGAGGTTGTTGTTGAATTTGTTGGTGTTTTTCAATGTTGAGATTGTTGTTGTTTTTCAATGTTGAGGTTGTTGTTGAATTTGTTGGTGCTTTTAAATGTTGAGGTTGTTGTTGAATTTGCTGGTGTTTTGCAATGTTGAGGTTGTTGTTGTTTTTCAATGTTGAGGTTGTTGTTGAATTTGTTGGTGTTTTTCAATGTTGAGGTTGTTGTTGTTTTTCAATGTTGAGGTTGTTGTTGTATTTGTTGGTGTTTTTCAATTTCGAGGTTGTTGTTGAATTTGTTGGCGTTTTTCAATGTCGAAGTTGTTGTTGAATTTGTTGGTGTTTTTCAATGTTGAGGTTGTTGTTGTTTTTCAATGTTGAGGTTGTTGTTGAATTTGTTGGTGTTTTTCAATGTTGAGGTTGTTGTTGTTTTTCAATGCTGAGGTTGTTGTTGAATTTGTTGGTGTTTTTCAATGTTGAGGTTGTTGTTGTTTTTCAATGTTGAGGTTGTTGTTGAATTTGTTGGTGTTTTTCAATGTTTAGGTTGTTGTTGTTTTTCAATGTTGAGGTTGTTGTTGAATTTGTTGGTGTTTTTCAATGATGAGATTGTTGTTGTTGAATTTGTTGGTGTTTTTCAATGTTGAGGTTGCTGTTGAATTTGTTGGTGTTTTTCAATGTTGAGGTTGTTTTTGAATTTGTTGGTGTTTTTCAATGTTGAGGTTGTTGTTGTTTTTCAATGTTGAGGTTGTTGTTGAATTTGTTGGTGTTTTTCAATGTTTAGGTTGTTGTTGTTTTTCAATGTTGAGGTTGTTGTTGAATTTGTTGGTGTTTTTCAATGTTGAGGTTGTTGTTGTTTTTCAATGCTGAGGTTGTTGTTGAATTTGTTGGTGTTTTTCAATGTTGAGGTTGTTGTTGAATTTGTTGGTGTTTTTCAATGTTGAGGTTGTTGTTGTTTTTCAATGTTGAGGTTGTTGTTGAATTTCCAGGTGTTTTTCAAAGTTTAGGTTGTTGTTGTTTTTCAAAGTTGAGGTTGTTGTTGAATTTGTTGGTGTTTTTCAATGTTGAGGTTGTTGTTGTATTTGTAGGTGTTTTTCAATGTTGAGGTTGTTGTTGTTTTTCAATGTTGAGGTTGTTCTTGAATTTGTTGGTGTTTTTCAATGTTGAGGTTGTTGTTGTTTTTCATTTTGAGGTTGTTGTTGAATTTGTTGGTGTTTTTCAATGTTGAGGTTGTTGTTGAATTTGTTGGTGTTTTTCAATGTTGAGGTTGTTGTTGTTTTTCAATGTTTGGGTAGTTGTTGAATTTATTGGTGTTTTTCAATTTTGAGGTTGTTGTAGTTTTTCAATGTTGAGGTTGTTGTTGAATTTGTTGGTGTTTTTCAATGTTGAAGTTGTTGTTGAATTTGTTGGTGTTTTTCAATGTTGAGGTTGTTGTTGAATTTGTTGGTGTTTTTCAATGTAGAGGTTGTTGTTGTTTTTCAATGTTGAGTTTGTTGTTGAATTTGTTGGTGTTTTTCAATGTTGAGGTTGTTGTTGAATTTGTTGGTGTTTTTCAATGTTGAGTTTATTGTTGTTTTTCAATGTTGAGGTTGTTGTTGAATTTGTTGGTGTTTTTCAATGTTGAGGTTGTTGTTGTTTTTCAATGTTGAGGTTGTTGTTGAATTTGTTGGTGTTTTTCAATGTTGAGGTTGTTGGTGTTTTTCAATGTTGAGGTTGTTGTTGAATTTGTTGGTGTTTTTCAATGTTGAGGTTGTTGTTGAATTTGTTGGTGTTTTTCAATGATGAGGTTGTTGTTGTTTTTCAATGTTGAGGTTGTGGAATTTGTGGGTGTTTTTCAATCTTGAGTTTGTTGTTGAATTTGTTGGTGTTTTTCAATGTTGAGGTTGTTGTTGAATTTGTTGGTGTTTTTCAATGTTGAGGTTGTTGTTATTTTTCAATGTTGTGGTTGTTGTTGAGTTTGTTGGTGTTTTTCAATGTTGAGGTTGTTGTTGAATTTGTTGGTGTTTTTCAATGTTGAGGTTGTTGTTGAATTTGTTGGTGTTTTTTAATGTTGAGGTTGTTGTTGTTTTTAAATGTTGAGGTTGTTGTTGAATTTGTTGGTGTTTTTTCAATTTTGAGGTTGTTGGTGCTGTTCAATGTTCCGGTTGATTTTGAATTTGAGGGTCTTTTTCAATGCGGAGGTTGTTGTTGAATTTGTTGGTGTTTTTCAATGTTGAGGTTGTTGTTGTTTTTCAATGTTGAGGTTGTTGTTGAATTTGTTGGTGTTTTTCAATGTTGAGATTGTTGTTGTTTTTCAATGTTGAGGTTGTTGTTGAATTTGTTGGTGCTTTTAAATGTTGAGGTTGTTGTTGAATTTGCTGGTGTTTTGCAATGTTGAGGTTGTTGTTGTTTTTCAATGTTGAGGTTGTTGTTGAATTTGTTGGTGTTTTTCAATGTTGAGGTTGTTGTTGTTTTTCAATGTTGAGGTTGTTGTTGTATTTGTTGGTGTTTTTCAATTTCGAGGTTGTTGTTGAATTTGTTGGCGTTTTTCAATGTCGAAGTTGTTGTTGAATTTGTTGGTGTTTTTCAATGTTGAGGTTGTTGTTGTTTTTCAATGTTGAGGTTGTTGTTGAATTTGTTGGTGTTTTTCAATGTTGAGGTTGTTGTTGTTTTTCAATGCTGAGGTTGTTGTTGAATTTGTTGGTGTTTTTCAATGTTGAGGTTGTTGTTGTTTTTCAATGTTGAGGTTGTTGTTGAATTTGTTGGTGTTTTTCAATGTTTAGGTTGTTGTTGTTTTTCAATGTTGAGGTTGTTGTTGAATTTGTTGGTGTTTTTCAATGATGAGATTGTTGTTGTTGAATTTGTTGGTGTTTTTCAATGTTGAGGTTGTTGTTGAATTTGTTGGTGTTTTTCAATGTTGAGGTTGTTGTTATTTTTCAATGTTGAGGTTGTTGGTGAGTTTGTTGGTGTTTTTCAATGTTGAGGTTGTTGTTGAATTTGTTGGTGTTTTTCAATGTTGAGGTTGTTGTTGAATTTGTTGGTGTTTTTCAATGTTGAGGTTGTTGTTGTTTTTAAATGTTGAGGTTGTTGTTGAATTTGTTGGTGTTTTTTCAATTTTGAGGTTGCTGGTTTTTTTCAATGTTGAGGTTGATTTTGAATTTGAGGGTGTTTTTCAATGTCGAGGTTGTTGTTGAATTTGTTGGTGTTTTTCAATGTTGAGGTTGTTGTTGTTTTTCAATGTTGAGGTTGTTGTTGAATTTGTTGGTGTTTTTCAATGTTGAGATTGTTGCTGTTTTTCAATGTTGAGTTTGTTGTTGAATTTGTTGGTGTTTTTAAATGTTGAGGTTGTTGTTGAATTTGCTGGTGTTTTGCAATTTTGAGGTTGTTGTTGTTTTTCAATGTTGAGGTTGTTGTTGAATTTGTTGGTGTTTTTGAATGTTGAGGTTGTTGTTGTTTTTCAATGTTGAGGTTGTTGTTGTATTTGTTGGTGTTTTTCAATTTCGAGGTTGTTGTTGAATTTGTAGGTGTTTTTCAATGTTGAAGTTGTTGTTGAATTTGTTGGTGTTTTTCAATGTTTAGGTTGTTGTTGTTTTTCAATGTTGAGGTTGTTGTTGAATTTGTTGGTGTTTTTCAATGTTGAGGTTGTTGTTGTTTTTCAATGCTGAGGTTGTTGTTGAATTTGTTGGTGTTTTTCAATGTTGAGGTTGTTTTTGAATTTGTTGGTGTTTTTCAATGTTGAGGTTGTTGTTGTTTTTCAATGTTGAGGTTGGTGTTGAATTTGTTGGTGTTTTCCAATGTTTAGGTTGTTGTTGTTTTTCAATGTTGAGGTTGTTGTTGAATTTGTTGGTGTTTTTCAATGTTGAGGTTGTTGTTGTTTTTCAATGCTGAGGTTGTTGTTGAATTTGTTGGTGTTTTTCAATGTTGAGGTTGTTGTTGAATTTGTTGGTGTTTTTCAATGTTGAGGTTGTTGTTGTTTTTCAATGTTGAGGTTGTTGTTGAATTTCTTGGTTTTTTTCAATGTTTAGGTTGTTGTTGTTTTTCAAAGTTGAGGTTGTTGTTGAATTTGTTGGTGTTTTTCAATGTTGAGGTTGTTGTTGTATTTGTAGGTGTTTTTCAATGTTGAGGTTGTTGTTGTTTTTCAATGTTGAGGTTGTTGTTGAATTTGTTGGTGTTTTTCAATGTTGAGGTTGTTGTTGTTTTTCATTTTGAGGTTGTTGTTGAATTTGTTGGTGTTTTTCAATGTTGAGGTTGTTGTTGTTTTTCAATGTTGAGGTTGTTGTTGAATTTGTTGGTGTTTTTCAATGTTGAGGTTGTTGTTGAATTTGTTGGTGTTTTTCAATGTTGAGGTTGTTGTTGTTTTTCAATGTTTGGGTAGTTGTTGAAGTTGTTGGTGTTTTTCAATGTTGAGGTTGTTGTAGTTTTTCAATGTTGAGGTTGTTGTTGAATTTGTTGGTGTTTTTCAATGTTGAAGTTGTTGTTGAATTTGCTGGTGTTTTTCAATGTTGAGGTTGTTGTTGTTTTTCAATGTTGAGGTTGTTGTTGAATTTGTTGGTGTTTTTCAATGTTGAGTTTATTGTTGTTTTTCAATGTTGAGGTTGTTGTTGAATTTGTTGGTGTTTTTCAATGTTGAGGTTGTTGTTGTTTATCAATGTTGAGGTTGTTGTTGAATTTGTTGGTGTTTTTCAATGTTGAGGTTGTTGGTGTTTTTCAATGTTGAGGTTGTTGTTGAATTTGTTGGTGTTTTTCAATGTTGACGTTGTTGTTGAATTTGTTGGTGTTTTTCAATGATGAGGTTGTTGTTGTTTTTCAATGTTGAGGTTGTTGAATTTGTGCGTGTTTTTCAATCTTGAGTTTGTTGTTGAATTTGTTGGTGTTTTTCAATGTTGAGGTTGTTGTTGAATTTGTTGGTGTTTTTCAATGTTGAGGTTGTTGTTATTTTTCAATGTTGTGGTTGTTGTTGAGTTTGTTGGTGTTTTTCAATGTTGAGGTTGTTGTTGAATTTGTTGGTGTTTTTCAATGTTGAGGTTGTTGTTGAATTTGTTGGTGTTTTTTAATGTTGAGGTTGTTGTTGTTTTTAAATGTTGAGGTTGTTGTTGAATTTGTTGGTGTTTTTTCAATTTTGAGGTTGTTGGTGTTGTTCAATGTTCAGGTTGATTTTGAATTTGAGGGTCTTTTTCAATGCCGAGATTGTTGTTGAATTTGTTGGTGTTTTTCAATGTTGAGGTTGTTGTTGTTTTTCAATGTTGAGGTTGTTGTTGAATTTGTTGGTGTTTTTCAATGTTGAGATTGTTGTTGTTTTTCAATGTTGAGGTTGTTGTTGAATTTGTTGGTGCTTTTAAATGTTGAGGTTGTTGTTGAATTTGCTGGTGTTTTGCAATGTTGAGGTTGTTGTTGTTTTTCAATGTTGAGGTTGTTGTTGAATTTGTTGGTGTTTTTCAATGTTGAGGTTGTTGTTGTTTTTCAATGTTGAGGTTGTTGTTGTATTTGTTGGTGTTTTTCGTTTTCGAGGTTGTTGTTGAATTTGTTGGCGTTTTTCAATGTTGAAGTTGTTGTTGAATTTGTTGGTGTTTTTCAATGTTGAGGTTGTTGTTGTTTTTCAATGTTGAGGTTGTTGTTGAATTTGTTGGTGTTTTTCAATTTTGAGGTTGTTGTTGTTTTTCAATGCTGAGGTTGTTGTTGAATTTGTTGGTGTTTTTCAATGTTGAGGTTGTTGTTGAATTTGTTGGTGTTTTTCAATGTTGAGGTTGTTGCTGTTTTTCAATGTTGAGGTTGTTGTTGAATTTGTTGGTGTTTTTCAATGTTTAGGTTGTTGTTGTTTTTCAATGTTGAGGTTGTTGTTGAATTTGTTGGTGTTTTTCAATGTTGAGATTGTTGTTGTTGAATTTGTTGGTGTTTTTCAATGTTGAGGTTGTTGTTGAATTTGTTGGTGTTTTTCAATGTTGAGGTTGTTGTTATTTTTCAATGTTGAGGTTGTTGTTGAGTTTGTTGGTGTTTTTCAATGTTGAGGTTGTTGTTGAATTTGTTGGTGTTTTTCAATGTTGAGGTTGTTGTTGAATTTGTTGGTGTTTTTCAATGTTGAGGTTGTTGTTGTTTTTAAATGTTGAGGTTGTTGTTGAATTTGTTGGTGTTTTTTCAATTTTGAGGTTGTTGGTTTTTTTCAATGTTGAGGTTGATTTTGAATTTGAGGAAGTTTTTCAATGTCGAGGTTGTTGTTGAATTTGTTGGTGTTTTTCAATGTTGAGGTTGTTGTTGTTTTTCAATGTTGAGGTTGTTGTTGAATTTGTTGGTGTTTTTCAATGTTGAGATTGTTGCTGTTTTTCAATGTTGAGTTTGTTGTTGAATTTGTTGGTGTTTTTAAATGTTGAGGTTGTTGTTGAATTTGCTGGTGTTTTGCAATGTTGAGGTTGTTGTTGCTTTTCAATGTTGAGGTTGTTGTTGAATTTGTTAGTGTTTTTTCAATTTTGAGGTTGTTGGTGGTTTTCAATGTTGAGGTTGTTGTTGAATTTGTTGGCGTTTTTCAATGTTGAGGTTGTTGTTGTTTTTCAATGTTTGGGTAGTTGTTGAATTTATTGGTGTTTTTCAATTTTGAGGTTGTTGTAGTTTTTCAATGTTGAGGTTGTTGTTGAATTTGTTGGTGTTTTTCAATGTTGAAGTTGTTGTTGAATTTGTTGGTGTTTTTCAATGTTGAGGTTGTTGTTGAATTTGTTGGTGTTTTTCAATGTAGAGGTTGTTGTTGTTTTTCAATGTTGAGTTTGTTGTTGAATTTGTTGGTGTTTTTCAATGTTGAGGTTGTTGTTGAATTTGTTGGTGTTTTTCAATGTTGAGTTTATTGTTGTTTTTCAATGTTGAGGTTGTTGTTGAATTTGTTGGTGTTTTTCAATGTTGAGGTTGTTGTTGTTTTTCAATGTTGAGGTTGTTGTTGAATTTGTTGGTGTTTTGCAATGTTGAGGTTGTTGTTGCTTTTCAATGTTGAGGTTGTTGTTGAATTTGTTGGTGTTTTTTCAATTTTGAGGTTGTTGGTGGTTTTCAATGTTGAGGTTGTTGTTGAATTTGTTGGCGTTTTTCAATTTTGAGGTTGTTGTTGTTTTTCAATGTTTGGGTAGTTGTTGAATTTATTGGTGTTTTTCAATTTTGAGGTTGTTGTAGTTTTTCAATGTTGAGGTTGTTGTTGAATTTGTTGGTGTTTTTCAATGTTGAAGTTGTTGTTGAATTTGTTGGTGTTTTTCAATGTTGAGGTTGTTGTTGAATTTGTTGGTGTTTTTCAATGTAGAGGTTGTTGTTGTTTTTCAATGTTGAGTTTGTTGTTGAATTTGTTGGTGTTTTTCAATGTTGAGGTTGTTGTTGAATTTGTTGGTGTTTTTCAATGTTGAGTTTATTGTTGTTTTTCAATGTTGAGGTTGTTGTTGAATTTGTTGGTGTTTTTCAATGTTGAGGTTGTTGTTGTTTTTCAATGTTGAGGTTGTTGTTGAATTTGTTGGTGTTTTTCAATGTTGAGGTTGTTGGTGTTTCTCAATGTTGAGGTTGTTGTTGAATTTGTTGGTGTTTTTCAATGTTGAGGTTGTTGTTGAATTTGTTGGTGTTTTTCAATGATGAGGTTGTTGTTGTTTTTCAATGTTGAGGTTGTGGAATTTGTGGGTGTTTTTCCATCTTGAGTTTGTTGTTGAATTTGTTGGTGTTTTTCAATGTTGAGGTTGTTGTTGAATTTGTTGGTGTTTTTCAATGTTGAGGTTGTTGTTATTTTTCAATGTTGTGGTTGTTGTTGAGTTTGTTGGTGTTTTTCAATGTTGAGGTTGTTGTTGAATTTGTTGGTGTTTTTCAATGTTGAGGTTGTTGTTGAATTTGTTGGTGTTTTTTAATGTTGAGGTTGTTGTTGTTTTTAAATGTTGAGGTTGTTGTTGAATTTGTTGGTGTTTTTTCAATTTTGAGGTTGTTGGTGTTGTTCAATGTTCCGGTTGATTTTGAATTTGAGGGTCTTTTTCAATGCGGAGGTTGTTGTTGAATTTGTTGGTGTTTTTCAATGTTGAGGTTGTTGTTGTTTTTCAATGTTGAGGTTGTTGTTGAATTTGTTGGTGTTTTTCAATGTTGAGATTGTTGTTGTTTTTCAATGTTGAGGTTGTTGTTGAATTTGTTGGTGCTTTTAAATGTTGAGGTTGTTGTTGAATTTGCTGGTGTTTTGCAATGTTGAGGTTGTTGTTGTTTTTCAAAGTTGAGGTTGTTGTTGAATTTGTTGGTGTTTTTCAATGTTGAGGTTGTTGTTGTTTTTCAATGTTGAGGTTGTTGTTGTATTTGTTGGTGTTTTTCAATTTCGAGGTTGTTGTTGAATTTGTTGGCGTTTTTCAATGTCGAAGTTGTTGTTGAATTTGTTGGTGTTTTTCAATGTTGAGGTTGTTGTTGTTTTTCAATGTTGAGGTTGTTGTTGAATTTGTTGGTGTTTTTCAATGTTGAGGTTGTTGTTGTTTTTCAATGCTGAGGTTGTTGTTGAATTTGTTGGTGTTTTTCAATGTTGAGGTTGTTGTTGTTTTTCAATGTTGAGGTTGTTGTTGAATTTGTTGGTGTTTTTCAATGTTTAGGTTGTTGTTGTTTTTCAATGTTGAGGTTGTTGTTGAATTTGTTGGTGTTTTTCAATGATGAGATTGTTGTTGTTGAATTTGTTGGTGTTTTTCAATGTTGAGGTTGTTGTTGAATTTGTTGGTGTTTTTCAATGTTGAGGTTGTTGTTATTTTTCAATGTTGAGGTTGTTGGTGAGTTTGTTGGTGTTTTTCAATGTTGAGGTTGTTGTTGAATTTGTTGGTGTTTTTCAATGTTGAGGTTGTTGTTGAATTTGTTGGTGTTTTTCAATGTTGAGGTTGTTGTTGTTTTTAAATGTTGAGGTTGTTGTTGAATTTGTTGGTGTTTTTTCAATTTTGAGGTTGCTGGTTTTTTTCAATGTTGAGGTTGATTTTGAATTTGAGGGTGTTTTTCAATGTCGAGGTTGTTGTTGAATTTGTTGGTGTTTTTCAATGTTGAGGTTGTTGTTGTTTTTCAATGTTGAGGTTGTTGTTGAATTTGTTGGTGTTTTTCAATGTTGAGATTGTTGCTGTTTTTCAATGTTGAGTTTGTTGTTGAATTTGTTGGTGTTTTTAAATGTTGAGGTTGTTGTTGAATTTGCTGGTGTTTTGCAATTTTGAGGTTGTTGTTGTTTTTCAATGTTGAGGTTGTTGTTGAATTTGTTGGTGTTTTTGAATGTTGAGGTTGTTGTTGTTTTTCAATGTTGAGGTTGTTGTTGTATTTGTTGGTGTTTTTCAATTTCGAGGTTGTTGTTGAATTTGTAGGTGTTTTTCAATGTTGAAGTTGTTGTTGAATTTGTTGGTGTTTTTCAATGTTTAGGTTGTTGTTGTTTTTCAATGTTGAGGTTGTTGTTGAATTTGTTGGTGTTTTTCAATGTTGAGGTTGTTGTTGTTTTTCAATGCTGAGGTTGTTGTTGAATTTGTTGGTGTTTTTCAATGTTGAGGTTGTTTTTGAATTTGTTGGTGTTTTTCAATGTTGAGGTTGTTGTTGTTTTTCAATGTTGAGGTTGGTGTTGAATTTGTTGGTGTTTTCCAATGTTTAGGTTGTTGTTGTTTTTCAATGTTGAGGTTGTTGTTGAATTTGTTGGTGTTTTTCAATGTTGAGGTTGTTGTTGTTTTTCAATGCTGAGGTTGTTGTTGAATTTGTTGGTGTTTTTCAATGTTGAGGTTGTTGTTGAATTTGTTGGTGTTTTTCAATGTTGAGGTTGTTGTTGTTTTTCAATGTTGAGGTTGTTGTTGAATTTCTTGGTGTTTTTCAATGTTTAGGTTGTTGTTGTTTTTCAAAGTTGAGGTTGTTGTTGAATTTGTTGGTGTTTTTCAATGTTGAGGTTGTTGTTGTATTTGTAGGTGTTTTTCAATGTTGAGGTTGTTGTTGTTTTTCAATGTTGAGGTTGTTGTTGAATTTGTTGGTGTTTTTCAATGTTGAGGTTGTTGTAGTTTTTCAATGTTGAGGTTGTTGTTGAATTTGTTGGTGTTTTTCAATGTTGAAGTTGTTGTTGAATTTGTTGGTGTTTTTCAATGTTGAGGTTGTTGTTGTTTTTCAATGTTGAGGTTGTTGTTGAATTTGTTGGTGTTTTTCAATGTTGAGTTTATTGTTGTTTTTCAATGTTGAGGTTGTTGTTGAATTTGTTGGTGTTTTTCAATGTTGAGGTTGTTGTTGTTTTTCAATGTTGAGGTTGTTGTTGAATTTGTTGGTGTTTTTCAATGTTGAGGTTGTTGGTGTTTTTCAATGTTGAGGTTGTTGTTGAATTTGTTGGTGTTTTTCAATGTTGACGTTGTTGTTGAATTTGTTGGTGTTTTTCAATGATGAGGTTGTTGTTGTTTTTCAATGTTGAGGTTGTTGAATTTGTGCGTGTTTTTCAATCTTGAGTTTGTTGTTGAATTTGTTGGTGTTTTTCAATGTTGAGGTTGTTGTTGAATTTGTTGGTGTTTTTCAATGTTGAGGTTGTTGTTATTTTTCAATGTTGTGGTTGTTGTTGAGTTTGTTGGTGTTTTTCAATGTTGAGGTTGTTGTTGAATTTGTTGGTGTTTTTCAATGTTGAGGTTGTTGTTGAATTTGTTGGTGTTTTTTAATGTTGAGGTTGTTGTTGTTTTTAAATGTTGAGGTTGTTGTTGAATTTGTTGGTGTTTTTTCAATTTTGAGGTTGTTGGTGTTGTTCAATGTTCAGGTTGATTTTGAATTTGAGGGTCTTTTTCAATGCCGAGATTGTTGTTGAATTTGTTGGTGTTTTTCAATGTTGAGGTTGTTGTTGTTTTTCAATGTTGAGGTTGTTGTTGAATTTGTTGGTGTTTTTCAATGTTGAGATTGTTGTTGTTTTTCAATGTTGAGGTTGTTGTTGAATTTGTTGGTGCTTTTAAATGTTGAGGTTGTTGTTGAATTTGCTGGTGTTTTGCAATGTTGAGGTTGTTGTTGTTTTTCAATGTTGAGGTTGTTGTTGAATTTGTTGGTGTTTTTCAATGTTGAGGTTGTTGTTGTTTTTCAATGTTGAGGTTGTTGTTGTTATTGTTGGTGTTTTTCAATTTCGAGGTTGTTGTTGAATTTGTTGGCGTTTTTCAATGTTGAAGTTGTTGTTGAATTTGTTGGTGTTTTTCAATGTTGAGGTTGTTGTTGTTTTTCAATGTTGAGGTTGTTGTTGAATTTGTTGGTGTTTTTCAATTTTGAGGTTGTTGTTGTTTTTCAGTGCTGAGGTTGTTGTTGAATTTGTTGGTGTTTTTCAATGTTGAGGTTGTTGTTGAATTTGTTGGCGTTTTTCAATGTTGAGGTTGTTGTTGTTTTTCAATGTTGAGGTTGTTGTTGAATTTGTTGGTGTTTTTCAATGTTTAGGTTGTTGTTGTTTTTCAATGTTGAGGTTGTTGTTGAATTTGTTGGTGTTTTTCAATGTTGAGATTGTTGTTGTTGAATTTGTTGGTGTTTTTCAATGTTGAGGTTGTTGTTGAATTTGTTGGTGTTTTTCAATGTTGAGGTTGTTGTTATTTTTCAATGTTGAGGTTGTAGTTGAGTTTGTTGGTGTTTTTCAATGTTGAGGTTGTTGTTGAATTTGTTGGTGTTTTTCAATGTTGAGGTTGTTGTTGAATTTGTTGGTGTTTTTCAATGTTGAGGTTGTTGTTGTTTTTAAATGTTGAGGTTGTTGTTGAATTTGTTGGTGTTTTTTCAATTTTGAGGTTGTTGGTTTTTTTCAATGTTGAGGTTGATTTTGAATTTGAGGAAGTTTTTCAATGTCGAGGTTGTTGTTGAATTTGTTGGTGTTTTTCAATGTTGAGGTTGTTGTTGTTTTTCAATGTTGAGGTTGTTGTTGAATTTGTTGGTGTTTTTCAATGTTGAGATTGTTGCTGTTTTTCAATGTTGAGTTTGTTGTTGAATTTGTTGGTGTTTTTAAATGTTGAGGTTGTTGTTGAATTTGCTGGTGTTTTGCAATGTTGAGGTTGTTGTTGCTTTTCAATGTTGAGGTTGTTGTTGAATTTGTTGGTGTTTTTTCAATTTTGAGGTTGTTGGTGGTTTTCAATGTTGAGGTTGTTGTTGAATTTGTTGGCGTTTTTAAATGTTGAGGTTGTTGTTGAATTTGTTGGTGTTTTCAATGTTGAGGTTTTTGTTGAATTTGTTGGTGTTTTTAAATGTTGAGGTTGTTGTTGAATTTGCTGGTGTTTTGCAATGTTGAGGTTGTTGTTGTTTTTCAATGTTGAGGTTGTTGTTGAATTTGTTGGTGTTTTTCAATGTTGAGGTTGTTGTTGTTTTTCAATGCTGAGGTTGTTGTTGTATTTGTTGGGGTTATTCAATTTCGAGGTTGTTGTTGAATTTGTTGGTGTTTTTCAATGTTGAAGTTGTTGTTGAATTTGTTGGTGTTTTTCAATGTTGAGGTTCTTGTTGAATTTGTTGGTGTTTTTCAATGTTGAGGTTGTTGTTGTTTTTCAATGCTGAGGTTGTTGTTGAATTTGTTGGTGTGTTTCAATGTTGAGGTTGTTGTTGAATTTGTTGGTGTTTTTCAATGTTGAGGTTGTTGTTGTTTTTCAATGTTGAGGTTGTTGTTGAATTTGTTGGTGTTTTTCAATGTTTAGGTTGTTGTTGTTTTTCAATGTTGAGGTTGTTGTTGAATTTGTTGGTGTTTTTCAATGTTGAGGTTGTTGTTGAATTTGTTGGTGTTTTTCAATGTTGAGGTTGTTGTTGTTTTTCAATGTTGAGGTTGTTGTTGTATTTGTTGGTGTTTTTCAATTTCGAGGTTGTTGTTGAATTTGTTGGCGTTTTTCAATGTCGAAGTTGTTGTTGAATTTGTTGGTGTTTTTCAATGTTGAGGTTGTTGTTGTTTTTCAATGTTGAGGTTGTTGTTGAATTTGTTGGTGTTTTTCAATGTTGAGGTTGTTGTTGTTTTTCAATGCTGAGGTTGTTGTTGAATTTGTTGGTGTTTTTCAATGTTGAGGTTGTTGTTGTTTTTCAATGTTGAGGTTGTTGTTGAATTTGTTGGTGTTTTTCAATGTTTAGGTTGTTGTTGTTTTTCAATGTTGAGGTTGTTGTTGAATTTGTTGGTGTTTTTCAATGATGAGATTGTTGTTGTTGAATTTGTTGGTGTTTTTCAATGTTGAGGTTGTTGTTGAATTTGTTGGTGTTTTTCAATGTTGAGGTTGTTGTTATTTTTCAATGTTGAGGTTGTTGGTGAGTTTGTTGGTGTTTTTCAATGTTGAGGTTGTTGTTGAATTTGTTGGTGTTTTTCAATGTTGAGGTTGTTGTTGAATTTGTTGGTGTTTTTCAATGTTGAGGTTGTTGTTGTTTTTAAATGTTGAGGTTGTTGTTGAATTTGTTGGTGTTTTTTCAATTTTGAGGTTGCTGGTTTTTTTCAATGTTGAGGTTGATTTTGAATTTGAGGGTGTTTTTCAATGTCGAGGTTGTTGTTGAATTTGTTGGTGTTTTTCAATGTTGAGGTTGTTGTTGTTTTTCAATGTTGAGGTTGTTGTTGAATTTGTTGGTGTTTTTCAATGTTGAGATTGTTGCTGTTTTTCAATGTTGAGTTTGTTGTTGAATTTGTTGGTGTTTTTAAATGTTGAGGTTGTTGTTGAATTTGCTGGTGTTTTGCAATTTTGAGGTTGTTGTTGTTTTTCAATGTTGAGGTTGTTGTTGAATTTGTTGGTGTTTTTGAATGTTGAGGTTGTTGTTGTTTTTCAATGTTGAGGTTGTTGTTGTATTTGTTGGTGTTTTTCAATTTCGAGGTTGTTGTTGAATTTGTAGGTGTTTTTCAATGTTGAAGTTGTTGTTGAATTTGTTGGTGTTTTTCAATGTTTAGGTTGTTGTTGTTTTTCAATGTTGAGGTTGTTGTTGAATTTGTTGGTGTTTTTCAATGTTGAGGTTGTTGTTGTTTTTCAATGCTGAGGTTGTTGTTGAATTTGTTGGTGTTTTTCAATGTTGAGGTTGTTTTTGAATTTGTTGGTGTTTTTCAATGTTGAGGTTGTTGTTGTTTTTCAATGTTGAGGTTGGTGTTGAATTTGTTGGTGTTTTCCAATGTTTAGGTTGTTGTTGTTTTTCAATGTTGAGGTTGTTGTTGAATTTGTTGGTGTTTTTCAATGTTGAGGTTGTTGTTGTTTTTCAATGCTGAGGTTGTTGTTGAATTTGTTGGTGTTTTTCAATGTTGAGGTTGTTGTTGAATTTGTTGGTGTTTTTCAATGTTGAGGTTGTTGTTGTTTTTCAATGTTGAGGTTGTTGTTGAATTTCTTGGTGTTTTTCAATGTTTAGGTTGTTGTTGTTTTTCAAAGTTGAGGTTGTTGTTGAATTTGTTGGTGTTTTTCAATGTTGAGGTTGTTGTTGTATTTGTAGGTGTTTTTCAATGTTGAGGTTGTTGTTGTTTTTCAATGTTGAGGTTGTTGTTGAATTTGTTGGTGTTTTTCAATGTTGAGGTTGTTGTAGTTTTTCAATGTTGAGGTTGTTGTTGAATTTGTTGGTGTTTTTCAATGTTGAAGTTGTTGTTGAATTTGTTGGTGTTTTTCAATGTTGAGGTTGTTGTTGTTTTTCAATGTTGAGGTTGTTGTTGAATTTGTTGGTGTTTTTCAATGTTGAGTTTATTGTTGTTTTTCAATGTTGAGGTTGTTGTTGAATTTGTTGGTGTTTTTCAATGTTGAGGTTGTTGTTGTTTTTCAATGTTGAGGTTGTTGTTGAATTTGTTGGTGTTTTTCAATGTTGAGGTTGTTGGTGTTTTTCAATGTTGAGGTTGTTGTTGAATTTGTTGGTGTTTTTCAATGTTGACGTTGTTGTTGAATTTGTTGGTGTTTTTCAATGATGAGGTTGTTGTTGTTTTTCAATGTTGAGGTTGTTGAATTTGTGCGTGTTTTTCAATCTTGAGTTTGTTGTTGAATTTGTTGGTGTTTTTCAATGTTGAGGTTGTTGTTGAATTTGTTGGTGTTTTTCAATGTTGAGGTTGTTGTTATTTTTCAATGTTGTGGTTGTTGTTGAGTTTGTTGGTGTTTTTCAATGTTGAGGTTGTTGTTGAATTTGTTGGTGTTTTTCAATGTTGAGGTTGTTGTTGAATTTGTTGGTGTTTTTTAATGTTGAGGTTGTTGTTGTTTTTAAATGTTGAGGTTGTTGTTGAATTTGTTGGTGTTTTTTCAATTTTGAGGTTGTTGGTGTTGTTCAATGTTCAGGTTGATTTTGAATTTGAGGGTCTTTTTCAATGCCGA
Organism: Isurus oxyrinchus; assembly: GCA_026770705.1. Lineage (NCBI taxonomy): Eukaryota > Metazoa > Chordata > Chondrichthyes > Lamniformes > Lamnidae > Isurus > Isurus oxyrinchus. The sequence continues at coordinate 332,563 of JANJGN010000382.1, forward strand.
GATTGTTGTTGAATTTGTTGGTGTTTTTCAATGTTGAGGTTGTTGTTGTTTTTCAATGTTGAGGTTGTTGTTGAATTTGTTGGTGTTTTTCAATGTTGAGATTGTTGTTGTTTTTCAATGTTGAGGTTGTTGTTGAATTTGTTGGTGCTTTTAAATGTTGAGGTTGTTGTTGAATTTGCTGGTGTTTTGCAATGTTGAGGTTGTTGTTGTTTTTCAATGTTGAGGTTGTTGTTGAATTTGTTGGTGTTTTTCAATGTTGAGGTTGTTGTTGTTTTTCAATGTTGAGGTTGTTGTTGTTATTGTTGGTGTTTTTCAATTTCGAGGTTGTTGTTGAATTTGTTGGCGTTTTTCAATGTTGAAGTTGTTGTTGAATTTGTTGGTGTTTTTCAATGTTGAGGTTGTTGTTGTTTTTCAATGTTGAGGTTGTTGTTGAATTTGTTGGTGTTTTTCAATTTTGAGGTTGTTGTTGTTTTTCAGTGCTGAGGTTGTTGTTGAATTTGTTGGTGTTTTTCAATGTTGAGGTTGTTGTTGAATTTGTTGGCGTTTTTCAATGTTGAGGTTGTTGTTGTTTTTCAATGTTGAGGTTGTTGTTGAATTTGTTGGTGTTTTTCAATGTTTAGGTTGTTGTTGTTTTTCAATGTTGAGGTTGTTGTTGAATTTGTTGGTGTTTTTCAATGTTGAGATTGTTGTTGTTGAATTTGTTGGTGTTTTTCAATGTTGAGGTTGTTGTTGAATTTGTTGGTGTTTTTCAATGTTGAGGTTGTTGTTATTTTTCAATGTTGAGGTTGTAGTTGAGTTTGTTGGTGTTTTTCAATGTTGAGGTTGTTGTTGAATTTGTTGGTGTTTTTCAATGTTGAGGTTGTTGTTGAATTTGTTGGTGTTTTTCAATGTTGAGGTTGTTGTTGTTTTTAAATGTTGAGGTTGTTGTTGAATTTGTTGGTGTTTTTTCAATTTTGAGGTTGTTGGTTTTTTTCAATGTTGAGGTTGATTTTGAATTTGAGGAAGTTTTTCAATGTCGAGGTTGTTGTTGAATTTGTTGGTGTTTTTCAATGTTGAGGTTGTTGTTGTTTTTCAATGTTGAGGTTGTTGTTGAATTTGTTGGTGTTTTTCAATGTTGAGATTGTTGCTGTTTTTCAATGTTGAGTTTGTTGTTGAATTTGTTGGTGTTTTTAAATGTTGAGGTTGTTGTTGAATTTGCTGGTGTTTTGCAATGTTGAGGTTGTTGTTGCTTTTCAATGTTGAGGTTGTTGTTGAATTTGTTGGTGTTTTTTCAATTTTGAGGTTGTTGGTGGTTTTCAATGTTGAGGTTGTTGTTGAATTTGTTGGCGTTTTTAAATGTTGAGGTTGTTGTTGAATTTGTTGGTGTTTTCAATGTTGAGGTTTTTGTTGAATTTGTTGGTGTTTTTAAATGTTGAGGTTGTTGTTGAATTTGCTGGTGTTTTGCAATGTTGAGGTTGTTGTTGTTTTTCAATGTTGAGGTTGTTGTTGAATTTGTTGGTGTTTTTCAATGTTGAGCTTGTTGTTGTTTTTCAATGCTGAGGTTGTTGTTGTATTTGTTGGGGTTATTCAATTTCGAGGTTGTTGTTGAATTTGTTGGTGTTTTTCAATGTTGAAGTTGTTGTTGAATTTGTTGGTGTTTTTCAATGTTGAGGTTCTTGTTGAATTTGTTGGTGTTTTTCAATGTTGAGGTTGTTGTTGTTTTTCAATGCTGAGGTTGTTGTTGAATTTGTTGGTGTGTTTCAATGTTGAGGTTGTTGTTGAATTTGTTGGTGTTTTTCAATGTTGAGGTTGTTGTTGTTTTTCAATGTTGAGGTTGTTGTTGAATTTGTTGGTGTTTTTCAATGTTTAGGTTGTTGTTGTTTTTCAATGTTGAGGTTGTTGTTGAATTTGTTGGTGTTTTTCAATGTTGAGGTTGTTGTTGAATTTGTTGGTGTTTTTCAATGTTGAGGTTGTTGTTCTTTTTCAATGTTGAGGTTGTTGTTGAATTTGTTGATGTTTTTCAATGTTGAGTTTGTTGTTGTTTTTCAATGTTGAGGTTGTTGTTGTTTTTCAATGTTGAGGTTGTTGTTGAATTTGTTGGTGTTTTTCAATGTTGAGGTTGTTGTTGTTTTTCAATGTTGAGGTTGTTGTTGAATTTGTTGGTGCTTTTCAATGTTGAGGTTGTTGTTGAATTTGTTGGTGTTTTTCAATGTTGAGGTTGTTGTTGTTTTTCAATGTTGAGGTTGTTGTTGAATTTGTTGGTGTTTTTCAATGTTGAGTTTGTTGTTGAATTTGTTGGTGTTTTTCAATGTTGAGGTAGTTGTTGAATTTGTTGGTTTTTCTCAATGTTGAGGTTGTTGTTGAATTTGTTGGTGTTTTTCAATGTTGAGGTTGTTGTTGTTTTTCAATGTTGAGGTTGTTGTTGAATTTGTTGGTGTTTTTCAATGTTGAGATTGTTGTTGTTTTTCAATGTTGAGGTTGTTGTTGAATTTGTTGGTGCTTTTAAATGTTGAGGTTGTTGTTGAATTTGCTGGTGTTTTGCAATGTTGAGGTTGTTGTTGTTTTTCAATGTTGAGGTTGTTGTTGAATTTGTTGGTGTTTTTCAATGTTGAGGTTGTTGTTGTTTTTCAATGTTGAGGTTGTTGTTGTATTTGTTGGTGTTTTTCAATTTCGAGGTTGTTGTTGAATTTGTTGGCGTTTTTCAATGTTGAAGTTGTTGTTGAATTTGTTGGTGTTTTTCAATGTTGAGGTTGTTGTTGTTTTTCAATGTTGAGGTTGTTGTTGAATTTGTTGGTGTTTTTCAATGTTGAGGTTGTTGTTGTTTTTCAATGCTGAGGTTGTTGTTGAATTTGTTGGTGTTTTTCAATGTTGAGGTTGTTGTTGAATTTGTTGGTGTTTTTCAATGTTGAGGTTGTTGTTGTTTTTCAATGTTGAGGTTGTTGTTGAATTTGTTGGTGTTTTTCAATGTTTAGGTTGTTGTTGTTTTTCAATGTTGAGGTTGTTGTTGAATTTGTTGGTGTTTTTCAATGATGAGATTGTTGTTGTTGAATTTGTTGGTGTTTTTCAATGTTGAGGTTGTTGTTGAATTTGTTGGTGTTTTTCAATGTTGAGGTTGTTGTTATTTTTCAATGTTGAGGTTGTTCGTGAGTTTGTTGGTGTTTTTCAATGTTGAGGTTGTTGTTGAATTTGTTGGTGTTTTTCAATGTTGAGGTTGTTGTTGAATTTGTTGGTGTTTTTCAATGTTGAGGTTGTTGTTGTTTTTAAATGTTGAGGTTGTTGTTGAATTTGTTGGTGTTTTTTCAATTTTGAGGTTGCTGGTTTTTTTCAATGTTGAGGTTGATTTTGAATTTGAGGGTGTTTTTCAATGTCGAGGTTGTTGTTGAATTTGTTGGTGTTTTTCAATGTTGAGGTTGTTGTTGTTTTTCAATGTTGAGGTTGTTGTTGAATTTGTTGGTGTTTTTCAATGTTGAGATTGTTGCTGTTTTTCAATGTTGAGTTTGTTGTTGAATTTGTTGGTGTTTTTAAATGTTGAGGTTGTTGTTGAATTTGCTGGTGTTTTGCAATTTTGAGGTTGTTGTTGTTTTTCAATGTTGAGGTTGTTGTTGAATTTGTTGGTGTTTTTGAATGTTGAGGTTGTTGTTGTTTTTCAATGTTGAGGTTGTTGTTGTATTTGTTGGTGTTTTTCAATTTCGAGGTTGTTGTTGAATTTGTAGGTGTTTTTCAATGTTGAAGTTGTTGTTGAATTTGTTGGTGTTTTTCAATGTTTAGGTTGTTGTTGTTTTTCAATGTTGAGGTTGTTGTTGAATTTGTTGGTGTTTTTCAATGTTGAGGTTGTTGTTGTTTTTCAGTGCTGAGGTTGTTGTTGAATTTGTTGGTGTTTTTCAATGTTGAGGTTGTTTTTGAATTTGTTGGTGTTTTTCAATGTTGAGGTTGTTGTTGTTTTTCAATGTTGAGGTTGGTGTTGAATTTGTTGGTGTTTTTCAATGTTTAGGTTGTTGTTGTTTTTCAATGTTGAGGTTGTTGTTGAATTTGTTGGTGTTTTTCAATGTTGAGGTTGTTGTTGTTTTTCAATGCTGAGGTTGTTGTTGAATTTGTTGGTGTTTTTCAATGTTGAGGTTGTTGTTGAATTTGTTGGTGTTTTTCAATGTTGAGGTTGCTGTTGTTTTTCAATGTTGAGGTTGTTGTTGAATTTCTTGGTGTTTTTCAATGTTTAGGTTGCTGTTGTTTTTCAAAGTTGAGGTTGTTGTTGAATTTGTTGGTGTTTTTCAATGTTGAGGTTGTTGTTGTATTTGTAGGTGTTTTTCAATGTTGAGGTTGTTGTTGTTTTTCAATGTTGAGGTTGTTGTTGAATTTGTTGGTGTTTTTCAATGTTGAGGTTGTTGTTGTTTTTCATTTTGAGGTTGTTGTTGAATTTGTTGGTGTTTTTCAATGTTGAGGTTGTTGTTGTTTTTCAATGTTGAGTTTGTTGTTGAATTTGTTGGTGTTTTTCAATGTTGAGGTTGTTGTTGAATTTGTTGGTGTTTTTCAATGTTGAGGTTGTTGTTGTTTTTCAATGTTTGGGTAGTTGTTGAATTTGTTGGTGTTTTTCAATGTTGAGGTTGTTGTAGTTTTTCAATGTTGAGGTTGTTGTTGAATTTGTTGGTGTTTTTCAATGTTGAAGTTGTTGTTGAATTTGTTGGTGTTTTTCAATGTTGAGGTTGTTGTTGTTTTTCAATGTTGAGGTTGTTGTTGAATTTGTTGGTGTTTTTCAATGTTGAGTTTATTGTTGTTTTTCAATGTTGAGGTTGTTGTTGAATTTGTTGGTGTTTTTCAATGTTGAGGTTGTTGTTGTTTTTCAATGTTGAGGTTGTTGTTGTATTTGTTGGTGTTTTTCAATTTCGAGGTTGTTGTTGAATTTGTTGGCGTTTTTCAATGTTGAAGTTGTTGTTGAATTTGTTGGTGTTTTTCAATGTTGAGGTTGTTGTTGTTTTTCAATGTTGAGGTTGTTGTTGAATTTGTTGGTGTTTTTCAATGTTGAGGTTGTTGTTGTTTTTCAATGCTGAGGTTGTTGTTGAATTTGTTGGTGTTTTTCAATGTTGAGGTTGTTGTTGAATTTGTTGGTGTTTTTCAATGTTGAGGTTGTTGTTGTTTTTCAATGTTGAGGTTGTTGTTGAATTTGTTGGTGTTTTTCAATGTTTAGGTTGTTGTTGTTTTTCAATGTTGAGGTTGTTGTTGAATTTGTTGGTGTTTTTCAATGATGAGATTGTTGTTGTTGAATTTGTTGGTGTTTTTCAATGTTGAGGTTGTTGTTGAATTTGTTGGTGTTTTTCAATGTTGAGGTTGTTGTTATTTTTCAATGTTGAGGTTGTTGGTGAGTTTGTTGGTGTTTTTCAATGTTGAGGTTGTTGTTGAATTTGTTGGTGTTTTTCAATGTTGAGGTTGTTGTTGAATTTGTTGGTGTTTTTCAATGTTGAGGTTGTTGTTGTTTTTAAATGTTGAGGTTGTTGTTGAATTTGTTGGTGTTTTTTCAATTTTGAGGTTGCTGGTTTTTTTTCAATGTTGAGGTTGATTTTGAATTTGAGGGTGTTTTTCAATGTCGAGGTTGTTGTTGAATTTGTTGGTGTTTTTCAATGTTGAGGTTGTTGTTGTTTTTCAATGTTGAGGTTGTTGTTGAATTTGTTGGTGTTTTTCAATGTTGAGATTGTTGCTGTTTTTCAATGTTGAGTTTGTTGTTGAATTTGTTGGTGTTTTTAAATGTTGAGGTTGTTGTTGAATTTGCTGGTGTTTTGCAATTTTGAGGTTGTTGTTGTTTTTCAATGTTGAGGTTGTTGTTGAATTTGTTGGTGTTTTTGAATGTTGAGGTTGTTGTTGTTTTTCAATGTTGAGGTTGTTGTTGTATTTGTTGGTGTTTTTCAATTTCGAGGTTGTTGTTGAATTTGTAGGTGTTTTTCAATGTTGAAGTTGTTGTTGAATTTGTTGGTGTTTTTCAATGTTTAGGTTGTTGTTGTTTTTCAATGTTGAGGTTGTTGTTGAATTTGTTGGTGTTTTTCAATGTTGAGGTTGTTGTTGTTTTTCAGTGCTGAGGTTGTTGTTGAATTTGTTGGTGTTTTTCAATGTTGAGGTTGTTTTTGAATTTGTTGGTGTTTTTCAATGTTGAGGTTGTTGTTGTTTTTCAATGTTGAGGTTGGTGTTGAATTTGTTGGTGTTTTTCAATGTTTAGGTTGTTGTTGTTTTTCAATGTTGAGGTTGTTGTTGAATTTGTTGGTGTTTTTCAATGTTGAGGTTGTTGTTGTTTTTCAATGCTGAGGTTGTTGTTGAATTTGTTGGTGTTTTTCAATGTTGAGGTTGTTGTTGAATTTGTTGGTGTTTTTCAATGTTGAGGTTGCTGTTGTTTTTCAATGTTGAGGTTGTTGTTGAATTTCTTGGTGTTTTTCAATGTTTAGGTTGTTGTTGTTTTTCAAAGTTGAGGTTGTTGTTGAATTTGTTGGTGTTTTTCAATGTTGAGGTTGTTGTTGTATTTGTAGGTGTTTTTCAATGTTGAGGTTGTTGTTGTTTTTCAATGTTGAGGTTGTTGTTGAATTTGTTGGTGTTTTTCAATGTTGAGGTTGTTGTTGTTTTTCATTTTGAGGTTGTTGTTGAATTTGTTGGTGTTTTTCAATGTTGAGGTTGTTGTTGTTTTTCAATGTTGAGTTTGTTGTTGAATTTGTTGGTGTTTTTCAATGTTGAGGTTGTTGTTGAATTTGTTGGTGTTTTTCAATGTTGAGGTTGTTGTTGTTTTTCAATGTTTGGGTAGTTGTTGAATTTGTTGGTGTTTTTCAATGTTGAGGTTGTTGTAGTTTTTCAATGTTGAGGTTGTTGTTGAATTTGTTGGTGTTTTTCAATGTTGAAGTTGTTGTTGAATTTGTTGGTGTTTTTCAATGTTGAGGTTGTTGTTGTTTTTCAATGTTGAGGTTGTTGTTGAATTTGTTGGTGTTTTTCAATGTTGAGTTTATTGTTGTTTTTCAATGTTGAGGTTGTTGTTGAATTTGTTGGTGTTTTTCAATGTTGAGGTTGTTGTTGTTTTTTCAATGTTGAGGTTTGTTGTTGAATTTGTTGGTGTTTTTCAATGTTGAGGTTGTTGGTGTTTTTCAATGTTGAGGTTGTTGTTGAATTTGTTGGTGTTTTTCAATGTTGACGTTGTTGTTGAATTTGTTGGTGTTTTTCAATGATGAGGTTGTTGTTGTTTTTCAATTTTGAGGTTGTTGAATTTGTGCGTGTTTTTCAATCTTGAGTTTGTTGTTGAATTTGTTGGTGTTTTTCAATGTTGAGGTTGTTGTTGAATTTGTTGGTGTTTTTCAATGTTGAGGTTGTTGTTATTTTTCAATGTTGTGGTTGTTGTTGAGTTTGTTGGTGTTTTTCAATGTTGAGGTTGTTGTTGAATTTGTTGGTGTTTTTCAATGTTGAGGTTGTTGTTGAATTTGTTGGTGTTTTTTAATGTTGAGGTTGTTGTTGTTTTTAAATGTTGAGGTTGTTGTTGAATTTGTTGGTGTTTTTTCAATTTTGAGGTTGTTGGTGTTGTTCAATGTTCAGGTTGATTTTGAATTTGAGGGTCTTTTTCAATGCCGAGATTGTTGTTGAATTTGTTGGTGTTTTTCAATGTTGAGGTTGTTGTTGTTTTTCAATGTTGAGGTTGTTGTTGAATTTGTTGGTGTTTTTCAATGTTGAGATTGTTGTTGTTTTTCAATGTTGAGGTTGTTGTTGAATTTGTTGGTGCTTTTAAATGTTGAGGTTGTTGTTGAATTTGCTGGTGTTTTGCAATGTTGAGGTTGTTGTTGTTTTTTCAATGTTGAGGTTGTTGTTGAATTTGTTGGTGTTTTTCAATGTTGAGGTTGTTGTTGTTTTTCAATGTTGAGGTTGTTGTTGTATTTGTTGGTGTTTTTCAATTTCGAGGTTGTTGTTGAATTTGTTGGCGTTTTTCAATGTTGAAGTTGTTGTTGAATTTGTTGGTGTTTTTCAATGTTGAGGTTGTTGTTGTTTTTCAATGTTGAGGTTGTTGTTGAATTTGTTGGTGTTTTTCAATGTTGAGGTTGTTGTTGTTTTTCAATGCTGAGGTTGTTGTTGAATTTGTTGGTGTTTTTCAATGTTGAGGTTGTTGTTGAATTTGTTGGTGTTTTTCAATGTTGAGGTTGTTGTTGTTTTTCAATGTTGAGGTTGTTGTTGAATTTGTTGGTGTTTTTCAATGTTTAGGTTGTTGTTGTTTTTCAATGTTGAGGTTGTTGTTGAATTTGTTGGTGTTTTTCAATGATGAGATTGTTGTTGTTGAATTTGTTGGTGTTTTTCAATGTTGAGGTTGTTGTTGAATTTGTTGGTGTTTTTCAATGTTGAGGTTGTTGTTATTTTTCAATGTTGAGGTTGTTGGTGAGTTTGTTGGTGCTTTTCAATGTTGAGGTTGTTGTTGAATTTGTTGGTGTTTTTCAATGTTGAGGTTGTTGTTGAATTTGTTGGTGTTTTTCAATGTTGAGGTTGTTGTTGTTTTTAAATGTTGAGGTTGTTGTTGAATTTGTTGGTGTTTTTTCAATTTTGAGGTTGCTGGTTTTTTTCAATGTTGAGGTTGATTTTGAATTTGAGGGTGTTTTTCAATGTCGAGGTTGTTGTTGAATTTGTTGGTGTTTTTCAATGTTGAGGTTGTTGTTGTTTTTCAATGTTGAGGTTGTTGTTGAATTTGTTGGTGTTTTTCAATGTTGAGATTGTTGCTGTTTTTCAATGTTGAGTTTGTTGTTGAATTTGTTGGTGTTTTTAAATGTTGAGGTTGTTGTTGAATTTGCTGGTGTTTTGCAATTTTGAGGTTGTTGTTGTTTTTCAATGTTGAGGTTGTTGTTGAATTTGTTGGTGTTTTTGAATGTTGAGGTTGTTGTTGTTTTTCAATGTTGAGGTTGTTGTTGTATTTGTTGGTGTTTTTCAATTTCGAGGTTGTTGTTGAATTTGTAGGTGTTTTTCAATGTTGAAGTTGTTGTTGAATTTGTTGGTGTTTTTCAATGTTTAGGTTGTTGTTGTTTTTCAATGTTGAGGTTGTTGTTGAATTTGTTGGTGTTTTTCAATGTTGAGGTTGTTGTTGTTTTTCAATGCTGAGGTTGTTGTTGAATTTGTTGGTGTTTTTCAATGTTGAGGTTGTTTTTGAATTTGTTGGTGTTTTTCAATGTTGAGGTTGTTGTTGTTTTTCAATGTTGAGGTTGGTGTTGAATTTGTTGGTGTTTTTCAATGTTTAGGTTGTTGTTGTTTTTCAATGTTGAGGTTGTTGTTGAATTTGTTGGTGTTTTTTCAATGTTGAGGTTGTTGTTGTTTTTCAATGCTGAGGTTGTTGTTGAATTTGTTGGTGTTTTTCAATGTTGAGGTTGTTGTTGAATTTGTTGGTGTTTTTCAATGTTGAGGTTGTTGTTGTTTTTCAATGTTGAGGTTGTTGTTGAATTTCTTGGTGTTTTTCAATGTTTAGGTTGTTGTTGTTTTTCAAAGTTGAGGTTGTTGTTGAATTTGTTGGTGTTTTTCAATGTTGAGGTTGTTGTTGTATTTGTAGGTGTTTTTCAATGTTGAGGTTGTTGTTGTTTTTCAATGTTGAGGTTGTTGTTGAATTTGTTGGTGTTTTTCAATGTTGAGGTTGTTGTTGTTTTTCATTTTGAGGTTGTTGTTGAATTTGTTGGTGTTTTTCAATGTTGAGGTTGTTGTTGTTTTTCAATGTTGAGGTTGTTGTTGAATTTGTTGGTGTTTTTCAATGTTGAGGTTGTTGTTGAATTTGTTGGTGTTTTTAAATGTTGAGGTTGTTGTTGTTTTTCAATGTTTGGGTAGTTGTTGAATTTGTTGGTGTTTTTCAATGTTGAGGTTGTTGTAGTTTTTCAATGTTGAGGTTGTTGTTGAATTTGTTGGTGTTTTTCAATGTTGAAGTTGTTGTTGAATTTGTTGGTGTTTTTCAATGTTGAGGTTGTTGTTGTTTTTCAATGTTGAGGTTGTTGTTGAATTTGTTGGTGTTTTTCAATGTTGAGTTTATTGTTGTTTTTCAATGTTGAGGTTGTTGTTGAATTTGTTGGTGTTTTTCAATGTTGAGGTTGTTGTTGTTTTTCAATGTTGAGGTTGTTGTTGAATTTGTTGGTGTTTTTCAATGTTGAGGTTGTTGGTGTTTTTCAATGTTGAGGTTGTTGTTGAATTTGTAGGTGTTTTTCAATGTTGACGTTGTTGTTGAATTTGTTGGTGTTTTTCAATGATGAGGTTGTTGTTGTTTTTCAATGTTGAGGTTGTTGAATTTGTGCGTGTTTTTCAATCTTGAGTTTGTTGTTGAATTTGTTGGTGTTTTTCAATGTTGAGGTTGTTGTTGAATTTGTTGGTGTTTTTCAATGTTGAGGTTGTTGGTGTTTTTCAATGTTGAGGTTGTTGTTGAATTTGTTGGTGTTTTTCAATGTTGACGTTGTTGTTGAATTTGTTGGTGTTTTTCAATGATGAGGTTGTTGTTGTTTTTCAATGTTGAGGTTGTTGAATTTGTGCGTGTTTTTCAATCTTGAGTTTGTTGTTGAATTTGTTGGTGTTTTTCAATGTTGAGGTTGTTGTTGAATTTGTTGTTGTTTTTCAATGTTGAGGTTGTTGTTGAATTTGTTGGTGTTTTTCAATGTTGAGGTTGTTGGTGTTTTTCAATGTTGAGGTTGTTGTTGAATTTGTTGGTGTTTTTCAATGTTGAGGTTGTTGTTGAATTTGTTGGTGTTTTTTAATGTTGAGGTTGTTGTTGTTTTTAAATGTTGAGGTTGTTGTTGAATTTGTTGGTGTTTTTTCAATTTTGAGGTTGTTGGTGTTGTTCAATGTTCAGGTTGATTTTGAATTTGAGGGTCTTTTTCAATGCCGAGATTGTTGTTGAATTTGTTGGTGTTTTTCAATGTTGAGGTTGTTGTTGTTTTTCAATGTTGAGGTTGTTGTTGAATTTGTTGGTGTTTTTCAATGTTGAGATTGTTGTTGTTTTTTCAATGTTGAGGTTGTTGTTGAATTTGTTGGTGCTTTTAAATGTTGAGGTTGTTGTTGAATTTGCTGGTGTTTTGCAATGTTGAGGTTGTTGTTGTTTTTCAATGTTGAGGTTGTTGTTGAATTTGTTGGTGTTTTTCAATGTTGAGGTTGTTGTTGTTTTTCAATGTTGAGGTTGTTGTTGTATTTGTTGGTGTTTTTCAATTTCGAGGTTGTTGTTGAATTTGTTGGCGTTTTTCAATGTTGAAGTTGTTGTTGAATTTGTTGGTGTTTTTCAATGTTGAGGTTGTTGTTGTTTTTCAATGTTGAGGTTGTTGTTGAATTTGTTGGTGTTTTTCAATGTTGAGGTTGTTGTTGTTTTTCAATGCTGAGGTTGTTGTTGAATTTGTTGGTGTTTTTCAATGTTGAGGTTGTTGTTGAATTTGTTGGTGTTTTTCAATGTTGAGGTTGTTGTTGTTTTTCAATGTTGAGGTTGTTGTTGAATTTGTTGGTGTTTTTTCAATTTTGAGGTTGCTGGTTTTTTTCAATGTTGAGGTTGATTTTGAATTTGAGGGTGTTTTTCAATGTCGAGGTTGTTGTTGAATTTGTTGGTGTTTTTCAATGTTGAGGTTGTTGTTGTTTTTCAATGTTGAGGTTGTTGTTGAATTTGTTGGTGTTTTTCAATGTTGAGATTGTTGCTGTTTTTCAATGTTGAGTTTGTTGTTGAATTTGTTGGTGTTTTTAAATGTTGAGGTTGTTGTTGAATTTGCTGGTGTTTTGCAATTTTGAGGTTGTTGTTGTTTTTCAATGTTGAGGTTGTTGTTGAATTTGTTGGTGTTTTTGAATGTTGAGGTTGTTGTTGTTTTTCAATGTTGAGGTTGTTGTTGTATTTGTTGGTGTTTTTCAATTTCGAGGTTGTTGTTGAATTTGTAGGTGTTTTTCAATGTTGAAGTTGTTGTTGAATTTGTTGGTGTTTTTCAATGTTTAGGTTGTTGTTGTTTTTCAATGTTGAGGTTGTTGTTGAATTTGTTGGTGTTTTTCAATGTTGAGGTTGTTGTTGTTTTTCAGTGCTGAGGTTGTTGTTGAATTTGTTGGTGTTTTTCAATGTTGAGGTTGTTTTTGAATTTGTAGGTGTTTTTCAATGTTGAGGTTGTTGTTGTTTTTCAATGTTGAGGTTGGTGTTGAATTTGTTGGTGTTTTTCAATGTTTAGGTTGTTGTTGTTTTTCAATGTTGAGGTTGTTGTTGAATTTGTTGGTGTGTTTCAATGTTGAGGTTGTTGTTGTTTTTCAATGCTGAGGTTGTTGTTGAATTTGTTGGTGTTTTTCAATGTTGAGGTTGTTGTTGAATTTGTTGGTGTTTTTCAATGTTGAGGTTGCTGTTGTTTTTCAATGTTGAGGTTGTTGTTGAATTTCTTGGTGTTTTTCAATGTTTAGGTTGTTGTTGTTTTTCAAAGTTGAGGTTGTTGTTGAATTTGTTGGTGTTTTTCAATGTTGAGGTTGTTGTTGTATTTGTAGGTGTTTTTCAATGTTGAGGTTGTTGTTGTTTTTCAATGTTGAGGTTGTTGTTGAATTTGTTGGTGTTTTTCAATGTTGAGGTTGTTGTTGTTTTTCATTTTGAGGTTGTTGTTGAATTTGTTGGTGTTTTTCAATGTTGAGGTTGTTGTTGTTTTTCAATGTTGAGGTTGTTGTTGAATTTGTTGGTGTTTTTTCAATGTTGAGGTTGTTGTTGAATTTGTTGGTGTTTTTCAATGTTGAGGTTGTTGTTGTTTTTCAATGTTTGGGTAGTTGTTGAATTTGTTGGTGTTTTTCAATGTTGAGGTTGTTGTAGTTTTTCAATGTTGAGGTTGTTGTTGAATTTGTTGGTGTTTTTCAATGTTGAAGTTGTTGTTGAATTTGTTGGTGTTTTTCAATGTTGAGGTTGTTGTTGTTTTTCAATGTTGAGGTTGTTGTTGAATTTGTTGGTGTTTTTCAATGTTGAGTTTATTGTTGTTTTTCAATGTTGAGGTTGTTGTTGAATTTGTTGGTGTTTTTCAATGTTGAGGTTGTTGTTGTTTTTCAATGTTGAGGTTGTTGTTGAATTTGTTGGTGTTTTTCAATGTTGAGGTTGTTGGTGTTTTTCAATGTTGAGGTTGTTGTTGAATTTGTTGGTGTTTTTCAATGTTGACGTTGTTGTTGAATTTGTTGGTGTTTTTCAATGATGAGGTTGTTGTTGTTTTTCAATTTTGAGGTTGTTGAATTTGTGCGTGTTTTTCAATCTTGAGTTTGTTGTTGAATTTGTTGGTGTTTTTCAATGTTGAGGTTGTTGTTGAATTTGTTGGTGTTTTTCAATGTTGAGGTTGTTGTTATTTTTCAATGTTGTGGTTGTTGTTGAGTTTGTTGGTGTTTTTCAATGTTGAGGTTGTTGTTGAATTTGTTGGTGTTTTTCAATGTTGAGGTTGTTGTTGAATTTGTTGGTGTTTTTTAATGTTGAGGTTGTTGTTGTTTTTAAATGTTGAGGTTGTTGTTGAATTTGTTGGTGTTTTTTCAATTTTGAGGTTGTTGGTGTTGTTCAATGTTCAGGTTGATTTTGAATTTGAGGGTCTTTTTCAATGCCGAGATTGTTGTTGAATTTGTTGGTGTTTTTCAATGTTGAGGTTGTTGTTGTTTTTCAATGTTGAGGTTGTTGTTGAATTTGTTGGTGTTTTTCAATGTTGAGATTGTTGTTGTTTTTCAATGTTGAGGTTGTTGTTGAATTTGTTGGTGCTTTTAAATGTTGAGGTTGTTGTTGAATTTGCTGGTGTTTTGCAATGTTGAGGTTGTTGTTGTTTTTCAATGTTGAGGTTGTTGTTGAATTTGTTGGTGTTTTTCAATGTTGAGGTTGTTGTTGTTTTTCAATGTTGAGGTTGTTGTTGTATTTGTTGGTGTTTTTCAATTTCGAGGTTGTTGTTGAATTTGTTGGCGTTTTTCAATGTTGAAGTTGTTGTTGAAATTGTTGGTGTTTTTCAATGTTGAGGTTGTTGTTGTTTTTCAATGTTGAGGTTGTTGTTGAATTTGTTGGTGTTTTTCAATGTTGAGGTTGTTGATGTTTTTCAATGCTGAGGTTGTTGTTGAATTTGTTGGTGTTTTTCAATGTTGAGGTTGTTGTTGAATTTGTTGGTGTTTTTCAATGTTGAGGTTGTTGTTGTTTTTCAATGTTGAGGTTGTTGTTGAATTTGTTGGTGTTTTTCAATGTTTAGGTTGTTGTTGTTTTTCAATGTTGAGGTTGTTGTTGAATTTGTTGGTGTTTTTCAATGATGAGATTGTTGTTGTTGAATTTGTTGGTGTTTTTCAATGTTGAGGTTGTTGTTGAATTTGTTGGTGTTTTTCAATGTTGAGGTTGTTGTTATTTTTCAATGTTGAGGTTGTTGGTGAGTTTGTTGGTGTTTTTCAATGTTGAGGTTGTTGTTGAATTTGTTGGTGTTTTTCAATGTTGAGGTTGTTGTTGAATTTGTTGGTGTTTTTCAATGTTGAGGTTGTTGTTGTTTTTAAATGTTGAGGTTGTTGTTGAATTTGTTGGTGTTTTTTTCAATTTTGAGGTTGCTGGTTTTTTTTCAATGTTGAGGTTGATTTTGAATTTGAGGGTGTTTTTCAATGTCGAGGTTGTTGTTGAATTTGTTGGTGTTTTTCAATGTTGAGGTTGTTGTTGTTTTTCAATGTTGAGGTTGTTGTTGAATTTGTTGGTGTTTTTCAATGTTGAGATTGTTGCTGTTTTTCAATGTTGAGTTTGTTGTTGAATTTGTTGGTGTTTTTAAATGTTGAGGTTGTTGTTGAATTTGCTGGTGTTTTGCAATTTTGAGGTTGTTGTTGTTTTTCAATGTTGAGGTTGTTGTTGAATTTGTTGGTGTTTTTGAATGTTGAGGTTGTTGTTGTTTTTCAATGTTGAGGTTGTTGTTGTATTTGTTGGTGTTTTTCAATTTCGAGGTTGTTGTTGAATTTGTAGGTGTTTTTCAATGTTGAAGTTGTTGTTGAATTTGTTGGTGTTTTTCAATGTTTAGGTTGTTGTTGTTTTTCAATGTTGAGGTTGTTGTTGAATTTGTTGGTGTTTTTCAATGTTGAGGTTGTTGTTGTTTTTCAATGCTGAGGTTGTTGTTGAATTTGTTGGTGTTTTTCAATGTTGAGGTTGTTTTTGAATTTGTTGGTGTTTTTCAATGTTGAGGTTGTTGTTGTTTTTCAATGTTGAGGTTGGTGTTGAATTTGTTGGTGTTTTTCAATGTTGAGGTTGTTGTTGTTTTTCAATGTTGAGGTTGTTGTTGAATTTGTTGGTGTTTTTCAATGTTGAGGTTGTTGTTGTTTTTCAATGCTGAGGTTGTTGTTGAATTTGTTGGTGTTTTTCAATGTTGAGGTTGTTGTTGAATTTGTTGGTGTTTTTCAATGTTGAGGTTGTTGTTGTTTTTCAATGTTGAGGTTGTTGTTGAATTTCTTGGTGTTTTTCAATGTTTAGGTTGTTGTTGTTTTTCAAAGTTGAGGTTGTTGTTGAATTTGTAGGTGTTTTTCAATGTTGAGGTTGTTGTTGTTTTTCAATGTTGAGGTTGTTGTTGAATTTGTTGGTGTTTTTCAATGTTGAGGTTGTTGTTGTTTTTCATTTTGAGGTTGTTGTTGAATTTGTTGGTGTTTTTCAATGTTGAGGTTGTTGTTGTTTTTCAATGTTGAGGTTGTTGTTGAATTTGTTGGTGTTTTTCAATGTTGAGGTTGTTGTTGAATTTGTTGGTGTTTTTCAATGTTGAGGTTGTTGTTGTTTTTCAATGTTTGGGTAGTTGTTGAATTTGTTGGTGTTTTTCAATGTTGAGGTTGTTGTAGTTTTTCAATGTTGAGGTTGTTGTTGAATTTGTTGGTGTTTTTCAATGTTGAAGTTGTTGTTGAATTTGTTGGTGTTTTTCAATGTTGAGGTTGTTGTTGTTTTTCAATGTTGAGGTTGTTGTTGAATTTGTTGGTGTTTTTCAATGTTGAGTTTATTGTTGTTTTTCAATGTTGAGGTTGTTGTTGAATTTGTTGGTGTTTTTCAATGTTGAGGTTGTTGTTGTTTTTCAATGTTGAGGTTGTTGTTGAATTTGTTGGTGTTTTTCAATGTTGAGGTTGTTGGTGTTTTTCAATGTTGAGGTTGTTGTTGAATTTGTTGGTGTTTTTCAATGTTGACGTTGTTGTTGAATTTGTTGGTGTTTTTCAATGATGAGTTTGTTGTTGTTTTTCAATGTTGAGGTTGTTGAATTTGTGCGTGTTTTTCAATCTTGAGTTTGTTGTTGAATTTGTTGGTGTTTTTCAATGTTGAGGTTGTTGTTGAATTTGTTGGTGTTTTTCAATGTTGAGGTTGTTGTTATTTTTCAATGTTGTGGTTGTTGTTGAGTTTGTTGGTGTTTTTCAATGTTGAGGTTGTTGTTGAATTTGTTGGTGTTTTTCAATGTTGAGGTTGTTGTTGAATTTGTTGGTGTTTTTTAATGTTGAGGTTGTTGTTGTTTTTAAATGTTGAGGTTGTTGTTGAATTTGTTGGTGTTTTTTCAATTTTGAGGTTTTTGGTGTTGTTCAATGTTCAGGTTGATTTTGAATTTGAGGGTCTTTTTCAATGCCGAGATTGTTGTTGAATTTGTTGGTGTTTTTCAATGTTGAGGTTGTTGTTGTTTTTCAATGTTGAGGTTGTTGTTGAATTTGTTGGTGTTTTTCAATGTTGAGATTGTTGTTGTTTTTCAATGTTGAGGTTGTTGTTGAATTTGTTGGTGCTTTTAAATGTTGAGGTTGTTGTTGAATTTGCTGGTGTTTTGCAATGTTGAGGTTGTTGTTGTTTTTCAATGTTGAGGTTGTTGTTGAATTTGTTGGTGTTTTTCAATGTTGAGGTTGTTGTTGTTTTTCAATGTTGAGGTTGTTGTTGTATTTGTTGGTGTTTTTCAATTTCGAGGTTGTTGTTGAATTTGTTGGCGTTTTTCAATGTTGAAGTTGTTGTTGAATTTGTTGGTGTTTTTCAATGTTGAGGTTGTTGTTGTTTTTCAATGTTGAGGTTGTTGTTGAATTTGTTGGTGTTTTTCAATGTTGAGGTTGTTGTTGTTTTTCAATGCTGAGGTTGTTGTTGAATTTGTTGGTGTTTTTCAATGTTGAGGTTGTTGTTGAATTTGTTGGTGTTTTTCAATGTTGAGGTTGTTGTTGTTTTTCAATGTTGAGGTTGTTGTTGAATTTGTTGGTGTTTTTCAATGTTTAGGTTGTTGTTGTTTTTCAATGTTGAGGTTGTTGTTGAATTTGTTGGTGTTTTTCAATGTTGAGATTGTTGTTGTTGAATTTGTTGGTGTTTTTCAATGTTGAGGCTGTTGTTGAATTTGTTGGTGTTTTTCAATGTTGAGGTTGTTGTTATTTTTCAATGTTGAGGTTGTTGTTGAGTTTGTTGGTGTTTTTCAATGTTGAGGTTGTTGTTGAATTTGTTGGTGTTTTTCAATGTTGAGGTTGTTGTTGAATTTGTTGGTGTTTTTCAATGTTGAGGTTGTTGTTGTTTTTAAATGTTGAGGTTGTTGTTGAATTTGTTGGTGTTTTTTCAATTTTGAGGTTGTTGGTTTTTTTCAATGTTGAGGTTGATTTTGAATTTGAGGGTGTTTTTCAATGTCGAGGTTGTTGTTGAATTTGTTGGTGTTTTTCAATGTTGAGGTTGTTGTTGTTTTTCAATGTTGAGGTTGTTGTTGAATTTGTTGGTGTTTTTCAATGTTGAGATTGTTGCTGTTTTTCAATGTTGAGTTTGTTGTTGAATTTGTTGGTGTTTTTAAATGTTGAGGTTGTTGTTGAATTTGCTGGTGTTTTGCAATGTTGAGGTTGTTGTTGCTTTTCAATGTTGAGGTTGTTGTTGAATTTGTTGGTGTTTTTTCAATTTTGAGGTTGTTGGTGGTTTTCAATGTTGAGGTTGTTGTTGAATTTGTTGGCGTTTTTAAATGTTGAGGTTGTTGTTGAATTTGTTGGTGTTTTCAATGTTGAGGTTTTTGTTGAATTTGTTGGTGTTTTTAAATGTTGAGGTTGTTGTTGAATTTGCTGGTGTTTTGCAATGTTGAGGTTGTTGTTGTTTTTCAATGTTGAGGTTGTTGTTGAATTTGTTGGTGTTTTTCAATGTTGAGGTTGTTGTTGTTTTTCAATGCTGAGGTTGTTGTTGTATTTGTTGGGGTTATTCAATTTCGAGGTTGTTGTTGAATTTGTTGGTGTTTTTCAATGTTGAAGTTGTTGTTGAATTTGTTGGTGTTTTTCAATGTTGAGGTTCTTGTTGAATTTGTTGGTGTTTTTCAATGTTGAGGTTGTTGTTGTTTTTCAATGCTGAGGTTGTTGTTGAATTTGTTGGTGTGTTTCAATGTTGAGGTTGTTGTTGAATTTGTTGGTGTTTTTCAATGTTGAGGTTGTTGTTGTTTTTCAATGTTGAGGTTGTTGTTGAATTTGTTGGTGTTTTTCAATGTTTAGGTTGTTGTTGTTTTTCAATGTTGAGGTTGTTGTTGAATTTGTTGGTGTTTTTCAATGTTGAGGTTGTTGTTGAATTTGTTGGTGTTTTTCAATGTTGAGGTTGTTGTTCTTTTTCAATGTTGAGGTTGTTGTTGAATTTGTTGCTGTTTTTCAATGTTGAGTTTGTTGTTGTTTTTCAATGTTGAGGTTGTTGTTGTTTTTCAATGTTGAGGTTGTTGTTGAATTTGTTGGTGTTTTTCAATGTTGAGGTTGTTGTTGTTTTTCAATGTTGAGGTTGTTGTTGAATTTGTTGGTGCTTTTCAATGTTGAGGTTGTTGTTGAATTTGTTGGTGTTTTTCAATGTTGAGGTTGTTGTTGTTTTTCAATGTTGAGGTTGTTGTTGAATTTGTTGGTGTTTTTCAATGTTGAGTTTGTTGTTGAATTTGTTGGTGTTTTTCAATGTTGAGGTTGTTGTTGAATTTGTTGGTTTTTCTCAATGTTGAGGTTGTTGTTGAATTTGTTGGTGTTTTTCAATGTTGAGGTTGTTGTTGTTTTTCAATGTTGAGGTTGTTGTTGAATTTGTTGGTGTTTTTCAATGTTGAGATTGTTGTTGTTTTTCAATGTTGAGGTTGATGTTGAATTTGTTGGTGCTTTTAAATGTTGAGGTTGTTGTTGAATTTGCTGGTGTTTTGCAATGTTGAGGTTGTTGTTGTTTTTCAATGTTGAGGTTGTTGTTGAATTTGTTGGTGTTTTTCAATGTTGAGGTTGTTGTTGTTTTTCAATGTTGAGGTTGTTGTTGTATTTGTTGGTGTTTTTCAATTTCGAGGTTGTTGTTGAATTTGTTGGCGTTTTTCAATGTTGAAGTTGTTGTTGAATTTGTTGGTGTTTTTCAATGTTGAGGTTGTTGTTGTTTTTCAATGTTGAGGTTGTTGTTGAATTTGTTGGTGTTTTTCAATGTTGAGGTTGTTGTTGTTTTTCAATGCTGAGGTTGTTGTTGAATTTGTTGGTGTTTTTCAATGTTGAGGTTGTTGTTGAATTTGTTGGTGTTTTTCAATGTTGAGGTTGTTGTTGTTTTTCAATGTTGAGGTTGTTGTTGAATTTGTTGGTGTTTTTCAATGTTTAGGTTGTTGTTGTTTTTCAATGTTGAGGTTGTTGTTGAATTTGTTGGTGTTTTTCAATGATGAGATTGTTGTTGTTGAATTTGTTGGTGTTTTTCAATGTTGAGGTTGTTGTTGAATTTGTTGGTGTTTTTCAATGTTGAGGTTGTTGTTATTTTTCAATGTTGAGGTTGTTGGTGAGTTTGTTGGTGTTTTTCAATGTTGAGGTTGTTGTTGAATTTGTTGGTGTTTTTCAATGTTGAGGTTGTTGTTGAATTTGTTGGTGTTTTTCAATGTTGAGGTTGTTGTTGTTTTTAAATGTTGAGGTTGTTGTTGAATTTGTTGGTATTTTTTCAATTTTGAGGTTGCTGGTTTTTTTCAATGTTGAGGTTGATTTTGAATTTGAGGGTGTTTTTCAATGTCGAGGTTGTTGTTGAATTTGTTGGTGTTTTTCAATGTTGAGGTTGTTGTTGTTTTTCAATGTTGAGGTTGTTGTTGAATTTGTTGGTGTTTTTCAATGTTGAGATTGTTGCTGTTTTTCAATGTTGAGTTTGTTGTTGAATTTGTTGGTGTTTTTAAATGTTGAGGTTGTTGTTGAATTTGCTGGTGTTTTGCAATTTTGAGGTTGTTGTTGTTTTTCAATGTTGAGGTTGTTGTTGAATTTGTTGGTGTTTTTGAATGTTGAGGTTGTTGTTGTTTTTCAATGTTGAGGTTGTTGTTGTATTTGTTGGTGTTTTTCAATTTCGAGGTTGTTGTTGAATTTGTAGTTGTTTTTCAATGTTGAAGTTGTTGTTGAATTTGTTGGTGTTTTTCAATGTTTAGGTTGTTGTTGTTTTTCAATGTTGAGGTTGTTGTTGAATTTGTTGGTGTTTTTCAATGTTGAGGTTGTTGTTGTTTTTCAATGCTGAGGTTGTTGTTGAATTTGTTGGTGTTTTTCAATGTTGAGGTTGTTTTTGAATTTGTTGGTGTTTTTCATTGTTGAGGTTGTTGTTGTTTTTCAATGTTGAGGTTGGTGTTGAATTTGTTGGTGTTTTTCAATGTTTAGGTTGTTGTTGTTTTTCAATGTTGAGGTTGTTGTTGAATTTGTTGGTGTTTTTCAATGTTGAGGTTGTTGTTGTTTTTCAATGCTGAGGTTGTTGTTGAATTTGTTGGTGTTTTTCAATGTTGAGGTTGTTGTTGAATTTGTTGGTGTTTTTCAATGTTGAGGTTGTTGTTGTTTTTCAATGTTGAGGTTGTTGTTGAATTTCTTGGTGTTTTTCAATGTTTAGGTTGTTGTTGTTTTTCAAAGTTGAGGTTGTTGTTGAATTTGTTGGTGTTTTTCAATGTTGAGGTTGTTGTTGTATTTGTAGGTGTTTTTCAATGTTGAGGTTGTTGTTGTTTTTCAATTTTGAGGTTGTTGTTGAATTTGTTGGTGTTTTTCAATGTTGAGGTTGTTGTTGTTTTTCATTTTGAGGTTGTTGTTGAATTTGTTGGTGTTTTCAATGTTGAGGTTGTTGTTGTTTTTCAATGTTGAGGTTGTTGTTGAATTTGTTGGTGTTTTTCAATGTTGAGGTTGTTGTTGAATTTGTTGGTGTTTTTCAATGTTGAGGTTGTTGTTGTTTTTCAATGCTTGGGTAGTTGTTGAATTTGTTGGTGTTTTTCAATGTTGAGGTTGTTGTAGTTTTTCAATGTTGAGGTTGTTGTTGAATTTGTTGGTGTTTTTCAATGTTGAAGTTGTTGTTGAATTTGTTGGTGTTTTTCAATGTTGAGGTTGTTGTTGTTTTTCAATGTTGAGGTTGTTGTTGAATTTGTTGGTGTTTTTCAATGTTGAGTTTATTGTTGTTTTTCAATGTTGAGGTTGTTGTTGAATTTGTTGGTGTTTTTCAATGTTGAGGTTGTTGTTGTTTTTCAATGTTGAGGTTGTTGTTGAATTTGTTGGTGTTTTTCAATGTTGAGGTTGTTGGTGTTTTTCCATGTTGAGGTTGTTGTTGAATTTGTTGGTTTTTTTCAATGTTGAGGTTGTTGTTGAATTTGTTGGTGTTTTTCAATGATGAGGTTGTTGTTGTTTTTCAATGTTGAGGTTGTTGAATTTGTGCGTGTTTTTCAATCTTGAGTTTGTCGTTGAATTTGTTGGTGTTTTTCAATGTTGAGGTTGTTGTTGAATTTGTTGGTGTTTTTCAATGTTGAGGTTGTTGTTATTTTTCAATGTTGTGGTTGTTGTTGAGTTTGTTGGTGTTTTTCAATGTTGAGGTTGTTGTTGAATTTGTTGGTGTTTTTCAATGTTGAGGTTGTTGTTGAATTTGTTGGTGTTTTTTAATGTTGAGGTTGTTGTTGTTTTTAAATGTTGAGGTTGTTGTTGAATTTGTTGGTGTTTTTTCAATTTTGAGGTTGTTGGTGTTGTTCAATGTTCAGGTTGATTTTGAATTTGAGGGTCTTTTTCAATGCCGAGATTGTTGTTGAATTTGTTGGTGTTTTTCAATGTTGAGGTTGTTGTTGTTTTTCAATGTTGAGGTTGTTGTTGAATTTGTTGGTGTTTTTCAATGTTGAGATTGTTGTTGTTTTTCAATGTTGAGCTTGTTGTTGAATTTGTTGGTGCTTTTAAATGTTGAGGTTGTTGTTGAATTTGCTGGTGTTTTGCAATGTTGAGGTTGTTGTTGTTTTTCAATGTTGAGGTTGTTGTTGAATTTGTTGGTGTTTTTCAATGTTGAGGTTGTTGTTGTTTTTCAATGTTGAGGTTGTTGTTGTATTTGTTGGTGTTTTTCAATTTCAGGTTGTTGTTGAATTTGTTGGCGTTTTTCAATGTTGAAGTTGTTGTTGAATTTGTTGGTGTTTTTCAATGTTGAGGTTGTTGTTGTTTTTCAATGTTGAGGTTGTTGTTGAATTTGTTGGTGTTTTTCAATGTTGAGGTTGTTGTTGTTTTTCAATGCTGAGGTTGTTGTTGAATTTGTTGGTGCTTTTCAATGTTGAGGTTGTTGCTGAATTTGTTGGTGTTTTTCAATGTTGAGGTTGTTGTTGTTTTTCAATGTTGAGGTTGTTGTTGAATTTGTTGGTGTTTTTCAATGTTTAGGTTGTTGTTGTTTTTCAATGTTGAGGTTGTTGTTGAATTTGTTGGTGTTTTTCAATGTTGAGATTGTTGTTGTTGAAATTGTTGGTGTTTTTCAATGTTGAGGCTGTTGTTGAATTTGTTGGTGTTTTTCAATGTTGAGGTTGTTGTTATTTTTCAATGTTGAGGTTGTTGTTGAGTTTGTTGGTGTTTTTCAATGTTGAGGTTGTTGTTGAATTTGTTGGTGTTTTTCAATGTTGAGGTTGTTGTTGAATTTGTTGGTGTTTTTCAATGTTGAGGTTGTTGTTGTTTTTCAATGTTGAGGTTGTTGTTGAATTTGTAGGTGTTTTTCAATGTTGAGATTGTTGCTGTTTTTCAATGTTGAGTTTGTTGTTGAATTTGTTGGTGTTTTTAAATGTTGAGGTTGTTGTTGAATTTGCTGGTGTTTTTCAATGTTGAGGTTGTTGTTGTTTTTCAATGTTGAGGTTGTTGTTGAATTTGTTGGTGTTTTTCAATGTTGAGATTGTTGTTGTTTTTCAATGTTGAGGTTGTTGTTGAATTTGGTGGTGCTTTTAAATGTTGAGGTTGTTGTTGAATTTGCTGGTGTTTTGCAATGTTGAGGTTGTTGTTGTTTTTCAATGTTGAGGTTGTTGTTGAATTTGTTGGTGTTTTTCAATGTTGAGGTTGTTGTTGTTTTTCAATGTTGAGGTTGTTGTTGTATTTGTTGGTGTTTTTCAATTTCGAGGTTGTTGTTGAATTTGTTGGCGTTTTTCAATGTTGAAGTTGTTGTTGAATTTGTTGGTGTTTTTCAATGTTGAGGTTGTTGTTGTTTTTCAATGTTGAGGTTGTTGTTGAATTTGTTGGTGTTTTTCAATGTTGAGGTTGTTGTTGTTTTTCAATGCTGAGGTTGTTGTTGAATTTGTTGGTGTTTTTCAATGTTGAGGTTGTTGTTGAATTTGTTGGTGTTTTTCAATGTTGAGGTTGTTGTTGTTTTTCAATGTTGAGGTTGTTGTTGAATTTGTTGGTGTTTTTCAATGTTTAGGTTGTTGTTGTTTTTCAATGTTGAGGTTGTTGTTGAATTTGTTGGTGTTTTTCAATGATGAGATTGTTGTTGTTGAATTTGTTGGTGTTTTTCAATGTTGAGGTTGTTGTTGAATTTGTTGGTGTTTTTCAATGTTGAGGTTGTTGTTATTTTTCAATGTTGAGGTTGTTGGTGAGTTTGTTGGTGTTTTTCAATGTTGAGGTTGTTGTTGAATTTGTTGGTGTTTTTCAATGTTGAGGTTGTTGTTGAATTTGTTGGTGTTTTTCAATGTTGAGGTTGTTGTTGTTTTTAAATGTTGAGGTTGTTGTTGAATTTGTTGGTGTTTTTTCAATTTTGAGGTTGCTGGTTTTTTTCAATGTTGAGGTTGATTTTGAATTTGAGGGTGTTTTTCAATGTCGAGGTTGTTGTTGAATTTGTTGGTGTTTTTCAATGTTGAGGTTGTTGTTGTTTTTCAATGTTGAGGTTGTTGTTGAATTTGTTGGTGTTTTTCAATGTTGAGATTGTTGCTGTTTTTCAATGTTGAGTTTGTTGTTGAATTTGTTGGTGTTTTTAAATGTTGAGGTTGTTGTTGAATTTGCTGGTGTTTTGCAATTTTGAGGTTGTTGTTGTTTTTCAATGTTGAGGTTGTTGTTGAATTTGTTGGTGTTTTTGAATGTTGAGGTTGTTGTTGTTTTTCAATGTTGAGGTTGTTGTTGTATTTGTTGGTGTTTTTCAATTTCGAGGTTGTTGTTGAATTTGTAGGTGTTTTTCAATGTTGAAGTTGTTGTTGAATTTGTTGGTGTTTTTCAATGTTTAGGTTGTTGTTGTTTTTCAATGTTGAGGTTGTTGTTGAATTTGTTGGTGTTTTTCAATGTTGAGGTTGTTGTTGTTTTTCAATGCTGAGGTTGTTGTTGAATTTGTTGGTGTTTTTCAATGTTGAGGTTGTTTTTGAATTTGTTGGTGTTTTTCAATGTTGAGGTTGTTGTTGTTTTTCAATGTTGAGGTTGGTGTTGAATTTGTTGGTGTTTTTCAATGTTTAGGTTGTTGTTGTTTTTCAATGTTGAGGTTGTTGTTGAATTTGTTGGTGTTTTTCAATGTTGAGGTTGTTGTTGTTTTTCAATGCTGAGGTTGTTGTTGAATTTGTTGGTGTTTTTCAATGTTGAGGTTGTTGTTGAATTTGTTGGTGTTTTTCAATGTTGAGGTTGTTGTTGTTTTTCAATGTTGAGGTTGTTGTTGAATTTCTTGGTGTTTTTCAATGTTTAGGTTGTTGTTGTTTTTCAAAGTTGAGGTTGTTGTTGAATTTGTAGGTGTTTTTCAATGTTGAGGTTGTTGTTGTTTTTCAATGTTGAGGTTGTTGTTGAATTTGTTGGTGTTTTTCAATGTTGAGGTTGTTGTTGTTTTTCATTTTGAGGTTGTTGTTGAATTTGTTGGTGTTTTTCAATGTTGAGGTTGTTGTTGTTTTTCAATGTTGAGGTTGTTGTTGAATTTGTTGGTGTTTTTCAATGTTGAGGTTGTTGTTGAATTTGTTGGTGTTTTTCAATGTTGAGGTTGTTGTTGTTTTTCAATGTTTGGGTAGTTGTTGAATTTGTTGGTGTTTTTCAATGTTGAGGTTGTTGTAGTTTTTCAATGTTGAGGTTGTTGTTGAATTTGTTGGTGTTTTTCAATGTTGAAGTTGTTGTTGAATTTGTTGGTGTTTTTCAATGTTGAGGTTGTTGTTGTTTTTCAATGTTGAGGTTGTTGTTGAATTTGTTGGTGTTTTTCAATGTTGAGTTTATTGTTGTTTTTCAATGTTGAGGTTGTTGTTGAATTTGTTGGTGTTTTTCAATGTTGAGGTTGTTGTTGTTTTTCAATGTTGAGGTTGTTGTTGAATTTGTTGGTGTTTTTCAATGTTGAGGTTGTTGGTGTTTTTCAATGTTGAGGTTGTTGTTGAATTTGTTGGTGTTTTTCAATGTTGACGTTGTTGTTGAATTTGTTGGTGTTTTTCAATGATGAGGTTGTTGTTGTTTTTCAATGTTGAGGTTGTTGAATTTGTGCGTGTTTTTCAATCTTGAGTTTGTTGTTGAATTTGTTGGTGTTTTTCAATGTTGAGGTTGTTGTTGAATTTGTTGGTGTTTTTCAATGTTGAGGTTGTTGTTATTTTTCAATGTTGTGGTTGTTGTTGAGTTTGTTGGTGTTTTTCAATGTTGAGGTTGTTGTTGAATTTGTTGGTGTTTTTCAATGTTGAGGTTGTTGTTGAATTTGTTGGTGTTTTTTAATGTTGAGGTTGTTGTTGTTTTTAAATGTTGAGGTTGTTGTTGAATTTGTTGGTGTTTTTTCAATTTTGAGGTTGTTGGTGTTGTTCAATGTTCAGGTTGATTTTGAATTTGAGGGTCTTTTTCAATGCCGAGATTGTTGTTGAATTTGTTGGTGTTTTTCAATGTTGAGGTTGTTGTTGTTTTTCAATGTTGAGGTTGTTGTTGAATTTGTTGGTGTTTTTCAATGTTGAGATTGTTGTTGTTTTTCAATGTTGAGGTTGTTGTTGAATTTGTTGGTGCTTTTAAATGTTGAGGTTGTTGTTGAATTTGCTGGTGTTTTGCAATGTTGAGGTTGTTGTTGTTTTTCAATGTTGAGGTTGTTGTTGAATTTGTTGGTGTTTTTCAATGTTGAGGTTGTTGTTGTTTTTCAATGTTGAGGTTGTTGTTGTATTTGTTGGTGTTTTTCAATTTCGAGGTTGTTGTTGAATTTGTTGGCGTTTTTCAATGTTGAAGTTGTTGTTGAATTTGTTGGTGTTTTTCAATGTTGAGGTTGTTGTTGTTTTTCAATGTTGAGGTTGTTGTTGAATTTGTTGGTGTTTTTCAATGTTGAGGTTGTTGTTGTTTTTCAATGCTGAGGTTGTTGTTGAATTTGTTGGTGTTTTTCAATGTTGAGGTTGTTGTTGAATTTGTTGGTGTTTTTCAATGTTGAGGTTGTTGTTGTTTTTCAATGTTGAGGTTGTTGTTGAATTTGTTGGTGTTTTTCAATGTTTAGGTTGTTGTTGTTTTTCAATGTTGAGGTTGTTGTTGAATTTGTTGGTGTTTTTCAATGTTGAGATTGTTGTTGTTGAATTTGTTGGTGTTTTTCAATGTTGAGGCTGTTGTTGAATTTGTTGGTGTTTTTCAATGTTGAGGTTGTTGTTATTTTTCAATGTTGAGGTTGTTGTTGAGTTTGTTGGTGTTTTTCAATGTTGAGGTTGTTGTTGAATTTGTTGGTGTTTTTCAATGTTGAGGTTGTTGTTGAATTTGTTGGTGTTTTTCAATGTTGAGGTTGTTGTTGTTTTTAAATGTTGAGGTTGTTGTTGAATTTGTTGGTGTTTTTTCAATTTTGAGGTTGTTGGTTTTTTTCAATGTTGAGGTTGATTTTGAATTTGAGGGTGTTTTTCAATGTCGAGGTTGTTGTTGAATTTGTTGGTGTTTTTCAATGTTGAGGTTGTTGTTGTTTTTCAATGTTGAGGTTGTTGTTGAATTTGTTGGTGTTTTTCAATGTTGAGTTTGTTGCTGTTTTTCAATGTTGAGTTTGTTGTTGAATTTGTTGGTGTTTTTAAATGTTGAGGTTGTTGTTGAATTTGCTGGTGTTTTGCAATGTTGAGGTTGTTGTTGCTTTTCAATGTTGAGGTTGTTGTTGAATTTGTTGGTGTTTTTTCAATTTTGAGGTTGTTGGTGGTTTTCAATGTTGAGGTTGTTGTTGAATTTGTTGGCGTTTTTAAATGTTGAGGTTGTTGTTGAATTTGTTGGTGTTTTCAATGTTGAGGTTTTTGTTGAATTTGTTGGTGTTTTTAAATGTTGAGGTTGTTGTTGAATTTGCTGGTGTTTTGCAATGTTGAGGTTGTTGTTGTTTTTCAATGTTGAGGTTGTTGTTGAATTTGTTGGTGTTTTTCAATGTTGAGGTTGTTGTTGTTTTTCAATGCTGAGGTTGTTGTTGTATTTGTTGGGGTTATTCAATTTCGAGGTTGTTGTTGAATTTGTTGGTGTTTTTCAATGTTGAAGTTGTTGTTGAATTTGTTGGTGTTTTTCAATGTTGAGGTTCTTGTTGAATTTGTTGGTGTTTTTCAATGTTGAGGTTGTTGTTGTTTTTCAATGCTGAGGTTGTTGTTGAATTTGTTGGTGTGTTTCAATGTTGAGGTTGTTGTTGAATTTGTTGGTGTTTTTCAATGTTGAGGTTGTTGTTGTTTTTCAATGTTGAGGTTGTTGTTGAATTTGTTGGTGTTTTTCAATGTTTAGGTTGTTGTTGTTTTTCAATGTTGAGGTTGTTGTTGAATTTGTTGGTGTTTTTCAATGTTGAGGTTGTTGTTGAATTTGTTGGTGTTTTTCAATGTTGAGGTTGTTGTTCTTTTTCAATGTTGAGGTTGTTGTTGAATTTGTTGCTGTTTTTCAATGTTGAGTTTGTTGTTGTTTTTCAATGTTGAGGTTGTTGTTGTTTTTCAATGTTGAGGTTGTTGTTGAATTTGTTGGTGTTTTTCAATGTTGAGGTTGTTGTTGTTTTTCAATGTTGAGGTTGTTGTTGAATTTGTTGGTGCTTTTCAATGTTGAGGTTGTTGTTGAATTTGTTGGTGTTTTTCAATGTTGAGGTTGTTGTTGTTTTTCAATGTTGAGGTTGTTGTTGAATTTGTTGGTGTTTTTCAATGTTGAGTTTGTTGTTGAATTTGTTGGTGTTTTTCAATGTTGAGGTTGTTGTTGAATTTGTTGGTTTTTCTCAATGTTGAGGTTGTTGTTGAATTTGTTGGTGTTTTTCAATGTTGAGGTTGTTGTTGTTTTTCAATGTTGAGGTTGTTGTTGAATTTGTTGGTGTTTTTCAATGTTGAGATTGTTGTTGTTTTTCAATGTTGAGGTTGATGTTGAATTTGTTGGTGCTTTTAAATGTTGAGGTTGTTGTTGAATTTGCTGGTGTTTTGCAATGTTGAGGTTGTTGTTGTTTTTCAATGTTGAGGTTGTTGTTGAATTTGTTGGTGTTTTTCAATGTTGAGGTTGTTGTTGTTTTTCAATGTTGAGGTTGTTGTTGTATTTGTTGGTGTTTTTCAATTTCGAGGTTGTTGTTGAATTTGTTGGCGTTTTTCAATGTTGAAGTTGTTGTTGAATTTGTTGGTGTTTTTCAATGTTGAGGTTGTTGTTGTTTTTCAATGTTGAGGTTGTTGTTGAATTTGTTGGTGTTTTTCAATGTTGAGGTTGTTGTTGTTTTTCAATGCTGAGGTTGTTGTTGAATTTGTTGGTGTTTTTCAATGTTGAGGTTGTTGTTGAATTTGTTGGTGTTTTTCAATGTTGAGGTTGTTGTTGTTTTTCAATGTTGAGGTTGTTGTTGAATTTGTTGGTGTTTTTCAATGTTTAGGTTGTTGTTGTTTTTCAATGTTGAGGTTGTTGTTGAATTTGTTGGTGTTTTTCAATGATGAGATTGTTGTTGTTGAATTTGTTGGTGTTTTTCAATGTTGAGGTTGTTGTTGAATTTGTTGGTGTTTTTCAATGTTGAGGTTGTTGTTATTTTTCAATGTTGAGGTTGTTGGTGAGTTTGTTGGTGTTTTTCAATGTTGAGGTTGTTGTTGAATTTGTTGGTGTTTTTCAATGTTGAGGTTGTTGTTGAATTTGTTGGTGTTTTTCAATGTTGAGGTTGTTGTTGTTTTTAAATGTTGAGGTTGTTGTTGAATTTGTTGGTATTTTTTCAATTTTGAGGTTGCTGGTTTTTTTCAATGTTGAGGTTGATTTTGAATTTGAGGGTGTTTTTCAATGTCGAGGTTGTTGTTGAATTTGTTGGTGTTTTTCAATGTTGAGGTTGTTGTTGTTTTTCAATGTTGAGGTTGTTGTTGAATTTGTTGGTGTTTTTCAATGTTGAGATTGTTGCTGTTTTTCAATGTTGAGTTTGTTGTTGAATTTGTTGGTGTTTTTAAATGTTGAGGTTGTTGTTGAATTTGCTGGTGTTTTGCAATTTTGAGGTTGTTGTTGTTTTTCAATGTTGAGGTTGTTGTTGAATTTGTTGGTGTTTTTGAATGTTGAGGTTGTTGTTGTTTTTCAATGTTGAGGTTGTTGTTGTATTTGTTGGTGTTTTTCAATTTCGAGGTTGTTGTTGAATTTGTAGTTGTTTTTCAATGTTGAAGTTGTTGTTGAATTTGTTGGTGTTTTTCAATGTTTAGGTTGTTGTTGTTTTTCAATGTTGAGGTTGTTGTTGAATTTGTTGGTGTTTTTCAATGTTGAGGTTGTTGTTGTTTTTCAATGCTGAGGTTGTTGTTGAATTTGTTGGTGTTTTTCAATGTTGAGGTTGTTTTTGAATTTGTTGGTGTTTTTCAATGTTGAGGTTGTTGTTGTTTTTCAATGTTGAGGTTGGTGTTGAATTTGTTGGTGTTTTTCAATGTTTAGGTTGTTGTTGTTTTTCAATGTTGAGGTTGTTGTTGAATTTGTTGGTGTTTTTCAATGTTGAGGTTGTTGTTGTTTTTCAATGCTGAGGTTGTTGTTGAATTTGTTGGTGTTTTTCAATGTTGAGGTTGTTGTTGAATTTGTTGGTGTTTTTCAATGTTGAGGTTGTTGTTGTTTTTCAATGTTGAGGTTGTTGTTGAATTTCTTGGTGTTTTTCAATGTTTAGGTTGTTGTTGTTTTTCAAAGTTGAGGTTGTTGTTGAATTTGTTGGTGTTTTTCAATGTTGAGGTTGTTGTTGTATTTGTAGGTGTTTTTCAATGTTGAGGTTGTTGTTGTTTTTCAATTTTGAGGTTGTTGTTGAATTTGTTGGTGTTTTTCAATGTTGAGGTTGTTGTTGTTTTTCATTTTGAGGTTGTTGTTGAATTTGTTGGTGTTTTCAATGTTGAGGTTGTTGTTGTTTTTCAATGTTGAGGTTGTTGTTGAATTTGTTGGTGTTTTTCAATGTTGAGGTTGTTGTTGAATTTGTTGGTGTTTTTCAATGTTGAGGTTGTTGTTGTTTTTCAATGCTTGGGTAGTTGTTGAATTTGTTGGTGTTTTTCAATGTTGAGGTTGTTGTTGAATTTGTTGGTGTTTTTCAATGTTGAGTTTATTGTTGTTTTTCAATGTTGAGGTTGTTGTTGAATTTGTTGGTGTTTTTCAATGTTGAGGTTGTTGTTGTTTTTCAATGTTGAGGTTGTTGTTGAATTTGTTGGTGTTTTTCAATGTTGAGGTTGTTGGTGTTTTTCAATGTTGAGGTTGTTGTTGAATTTGTTGGTTTTTTTCAATGTTGAGGTTGTTGTTGAATTTGTTGGTGTTTTTCAATGATGAGGTTGTTGTTGTTTTTCAATGTTGAGGTTGTTGAATTTGTGCGTGTTTTTCAATCTTGAGTTTGTCGTTGAATTTGTTGGTGTTTTTCAATGTTGAGGTTGTTGTTGAATTTGTTGGTGTTTTTCAATGTTGAGGTTGTTGTTATTTTTCAATGTTGTGGTTGTTGTTGAGTTTGTTGGTGTTTTTCAATGTTGAGGTTGTTGTTGAATTTGTTGGTGTTTTTCAATGTTGAGGTTGTTGTTGAATTTGTTGGTGTTTTTTAATGTTGAGGTTGTTGTTGTTTTTAAATGTTGAGGTTGTTGTTGAATTTGTTGGTGTTTTTTCAATTTTGAGGTTGTTGGTGTTGTTCAATGTTCAGGTTGATTTTGAATTTGAGGGTCTTTTTCAATGCCGAGATTGTTGTTGAATTTGTTGGTGTTTTTCAATGTTGAGGTTGTTGTTGTTTTTCAATGTTGAGGTTGTTGTTGAATTTGTTGGTGTTTTTCAATGTTGAGATTGTTGTTGTTTTTCAATGTTGAGGTTGTTGTTGAATTTGTTGGTGCTTTTAAATGTTGAGGTTGTTGTTGAATTTGCTGGTGTTTTGCAATGTTGAGGTTGTTGTTGTTTTTCAATGTTGAGGTTGTTGTTGAATTTGTTGGTGTTTTTCAATGTTGAGGTTGTTGTTGTTTTTCAATGTTGAGGTTGTTGTTGTATTTGTTGGTGTTTTTCAATTTCGAGGTTGTTGTTGAATTTGTTGGCGTTTTTCAATGTTGAAGTTGTTGTTGAATTTGTTGGTGTTTTTCAATGTTGAGGTTGTTGTTGTTTTTCAATGTTGAGGTTGTTGTTGAATTTGTTGGTGTTTTTCAATGTTGAGGTTGTTGTTGTTTTTCAATGCTGAGGTTGTTGTTGAATTTGTTGGTGTTTTTCAATGTTGAGGTTGTTGCTGAATTTGTTGGTGTTTTTCAATGTTGAGGTTGTTGTTGTTTTTCAATGTTGAGGTTGTTGTTGAATTTGTTGGTGTTTTTCAATGTTTAGGTTGTTGTTGTTTTTCAATGTTGAGGTTGTTGTTGAATTTGTTGGTGTTTTTCAATGTTGAGATTGTTGTTGTTGAATTTGTTGGTGTTTTTCAATGTTGAGGCTGTTGTTGAATTTGTTGGTGTTTTTCAATGTTGAGGTTGTTGTTATTTTTCAATGTTGAGGTTGTTGTTGAGTTTGTTGGTGTTTTTCAATGTTGAGGTTGTTGTTGAATTTGTTGGTGTTTTTCAATGTTGAGGTTGTTGTTGAATTTGTTGGTGTTTTTCAATGTTGAGGTTGTTGTTGTTTTTCAATGTTGAGGTTGTTGTTGAATTTGTTGGTGTTTTTCAATGTTGAGATTGTTGCTGTTTTTCAATGTTGAGTTTGTTGTTGAATTTGTTGGTGTTTTTAAATGTTGAGGTTGTTATTGAATTTGCTGGTGTTTTGCAATTTTGAGGTTGTTGTTGTTTTTCAATGTTGAGGTTGTTGTTGAATTTGTTGGTGTTTTTGAATGTTGAGGTTGTTGTTGTTTTTCAATGTTGAGGTTGTTGTTGTATTTGTTGGTGTTTTTCAATTTCGAGGTTGTTGTTGAATTTGTAGGTGTTTTTCAATGTTGAAGTTGTTGTTGAATTTGTTGGTGTTTTTCAATGTTTAGGTTGTTGTTGTTTTTCAATGTTGAGGTTGTTGTTGAATTTGTTGGTGTTTTTCAATGTTGAGGTTGTTGTTGTTTTTCAATGCTGAGGTTGTTGTTGAATTTGTTGGTGTTTTTCAATGTTGAGGTTGTTTTTGAATTTGTTGGTGTTTTTCAATGTTGAGGTTGTTGTTGTTTTTCAATGTTGAGGTTGGTGTTGAATTTGTTGGTGTTTTTCAATGTTTAGGTTGTTGTTGTTTTTCAATGTTGAGGTTGTTGTTGAATTTGTTGGTGTTTTTCAATGTTGAGGTTGTTGTTGTTTTTCAATGCTGAGGTTGTTGTTGAATTTGTTGGTGTTTTTCAATGTTGAGGTTGTTGTTGAATTTGTTGGTGTTTTTCAATGTTGAGGTTGTTGTTGTTTTTCAATGTTGAGGTTGTTGTTGAATTTCTTGGTGTTTTTCAATGTTTAGGTTGTTGTTGTTTTTCAAAGTTGAGGTTGTTGTTGAATTTGTTGGTGCTTTTCAATTTTGAGGTTGTTGTTGTATTTGTAGGTGTTTTTCAATGTTGAGGTTGTTGTTGTTTTTCAATGTTGAGGTTGTTGTTGAATTTGTTGGTGTTTTTCAATGTTGAGGTTGTTGTTGTTTTTCATTTTGAGGTTGTTGTTGAATTTGTTGGTGTTTTCAATGTTGAGGTTGTTGTTGTTTTTCAATGTTGAGGTTGTTGTTGAATTTGTTGGTGTTTTTCAATGTTGAGGTTGTTGTTGAATTTGTTGGTGTTTTTCAATGTTGAGGTTGTTGTTGTTTTTCAATGTTTGGGTAGTTGTTGAATTTGTTGGTATTTTTCAATGTTGAGGTTGTTGTAGTTTTTCAATGTTGAGGTTGTTGTTGAATTTGTTGGTGTTTTTCAATGTTGAAGTTGTTGTTGAATTTGTTGGTGTTTTTCAATGTTGAGGTTGTTGTTGTTTTTCAATGTTGAGGTTGTTGTTGAATTTGTTGGTGTTTTTCAATGTTGAGTTTATTGTTGTTTTTCAATGTTGAGGTTGTTGTTGAATTTGTTGGTGTTTTTCAATGTTGAGGTTGTTGTTGTTTTTCAATGTTGAGGTTGTTGTTGAATTTGTTGGTGTTTTTCAATGTTGAGGTTGTTGGTGTTTTTCAATGTTGAGGTTGTTGTTGAATTTGTTGGTGTTTTTCAATGTTGAGGTTGTTGTTGAATTTGTTGGTGTTTTTCAATGATGAGGTTGTTGTTGTTTTTCAATGTTGAGGTTGTTGAATTTGTGCGTGTTTTTCAATCTTGAGTTTGTTGTTGAATTTGTTGGTGTTTTTCAATGTTGAGGTTGTTGTTGAATTTGTTGGTGTTTTTCAATGTTGAGGTTGTTGTTATTTTTCAATGTTGTGGTTGTTGTTGAGTGTGTTGGTGTTTTTCAATGTTGAGGTTGTTGTTGAATTTGTTGGTGTTTTTCAATGTTGAGGTTGTTGTTGAATTTGTTGGTGTTTTTTAATGTTGAGGTTGTTGTTGTTTTTAAATGTTGAGGTTGTTGTTGAATTTGTTGGTGTTTTTTCAATTTTGAGGTTGTTGGTCTTGTTCAATGTTCAGGTTGATTTTGAATTTGAGGGTCTTTTTCAATGCCGAGATTGTTGTTGAATTTGTTGGTGTTTTTCAATGTTGAGGTTGTTGTTGTTTTTCAATGTTGAGGTTGTTGTTGAATTTGTTGGTGTTTTTCAATGTTGAGATTGTTGTTGTTTTTCAATGTTGAGGTTGTTGTTGAATTTGTTGGTGCTTTTAAATGTTGAGGTTGTTGTTGAATTTGCTGGTGTTTTGCAATGTTGAGGTTGTTGTTGTTTTTCAATGTTGAGGTTGTTGTTGAATTTGTTGGTGTTTTTCAATGTTGAGGTTGTTGTTGTTTTTCAATGTTGAGGTTGTTGTTGTATTTGTTGGTGTTTTTCAATTTCGAGGTTGTTGTTGAATTTGTTGGCGTTTTTCAATGTTGAAGTTGTTGTTGAATTTGTTGATGTTTTTCAATGTTGAGGTTGTTGTTGTTTTTCAATGTTGAGGTTGTTGTTGAATTTGTTGGTGTTTTTCAATGTTGAGGTTGTTGTTGTTTTTCAATGCTGAGGTTGTTGTTGAATTTGTTGGTGTTTTTCAATGTTGAGGTTGTTGTTGAATTTGTTGGTGTTTTTCAATGTTGAGGTTGTTGTTGTTTTTCAATGTTGAGGTTGTTGTTGAATTTGTTGGTGTTTTTCAATGTTTAGGTTGTTGTTGTTTTTCAATGTTGAGGTTGTTGTTGAATTTGTTGGTGTTTTTCAATGTTGAGATTGTTGTTGTTGAATTTGTTGGTGTT
The DNA here is from genome assembly GCA_026770705.1 of Isurus oxyrinchus. Classification (NCBI taxonomy): domain Eukaryota; kingdom Metazoa; phylum Chordata; class Chondrichthyes; order Lamniformes; family Lamnidae; genus Isurus; species Isurus oxyrinchus. The sequence continues at coordinate 367,206 of JANJGN010000382.1, forward strand.
TTTCAATGTTGAGGCTGTTGTTGAATTTGTTGGTGTTTTTCAATGTTGAGGTTGTTGTTATTTTTCAATGTTGAGGTTGTTGTTGAGTTTGTTGGTGTTTTTCAATGTTGAGGTTGTTGTTGAATTTGTTGGTGTTTTTCAATGTTGAGGTTGTTGTTGAATTTGTTGGTGTTTTTCAATGTTGAGGTTGTTGTTGTTTTTAAATGTTGAGGTTGTTGTTGAATTTGTTGGTGTTTTTTCAATTTTGAGGTTGTTGGTTTTTTTCAATGTTGAGGTTGATTTTGAATTTGAGGGTGTTTTTCAATGTCGAGGTTGTTGTTGAATTTGTTGGTGTTTTTCAATGTTGAGGTTGTTGTTGTTTTTCAATGTTGAGGTTGTTGTTGAATTTGTTGGTGTTTTTCAATGTTGAGATTGTTGCTGTTTTTCAATGTTGAGTTTGTTGTTGAATTTGTTGGTGTTTTTAAATGTTGAGGTTGTTGTTGAATTTGCTGGTGTTTTGCAATGTTGAGGTTGTTGTTGCTTTTCAATGTTGAGGTTGTTGTTGAATTTGTTGGTGTTTTTTCAATTTTGAGGTTGTTGGTGGTTTTCAATGTTGAGGTTGTTGTTGAATTTGTTGGCGTTTTTAAATGTTGAGGTTGTTGTTGAATTTGTTGGTGTTTTCAATGTTGAGGTTTTTGTTGAATTTGTTGGTGTTTTTAAATGTTGAGGTTGTTGTTGAATTTGCTGGTGTTTTGCAATGTTGAGGTTGTTGTTGTTTTTCAATGTTGAGGTTGTTGTTGAATTTGTTGGTGTTTTTCAATGTTGAGGTTGTTGTTGTTTTTCAATGCTGAGGTTGTTGTTGTATTTGTTGGGGTTATTCAATTTCGAGGTTGTTGTTGAATTTGTTGGTGTTTTTCAATGTTGAAGTTGTTGTTGAATTTGTTGGTGTTTTTCAATGTTGAGGTTCTTGTTGAATTTGTTGGTGTTTTTCAATGTTGAGGTTGTTGTTGTTTTTCAATGCTGAGGTTGTTGTTGAATTTGTTGGTGTGTTTCAATGTTGAGGTTGTTGTTGAATTTGTTGGTGTTTTTCAATGTTGAGGTTGTTGTTGTTTTTCAAAGTTGAGGTTGTTGTTGAATTTGTTGGTGTTTTTCAATGTTTAGGTTGTTGTTGTTTTTCAATGTTGAGGTTGTTGTTGAATTTGTTGGTGTTTTTCAATGTTGAGGTTGTTGTTGAATTTGTTGGTGTTTTTCAATGTTGAGGTTGTTGTTCTTTTTCAATGTTGAGGTTGTTGTTGAATTTGTTGGTGTTTTTCAATGTTGAGTTTGTTGTTGTTTTTCAATGTTGAGGTTGTTGTTGTTTTTCAATGTTGAGGTTGTTGTTGAATTTGTTGGTGTTTTTCAATGTTGAGGTTGTTGTTGTTTTTCAATGTTGAGGTTGTTGTTGAATTTGTTGGTGCTTTTCAATGTTGAGGTTGTTGTTGAATTTGTTGGTGATTTTCAATGTTGAGGTTGTTGTTGTTTTTCAATGTTGAGGTTGTTGTTGAATTTGTTGGTGTTTTTCAATGTTGAGTTTGTTGTTGAATTTGTTGGTGTTTTTCAATGTTGAGGTTGTTGTTGAATTTGTTGGTTTTTCTCAATGTTGAGGTTGTTGTTGAATTTGTTGGTGTTTTTCAATGTTGAGGTTGTTGTTGTTTTTAAATGTTGAGGTTGTTGTTGAATTTGTTGGTTTTTCTCAATGTTGAGGTTGTTGTTGAGTTTGTTGGTGTTTTTCAATGTTGAGGTTGTTGTTGAATTTGGTCGTGTTTTTCAATGTTGAGGTTGTTGTTGAATTTGTTTGTGCTTTTCAATGTTGAGGTTGTTGTTGTTTTTAAATGTTGGGGTTGTTGTTGAATTTGTTGGTGTTTTTCAATTTTGAGGATGTTGTTTTTTTTCAATGTTGAGGTTGTTGTTGTTTTTCAATGTTGAGGTTGTTTTTGAATTTGTTGGTGTTTTTCAATGTTGAGGTTGTTGTTGTTTTTCAATGTTGAGGTTGTTGTTGAATTTGTTGGTGCTTTTCAATGTTGAGGTTGTTGTTGAATTTGTTGGTGTTATTCAATGTTGAGGTTGCTGTTGTTTTTCAATGTTGAGGTTGTTGTTGAATTTGTTGGTGTTTTTCAATGTTGAGTTTGTTGTTGAATTTGTTGGTGTTTTTCAATGTTGAGGTTGTTGTTGAATTTGCTGGTTTTTCTCAATTTTGAGGTTGTTGTTGAATTTGTTGGTGTTTTTCAATGTTGAGGTTGTTGCTGTTTTTCAATGTTGAGGTTGTTGTTGAATTTGTTGCTGTTTTTCAATGTTGAGATTGTTGTTGTTTTTCAATGTTGAGGTTGTTGTTGAATTTGTTGGTTTTTTTTCAATTTTGAGGTTGTTGGTGGTTTTCAGTGTTGAGGTTGTTGCTGAATTTGTTGGCGTTTTTAAATGTTGAGGTTGTTGTTGAATTTGTTGGTGTTTTCAATGTTGAGGTTGTTGTTGAATTTGTTGGTGTTTTTAAATGTTGAGGTTGTTGTTGAATTTGCTGGTGTTTTGCAATGTTGAGGTTGTTGTTGTTTTTCAATGTTGAGGTTGTTGTTGAATTTGTTGGTGTTTTTCAATGTTGAGGTTGTTGTTGTTTTTCAATGCTGAGGTTGTTGTTGTATTTGTTGGGGTTATTCAATTTCGAGGTTGTTTTTGAATTTGTTGGTGTTTTTCAATGTTGAAGTTGTTGTTGTTTTTCAATGCTGAAGTTGTTGTTGAATTTGTTGGTGTGTTTCAATGTTGAGGTTGTTGTTGAATTTGTTGGTGTTTTTCAATGTTGAGGTTGTTGTTGTTTTTCAATGTTGAGGTTGTTGTTGAATTTGTTGGTGTTTTTCAATGTTTAGGTTGTTGTTGTTTTTCAATGTTGAGGTTGTTGTTGAATTTGTTGGTGTTTTTCAATGTTGAGGTTGTTGTTGTTTTTCAATGTTGAGGTTGTTGTTGAATTTGTTGGTGTTTTTCAATGTTGAGTTTGTTGTTGTTTTTCAATGTTGAGGTTGTTGTTGTTTTTCAATGTTGAGGTTGTTTTTGAATTTGTTGGTGTTTTTCAATCTTGAGGTTGTTGTTGTTTTTCAATGTTGAGGTTGTTGTTGAATTTGTTGGTGCTTTTCAATGTTGAGGTTGTTGTTGAATTTGTTGGTGTTTTTCAATGTTGAGGTTGTTGTTGTTTTTCAATGTTGAGGTTGTTGTTGAATTTGTTGGTGTTTTTCAATGTTGAGTTTGTTGTTGAATTTGTTGGTGTTTTTCAATGTTGAGGTTGTTGTTGAATTTGTTGGTTTTTCTCAATGTTGAGGTTGTTGTTGAATTTGTTGGTGTTTTTCAATGTTGAGGTTGTTGCTGTTTTTCAATGTTGAGGTTGTTGTTGAATTTGTTGGTGTTTTTCAATGTTGAGGTTGTTGTTGTTTTTAAATGTTGAGGTTGTTGTTGAATTTGTTGGTGTTTTTTCAATTTTGAGGTTGTTGGTGGTTTTCAATGTTGAGGTTGTTGTTGAATTTGTTGGCGTTTTTAAATGTTGAGGTTGTTGTTGAATTTGTTGGTGTTTTCAATGTTGAGGTTGTTGTTGAATTTGTTGGTGTTTGTAAATGTTGAGGTTGTTGTTGAATTTGCTGGTGTTTTGCAATGTTGAGGTTGTTGTTGTTTTTCAATGTTGAGGTTGTTGTTGAATTTGTTGGTGTTTTTCAATGTTGAGGTTGTTGTTGTTTTTCAATGCTGAGGTTGTTGTTGAATTTGTTGGTGTTTTTCAATGTTGAGGTTGTTTTTGAATTTGTTGGTGTTTTTCAATGTTGAGGTTGTTGTTGTTTTTCAATGTTGAGGTTGGTGTTGAATTTGTTGGTGTTTTTCAATGTTTAGGTTGTTGTTGTTTTTCAATGTTGAGGTTGTTGTTGAATTTGTTGGTGTTTTTCAATGTTGAGGTTGTTGTTGTTTTTCAATGCTGAGGTTGTTGTTGAATTTGTTGGTGTTTTTCAATGTTGAGGTTGTTGTTGAATTTGTTGGTGTTTTTCAATGTTGAGGTTGTTGTTGTTTTTCAATGTTGAGGTTGTTGTTGAATTTCTTGGTGTTTTTCAATGTTTAGGTTGTTGTTGTTTTTCAAAGTTGAGGTTGTTGTTGAATTTGTTGGTGTTTTTCAATGTTGAGGTTGTTGTTGTATTTGTAGGTGTTTTTCAATGTTGAGGTTGTTGTTGTTTTTCAATGTTGAGGTTGTTGTTGAATTTGTTGGTGTTTTTCAATGTTGAGGTTGTTGTTGTTTTTCATTTTGAGGTTGTTGTTGAATTTGTTGGTGTTTTCAATGTTGAGGTTGTTGTTGTTTTTCAATGTTGAGGTTGTTGTTGAATTTGTTGGTGTTTTTCAATGTTGAGGTTGTTGTTGAATTTGTTGGTGTTTTTCAATGTTGAGGTTGTTGTTGTTTTTCAATGTTTGGGTAGTTGTTGAATTTGTTGGTGTTTTTCAATGTTGAGGTTGTTGTAGTTTTTCAATGTTGAGGTTGTTGTTGAATTTGTTGGTGTTTTTCAATGTTGAAGTTGTTGTTGAATTTGTTGGTGTTTTTCAATGTTGAGGTTGTTGTTGTTTTTCAATGTTGAGGTTGTTGTTGAATTTGTTGGTGTTTTTCAATGTTGAGTTTATTGTTGTTTTTCAATGTTGAGGTTGTTGTTGAATTTGTTGGTGTTTTTCAATGTTGAGGTTGTTGTTGAATTTGTTGGTGTTTTTCAATGTTGAGGTTGTTGGTGTTTTTCAATGTTGAGGTTGTTGTTGAATTTGTTGGTGTTTTTCAATGTTGAGGTTGTTGTTGAATTTGTTGGTGTTTTTCAATGATGAGGTTGTTGTTGTTTTTCAATGTTGAGGTTGTTGAATTTGTGCGTGTTTTTCAATCTTGAGTTTGTTGTTGAATTTGTTGGTGTTTTTCAATGTTGAGGTTGTTGTTGAATTTGTTGGTGTTTTTCAATGTTGAGGTTGTTGTTATTTTTCAATGTTGTGGTTGTTGTTGAGTTTGTTGGTGTTTTTCAATGTTGAGGTTGTTGTTGAATTAGTTGGTGTTTTTCAATGTTGAGGTTGTTGTTGAATTTGTTGGTGTTTTTTAATGTTGAGGTTGTTGTTGTTTTTAAATGTTGAGGTTGTTGTTGAATTTGTTGGTGTTTTTTCAATTTTGAGGTTGTTGGTCTTGTTCAATGTTCAGGTTGATTTTGAATTTGAGGGTCTTTTTCAATGCCGAGATTGTTGTTGAATTTGTTGGTGTTTTTCAATGTTGAGGTTGTTGTTGTTTTTCAATGTTGAGGTTGTTGTTGAATTTGTTGGTGTTTTTCAATGTTGAGATTGTTGTTGTTTTTCAATGTTGAGGTTGTTGTTGAATTTGTTGGTGCTTTTAAATGTTGAGGTTGTTGTTGAATTTGCTGGTGTTTTGCAATGTTGAGGTTGTTGTTGTTTTTCAATGTTGAGGTTGTTGTTGAATTTGTTGGTGTTTTTCAATGTTGAGGTTGTTGTTGTTTTTCAATGTTGAGGTTGTTGTTGTATTTGTTGGTGTTTTTCAATTTCGAGGTTGTTGTTGAATTTGTTGGCGTTTTTCAATGTTGAAGTTGTTGTTGAATTTGTTGTTGTTTTTCAATGTTGAGGTTGTTGTTGTTTTTCAATGTTGAGGTTGTTGTTGAATTTGTTGGTGTTTTTCAATGTTGAGGTTGTTGTTGTTTTTCAATGCTGAGGTTGTTGTTGAATTTGTTGGTGTTTTTCAATGTTGAGGTTGTTGTTGAATTTGTTGGTGTTTTTCAATGTTGAGGTTGTTGTTGTTTTTCAATGTTGAGGTTGTTGTTGAATTTGTTGGTGTTTTTCAATGTTGAGGTTGTTGTTCTTTTTCAATGTTGAGGTTGTTGTTGAATTTGTTGGTGTTTTTCAATGTTGAGTTTGTTGTTGTTTTTCAATGTTGAGGTTGTTGTTGTTTTTCAATGTTGAGGTTGTTGTTGAATTTGTTGGTGTTTTTCAATGTTGAGGTTGTTGTTGTTTTTCAATGTTGAGGTTGTTGTTGAATTTGTTGGTGCTTTTCAATGTTGAGGTTGTTGTTGAATTTGTTGGTGATTTTCAATGTTGAGGTTGTTGTTGTTTTTCAATGTTGAGGTTGTTGTTGAATTTGTTGGTGTTTTTCAATGTTGAGTTTGTTGTTGAATTTGTTGGTGTTTTTCAATGTTGAGGTTGTTGTTGAATTTGTTGGTTTTTCTCAATGTTGAGGTTGTTGTTGAATTTGTTGGTGTTTTTCAATGTTGAGGTTGTTGTTGTTTTTAAATGTTGAGGTTGTTGTTGAATTTGTTGGTTTTTCTCAATGTTGAGGTTGTTGTTGAGTTTGTTGGTGTTTTTCAATGTTGAGGTTGTTGTTGAATTTGGTCGTGTTTTTCAATGTTGAGGTTGTTGTTGAATTTGTTTGTGCTTTTCAATGTTGAGGTTGTTGTTGTTTTTAAATGTTGGGGTTGTTGTTGAATTTGTTGGTGTTTTTCAATTTTGAGGATGTTGTTTTTTTTCAATGTTGAGGTTGTTGTTGTTTTTCAATGTTGAGGTTGTTTTTGAATTTGTTGGTGTTTTTCAATGTTGAGGTTGTTGTTGTTTTTCAATGTTGAGGTTGTTGTTGAATTTGTTGGTGCTTTTCAATGTTGAGGTTGTTGTTGAATTTGTTGGTGTTATTCAATGTTGAGGTTGCTGTTGTTTTTCAATGTTGAGGTTGTTGTTGAATTTGTTGGTGTTTTTCAATGTTGAGTTTGTTGTTGAATTTGTTGGTGTTTTTCAATGTTGAGGTTGTTGTTGAATTTGCTGGTTTTTCTCAATTTTGAGGTTGTTGTTGAATTTGTTGGTGTTTTTCAATGTTGAGGTTGTTGCTGTTTTTCAATGTTGAGGTTGTTGTTGAATTTGTTGCTGTTTTTCAATGTTGAGATTGTTGTTGTTTTTCAATGTTGAGGTTGTTGTTGAATTTGTTGGTTTTTTTTCAATTTTGAGGTTGTTGGTGGTTTTCAGTGTTGAGGTTGTTGCTGAATTTGTTGGCGTTTTTAAATGTTGAGGTTGTTGTTGAATTTGTTGGTGTTTTCAATGTTGAGGTTGTTGTTGAATTTGTTGGTGTTTTTAAATGTTGAGGTTGTTGTTGAATTTGCTGGTGTTTTGCAATGTTGAGGTTGTTGTTGTTTTTCAATGTTGAGGTCGTTGTTGAATTTGTTGGTGTTTTTCAATGTTGAGGTTGTTGTTGTTTTTCAATGCTGAGGTTGTTGTTGTATTTGTTGGGGTTATTCAATTTCGAGGTTGTTTTTGAATTTGTTGGTGTTTTTCAATGTTGAAGTTGTTGTTGAATTTGTTGGTGTTTTTCAATGTTGAGGTTCTTGTTGAATTTGTTGGTGTTTTTCAATGTTGAGGTTGTTGTTGTTTTTCAATGCTGAAGTTGTTGTTGAATTTGTTGGTGTGTTTCAATGTTGAGGTTGTTGTTGAATTTGTTGGTGTTTTTCAATGTTGAGGTTGTTGTTGTTTTTCAATGTTGAGGTTGTTGTTGAATTTGTTGGTGTTTTTCAATGTTTAGGTTGTTGTTGTTTTTCAATGTTGAGGTTGTTGTTGAATTTGTTGGTGTTTTTCAATGTTGAGGTTGTTGTTGTTTTTCAATGTTGAGGTTGTTGTTGAATTTGTTGGTGTTTTTCAATGTTGAGTTTGTTGTTGTTTTTCAATGTTGAGGTTGTTGTTGTTTTTCAATGTTGAGGTTGTTTTTGAATTTGTTGGTGTTTTTCAATCTTGAGGTTGTTGTTGTTTTTCAATGTTGAGGTTGTTGTTGAATTTGTTGGTGCTTTTCAATGTTGAGGTTGTTGTTGAATTTGTTGGTGTTTTTCAATGTTGAGGTTGTTGTTGTTTTTCAATGTTGAGGTTGTTGTTGAATTTGTTGGTGTTTTTCAATGTTGAGTTTGTTGTTGAATTTGTTGGTGTTTTTCAATGTTGAGGTTGTTGTTGAATTTGTTGGTTTTTCTCAATGTTGAGGTTGTTGTTGAATTTGTTGGTGTTTTTCAATGTTGAGGTTGTTGCTGTTTTTCCATGTTGAGGTTGTTGTTGAATTTGTTGGTGTTTTTCAATGTTGAGGTTGTTGTTGTTTTTAAATGTTGAGGTTGTTGTTGAATTTGTTGGTGTTTTTTCAATTTTGAGGTTGTTGGTGGTTTTCAATGTTGAGGTTGTTGTTGAATTTGTTGGCGTTTTTAAATGTTGAGGTTGTTGTTGAATTTGTTGGTGTTTTCAATGTTGAGGTTGTTGTTGAATTTGTTGGTGTTTGTAAATGTTGAGGTTGTTGTTGAATTTGCTGGTGTTTTGCAATGTTGAGGTTGTTGTTGTTTTTCAATGTTGAGGTTGTTGTTGAATTTGTTGGTGTTTTTCAATGTTGAGGTTGTTGTTGTTTTTCAATGCTGAGGTTGTTGTTGAATTTGTTGGTGTTTTTCAATGTTGAGGTTGTTTTTGAATTTGTTGGTGTTTTTCAATGTTGAGGTTGTTGTTGTTTTTCAATGTTGAGGTTGGTGTTGAATTTGTTGGTGTTTTTCAATGTTTAGGTTGTTGTTGTTTTTCAATGTTGAGGTTGTTGTTGAATTTGTTGGTGTTTTTCAATGTTGAGGTTGTTGTTGTTTTTCAATGCTGAGGTTGTTGTTGAATTTGTTGGTGTTTTTCAATGTTGAGGTTGTTGTTGAATTTGTTGGTGTTTTTCAATGTTGAGGTTGTTGTTGTTTTTCAATGTTGAGGTTGTTGTTGAATTTCTTGGTGTTTTTCAATGTTTAGGTTGTTGTTGTTTTTCAAAGTTGAGGTTGTTGTTGAATTTGTTGGTGTTTTTCAATGTTGAGGTTGTTGTTGTATTTGTAGGTGTTTTTCAATGTTGAGGTTGTTGTTGTTTTTCAATGTTGAGGTTGTTGTTGAATTTGTTGGTGTTTTTCAATGTTGAGGTTGTTGTTGTTTTTCATTTTGAGGTTGTTGTTGAATTTGTTGGTGTTTTCAATGTTGAGGTTGTTGTTGTTTTTCAATGTTGAGGTTGTTGTTGAATTTGTTGGTGTTTTTCAATGTTGAGGTTGTTGTTGAATTTGTTGGTGTTTTTCAATGTTGAGGTTGTTGTTGTTTTTCAATGTTTGGGTAGTTGTTGAATTTGTTGGTGTTTTTCAATGTTGAGGTTGTTGTAGTTTTTCAATGTTGAGGTTGTTGTTGAATTTGTTGGTGTTTTTCAATGTTGAAGTTGTTGTTGAATTTGTTGGTGTTTTTCAATGTTGAGGTTGTTGTTGTTTTTCAATGTTGAGGTTGTTGTTGAATTTGTTGGTGTTTTTCAATGTTGAGTTTATTGTTGTTTTTCAATGTTGAGGTTGTTGTTGAATTTGTTGGTGTTTTTCAATGCTGAGGTTGTTGTTGTTTTTCAATGTTGAGGTTGTTGTTGAATTTGTTGGTGTTTTTCAATGTTGAGGTTGTTGGTGTTTTTCAATGTTGAGGTTGTTGTTGAATTTGTTGGTGTTTTTCAATGTTGAGGTTGTTGTTGAATTTGTTGGTGTTTTTCAATGATGAGGTTGTTGTTGTTTTTCAATGTTGAGGTTGTTGAATTTGTGCGTGTTTTTCAATCTTGAGTTTGTTGTTGAATTTGTTGGTGTTTTTCAATGTTGAGGTTGTTGTTGAATTTGTTGGTGTTTTTCAATGTTGAGGTTGTTGTTATTTTTCAATGTTGTGGTTGTTGTTGAGTTTGTTGGTGTTTTTCAATGTTGAGGTTGTTGTTGAATTTGTTGGTGTTTTTCAATGTTGAGGTTGTTGTTGAATTTGTTGGTGTTTTTTAATGTTGAGGTTGTTGTTGTTTTTAAATGTTGAGGTTGTTGTTGAATTTGTTGGTGTTTTTTCAATTTTGAGGTTGTTGGTCTTGTTCAATGTTCAGGTTGATTTTGAATTTGAGGGTCTTTTTCAATGCCGAGATTGTTGTTGAATTTGTTGGTGTTTTTCAATGTTGAGGTTGTTGGTGTTTTTCAATGTTGAGATTGTTGTTGTTTTTCAATGTTGAGGTTGTTGTTGAATTTGTTGGTGCTTTTAAATGTTGAGGTTGTTGTTGAATTTGCTGGTGTTTTGCAATGTTGAGGTTGTTGTTGTTTTTCAATGTTGAGGTTGTTGTTGAATTTGTTGGTGTTTTTCAATGTTGAGGTTGTTGTTGTTTTTCAATGTTGAGGTTGTTGTTGTATTTGTTGGTGTTTTTCAATTTCGAGGTTGTTGTTGAATTTGTTGGCGTTTTTCAATGTTGAAGTTGTTGTTGAATTTGTTGGTGTTTTTCAATGTTGAGGTTGTTGTTGTTTTTCAATGTTGAGGTTGTTGTTGAATTTGTTGGTGTTTTTCAAAGTTGAGGTTGTTGTTGTTTTTCAATGCTGAGGTTGTTGTTGAATTTGTTGGTGTTTTTCAATGTTGAGGTTGTTGTTGAATTTGTTGGTGTTTTTCAATGTTGAGGTTGTTGTTGTTTTTCAATGTTGAGGTTGTTGCTGAATTTGTTGGTGTTTTTCAATGTTTAGGTTGTTGTTGTTTTTCAATGTTGAGGTTGTTGTTGAATTTGTTGGTGTTTTTCAATGTTGAGATTGTTGTTGTTGAATTTGTTGGTGTTTTTCAATGTTGAGGCTGTTGTTGAATTTGTTGGTGTTTTTCAATGTTGAGGTTGTTGTTATTTTTCAATGTTGAGGTTGTTGTTGAGTTTGTTGGTGTTTTTCAATGTTGAGGTTGTTGTTGAATTTGTTGGTGTTTTTCAATGTTGAGGTTGTTGTTGAATTTGTTGGTGTTTTTCAATGTTGAGGTAGTTGTTGTTTTTAAATGTTGAGGTTGTTGTTGAATTTGTTGGTGTTTTTTCAATTTTGAGGTTGTTGGTTTTTTTCAATGTTGAGGTTGATTTTGAATTTGAGGGTGTTTTTCAATGTCGAGGTTGTTGTTGAATTTGTTGGTGTTTTTCAATGTTGAGGTTGTTGTTGTTTTTCAATGTTGAGTTTGTTGTTGAATTTGTTGGTGTTTTTCAATGTTGAGATTGTTGCTGTTTTTCAATGTTGAGTTTGTTGTTGAATTTGTTGGTGTTTTTAAATGTTGAGGTTGTTGTTGAATTTGCTGGTGTTTTGCAATGTTGAGGTTGTTGTTGCTTTTCAATGTTGAGGTTGTTGTTGAATTTGTTGGTGTTTTTTCAATTTTGAGGTTGTTGGTGGTTTTCAATGTTGAGGTTGTTGTTGAATTTGTTGGCGTTTTTAAATGTTGAGGTTGTTGTTGAATTTGTTGGTGTTTTCAATGTTGAGGTTTTTGTTGAATTTGTTGGTGTTTTTAAATGTTGAGGTTGTTGTTGAATTTGCTGGTGTTTTGCAATGTTGAGGTTGTTGTTGTTTTTCAATGTTGAGGTTGTTGTTGAATTTGTTGGTGTTTTTCAATGTTGAGGTTGTTGTTGTTTTTCAATGCTGAGGTTGTTGTTGTATTTGTTGGGGTTATTCAATTTCGAGGTTGTTGTTGAATTTGTTGGTGTTTTTCAATGTTGAAGTTGTTGTTGAATTTGTTGGTGTTTTTCAATGTTGAGGTTCTTGTTGAATTTGTTGGTGTTTTTCAATGTTGAGGTTGTTGTTGTTTTTCAATGCTGAGGTTGTTGTTGAATTTGTTGGTGTGTTTCAATGTTGAGGTTGTTGTTGAATTTGTTGGTGTTTTTCAATGTTGAGGTTGTTGTTGTTTTTCAATGTTGAGGTTGTTGTTGAATTTGTTGGTGTTTTTCAATGTTGAGGTTGTTGTTGTTTTTCAATGTTGAGGTTGTTGTTGAATTTGTTGGTGCTTTTCAATGTTGAGGTTGTTGTTGAATTTGTTGGTGATTTTCAATGTTGAGGTTGTTGTTGTTTTTCAATGTTGAGGTTGTTGTTGAATTTGTTGGTGTTTTTCAATGTTGAGTTTGTTGTTGAATTTGTTGGTGTTTTTCAATGTTGAGGTTGTTGTTGAATTTGTTGGTTTTTCTCAATGTTGAGGTTGTTGTTGAATTTGTTGGTGTTTTTCAATGTTGAGGTTGTTGTTGTTTTTAAATGTTGAGGTTGTTGTTGAATTTGTTGGTTTTTCTCAATGTTGAGGTTGTTGTTGAGTTTGTTGGTGTTTTTAAATGTTGAGGTTGTTGTTGAATTTGGTCGTGTTTTTCAATGTTGAGGTTGTTGTTGAATTTGTTTGTGCTTTTCAATGTTGAGGTTGTTGTTGTTTTTAAATGTTGGGGTTGTTGTTGAATTTGTTGGTGTTTTTCAATTTTGAGGATGTTGTTTTTTTTCAATGTTGAGGTTGTTGTTGTTTTTCAATGTTGAGGTTGTTTTTGAATTTGTTGGTGTTTTTCAATGTTGAGGTTGTTGTTGTTTTTCAATGTTGAGGTTGTTGTTGAATTTGTTGGTGCTTTTCAATGTTGAGGTTGTTGTTGAATTTGTTGGTGTTATTCAATGTTGAGGTTGCTGTTGTTTTTCAATGTTGAGGTTGTTGTTGAATTTGTTGGTGTTTTTCAATGTTGAGTTTGTTGTTGAATTTGTTGGTGTTTTTCAATGTTGAGGTTGTTGTTGAATTTGCTGGTTTTTCTCAATTTTGAGGTTGTTGTTGAATTTGTTGGTGTTTTTCAATGTTGAGGTTGTTGCTGTTTTTCAATGTTGAGGTTGTTGTTGAATTTGTTGCTGTTTTTCAATGTTGAGATTGTTGTTGTTTTTCAATGTTGAGGTTGTTGTTGAATTTGTTGGTTTTTTTTCAATTTTGAGGTTGTTGGTGGTTTTCAGTGTTGAGGTTGTTGCTGAATTTGTTGGCGTTTTTAAATGTTGAGGTTGTTGTTGAATTTGTTGGTGTTTTCAATGTTGAGGTTGTTGTTGAATTTGTTGGTGTTTTTAAATGTTGAGGTTGTTGTTGAATTTGCTGGTGTTTTGCAATGTTGAGGTTGTTGTTGTTTTTCAATGTTGAGGTTGTTGTTGAATTTGTTGGTGTTTTTCAATGTTGAGGTTGTTGTTGTTTTTCAATGCTGAGGTTGTTGTTGTATTTGTTGGGGTTATTCAATTTCGAGGTTGTTTTTGAATTTGTTGGTGTTTTTCAATGTTGAAGTTGTTGTTGAATTTGTTGGTGTTTTTCAATGTTGAGGTTGTTGTTGAATTTGTTGGTGTTTTTCAATGATGAGGTTGTTGTTGTTTTTCAATGTTGAGGTTGTTGAATTTGTGCGTGTTTTTCAATCTTGAGTTTGTTGTTGAATTTGTTGGTGTTTTTCAATGTTGAGGTTGTTGTTGAATTTGTTGGTGTTTTTCAATGTTGAGGTTGTTGTTATTTTTCAATGTTGTGGTTGTTGTTGAGTTTGTTGGTGTTTTTCAATGTTGAGGTTGTTGTTGAATTTGTTGGTGTTTTTCAATGTTGAGGTTGTTGTTGAATTTGTTGGTGTTTTTTAATGTTGAGGTTGTTGTTGTTTTTAAATGTTGAGGTTGTTGTTGAATTTGTTGGTGTTTTTTCAATTTTGAGGTTGTTGGTCTTGTTCAATGTTCAGGTTGATTTTGAATTTGAGGGTCTTTTTCAATGCCGAGATTGTTGTTGAATTTGTTGGTGTTTTTCAATGTTGAGGTTGTTGTTGTTTTTCAATGTTGAGGTTGTTGTTGAATTTGTTGGTGTTTTTCAATGTTGAGATTGTTGTTGTTTTTCAATGTTGAGGTTGTTGTTGAATTTGTTGGTGCTTTTAAATGTTGAGGTTGTTGTTGAATTTGCTGGTGTTTTGCAATGTTGAGGTTGTTGTTGTTTTTCAATGTTGAGGTTGTTGTTGAATTTGTTGGTGTTTTTCAATGTTGAGGTTGTTGTTGTTTTTCAATGTTGAGGTTGTTGTTGTATTTGTTGGTGTTTTTCAATTTCGAGGTTGTTGTTGAATTTGTTGGCGTTTTTCAATGTTGAAGTTGTTGTTGAATTTGTTGGTGTTTTTCAATGTTGAGGTTGTTGTTGTTTTTCAATGTTGAGGTTGTTGTTGAATTTGTTGGTGTTTTTCAATGTTGAGGTTGTTGTTGTTTTTCAATGCTGAGGTTGTTGTTGAATTTGTTGGTGTTTTTCAATGTTGAGGTTGTTGTTGAATTTGTTGGTGTTTTTCAATGTTGAGGTTGTTGTTGTTTTTCAATGTTGAGGTTGTTGTTGAATTTGTTGGTGTTTTTCAATGTTTAGGTTGTTGTTGTTTTTCAATGTTGAGGTTGTTGTTGAATTTGTTGGTGTTTTTCAATGTTGAGATTGTTGTTGTTGAATTTGTTGGTGTTTTTCAATGTTGAGGCTGTTGTTGAATTTGTTGGTGTTTTTCAATGTTGAGGTTGTTGTTATTTTTCAATGTTGAGGTTGTTGTTGAGTTTGTTGGTGTTTTTCAATGTTGAGGTTGTTGTTGAATTTGTTGGTGTTTTTCAATGTTGAGGTTGTTGTTGAATTTGTTGGTGTTTTTCAATGTTGAGGTTGTTGTTGTTTTTAAATGTTGAGGTTGTTGTTGAATTTGTTGGTGTTTTTTCAATTTTGAGGTTGTTGGTTTTTTTCAATGTTGAGGTTGATTTTGAATTTGAGGGTGTTTTTCAATGTCGAGGTTGTTGTTGAATTTGTTGGTGTTTTTCAATGTTGAGGTTGTTGTTGTTTTTCAATGTTGAGGTTGTTGTTGAATTTGTTGGTGTTTTTCAATGTTGAGATTGTTGCTGTTTTTCAATGTTGAGTTTGTTGTTGAATTTGTTGGTGTTTTTAAATGTTGAGGTTGTTGTTGAATTTGCTGGTGTTTTGCAATGTTGAGGTTGTTGTTGCTTTTCAATGTTGAGGTTGTTGTTGAATTTGTTGGTGTTTTTTCAATTTTGAGGTTGTTGGTGGTTTTCAATGTTGAGGTTGTTGTTGAATTTGTTGGCGTTTTTAAATGTTGAGGTTGTTGTTGAATTTGTTGGTGTTTTCAATGTTGAGGTTTTTGTTGAATTTGTTGGTGTTTTTAAATGTTGAGGTTGTTGTTGAATTTGCTGGTGTTTTGCAATGTTGAGGTTGTTGTTGTTTTTCAATGTTGAGGTTGTTGTTGAATTTGTTGGTGTTTTTCAATGTTGAGGTTGTTGTTGTTTTTCAATGCTGAGGTTGTTGTTGTATTTGTTGGGGTTATTCAATTTCGAGGTTGTTGTTGAATTTGTTGGTGTTTTTCAATGTTGAAGTTGTTGTTGAATTTGTTGGTGTTTTTCAATGTTGAGGTTCTTGTTGAATTTGTTGGTGTTTTTCAATGTTGAGGTTGTTGTTGTTTTTCAATGCTGAGGTTGTTGTTGAATTTGTTGGTGTGTTTCAATGTTGAGGTTGTTGTTGAATTTGTTGGTGTTTTTCAATGTTGAGGTTGTTGTTGTTTTTCAATG
Organism: Isurus oxyrinchus; assembly: GCA_026770705.1. Classification (NCBI taxonomy): domain Eukaryota; kingdom Metazoa; phylum Chordata; class Chondrichthyes; order Lamniformes; family Lamnidae; genus Isurus; species Isurus oxyrinchus. The sequence continues at coordinate 382,562 of JANJGN010000382.1, forward strand.
TTGAGGTTGTTGTTGAATTTGTTGGTGTTTTTCAATGTTTAGGTTGTTGTTGTTTTTCAATGTTGAGGTTGTTGTTGAATTTGTTGGTGTTTTTCAATGTTGAGGTTGTTGTTGAATTTGTTGGTGTTTTTCAATGTTGAGGTTGTTGTTCTTTTTCAATGTTGAGGTTGTTGTTGAATTTGTTGGTGTTTTTCAATGTTGAGTTTGTTGTTGTTTTTCAATGTTGAGGTTGTTGTTGTTTTTCAATGTTGAGGTTGTTGTTGAATTTGTTGGTGTTTTTCAATGTTGAGGTTGTTGTTGTTTTTCAATGTTGAGGTTGTTGTTGAATTTGTTGGTGCTTTTCAATGTTGAGGTTGTTGTTGAATTTGTTGGTGATTTTCAATGTTGAGGTTGTTGTTGTTTTTCAATGTTGAGGTTGTTGTTGAATTTGTTGGTGTTTTTCAATGTTGAGTTTGTTGTTGAATTTGTTGGTGTTTTTCAATGTTGAGGTTGTTGTTGAATTTGTTGGTTTTTCTCAATGTTGAGGTTGTTGTTGAATTTGTTGGTGTTTTTCAATGTTGAGGTTGTTGTTGTTTTTAAATGTTGAGGTTGTTGTTGAATTTGTTGGTTTTTCTCAATGTTGAGGTTGTTGTTGAGTTTGTTGGTGTTTTTCAATGTTGAGGTTGTTGTTGAATTTGGTCGTGTTTTTCAATGTTGAGGTTGTTGTTGAATTTGTTTGTGCTTTTCAATGTTGAGGTTGTTGTTGTTTTTAAATGTTGGGGTTGTTGTTGAATTTGTTGGTGTTTTTCAATTTTGAGGATGTTGTTTTTTTTCAATGTTGAGGTTGTTGTTGTTTTTCAATGTTGAGGTTGTTTTTGAATTTGTTGGTGTTTTTCAATGTTGAGGTTGTTGTTGTTTTTCAATGTTGAGGTTGTTGTTGAATTTGTTGGTGCTTTTCAATGTTGAGGTTGTTGTTGAATTTGTTGGTGTTATTCAATGTTGAGGTTGCTGTTGTTTTTCAATGTTGAGGTTGTTGTTGAATTTGTTGGTGTTTTTCAATGTTGAGTTTGTTGTTGAATTTGTTGGTGTTTTTCAATGTTGAGGTTGTTGTTGAATTTGCTGGTTTTTCTCAATTTTGAGGTTGTTGTTGAATTTGTTGGTGTTTTTCAATGTTGAGGTTGTTGCTGTTTTTCAATGTTGAGGTTGTTGTTGAATTTGTTGCTGTTTTTCAATGTTGAGATTGTTGTTGTTTTTCAATGTTGAGGTTGTTGTTGAATTTGTTGGTTTTTTTTCAATTTTGAGGTTGTTGGTGGTTTTCAGTGTTGAGGTTGTTGCTGAATTTGTTGGCGTTTTTAAATGTTGAGGTTGTTGTTGAATTTGTTGGTGTTTTCAATGTTGAGGTTGTTGTTGAATTTGTTGGTGTTTTTAAATGTTGAGGTTGTTGTTGAATTTGCTGGTGTTTTGCAATGTTGAGGTTGTTGTTGTTTTTCAATGTTGAGGTTGTTGTTGAATTTGTTGGTGTTTTTCAATGTTGAGGTTGTTGTTGTTTTTCAATGCTGAGGTTGTTGTTGTATTTGTTGGGGTTATTCAATTTCGAGGTTGTTTTTGAATTTGTTGGTGTTTTTCAATGTTGAAGTTGTTGTTGAATTTGTTGGTGTTTTTCAATGTTGAGGTTCTTGTTGAATTTGTTGGTGTTTTTCAATGTTGAGGTTGTTGTTGTTTTTCAATGCTGAAGTTGTTGTTGAATTTGTTGGTGTGTTTCAATGTTGAGTTTGTTGTTGTTTTTCAATGTTGAGGTTGTTGTTGTTTTTCAATGTTGAGGTTGTTTTTGAATTTGTTGGTGTTTTTCAATCTTGAGGTTGTTGTTGTTTTTCAATGTTGAGGTTGTTGTTGAATTTGTTGGTGCTTTTCAATGTTGAGGTTGTTGTTGAATTTGTTGGTGTTTTTCAATGTTGAGGTTGTTGTTGTTTTTCAATGTTGAGGTTGTTGTTGAATTTGTTGGTGTTTTTCAATGTTGAGTTTGTTGTTGAATTTGTTGGTGTTTTTCAATGTTGAGGTTGTTGTTGAATTTGTTGGTTTTTCTCAATGTTGAGGTTGTTGTTGAATTTGTTGGTGTTTTTCAATGTTGAGGTTGTTGCTGTTTTTCAATGTTGAGGTTGTTGTTGAATTTGTTGGTGTTTTTCAATGTTGAGGTTGTTGTTGTTTTTAAATGTTGAGGTTGTTGTTGAATTTGTTGGTGTTTTTTCAATTTTGAGGTTGTTGGTGGTTTTCAATGTTGAGGTTGTTGTTGAATTTGTTGGCGTTTTTAAATGTTGAGGTTGTTGTTGAATTTGTTGGTGTTTTCAATGTTGAGGTTGTTGTTGAATTTGTTGGTGTTTGTAAATGTTGAGGTTGTTGTTGAATTTGCTGGTGTTTTGCAATGTTGAGGTTGTTGTTGTTTTTCAATGTTGAGGTTGTTGTTGAATTTGTTGGTGTTTTTCAATGTTGAGGTTGTTGTTGTTTTTCAATGCTGAGGTTGTTGTTGTATTTGTTGGGGTTATTCAATTTCGAGGTTGTTGTTGAATTTGTTGGTGTTTTTCAATGTTGAAGTTGTTGTTGAATTTGTTGCTGTTTTTAAATGTTGAGGTTCTTGTTGAATTTGTTGGTGTTTTTCAATGTTGAGGTTGTTGTTGTTTTTCAATGCTGAGGTTGTTGTTGAATTTGTTGGTGTGTTTCAATGTTGAGATTGTTGTTGAATTTGTTGGTGTTTTTCAATGTTGAGGTTGTTGTTGTTTTTCAATGTTGAGGTTGTTGTTGAATTTGTTGGTGTTTTTCAATGTTTAGGTTGTTGTTGTTTTTCAATGTTGAGGTTGTTGTTGAATTTGTGCGTGTTTTTCAATGTTGAGGTTCTTGTTGTTTTTCAATGTTGAGGTTGTTGTTGAATTTGTTGGTGTTTTTCAATGTTGAGTTTGTTGTTGTTTTTCAATGTTGAGGTTGTTGTTGTTTTTCAATGTTGAGGTTGTTTTTGAATTTGTTGGTGATTTTCAATGTTGAGGTTGTTGTTGTTTTTCAATGTTGAGGTTGTTGTTGAATTTGTTGGTGCTTTTCAATGTTGAGGTTGTTGTTGAATTTGCTGGTGTTTTTCAATGTTGAGGTTGTTGTTGTTTTTCAATGTTGAGGTTGTTGTTGAATTTGTTGGTGTTTTTCAATGTTGAGTTTGTTGTTGAATTTGTTGGTGTTTTTCAATGTTGAGGTTGTTGTTGAATTTGTTCGTTTTTTTCAATGTTGAGGTTGTTGTTGAATTTGTTTGTGTTTTTCAATGTTGAGGTTGTTGCTGTTTTTCAATGTTGAGGTTGTTGTTGAATTTGATGCTGTTTTTCAAAGTTGAGATTGTTGTTGTTTTTCAATGTTGAGGTTGTTGTTGAATTTGTTGGTGCTTTTAAATGTTGAGGTTGTTGTTGAATTTGTTGGTGTTTTTCAATGTTGAGTTTGTTGTTGTTTTTCAATGTTGAGGTTGTAGTTGTTTTTCAATGTTGAGGTTGTTTTTGAATTTGTTGGTGTTTTTCAATGTTGAGGTTGTTGTTGTTTTTCAATGTTGAGGTTGTTGTTGAATTGGTTGGTGCTTTTCAATGTTGAGGTTGTTGTTGAATTTGTTGGTGTTTTTCAATGTTGAGGTTGTTGTTGTTTTTCAATGTTGAGGTTGTTGTTGAATTTGTTGGTGTTTTTCAATGTTGAGTTTGTTGTTGAATTTGTTGGTGTTTTTCAATGTTGAGGTTGTTGTTGAATTTGTTGGTTTTTTTCAATGTTGAGGTTGTTGTTGAATTTGTTGGTGTTTTTCAATGTTGAGGTTGTTGCTGTTTTTCAATGTTGAGGTTGTTGTTGAATTTGTTGCTGTTTTTCAATGTTGAGATTGTTGTTGTTTTTCAATGTTGAGGTTGTTGTTGAATTTGTTGGAGCTTTTAAATGTTGAGGTTGTTGTTGAATTTGTAGGTGTTTTTCAATGTTGAGGTTGTTGTTGTTTTTCAAAGTTGAGGTTGTTGTTGAATTTGTTGGTGTTTTTCAATGTTGAGGTTGTTGTTGTTTTTCAATGTTGAGGTTGTTGTTGAATTTGTTGGTGTTTTTCAATTTCGAGGTTCTTGTTGAATTTGTTGGTGTTTTTCAATGTTGAAGTTGTTGTTGAATTTGTTGGTGTTTTTCAATGTTGAGGTTGTTGTTGTTTTTCAATGTTGAGGTTGTTGTTGAATTTGTTGGTGTTTTTCAATGTTGAGGTTGTTGTTGTTTTTCAATGCTGAGGTTGTTGTTGAATTTGTTGGTGTTTTTCAATGTTGAGGTTGTTGTTGAATTTGTTGGTGTTTTTCAATGTTGAGGTTGTTGTTGTTTTTCAATGTTGAGGTTGTTGTTGAATTTGTTGGTGTTTCTCAATGTTGAGTTTGTTGTTGTTTTTCAATGTTGAGGTTGTTGTTGAATTTGTTGGTGTTTTTCTATGTTGAGGTTGTTGTTGTTTTTCAATGTTGAGGTTGTTGTTGAATTTGTTGGTGTTATTCAATGTTGAGGTTGTTGTTGTTTTTCAGTGTTGAGGTTGTTGTTGAATTTGTTGGTGTTTTTCAACGTTGAGGTTGTTGTTGAATTTGTTGGTGTTTTTCAATGTTGAGGTTGTTGTTGAATTTGTTGGTGTTTCTCAATGTTGAGTTTGTTGTTGTTTTTCAATGTTGAGGTTGTTGTTGAATTTGTTGGTGTTTTTCTATGTCGAGGTTGTTGTTGTTTTTCAATGCTGAGGTTGTTGTTGAACTTGTTGGTGTTATTCAATGTTGAGGTTGTTGTTGTTTTTCAATGTTGAGGTTGTTGTAGAATTTGTTGGTGTTTTTCAACGTTGAGGTTGTTGTTGAATTTGTTGGTGTATTTCAATGTTGAGGTTGTTGTTGTTTTTCAATGTTGAGGTTGTTGAATTTGTTGGTGTTTTTCAATCTTGAGTATGTTGTTGAATTTGTTGGTGTTTTTCAATGTTGAGGTTGTTGTTGAATTTGTTGGTGTTTTTCAATGTTGAGGCTGTTGTTGTTTTTCAATGTTGAGGTTGTTGTTGAGTTTGTTGGTGTTTTTCAATGTTGAGGGTGTTGTTGAATTTGTTGGTGTTTTTCAATCTTGAGGTTGTTGTTGTTTTTAAATGTTGAGGTTGTTGTTGAATTTGTTGGTGTTTTTTCAATTTTGAGGTTGTTGGTGTTTTTCAATGTTGAGGTTGTTGTTGAATTTGATGGTGTTTTTCTATGTTGAGGTTGTTGTTGTTTTTCAATGTTGAGGATGTTGTTGAATTTGTTGGTGCTATTCAATGTTGAGGTTGTTGTTGTTTTTCAATGTTGAGGTTGTTGTTGAATTTGTTGGTGTTTTTCAATGTTGAGGTTGTTGTTGAATTTGTTGGTGTTTTTCAATGTTGAGGTTGTTGTTGTTTTTCAATGTTGAGGTTGTTGAATTTGTTGGTGTTTTTCAATCTTGAGTTTGTTGTTGAATTTGTTGGTGTTTTTCAATGTTGAAGTTGTTGTTGAATTTGTTGGTGTTTTTCAATGTTGAGGTTGTTGTTGTTTTTCAATGTTGAGGTTGTTGTTGAATTTGTTGGTGTTTTTCAATGTTTAGGTTGTTGTTGTTTTTCAATGTTGAGGTTGTTGTTGAATTTGTTGGTGTTTTTCAATGTTGAGGTTGTTGTTGTTTTTCAATGTTGAGGTTGTTGTTGAATTTGTTGGTGTTGATCAATGTTGAGTTTGTTGTCGTTTTTCAATGTTGAGGTTGTTGTTGTTTTTCAATGTTGAGGTTGTTGTTGAATTTGTTGGTGTTTTTCAATGTTGAGGTTGTTGTTGTTTTTCAATGTTGAGGTTGTTGTTGAATTTGTTGGTGCTTTTCAATGTTGAGGTTGTTGTTGAATTTGTTGGTGTTTTTCAATGTTGAGGTTGTTGTTGTTTTTCAATGTTGAGGTTGTTGTTGAATTTGTTGGTGTTTTTCAATGTTGAGTTTGTTGTTGAATTTGTTGGTGTTTTTCAATGTTGAGGTTGTTGTTGAATTTGTTGGTGTTTTTCAATGTTGAGGTTGTTGCTGTTTTTCAATGTTGAGGTTGTTGTTGAATTTGTTGCTGTTTTTCAATGTTGAGATTGTTGTTGTTTTTCAATGTTGAGGTTGTTGTTGAATTTGTTGGTTCTTTTAAATGTTGAGGTTGTTGTTGAATTTGTTGGTGTTTTTCAATGTTGAGGTTGTTGTTGTTTTTCAATGTTGAGGTTGTTGTTGAATTTGTTGGTGTTTTTCAATGTTGAGGTTGTTGTTGTTTTTCAATGTTGAGGTTGTTGTTGAATTTGTTGGTGTTTTTCAATTTCGAGGTTGTTGTTGAATTTGTTGGTGTTTTTCAATGTTGAAGTTGTTGTTGAATTTGTTGGTGTTTTTCAATGTTGAGGTTGTTGTTGTTTTTCAATGTTGAGGTTGTTGTTGAATTTGTTGGTGTTTTTCAATGTTGAGGTTGTTGTTGTTTTTCAATGCTGAGGTTGTTGTTGAATTTGTTGGTGTTTTTCAATGTTGAGGTTGTTGTTGAATTTGTTGGTGTTTTTCAATGTTGAGGTTGTTGTTGTTTTTCAATTTTGAGGTTGTTGTTGAATTTGTTGGTGTTTTTCAATGTTGAGGTTGTTGTTGTTTTTCAATGTTGAGGTTGTTGTTGAATTTGTTGGTGTTTTTCAATGTTGAGGTTGTTGTTGAATTTGTTGGTGTTTTTCAATGTTGAGGTTGTTGTTGTTTTTCAATGTTGAGGTTATTGTTGAATTTGTTGGTGTTTTTCAATGTTGAGGTTGTTGTTGTTTTTCAATGTTGAGGTTGTTGTTGAATTTGTTGGTGTTTCTCAATGTTGAGTTTGTTGTTGTTTTTCAATGTTGAGGTTGCTGTTGAATTTGTTGGTGTTTTTCTATGTTGAGGTTGTTGTTGTTTTTCAATGTTGAGGTTGTTGTTGAATTTGTTGGTGTTATTCAATGTTGAGGTTGTTGTTGTTTTTCAATGTTGAGGTTGTTGTTGAATTTGTTGCTGTTTTTCAACGTTGAGGTTGTTGTTGAATTTGTTGGTGTTTTTCAATGTTGAGGTTGTTGTTGAATTTGTTGGTGTTTCTCAATGTTGAGTTTGTTGTTGTTTTTCAATGTTGAGGTTGTTGTTGAATTTGTTGGTGTTTTTCTATGTCGAGGTCGTTGTTGTTTTTCAATGTTGAGGTTGTTGTTGAATTTGTTGGTGTTATTCAATGTTGAGGTTGTTGTTCTTTTTCAATGTTGAGGTTGTTGTAGAATTTGTTGGTGTTTTTCAACGTTGAGGTTGTTGTTGAATTTGTTGGTGTTTTTCAATGTTGAGGTTGTTGTTGTTTTTTAATGTTGAGGTTGTTGAATTTGTTGGTGTTTTTCAATCTTGAGTTTGTTGTTGAATTTGTTGGTGTTTTTCAATGTTGAGGTTGTTGTTGAATTTGTTGGTGTTTTTCAATGTTAAGGTTGTTGTTGTTTTTCAATGTTGAGGTTGTTGTTGAGTTTGTTGGTGTTTTTCAATGTTGAGGGTGTTGTTGAATTTGTTGGTGTTTTTCAATGTTGAGGTTGTTGTTGTTTTTAAATGTTGAGGTTGTTGTTGAATTTGTTGGTGTTTTTTCAATTTTGAGGTTGTTGGTGTTTTTCAATGTTGAGGTTGTTGTTCAATTTGATGGTGTTTTTCTATGTTGAGGTTGTTGTTGTTTTTCAATGTTGAGGTTGTTGTTGAATTTGTTGGTGTTATTCAATGTTGAGGATGTTGTTGTTTTTCAATGTTGAGGTTGTTGTTGAATTTGTTGGTGTTTTTCAATGTTCAGGTTGTTGTTGAGTTTGTTGGTGTTTTTCAATGTTGAGGTTGTTGTTGTTTTTCAATGTTGAGGTTGTTGAATTTGTTGGTGTTTTTCAATCTTGAGTTTGTTGTTGAATTTGTTGGTGTTTTTCAATGTTGAAGTTGTTGTTGAATTTGTTGGTGTTTTTCAATGTTGAGGTTGTTGTTGTTTTTCAATGTTGAGGTTGTTGTTGAATTTGTTGGTGTTTTTCAATGTTGAGGTAGTTGTTGTTTTTCAATGCTGAGGTTGTTGTTGAATTTGTTGGTGTTTTTCAATGTTGAGGTTGTTGTTGAATTTGTTGGTGTTTTTCAATGTTGAGGTTGTTGTTGTTTTTCAATGTTGAGGTTGTTGTTGAATTTGTTGGTGTTTTTCAATGTTGAGGTTGTTGTTGTTTTTCAATGTTGAGGTTGTTGTTGAATTTGTTGGTGTTTTTCAATTTCGAGGTTGTTGTTGAATTTGTTGGTGTTTTTCAATGTTGAAGTTGTTGTTGAATTTGTTGGTGTTTTTCAATGTTGAGGTTGTTGTTGTTTTTCAATGTTGAGGTTGTTGTTGAATTTGTTGGTGTTTTTCAATGTTGAGGTTGTTGTTGTTTTTCAATGCTGAGGTTGTTGTTGAATTTGTTGGTGTTTTTCAATGTTGAGGTTGTTGTTGAATTTGTTGGTGTTTTTCAATGTTGAGGTTGTTGTTGTTTTTCAATTTTGAGGTTGTTGTTGAATTTGTTGGTGTTTTTCAATGTTGAGGTTGTTGTTGTTTTTCAATGTTGAGGTTGTTGTTGAATTTGTTGGTGTTTTTCAATGTTGAGGTTGTTGTTGAATTTGTTGGTGTTTTTCAATGTTGAGGTTGTTGTTGTTTTTCAATGTTGAGGTTATTGTTGAATTTGTTGGTGTTTTTCAATGTTGAGGTTGTTGTTGTTTTTCAATGTTGAGGTTGTTGTTGAATTTGTTGGTGTTTCTCAATGTTGAGTTTGTTGTTGTTTTTCAATGTTGAGGTTGCTGTTGAATTTGTTGGTGTTTTTCTATGTTGAGGTTGTTGTTGTGTTTCAATGTTGAGGTTGTTGTTGAATTTGTTGGTGTTATTCAATGTTGAGGTTGTTGTTGTTTTTCAATGTTGAGGTTGTTGTTGAATTTGTTGCTGTTTTTCAACGTTGAGGTTGTTGTTGAATTTGTTGGTGTTTTTCAATGTTGAGGTTGTTGTTGAATTTGTTGGTGTTTCTCAATGTTGAGTTTGTTGTTGTTTTTCAATGTTGAGGTTGTTGTTGAATTTGTTGGTGTTTTTCTATGTCGAGGTCGTTGTTGTTTTTCAATGTTGAGGTTGTTGTTGAATTTGTTGGTGTTATTCAATGTTGAGGTTGTTGTTCTTTTTCAATGTTGAGGTTGTTGTAGAATTTGTTGGTGTTTTTCAACGTTGAGGTTGTTGTTGAATTTGTTGGTGTTTTTCAATGTTGAGGTTGTTGTTGTTTTTTAATGTTGAGGTTGTTGAATTTGTTGGTGTTTTTCAATCTTGAGTTTGTTGTTGAATTTGTTGGTGTTTTTCAATGTTGAGGTTGTTGTTGAATTTGTTGGTGTTTTTCAATGTTAAGGTTGTTGTTGTTTTTCAATGTTGAGGTTGTTGTTGAGTTTGTTGGTGTTTTTCAATGTTGAGGGTGTTGTTGAATTTGTTGGTGTTTTTCAATGTTGAGGTTGTTGTTGTTTTTAAATGTTGAGGTTGTTGTTGAATTTGTTGGTGTTTTTTCAATTTTGAGGTTGTTGGTGTTTTTCAATGTTGAGGTTGTTGTTCAATTTGATGGTGTTTTTCTATGTTGAGGTTGTTGTTGTTTTTCAATGTTGAGGTTGTTGTTGAATTTGTTGGTGTTATTCAATGTTGAGGATGTTGTTGTTTTTCAATGTTGAGGTTGTTGTTGAATTTGTTGGTGTTTTTCAATGTTCAGGTTGTTGTTGAGTTTGTTGGTGTTTTTCAATGTTGAGGTTGTTGTTGTTTTTCAATGTTGAGGTTGTTGAATTTGTTGGTGTTTTTCAATCTTGAGTTTGTTGTTGAATTTGTTGGTGTTTTTCAATGTTGAAGTTGTTGTTGAATTTGTTGGTGTTTTTCAATGTTGAGGTTGTTGTTGTTTTTCAATGTTGAGGTTGTTGTTGAATTTGTTGGTGTTTTTCAATGTTGAGGTTGTTGTTGTTTTTCAATGCTGAGGTTGTTGTTGAATTTGTTGGTGTTTTTCAATGTTGAGGTTGTTGTTGAATTTGTTGGTGTTTTTCAATGTTGAGGTTGTTGTTGTTTTTCAATGTTGAGGTTGTTGTTGAATTTGTTGGTGTTTTTCAATGTTGAGGTTGTTGTTGTTTTTCAATGTTGAGGTTGTTGTTGAGTTTGTTGGTGTTTTTCAATGTTGAGGGTGTTGTTGAATTTGTTGGTGTTTTTCAATCTTGAGGTTGTTGTTGTTTTTAAATGTTGAGGTTGTTGTTGAATTTGTTGGTGTTTTTTCAATTTTGAGGTTGTTGGTGTTTTTCAATGTTGAGGTTGTTGTTGAATTTGATGGTGTTTTTCTATGTTGAGGTTGTTGTTGTTTTTCAATGTTGAGGTTGTTGTTGAATTTGTTGGTGTTATTCAATGTTGAGGTTGTTGTTGTTTTTCAATGTTGAGGTTGTTGTTGAATTTGTTGGTGTTCTTCAATGTTCAGGTTGTTGTTGAATTTGTTGGTGTTTTTCAATGTTGAGGTTGTTGTTGTTTTTCAATGTTGAGGTTGTTGAATTTGTTGGTGTTTTTCAATCTTGAGTTTGTTGTTGAATTTGTTGGTGTTTTTCAATGTTGAAGTTGTTGTTGAATTTGTTGGTGTTTTTCAATGTTGAGGTTGTTGTTGTTTTTCAATGTTGAGGTTGTTGTTGAATTTGTTGGGGTTTTTCAATGTTCAGGTTGTTGTTGAATTTGTTGGTGTTTTTCAATGTTGAGGTTGTTGTTGTTTTTCAATGTTGAGGTTTTTGAATTTGTTGGTGTTTTTCAATCTTGAGTTTGTTGTTGAATTTGTTGGTGTTTTTCAATGTTGAAGTTGTTGTTGATTTTGTTGGTGTTTTTCAATGTTGAGGTTGTTGTTGTTTTTCAATGTTGAGGTTGTTGTTGAATTTGTTGGTGTTTTTCAATGTTGAGGTTGTTGTTGTTTTTCAATGCTGAGGTTGTTGTTGAATTTGTTGGTGTTTTTCAATGTTGAGGTTGTTGTTGAATTTGTTGGTGTTTTTCAAAGTTGAGGTTGTTGTTGTTTTTCAATGTTGAGGTTGTTGTTGAATTTGTTGGTGTTTTTCAATGTTGAGGTTGTTGTTGAATTTGTTGGTGTTTCTCAATGTTGAGTTTGTTGTTGTTTTTCAATGTTGAGGTTGTTGTTGAACTTGTTGGTGTTTTTCAATGTTGAGGTTGTTGTTGTTTTTCAATGTTGAGGTTGTTGTTGAATTTGTTGGTGTTTTTCAATGTTGAGGTTGTTGTTGAATTTGTTGGTGTTTTTCAATGTTGAGGTTGTTGTTGTTTTTCAATGTTGAGGTTATTGTTGAATTTGTTGGTGTTTTTCAATGTTGAGGTTGTTGTTGTTTTTCAATGTTGAGGTTGTTGTTGAATTTGTTGGTGTTTCTCAATGTTGAATTTGTTGTTGTTTTTCAATGTTGAGATTGTTGTTGAATTTGTTGGTGTTTTTCTATGTTGAGGTTGTTGTTGTTTTTCAATGTTGAGGTTGTTGTTGAATTTGTTGGTGTTTTTCAATGTTGAGGTTGTTGTTGAATTTGTTGGTGTTTTTCAATTTAGAGGTTGTTGTTGTTTTTCAATGTTGAGGTTATTGTTGAATTTGTTGGTGTTTTTCAATGTTGAGGTTGTTGTTGTTTTTCAATGTTGAGGTTGTTGTTGAATTTGTTGGTGTTTCTCAATGTTGAGTTTGTTGTTGTTTTTCAATGTTGAGGTTGTTGTTGAATTTGTTGGTGTTTTTCTATGTTGAGGTTGTTGTTGTTTTTCAATGTTGAGGTTGTTGTTGAATTTGTTGGTGTTATTCAATGTTGAGGTTGTTGTTGTTTTTCAATGTTGAGGTTGTTTTTGAATTTGTTGGTGTTTTTCAACGTTGAGGTTGTTGTTGAATTTGTTGGTGTTTTTCAATGTTGAGGTTGTTGTTGAATTTGTTGGTGTTTCTCAATGTTGAGTTTGTTGTTGTTTTTCAATGTTGAGGTTGTTGTTGAATTTGTTGGTGTTTTTCTATGTCGAGGTTGTTGTTGTTTTTCAATGTTGAGGTTGTTGTTGAATTTGTTGGTGTTATTCAATGTTGAGGTTGTTGTTGTTTTTCAATGTTGAGGTTGTTGTAGAATTTGTTGGTGTTTTTCAACGTTGAGGTTGTTGTTGAATTTGTTGGTGTTTTTCAATGTTGAGGTTGTTGGTGTTTTTCAATCTTGAGTTTGTTGTTGAATTTGTTGGTGTTTTTCAATGTTGAGGTTGTTGCTAATTTGATGGTGTTTTTCTATGTTGAGGTTGTTGTTGTTTTTCAATGTTGAGGTTGTTGTTGAATTTGTTGGTGTTATTCAATGTTGAGGTTGTTGTTGTTTTTCAATGTTGAGGTTGTTGTTGAATTTGTGGGTGTTTTTAAATGTTCAGGTTGTTGTTGAATTTGTTGGTGTTTTTCAATGTAGAGGTTGTTGTTGTTTTTCAATGTTGAGGTTGTTGAATTTGTTGGTGTTTTTCAATCTTGAGTTTGTTGTTGAATTTGTTGGTGTTTTTCAATGTTGAAGTTGTTGTTGAATTTGTTGGTGTTTTTCAATGTTGAGGTTGTTGTTGTTTTTAAATGTTGAGGTTGTTGTTGAATTTGTTGGTGTTTTTCAATGTTGAGGTTGTTGTTGTTTTTCAATGCTGAGGTTGTTGTTGAATTTGTTGGTGTTTTTCAATGTTGAGGTTGTTGTTGAATTTGTTGGTGTTTTTCAATGTTGAGGTTGTTGTTGTTTTTCAATGTTGAGGTTGTTGTTGAATTTGTTGGTGTTTTTCAATGTTGAGGTTGTTGTTGTTTTTCAATGTTGAGGTTGTTGTTGAATTTGTTGGTGTTTTTCAATGTTGAGGTTGTTGTTGTTTTTCAATGTTGAGGTTGTTGTAGAATTTGTTGGTGTTTTTCAACGTTGAGGTTGTTGTTGAATTTGTTGGTGTTTTTCAATGTTGAGGTTGTTGTTGTTTTTCAATGTTGAGGTTGTTGAATTTGTTGGTGTTTTTCAATCTTGAGTTTGTTGTTGAATTTGTTGGTGTTTTTCAATGTTGAGGTTGTTATTGAATTTGATGGTGTTTTTCTATGTTGAGGTTGTTGTTGTTTTTCAATGTTGAGGTTGTTGTTGAATTTCTTGGTGTTATTCAATGTTGAGGTTGTTGTTGTTTTTCAATGTTGAGGTTGTTGTTGAATTTGTTGGTGTTTTTCAATGTTCAGGTTGTTGTTGAATTTGTTGGTGTTTTTCAATGTAGAGGTTGTTGTTGTTTTTCAATGTTGAGGTTGTTGAATTTGTTGGTGTTTTTCAATCTTGAGTTTGTTGTTGAATTTGTTGGTGTTTTTCAATGTTGAAGTTGTTGTTGAATTTGTTGGTGTTTTTCAATGTTGAGGTTGTTGTTGTTTTTAAATGTTGAGGTTGTTGTTGAATTTGTTGGTGTTTTTCAATGTTGAGGTTGTTGTTGTTTTTCAATGCTGAGGTTGTTGTTGAATTTGTTGGTGTTTTTCAATGTTGAGGTTGTTGTTGAATTTGTTGTTGTTTTTCAATGTTGAGGTTGTTGTTGTTTTTCAATGTTGAGGTTGTTGTTGAATTTGTTGGTGTTTTTCAATGTTGAGGTTGTTGTTGAATTTGTTGGTGTTATTCAATGTTGAGGTTGTTGTTGTTTTTCAATGTTGAGGTTGTTGTTGAATTTGTTGGTGTTTTTCAATGTTCAGGTTGTTGTTGAATTTGTTGGTGTTTTTCAATGTTGAGGTTGTTGTTGTTTTTCAATGTTGAGGTTGTTGAATTTGTTGGTGTTTTTCAATCTTGAGTTAGTTGTTGAATTTGTTGGTGTTTTTCAATGTTGAAGTTGTTGTTGAATTTGTTGGTGTTTTTCAATGTTGAGGTTGTTGTTGTTTTTCAATGTTGAGGTTGTTGTTGAATTTGTTGGTGTTTTTCAATGTTCAGCTTGTTGTTGAATTTGTTGGTGTTTTTCAATGTTGAGGTTGTTGTTGTTTTTCAATGTTGAGGTTGTTGAATTTGTTGGTGTTTTTCAATCTTGAGTTTGTTGTTGAATTTGTTGGTGTTTTTCAATGTTGAAGTTGTTGTTGAATTTGTTGGTGTTTTTCAATGTTGAGGTTGTTGTTGTTTTTAAATGTTGAGGTTGTTGTTGAATTTGTTGGTGTTTTTCAATGTTGAGGTTGTTGTTGTTTTTCAATGCTGAGGTTGTTGTTGAATTTGTTGGTGTTTTTCAATGTTGAAGTTGTTGTTGAATTTGTTGGTGTTTTTCAATGTTGAGGTTGTTGTTGTTTTTCAATGTTGAGGTTGTTGTTGAATTTGTTGGTGTTTTTCAATGTTGAGGTTGTTGTTGTTTTTCAATGTTGAGGTTGTTGTTGAATTTGTTGGTGTTTTTCAATGTTGAGGTTGTTGTTGAATTTGTTGGTGTTTCTCAATGTTGAGTTTGTTGTTGTTTTTCAATGTTGAGGTTGTTGTTGAACTTGTTGGTGTTTTTCAATGTTGAGGTTGTTGTTGTTTTTCAATGTTGAGGTTGTTGTTGAATTTGTTGGTGTTTTTCAATGTTGAGGTTGTTGTTGAATTTGTTGGTGTTTTTCAATGTTGAGGTTGTTGTTGTTTTTCAATGTTGAGGTTATTGTTGAATTTGTTGGTGTTTTTCAATGTTGAGGTTGTTGTTGTTTTTCAATGTTGAGGTTGTTGTTGAATTTGTTGGTGTTTCTCAATGTTGAGTTTGTTGTTGTTTTTCAATGTTGAGATTGTTGTTGAATTTGTTGGTGTTTTTCTATGTTGAGGTTGTTGTTGTTTTTCAATGTTGAGGTTGTCGTTGAATTTGTTGGTGTTTTTCAATGTTGAGGTTGTTGTTGAATTTTTTGGTGTTTTTCAATGTTGAGGTTGTTGTTGTTTTTCAATGTTGAGGTTGTTGTTGAATTTGTTGGTGTTTCTCAATGTTGAGTTTGTTGTTGTTTTTCAATGTTGAGGTTGTTGTTGAATTTGTTGGTGTTTTTCTATGTTGAGGTTGTTGTTGTTTTTCAATGTTGAGGTTGTTGTTGAATTTGTTGGTGTTATTCAATGTTGAGGTTGTTGTTGTTTTTCAATGTTGGGGTTGTTGTTGAATTTGTTGGTGTTTTTCAACGTTGAGGTTGTTGTTGAATTTGTTGGTGTTTTTCAATGTTGAGGTTGTTGTTGAATTTGTTGGTGTTTCTCAATGTTGAGTTTGTTGTTGTTTTTCAATGTTGAGGTTGTTGTTGAATTTGTTGGTGTTTTTCTATGTCGAGGTTGTTGTTGTTTTTCAATGTTGAGGTTGTTGTTGAATTTGTTGGTGTTATTCAATGTTGAGGTTGTTGTTGTTTTTCAATGTTGAGGTTGTTGTAGAATTTGTTGGTGTTTTTCAACGTTGAGGTTGTTGTTGAATTTGTTGGTGTTTTTCAATGTTGAGGTTGTTGTTGTTTTTCAATGTTGAGGTTGTTGAATTTGTTGGTGTTTTTCAATCTTGAGTTTGTTGTTGAATTTGTTGGTGTTTTTCAATGTTGAGGTTGTTGTTGAATTTGATGGTGTTTTTCTATGTTGAGGGTGTTGTTGTTTTTCAATGTTGAGGTTGTTGTTGAATTTGTTGGTGTTATTCAATGTTGAGGTTGTTGTTGTTTTTCAATGTTGAGGTTGTTGTTGAATTTGTTGGTGTTTTTCAATGTTCAGGTTGTTGTTGAATTTGTTGGTGTTTTTCAATGTAGAGGTTGTTGTTGTTTTTCAATGTTGAGGTTGTTGAATTTGTTGGTGTTTTTCAATCTTGAGTTTGTTGTTGAATTTGTTGGTGTTTTTCAATGTTGAAGTTGTTGTTGAATTTGTTGGTGTTTTTCAATGTTGAGGTTGTTGTTGTTTTTAAATGTTGAGGTTGTTGTTGAATTTGTTGGTGTTTTTCAATGTTGAGGTTGTTGTTGTTTTTCAATGCTGTGGTTGTTGTTGTTTTTCAATGCTGAGGTTGTTGTTGAATTTGTTGGTGTTTTTCAATGTTGAGGTTGTTGTTGAATTTGATGGTGTTTTTCAGTGTTGAGGTTGTTGTTGTTTTTCAATGTTGAGGTTGTTGTTGAATTTGTTGTTGTTTTTCAATGTTGAGGTTGTTGTTGAATTTGTTGGTGTTTCTCAATGTTGAGTTTGTTGTTGTTTTTCAATGTTGAGGTTGTTGTTGAACTTGTTGGTGTTTTTCAATGTTGAGGTTGTTGTTGTTTTTCAATGTTGAGGTTGTTGTTGAATTTGTTGGTGTTTGTCAATGTTGAGGTTGTTGTTGAATTTGTTGGTGTTTTTCAATGTTGAGGTTGTTGTTGTTTTTCAATGTTGATGTTATTGTTGAATTTGTTGGTGTTCTTCAATGTTGAGGTTGTTGTTGTTTTTCAATGTTGAGGTTGTTGTTGAATTTGTTGGTGTTTCTCAATGTTGAGTTTGTTGTTGTTTTTCAATGTTGAGGTTGTTGTTGAATTTGTTGGTGTTTTTCTATGTTGAGGTTGTTGTTGTTTTTCAATGTTGAGGTTGTTGTTGAATTTGTTGGTGTTTTTCAATGTTGAGGTTGTTGTTGAATTTGTTGGTGTTTTTCAATGTTGAGGTTGTTGTTGTTTTTCAATGTTGAGGTTATTGTTGAATTTGTTGGTGTTTTTCAATGTTGAGGTTGTTGTTGTTTTTCAATGTTGAGGTTGTTGTTGAATTTGTTGGTGTTTCTCAATGTTGAGTTTGTTGTTGTTTTTCAATGTTGAGGTTGTTGTTGAATTTGTTGGTGTTTTTCTATGTTGATTTTGTTGTTGTTTTTCAATGTTGAGGTTGTTGTTGAATTTGTTGGTGTTATTCAATGTTGAGGTTGTTGTTGTTTTTCAATGTTGAGGTTGTTGTTGAATTTGTTGGTGTTTTTCAACGTTGAGGTTGTTGTTGAATTTGTTGGTGTTTTTCAATGTTGAGGTTGTTGTTGAATTTGTTGGTGTTTCTCAATGTTGAGTTTGTTGTTGTTTTTCAATGTTGAGGTTGTTGTTGAATTTGTTGGTGTTTTCCTATGTCGAGGTTGTTGTTGTTTTTCAATGTTGAGGTTGTTGTTGAATTTGTTGGTGTTATTCAATGTTGAGGTTGTTGTTGTTTTTCAATGTTGAGGTTGTTGTAGAATTTGTTGGTGTTTTTCAACGTTGAGGTTGTTGTTGAATTTGTTGGTGTTTTTCAATGTTGAGGTTGTTGTTGTTTTTCAATGTTGAGGTTGTTGAATTTGTTGGAGTTTTTCAATCTTGAGTTTGTTGTTGAATTTGTTGGTGTTTTTCAATGTTGAGGTTGTTGTTGAATTTGTTGGTGTTTTTCAATGTTAAGGTTGTTGTTGTTTTTCAATGTTGAGGTTGTTGTTGAGTTTGTTGGTGTTTTTCAATGTTGAGGGTGTTGTTGAATTTGTTGGTGTTTTTCAATGTTGAGGTTGTTGTTGTTTTTAAATGTTGAGGTTGTTGTTGAATTTGTTGGTGTTTTTTCAATTTTGAGGTTGTTGGTGTTTTTCAATGTTGAGGTTGTTGTT
This sequence comes from Isurus oxyrinchus, assembly GCA_026770705.1. NCBI lineage: Eukaryota > Metazoa > Chordata > Chondrichthyes > Lamniformes > Lamnidae > Isurus > Isurus oxyrinchus. The sequence goes on from JANJGN010000382.1 coordinate 400,089, forward strand.
GAATTTGATGGTGTTTTTCTATGTTGAGGTTGTTGTTGTTTTTCAATGTTGAGGTTGTTGTTGAATTTGTTGGTGTTATTCAATGTTGAGGTTGTTGTTGTTTTTCAATGTTGAGGTTGTTGTTGAATTTGTTGGTGTTTTTCAATGTTCAGGTTGTTGTTGAATTTGTTGGTGTTTTTCAATGTTGAGGTTGTTGTTGTTTTTCAATGTTGAGGTTGTTGAATTTGTTGGTGTTTTTCAATCTTGAGTTTGTTGTTGAATTTGTTGGTGTTTTTCAATGTTGAAGTTGTTGTTGAATTTGTTGGTGTTTTTCAATGTTGAGGTTGTTGTTGTTTTTCAATGTTGAGGTTGTTGTTGAATTTGTTGGTGTTTTTCAATGTTGAGGTTGTTGTTGTTTTTCAATGCTGAGGTTGTTGTTGAATTTGTTGGTGTTTTTCAATGTTAAGGTTGTTGTTGAATTTGTTGGTGTTTTTCAATGTTGAGGTTGTTGTTGTTTTTCAATGTTGAGGTTGTTGTTGAATTAGTTGGTGTTTTTCAATGTTGAGGTTGTTGTTGTTTTTCAATGTTGAGGTTGTTGTTGAATTTGTTGGTGTTTTTCAATGTTGAGGTTGTTGTTGAATTTGTTGGTGTTTCTCAATGTTGAGTTTGTTGTTGTTTTTCAATGTTGAGGTTGTTGTTGAATTTGTTGGTGTTTTTCAATGTTGAGGTTGTTGTTGTTTTTCAATGTTGAGGTTGTTGTTGAATTTGTTAGTGTTTTTCAATGTTGAAGTTGTTGTTGAATTTGTTGGTGTTTTTCAATGTTGATGTTGTTGTTGTTTTTCAATGTTGAGGTTATTGTTGAATTTGTTGGTGTTTTTCAATGTTGAGGTTGTTGTTGTTTTTCAATGTTGAGGTTGTTGTTGAATTTGTTGGTGTTTCTCAATGTTGAGTTTGTTGTTGTTTTTCAATGTTGAGGTTGTTGTTGAATTTGTTGGTGTTTTTCTATGTTGAGGTTGTTGTTGTTTTTCAATGTTTAGGTTGTTGTTGAATTTGTTGGTGTTTTTCAATGTTGAGGTTGTTGTTGAATTTGTTGGTGTTTTTCAATGTTGAGGTTGTTGTTGTTTTTCAATGTTGAGGTTATTGTTGAATTTGTTGGTGTTTTTCAATGTTGAGGTTGTTGTTGTTTTTCAATGTTGAGGTTGTTGTTGAATTTGTTGGTGTTTCTCAATGTTGAGTTTGTTGTTGTTTTTCAATGTTGAGGTTGTTGTTGAATTTGTTGGTGTTTTTCTATGTTGAGGTTGTTGTTGTTTTTCAATGTTGAGGTTGATGTTGAATTTGTTGGTGTTATTCAATGTTGAGGTTGTTGTTGTTTTTCAATGTTGAGGTTGTTGTTGAATTTGTTGGTGTTTTTCAACGTTGAGTTTGTTGTTGAATTTGTTGGTGTTTTTCAATGTTGAGGTTGTTGTTGAATTTGTTGGTGTTTCTCAATGTTGAGTTTGCTGTTGTTTTTCAATGTTGAGGTTGTTGTTGAATTTGTTGGTGTTTTTCTATGTCGAGGTTGTTGTTGTTTTTCAAAGTTGAGGTTGTTGTTGAATTTGTTGGTGTTATTGAATGTTGAGGTTGTTGTTGTTTTTCAATGTTGATGTTGTTGTAGAATTTGTTGGTGTTTTTCAACGTTGAGGTTGTTGTTGAATTTCTTGGTGTTTTTCAATGTTGAGGTTGTTGTTGTTTTTCAATGTTGAGGTTGTTTAATTTGTTGGTGTTTTTCAATCTTGAGTTTGTTGTTGAATTTGTTGGTGTTTTTCAATGTTGAGGTTGTTGTTGAATTTGTTGGTGTTTTTCAATGTTGAGGTTGTTGTTGTTTTTCAATGTTGAGGTTGTTGTTGAGTTTGTTGGTGTTTTTCAATGTTGAGGGTGTTGTTGAATTTGTTGGTGTTTTTCAATGTTGAGGTTGTTGTTGTTTTTAAATGTTGAGGTTGTTGTTGAATTTGTTGGTGTTTTTTCAATTTTGAGGTTGTTGGTGTTTTTCAATGTTGAGGTTGTTGTTGAATTTGATGGTGTTTTTCAATGTTGAGGTTGTTGTTGTTTTTCAATGTTGAGGTTGTTGTTGAATTTGTTGGTGTTATTCAATGTTGAGGTTGTTGTTGTTTTTCAATGTTGAGGTTGTTGTTGAATTTGTTGGTGTTTTTCAATGTTCAGGTTGTTGTTGAATTTGTTGGTGTTTTTCAATGTTGAGGTTGTTGTTGTTTTTCAATGTTGAGGTTGTTGAATTTGTTGGTGTTTTTCAATCTTGAGTTTGTTGTTGAATTTGTTGGTGTTTTTCAATGTTGAAGTTGTTGTTGAATTTGTTGGTGTTTTTCAATGTTGAGGTTGTTGTTGTTTTTCAATGTTGAGGTTGTTGTTGAATTTGTTGGTGTTTTTCAATGTTGAGGTTGTTGTTGTTTTTCAATGCTGAGGTTGTTGTTAAATTTGTTAGTGTTTTTCAATGTTGAGGTTGTTGTTGAATTTGTTGGTGTTTTTCTATGTTGATTTAGTTGTTGATTTTCAATGTTGAGGTTGTTGTTGAATTTGTTGGTGTTATTCAATGTTGAGGTTGTTGTTGTTTTTCAATGTTGAGGTTGTTGTTGAATTTGTTGGTGTTTTTCAACGTTGAGGTTGTTGTTGAATTTGTTGGTGTTTTTCAATGTTGAGGTTGTTGTTGAATTTGTTGGTGTTTCTCAATGTTGAGTTTGTTGTTGTTTTTCAATGTTGAGGTTGTTGTTGAATTTGTTGGTGTTTTTCTATGTCGAGGTTGTTGTTGTTTTTCAATGTTGAGGTTGTTGTTGAATTTGTTGGTGTTATTCAATGTTGAGGTTGTTGTTGTTTTTCAATGTTGAGGTTGTTGTAGAATTTGTTGGTGTTTTTCAACGTTGAGGTTGTTGTTGAATTTGTTGGTGTTTTTCAATGTTGAGGTTGTTGTTGTTTTTCAATGTTGAGGTTGTTGAATTTGTTGGAGTTTTTCATTCTTGAGTTTGTTGTTGAATTTGTTGGTGTTTTTCAATGTTGAGGTTGTTGTTGAATTTGTTGGTGTTTTTCAATGTTAAGGTTGTTGTTGTTTTTCAATGTTGAGGTTGTTGTTGAGTTTGTTGGTGTTTTTCAATGTTGAGGGTGTTGTTGAATTTGTTGGTGTTTTTCAATGTTGAGGTTGTTGTTGTTTTTAAATGTTGAGGTTGTTGTTGAATTTGTTGGTGTTTTTTCAATTTTGAGGTTGTTGGTGTTTTTCAATGTTGAGGTTGTTGTTGAATTTGATGGTGTTTTTCTATGTTGAGGTTGTTGTTGTTTTTCAATGTTGAGGTTGTTGTTGAATTTGTTGGTGTTATTCAATGTTGAGGTTGTTGTTGTTTTTCAATGTTGAGGTTGTTGTTGAATTTGTTGGTGTTTTTCAATGTTCAGGTTGTTGTTGAATTTGTTGGTGTTTTTCAATGTTGAGGTTGTTGTTGTTTTTCAATGTTGAGGTTGTTGAATTTGTTGGTGTTTTTCAATCTTGAGTTTGTTGTTGAATTTGTTGGTGTTTTTCAATGTTGAAGTTGTTGTTGAATTTGTTGGTGTTTTTCAATGTTGAGGTTGTTGTTGTTTTTCAATGTTGAGGTTGTTGTTGAATTTGTTGGTGTTTTTCAATGTTGAGGTTGTTGTTGTTTTTCAATGCTGAGGTTGTTGTTGAATTTGTTGGTGTTTTTCAATGTTAAGGTTGTTGTTGAATTTGTTGGTGTTTTTCAATGTTGAGGTTGTTGTTGTTTTTCAATGTTGAGGTTGCTGTTGAATTAGTTGGTGTTTTTCAATGTTGAGGTTGTTGTTGTTTTTCAATGTTGAGGTTGTTGTTGAATTTGTTGGTGTTTTTCAATGTTAAGGTTGTTGTTGAATTTGTTGGTGTTTCTCAATGTTGAGTTTGTTGTTGTTTTTCAATGTTGAGGTTGTTGTTGAATTTGTTGGTGTTTTTCAATGTTGAGGTTGTTGTTGTTTTTCAATGTTGAGGTTGTTGTTGAATTTGTTAGTGTTTTTCAATGTTGAGGTTGTTGTTGAATTTGTTGGTGTATTTCAATGTTGAGGTTGTTGTTGTTTTTCAATGTTGAGGTTATTGTTGAATTTGTTGGTGTTTTTCAATGTTGAGGTTGTTGTTGTTTTTCAATGTTGAGGTTGTTGTTGAATTTGTTGGTGTTTCTCAATGTTGAGTTTGTTGTTGTTTTTCAATGTTGAGGTTGTTGTTGAATTTGTTGGTGTTTTTCTATGTTGAGGTTGTTGTTGTTTTTCAATGTTTAGGTTGTTGTTGAATTTGTTGGTGTTTTTCAATGTTGAGGTTGTTGTTGAATTTGTTGGTGTTTTTCAATGTTGAGGTTGTTGTTGTTTTTCAATGTTGAGGTTATTGTTGAATTTGTTGGTGTTTTTCAATGTTGAGGTTGTTGTTGTTTTTCAATGTTGAGGTTGTTGTTGAATTTGTTGGTGTTTCTCAATGTTGAGTTTGTTGTTGTTTTTCAATGTTGAGGTTATTGTTGAATTTGTTGGTGTTTTTCTATGTTGAGGTTGTTGTTGTTTTTCAATGTTGAGGTTGTTGTTGAATTTGTTGGTGTTATTCAATGTTGAGGTTGTTGTTGTTTTTCAATGTTGAGGTTGTTGTTGAATTTGTTGGTGTTTTTCAACGTTGAGGTTGTTGTTGAATTTGTTGGTGTTTTTCAATGTTGAGGTTGTTGTTGAATTTGTTGGTGTTTCTCAATGTTGAGTTTGCTGTTGTTTTTCAATGTTGAGGTTGTTGTTGAATTTGTTGGTGTTTTTCTATGTCGAGGTTGTTGTTGTTTTTCAAAGTTGAGGTTGTTGTTGAATTTGTTGGTGTTATTGAATGTTGAGGTTGTTGTTGTTTTTCAATGTTGAGGTTGTTGTAGAATTTGTTGGTGTTTTTCAACGTTGAGGTTGTTGTTGAATTTCTTGGTGTTTTTCAATGTTGAGGTTGTTGTTGTTTTTCAATGTTGAGGTTGTTTAATTTGTTGGTGTTTTTCAATCTTGAGTTTGTTGTTGAATTTGTTGGTGTTTTTCAATGTTGAGGTTGTTGTTGAATTTGTTGGTGTTTTTCAATGTTGAGGTTGTTGTTGTTTTTCAATGTTGAGGTTGTTGTTGAGTTTGTTGGTGTTTTTCAATGTTGAGGGTGTTGTTGAATTTGTTGGTGTTTTTCAATGTTGAGGTTGTTGTTGTTTTTAAATGTTGAGGTTGTTGTTGAATTTGTTGGTGTTTTTTCAATTTTGAGGTTGTTGGTGTTTTTCAATGTTGAGGTTGTTGTTGAATTTGATGGTGTTTTTCAATGTTTAGGTTGTTGTTGTTTTTCAATGTTGAGGTTGTTGTTGAATTTGTTGGTGTTATTCAATGTTGAGGTTGTTGTTGTTTTTCAATGTTGAGGTTGTTGTTGAATTTGTTGGTGTTTTTCAATGTTCAGGTTGTTGTTGAATTTGTTGGTGTTTTTCAATGTTGAGGTTGTTGTTGTTTTTCAATGTTGAGGTTGTTGAATTTGTTGGTGTTTTTCAATCTTGAGTTTGTTGTTGAATTTATTGGTGTTTTTCAATGTTGAAGTTGTTGTTGAATTTGTTGGTGTTTTTCAATGTTGAGGTTGTTGTTGTTTTTCAATGTTGAGGTTGTTGTTGAATTTGTTGGTGTTTTTCAATGTTGAGGTTGTTGTTGTTTTTCAATGCTGAGGTTGTTGTTGAATTTGTTAGTGTTTTTCAATGTTGAGGTTGTTGTTGAATTTGTTGGTGTTTTTCAATGTTGAGGTTGTTGTTGTTTTTCAATGTTGAGGTTGTTGTTGAATTTGTTGGTGTTTTTCAATGTTGAGGTTGTTGTTGTTTTTCAATGTTGAGGTTGTTGTTGAATTTGTTGGTGTTTTTCAATGTTGAGGTTGTTGTTGAATTTGTTGATGTTTTTCAATGTTGAGGTTGTTGTTGTTTTTCAATGTTGAGGTTATTGTTGAATTTGTTGGTGTTTTTCAATGTTGAGGTTGTTGTTGTTTTTCAATGTTGAGGTTGTTGTTGAATTTGTTGGTGTTTCTCAATGTTGAGTTTGTTGTTGTTTTTCAATGTTGAGGTTGTTGTTGAATTTGTTGGTGTTTTTCTATGTTGAGGTTGTTGTTGTTTTTCAATGTTGAGGTTGTTGTTGAATTTGTTGGTGTTATTCAATGTTGAGGTTGTTGTTGTTTTTCAATGTTGAGGTTGTTGTTGAATTTGTTGGTGTTTTTCAACGTTGAGGTTGTTGTTGAATTTGTTGGTGTTTTTCAATGTTGAGGTTGTTGTTGTTTTTCAATGTTGAGGTTGTTGAATTTGTTGGTCTTTTTCAATCTTGAGTTTGTTGTTGAATTTGTTGGTGTTTTTCAATGTTGAGGTTGTTGTTGAATTTGTTGGTGTTTTTCAATGTTGAGGTTGTTGTTTTTTTTCAATGTTGAGGTTGTTGTTGAGTTTGTTGGTGTTTTTCAATGTTGAGGTTGTTGTTGAATTTGTTGGTGTTTTTCAATGTTGAGGTTGTTGTTGTTTTTAAATGTTGAGGTTGTTGTTGAATTTGTTGGTGTTGTTTCAATTTTGAGGTTGTTGGTGTTTTTCAATGTTGAGGTTGTTGTTGAATTTGATGGTGTTTTTCAATGTCGAGGTTGTTGTTGAATTTGTTGGTGTTTTTCAATGTTGAAGTTGTTGTTGAATTTGTTGGTGTTTTTCAATGTTGAGGTTGTTGTTGTTTTTCAATGTTGAGGTTGTTGTTGAATTTGTTGGTGTTTTTCAATGTTGAGGTTGTTGTTGTTTTTCAATGCTGAGGTTGTTGTTGAATTTGTTGGTGTTTTTCAATGTTGAGGTTGTTGTTGAATTTGTTGGTGTTTTTCAATGTTGAGGTTGTTGTTTTTCAATGTTGAGGTTGATGTTGAATTTGTTGGTGTTTTTCAATGTTGAGGTTGTTGTTGTTTTTCAATGTTGAGGTTGTTGTTGAATTTGTTGGTGTTCTTCAATGTTGAGGTTGTTGTTGAATTTGTTGGTGTTTCTCAATGTTGAGTTTGTTGTTGTTTTTCAATGTTGAGGTTGTTGTTGAATTTGTTGGTGTTTTTCAATGTTGAGGTTGTTGTTGTTTTTCAATGTTGAGGTTGTTGTTGAATTTGTTGGTGTTTTTCAATGTTGAGGTTGTTGTTGAATTTGTTGGTGTTTTTCAATGTTGAGGTTGTTGTTGTTTTTCAATGTTGAGGTTATTGTTGAATTTGTTGGTGTTTTTCAATGTTGAGGTTGTTGTTGTTTTTCAATGTTGAGGTTGTTGTTGAATTTGTTGGTGTTTCTCAATGTTGAGTTTGTTGTTGTTTTTCAATGTTGAGGTTGTTGTTGAATTTGTTGGTGTTTTTCTATGTTGAGGTTGTTGTTGTTTTTCAATGTTGAGGTTGTTGTTGAATTTGTTGGTGTTATTCAATGTTGAGGTTGTTGTTGTTTTTCAATGTTGAGGTTGTTGTTGAATTTGTTGGTGTTTTTCAACGTTGAGGTTGTTGTTGAATTTGTTGGTGTTTTTCAATGTTGAGGTTGTTGTTGAATTTGTTGGTGTTTCTCAATGTTGAGTTTGCTGTTGTTTTTCAATGTTGAGGTTGTTGTTGAATTTGTTGGTGTTTTTCTATGTCGAGGTTGTTGTTGTTTTTCAAAGTTGAGGTTGTTGTTGAATTTGTTGGTGTTATTGAATGTTGAGGTTGTTGTTGTTTTTCAATGTTGAGGTTGTTGTAGAATTTGTTGGTGTTTTTCAACGTTGAGGTTGTTGTTGAATTTCTTGGTGTTTTTCAATGTTGAGGTTGTTGTTGTTTTTCAATGTTGAGGTTGTTTAATTTGTTGGTGTTTTTCAATCTTGAGTTTGTTGTTGAATTTGTTGGTGTTTTTCAATGTTGAGGTTGTTGTTGAATTTGTTGGTGTTTTTCAATGTTGAGGTTGTTGTTGTTTTTCAATGTTGAGGTTGTTGTTGAGTTTGTTGGTGTTTTTCAATGTTGAGGGTGTTGTTGAATTTGTTGGTGTTTTTCAATGTTGAGGTTGTTGTTGTTTTTAAATGTTGAGGTTGTTGTTGAATTTGTTGGTGTTTTTTCAATTTTGAGGTTGTTGGTGTTTTTCAATGTTGAGGTTGTTGTTGAATTTGATGGTGTTTTTCAATGTTGAGGTTGTTGTTGTTTTTCAATGTTGAGGTTGTTGTTGAATTTGTTGGTGTTATTCAATGTTGAGGTTGTTGTTGTTTTTCAATGTTGAGGTTGTTGTTGAATTTGTTGGTGTTTTTCAATGTTCAGGTTGTTGTTGAATTTGTTGGTGTTTTTCAATGTTGAGGTTGTTGTTGTTTTTCAATGTTGAGGTTGTTGAATTTGTTGGTGTTTTTCAATCTTGAGTTTGTTGTTGAATTTGTTGGTGTTTTTCAATGTTGAAGTTGTTGTTGAATTTGTTGGTGTTTTTCAATGTTGAGGTTGTTGTTGTTTTTCAATGTTGAGGTTGTTGTTGAATTTGTTGGTGTTTTTCAATGTTGAGGTTGTTGTTGTTTTTCAATGCTGAGGTTGTTGTTGAATTTGTTAGTGTTTTTCAATGTTGAGGTTGTTGTTGAATTTGTTGGTGTTTTTCAATGTTGAGGTTGTTGTTGTTTTTCAATGTTGAGGTTGTTGTTGAATTTGTTGGTGTTTTTCAATGTTGAGGTTGTTGTTGTTTTTCAATGTTGAGGTTGTTGTTGAATTTGTTGGTGTTTTTCAATGTTGAGGTTGTTGTTGAATTTGTTGATGTTTTTCAATGTTGCGGTTGTTGTTGTTTTTCAATGTTGAGGTTATTGTTGAATTTGTTGGTGTTTTTCAATGTTGAGGTTGTTGTTGTTTTTCAATGTTGAGGTTGTTGTTGAATTTGTTGGTGTTTCTCAATGTTGAGTTTGTTGTTGTTTTTCAATGTTGAGGTTGTTGTTGAATTTGTTGGTGTTTTTCTATGTTGAGGTTGTTGTTGTTTTTCAATGTTGAGGTTGTTGTTGAATTTGTTGGTGTTATTCAATGTTGAGGTTGTTGTTGTTTTTCAATGTTGAGGTTGTTGTTGAATTTGTTGGTGTTTTTCAACGTTGAGGTTGTTGTTGAATTTGTTGGTGTTTTTCAATGTTGAGGTTGTTGTTGTTTTTCAATGTTGAGGTTGTTGAATTTGTTGGTCTTTTTCAATCTTGAGTTTGTTGTTGAATTTGTTGGTGTTTTTCAATGTTGAGGTTGTTGTTGTATTTGTTGGTGTTTTTCAATGTTGAGGTTGTTGTTGTTTTTCAATGTTGAGGTTGTTGTTGAGTTTGTTGGTGTTTTTCAATGTTGAGGTTGTTGTTGAATTTGTTGGTGTTTTTCAATGTTGAGGTTGTTGTTGTTTTTAAATGTTGAGGTTGTTGTTGAATTTGTTGGTGTTGTTTCAATTTTGAGGTTGTTGGTGTTTTTCAATGTTGAGGTTGTTGTTGAATTTGATGGTGTTTTTCAATGTCGAGGTTGTTGTTGAATTTGTTGGTGTTTTTCAATGTTGAAGTTGTTGTTGAATTTGTTGGTGTTTTTCAATGTTGAGGTTGTTGTTGTTTTTCAATGTTGAGGTTGTTGTTGAATTTGTTGGTGTTTTTCAATGTTGAGGTTGTTGTTGTTTTTCAATGCTGAGGTTGTTGTTGAATTTGTTGGTGTTTTTCAATGTTGAGGTTGTTGTTGAATTTGTTGGTGTTTTTCAATGTTGAGGTTGTTGTTTTTCAATGTTGAGGTTGATGTTGAATTTGTTGGTGTTTTTCAATGCTGAGGTTGTTGTTGTTTTTCAATGTTGAGGTTGTTGTTGAATTTGTTGGTGTTTTTCAATGTTGAGGTTGTTGTTGAATTTGTTGGTGTTTCTCAATGTTGAGGTTGTTGTTGTTTTTCAATGTTGAGGTTGTTGTTGAATTTGTTGGTGTTTTTCAATGTTGAGGTTGTTGTTGTTTTTCAATGTTGAGGTTGTTGTTGAATTTGTTGGTGTTTTTCAATGTTGAGGTTGTTGTTGAATTTGTTGATGTTTTTCAATGTTGCGGTTGTTGTTGTTTTTCAATGTTGAGGTTATTGTTGAATTTGTTGGTGTTTTTCAATGTTGAGGTTGTTGTTGTTTTTCAATGTTGAGGTTGTTGTTGAATTTGTTGGTGTTTCTCAATGTTGAGTTTGTTGTTGTTTTTCAATGTTGAGGTTATTGTTGAATTTGTTGGTGTTTTTCTATGTTGAGGTTGTTGTTGTTTTTCAATGTTGAGGTTGTTGTTGAATTTGTTGGTGTTATTCAATGTTGAGGTTGTTGTTGTTTTTCAATGTTGAGGTTGTTGTTGAATTTGTTGGTGTTTTTCAACGTTGAGGTTGTTGTTGAATTTGTTGGTGTTTTTCAATGTTGAGGTTGTTGTTGTTTTTCAATGTTGAGGTTGTTGAATTTGTTGGTCTTTTTCAATCTTGAGTTTGTTGTTGAATCTGTTGGTGTTTTTCAATGTTGAGGTTGTTGTTGTATTTGTTGGTGTTTTTCAATGTTGAGGTTGTTGTTGTTTTTCAATGTTGAGGTTGTTGTTGAGTTTGTTGGTGTTTTTCAATGTTGAGGTTGTTGTTGAATTTGTTGGTGTTTTTCAATGTTGAGGTTGTTGTTGTTTTTAAATGTTGAGGTTGTTGTTGAATTTGTTGGTGTTGTTTCAATTTTGAGGTTGTTGGTGTTTTTCAATGTTGAGGTTGTTGTTGAATTTGATGGTGTTTTTCAATGTCGAGGTTGTTGTTGAATTTGTTGGTGTTTTTCAATGTTGAAGTTGTTGTTGAATTTGTTGGTGTTTTTCAATGTTGAGGTTGTTGTTGTTTTTCAATGTTGAGGTTGTTGTTGAATTTGTTGGTGTTTTTCAATGTTGAGGTTGTTGTTGTTTTTCACTGCTGAGGTTGTTGTTGAATTTGTTGGTGTTTTTCAATGTTGAGGTTGTTGTTGAATTTGTTGGTGTTTTTCAATGTTGAGGTTGTTGTTTTTCAATGTTGAGGTTGATGTTGAATTTGTTGGTGTTTTTCAATGTTGAGGTTGTTGTTGTTTTTCAATGTTGAGGTTGTTGTTGAATTTGTTGGTGTTTTTCAATGTTGAGGTTGTTGTTGAATTTGTTGGTGTTTCTCAATGTTGAGTTTGTTGTTGTTTTTCAATGTTGAGGTTGTTGTTGAATTTGTTGGTGTTTTTCAATGTTGAGGTTGTTGTTGTTTTTCAATGTTGAGGTTGTTGTTGAATTTGTTGGTGTTTTTCAATGTTGAGGTTGTTGTTGAATTTGTTGGTGTTTTTCAATGTTGAGGTTGTTGTTGTTTTTCAATGTTGAGGTTATTGTTGAATTTGTTGGTGTTTTTCAATGTTGAGGTTGTTGTTGTTTTTCAATGTTGAGGTTGTTGTTGAATTTGTTGGTGTTTCTCAATGTTGAGTTTGTTGTTGTTTTTCAATGTTGAGGTTGTTGTTGAATTTGTTGGTGTTTTTCTATGTTGAGGTTGTTGTTGTTTTTCAATGTTGAGGTTGTTGTTGAATTTGTTGGTGGTTTTCAATGTTGAGGTTGTTGTTGAACTTGTTGGTGTTTTTCAATGTTGAGGTTGTTGTTGTTTTTCAATGTTGAGGTTATTGTTGAATTTGTTGGTGTTTTTCAATGTTGAGGTTGTTGTTGTTTTTCAATGTTGAGGTTGTTGTTGAATTTGTTGGTGTTTCTCAATGTTGAGTTTGTTGTTGTTTTTCAATGTTGAGGTTGTTGTTGAATTTGTTGGTGTTTTTCTATGTTGAGGTTGTTGTTGTTTTTCAATGTTGAGGTTGTTGTTGAATTTGTTGGTGTTATTCAATGTTGAGGTTGTTGTTGTTTTTCAATGTTGAGGTTGTTGTTGAATTTGTTGGTGTTTTTCAACGTTGAGGTTGTTGTTGAATTTGTTGGTGTTTTTCAATGTTGAGGTTGTTGTTCAATTTGTTGGTGTTTCTCAATGTTGAGTTTGTTGTTGTTTTTCAATGTTGAGGTTGTTGTTGAATTTGTTGGTGTTTTTCTATGTCGAGGTTGTTGTTGTTTTTCAATGTTGAGGTTGTTGTTGAATTTGTTGGTGTTATTCAATGTTGAGGTTGTTGTTGTTTTTCAATGTTGAGGTTGTTGTAGAATTTGTTGGTGTTTTTCAACGTTGAGGTTGTTGTTGAATTTGTTGGTGTTTTTCAAGTTGAGGTTGTTGTTGTTTTTCAATGTTGAGGTTGTTGAATTTGTTGGTGTTTTTCAATCTTGAGTTTGTTGTTGAATTTGTTGGTGTTTTTCAATGTTGAGGTTGTTGTTGAATTTGTTGGTGTTTTTCAATGTTGAGGTTGTTGTTGAGTTTGTTGGTGTTTTTCAATGTTGAGGGTGTTGTTGAATTTGTTGGTGTTTTTTCAATTTTGAGGTTGTTGGTGTTTTTCAATGTTGAGGTTGTTGTTGAATTTGATGGTGTTTTTCAATGTTGAGGTTGTTGTTGTTTTTCAATGTTGAGGTTGTTGTTGAATTTGTTGGTGTTTTTCAATGTTGAGGTTGTTGTTGTTTTTCAATGTTGAGGTTGTTGTTGAGGTTGTAGTTGTTTTTAAATGTTGAGGTTGTTGTTGAATTTGTTGGTGTTTTTTCAATTTTGAGGTTGTTGGTGTTTTTCAATGTTGAGGTTGTTGTTGAATTTGATGGTGTTTTTCAATGTTGAGGTTGTTGTTGTTTTTCAATGTTGAGGTTGTTGTTGAATTTTTTGGTGTTATTCAATGTTGAGGTTGTTGTTGTTTTTCAATGTTGAGGTTGTTGTTGAATTTGTTGGTGTTTTTCAATGTTCAGGTTGTTGTTGAATTTGTTGGTGTTTTTCAATGTAGAGGTTGTTGAATTTGTTGGTGTTTTTCAATCTTGAGTTTGTTGTTGAATTTGTTGGTGTTTTTCAATGTTGAAGTTGTTGTTGAATTTGTTGGTGTTTTTCAATGTTGAGGTTGTTGTTGTTTTTCAATGTTGAGGTTGTTGTTGAATTTGTTGGTGTTTTTCAATGTTGAGGTTGTTGTTGTTTTTCAATGCTGAGGTTGTTGTTGAATTTGTTAGTGTTTTTCAATGTTGAGGTTGTTGTTGAATTTGTTGGTGTTTTTCAATGTTGAAGTTGTTGTTGTTTTTCAATGTTGAGGTTGTTGTTGAATTTGTTGGTGTTTTTCAATGTTGAGGTTGTTGTTGTTTTTCAATGTTGAGGTTGTTGTTGAATTTGTTGGTGTTTTTCAATGTTGAGGTTGTTGTTGAATTTGTTGGTCTGTTTCAATGTTGAGGTTGTTGTTGTTTTTCAATGTTGAGGTTATTGTTGAATTTGTTGGTGTTTTTCAATGTTGAGGTTGTTGTTGTTTTTCAATGTTGAGGTTGTTGTTGAATTTGTTGGTGTTTCTCAATGTTGAGTTTGCTGTTGTTTTTCAATGTTGAGGTTGTTGTTGAATTTGTTGGTGTTTTTCTATGTTGAGGTTGTTGTTGTTTTTCAATGTTGAGGTTGTTGTTGAATTTGTTGGTGTTTTTCAATGTTGAGGTTGTTGTTGAATTTGTTGGTGTTTCTCAATGTTGAGGTTGTTGTTGTTTTTCAATGTTGAGGTTGTTGTTGAATTTGTTGGTGTTTTTCAATGTTGAGGTTTTTGTTGTTTTTCAATGTTGAGGTTGTTGTTGAATTTGTTGGTGTTTTTCAATGTTGAGGTTGTTGTTGAATTTGTTGGTGTTTCTCAATGTTGAGTTTGTTGTTGTTTTTCAATGTTGAGGTTGTTGTTGAATTTGTTGGTGTTTTTCAATGTTGAGGTTGTTGTTGTTTTTCAATGTTGAGGTTGTTGTTGAATTTGTTGGTGTTTTTCAATGTTGAGGTTGTTGTTGTTTTTCAATGCTGAGGTTGTTGTTGAATTTGTTGGTGTTTTTCAATGTTAAGGTTGTTGTTGAATTTGTTGGTGTTTTTCAATGTTGAGGTTGTTGTTGTTTTTCAATGTTGAGGTTGTTGTTGAATTAGTTGGTGTTTTTCAATGTTGAGGTTGTTGTTGTTTTTCAATGTTGAGGTTGTTGTTGAATTTGTTGGTGTTTTTCAATGTTGAGGTTGTTGTTGAATTTGTTGGTGTTTCTCAATGTTGAGTTTGTTGTTGTTTTTCAATGTTGAGGTTGTTGTTGAATTTGTTGGTGTTTTTCAATGTTGAGGTTGTTGTTGTTTTTCAATGTTGAGGTTGTTGTTGAATTTGTTAGTGTTTTTCAATGTTGAGGTTGTTGTTGAATTTGTTGGTGTTTTTCAATGTTGAGGTTGTTGTTGTTTTTCAATGTTGAGGTTATTGTTGAATTTGTTGGTGTTTTTCAATGTTGAGGTTGTTGTTGTTTTTCAATGTTGAGGTTGTTGTTGAATTTGTTGGTGTTTCTCAATGTTGAGTTTGTTGTTGTTTTTCAATGTTGAGGTTGTTGTTGAATTTGTTAGTGTTTTTCTATGTTGAGGTTGTTGTTGTTTTTCAATGTTTAGGTTGTTGTTGAATTTGTTGGTGTTTTTCAATGTTGAGGTTGTTGTTGAATTTGTTGGTGTTTTTCAATGTTGAGGTTGTTGTTGTTTTTCAATGTTGAGGTTATTGTTGAATTTGTTGGTGTTTTTCAATGTTGAGGTTGTTGTTGTTTTTCAATGTTGAGGTTGTTGTTGAATTTGTTGGTGTTTCTCAATGTTGAGTTTGTTGTTGTTTTTCAATGTTGAGGTTGTTGTTGAATTTGTTGGTGTTTTTCTATGTTGAGGTTGTTGTTGTTTTTCAATGTTGAGGTTGTTGTTGAATTTGTTGGTGTTATTCAATGTTGAGGTTGTTGTTGTTTTTCAATGTTGAGGTTGTTGTTGAATTTGTTGGTGTTTTTCAACGTTGAGGTTGTTGTTGAATTTGTTGGTGTTTTTCAATGTTGAGGTTGTTGTTGAATTTGTTGGTGTTTCTCAATGTTGAGTTTGTTGTTCTTTTTCAATGTTGAGGTTGTTGTTGAATTTGTTGGTGTTTTTCTATGTCGAGGTTGTTGTTGTTTTTCCAAGTTGAGGTTGTTGTTGAATTTGTTGGTGTTATTGAATGTTGAGGTTGTTGTTGTTTTTCAATGTTGAGGTTGTTGTAGAATTTGTTGGTGTTTTTCAACGTTGACGTTGTTGTTGAATTTCTTGGTGTTTTTCAATGTTGAGGTTGTTGTTGTTTTTCAATGTTGAGGTTGTTTAATTTGTTGGTGTTTTTCAATCTTGAGTTTGTTGTTGAATTTGTTGGTGTTTTTCAATGTTGAGGTTGTTGTTGAATTTGTTGGTGTTTTTCAATGTTGAGGTTGTTGTTGTTTTTCAATGTTGAGGTTGTTGTTGAATTTGTTGGTGTTTTTCAATGTTGAGGGTGTTGTTGAATTTGTTGGTGTTTTTCAATGTTGAGGTTGTTGTTGTTTTTAAATGTTGAGGTTGTTGTTGAATTTGTTGGTGTTTTTTCAATTTTGAGGTTGTTGGTGTTTTTCAATGTTGAGGTTGTTGTTGAATTTGATGGTGTTTTTCAATGTTGAGGTTGTTGTTGTTTTTCAATGTTGAGGTTGTTGTAGAATTTGTTGGTGTTTTTCAATGTTCAGGTTGTTGTTGAATTTGTTGGTGTTTTTCAATGTAGAGGTTGTTGAATTTGTTGGTGTTTTTCAATCTTGAGTTTGTTGTTGAATTTGTTGGTGTTTTTCAATGTTGAAGTTGTTGTTGAATTTGTTGGTGTTTTTCAATGTTGAGGTTGTTGTTGTTTTTCAATGTTGAGGTTGTTGTTGAATTTGTTGGTGTTTTTCAATGTTGAGGTTGTTGTTGTTTTTCAATGCTGAGGTTGTTGTTGAATTTGTTAGTGTTTTTCAATGTTGAGGTTGTTGTTGAATTTGTTGGTGTTTTTCAATGTTGAAGTTGTTGTTGTTTTTCAATGTTGAGGTTGTTGTTGAATTTGTTGGTGTTTTTCAATGTTGAGGTTGTTGTTGTTTTTCAATGTTGAGGTTGTTGTTGAATTTGTTGGTGTTTTTCAATGTTGAGGTTGTTGTTGAATTTGTTGGTCTGTTTCAATGTTGAGGTTGTTGTTGTTTTTCAATGTTGAGGTTATTGTTGAATTTGTTGGTGTTTTTCAATGTTGAGGTTGTTGTTGTTTTTCAATGTTGAGGTTGTTGTTGAATTTGTTGGTGTTTCTCAATGTTGAGTTTGCTGTTGTTTTTCAATGTTGAGGTTGTTGTTGAATTTGTTGGTGTTTTTCTATGTTGAGGTTGTTGTTGTTTTTCAATGTTGAGGTTGTTGTTGAATTTGTTGGTGTTTTTCAATGTTGAGGTTGTTGTTGAATTTGTTGGTGTTTCTCAATGTTGAGGTTGTTGTTGTTTTTCAATGTTGAGGTTGTTGTTGAATTTGTTGGTGTTTTTCAATGTTGAGGTTTTTGTTGTTTTTCAATGTTGAGGTTGTTGTTGAATTTGTTGGTGTTTTTCAATGTTGAGGTTGTTGTTGAATTTGTTGGTGTTTCTCAATGTTGAGTTTGTTGTTGTTTTTCAATGTTGAGGTTGTTGTTGAATTTGTTGGTGTTTTTCAATGTTGAGGTTGTTGTTGTTTTTCAATGTTGAGGTTGTTGTTGAATTTGTTGGTGTTTTTCAATGTTGAGGTTGTTGTTGTTTTTCAATGCTGAGGTTGTTGTTGAATTTGTTGGTGTTTTTCAATGTTAAGGTTGTTGTTGAATTTGTTGGTGTTTTTCAATGTTGAGGTTGTTGTTGTTTTTCAATGTTGAGGTTGTTGTTGAATTAGTTGGTGTTTTTCAATGTTGAGGTTGTTGTTGTTTTTCAATGTTGAGGTTGTTGTTGAATTTGTTGGTGTTTTTCAATGTTGAGGTTGTTGTTGAATTTGTTGGTGTTTCTCAATGTTGAGTTTGTTGTTGTTTTTCAATGTTGAGGTTGTTGTTGAATTTGTTGGTGTTTTTCAATGTTGAGGTTGTTGTTGTTTTTCAATGTTGAGGTTGTTGTTGAATTTGTTAGTGTTTTTCAATGTTGAGGTTGTTGTTGAATTTGTTGGTGTTTTTCAATGTTGAGGTTGTTGTTGTTTTTCAATGTTGAGGTTATTGTTGAATTTGTTGGTGTTTTTCAATGTTGAGGTTGTTGTTGTTTTTCAATGTTGAGGTTGTTGTTGAATTTGTTGGTGTTTCTCAATGTTGAGTTTGTTGTTGTTTTTCAATGTTGAGGTTGTTGTTGAATTTGTTAGTGTTTTTCTATGTTGAGGTTGTTGTTGTTTTTCAATGTTTAGGTTGTTGTTGAATTTGTTGGTGTTTTTCAATGTTGAGGTTGTTGTTGAATTTGTTGGTGTTTTTCAATGTTGAGGTTGTTGTTGTTTTTCAATGTTGAGGTTATTGTTGAATTTGTTGGTGTTTTTCAATGTTGAGGTTGTTGTTGTTTTTCAATGTTGAGGTTGTTGTTGAATTTGTTGGTGTTTCTCAATGTTGAGTTTGTTGTTGTTTTTCAATGTTGAGGTTGTTGTTGAATTTGTTGGTGTTTTTCTATGTTGAGGTTGTTGTTGTTTTTCAATGTTGAGGTTGTTGTTGAATTTGTTGGTGTTATTCAATGTTGAGGTTGTTGTTGTTTTTCAATGTTGAGGTTGTTGTTGAATTTGTTGGTGTTTTTCAACGTTGAGGTTGTTGTTGAATTTGTTGGTGTTTTTCAATGTTGAGGTTGTTGTTGAATTTGTTGGTGTTTCTCAATGTTGAGTTTGTTGTTCTTTTTCAATGTTGAGGTTGTTGTTGAATTTGTTGGTGTTTTTCTATGTCGAGGTTGTTGTTGTTTTTCCAAGTTGAGGTTGTTGTTGAATTTGTTGGTGTTATTGAATGTTGAGGTTGTTGTTGTTTTTCAATGTTGAGGTTGTTGTAGAATTTGTTGGTGTTTTTCAACGTTGACGTTGTTGTTGAATTTCTTGGTGTTTTTCAATGTTGAGGTTGTTGTTGTTTTTCAATGTTGAGGTTGTTTAATTTGTTGGTGTTTTTCAATCTTGAGTTTGTTGTTGAATTTGTTGGTGTTTTTCAATGTTGAGGTTGTTGTTGAATTTGTTGGTGTTTTTCAATGTTGAGGTTGTTGTTGTTTTTCAATGTTGAGGTTGTTGTTGAATTTGTTGGTGTTTTTCAATGTTGAGGGTGTTGTTGAATTTGTTGGTGTTTTTCAATGTTGAGGTTGTTGTTGTTTTTAAATGTTGAGGTTGTTGTTGAATTTGTTGGTGTTTTTTCAATTTTGAGGTTGTTGGTGTTTTTCAATGTTGAGGTTGTTGTTGAATTTGATGGTGTTTTTCAATGTTGAGGTTGTTGTTGTTTTTCAATGTTGAGGTTGTTGTTGAATTTGTTGGTGTTATTCAATGTTGAGGTTGTTGTTGTTTTTCAATGTTGAGGTTGTTGTTGAATTTGTTGGTGTTTTTCAATGTTCAGGTTGTTGTTGAATTTGTTGGTGTTTTTCAATGTTGAGGTTGTTGTTGTTTTTCAATGTTGAGGTTGTTGAATTTGTTGGTGTTTTTCAATCTTGAGTTTGTTGTTGAATTTGTTGGTGTTTTTCAATGTTGAAGTTGTTGTTGAATTTGTTGGTGTTTTTCAATGTTGAGGTTGTTGTTGTTTTTCAATGTTGAGGTTGTTGTTGAATTTGTTGGTGTTTTTCAATGTTGAGGTTGTTGTTGTTTTTCAATGCTGAGGTTGTTGTTGAATTTGTTAGTGTTTTTCAATGTTGAGGTTGTTGTTGAATTTGTTGGTGTTTTTCAATGTTGAGGTTGTTGTTGTTTTTCAATGTTGAGGTTGTTGTTGAATTTGTTGGTGTTTTTCAATGTTGAGGTTGTTGTTGTTTTTCAATGTTGAGGTTGTTGTTGAATTTGTTGGTGTTTTTCAATGTTGAGGTTGTTGTTGAATTTGTTGATGTTTTTCAATGTTGAGGTTGTTGTTGTTTTTCAATGTTGAGGTTATTGTTGAATTTGTTGGTGTTTTTCAATGTTGAGGTTGTTGTTGTTTTTCAATGTTGAGGTTGTTGTTGAATTTGTTGGTGTTTCTCAATGTTGAGTTTGTTGTTGTTTTTCAATGTTGAGGTTGTTGTTGAATTTGTTGGTGTTTTTCTATGTTGAGGTTGTTGTTGTTTTTCAATGTTGAGGGTGTTGTTGAATTTGTTGGTGTTATTCAATGTTGAGGTTGTTGTTGTTTTTCAATGTTGAGGTTGTTGTTGAATTTGTTGGTGTTTTTCAACGTTGAGGTTGTTGTTGAATTTGTTGGTGTTTTTCAATGTTGAGGTTGTTGTTGTTTTTCAATGTTGAGGTTGTTGAATTTGTTGGTCTTTTTCAATCTTGAGTTTGTTGTTGAATTTGTTGGTGTTTTTCAATGTTGAGGTTGTTGTTGTATTTGTTGGTGTTATTCAATGTTGAGGTTGTTGTTGTTTTTCAATGTTGAGGTTGTTGTTGAGTTTGTTGGTGTTTTTCAATGTTGAGGTTGTTGTTGAATTTGTTGGTGTTTTTCAATGTTGAGGTTGTTGTTGTTTTTAAATGTTGAGGTTGTTGTTGAATTTGTTGGTGTTTTTTCAATTTTGAGGTTGTTGGTGTTTTTCAATGTTGAGGTTGTTGTTGAATTTGATGGTGTTTTTCAATGTCGAGGTTGTTGTTGAATTTGTTGGTGTTTTTCAATGTTGAGGTTGTTGTTGTATTTGTTGGTGTTTTTCAATGTTGAGGTTGTTGTTGTTTTTCAATGTTGAGGTTGTTGTTGAGTTTGTTGGTGTTTTTCAATGTTGAGGTTGTTGTTGAATTTGTTGGTGTTTTTCAATGTTGAGATTGTTGTTGTTTTTAAATGTTGAGGTTGTTGTTGAATTTGTTGGTGTTGTTTCAATTTTGAGGTTGTTGGTGTTTTTCAATGTTGAGGTTGTTGTTGAATTTGATGGTGTTTTTCAATGTCGAGGTTGTTGTTGAATTTGTTGGTGTTTTTCAATGTTGAAGTTGTTGTTGAATTTGTTGGTGTTTTTCAATGTTGAGGTTGTTGTTGTTTTTCAATGTTGAGGTTGTTGTTGAATTTGTTGGTGTTTTTCAATGTTGAGGTTGTTGTTGTTTTTCAATGCTGAGGTTGTTGTTGAATTTGTTGGTGTTTTTCAATGTTGAGGTTGTTGTTGAATTTGTTGGTGTTTTTCAATGTTGAGGTTGTTGTTTTTCAATGTTGAGGTTGATGTTGAATTTGTTGGTGTTTTTCAATGTTGAGGTTGTTGTTGTTTTTCAATGTTGAGGTTGTTGTTGAATTTGTTGGTGTTTTTCAATGTTGAGGTTGTTGTTGAATTTGTTGGTGTTTCTCAATGTTGAGGTTGTTGTTGTTTTTCAATGTTGAGGTTGTTGTTGAATTTGTTGGTGTTTTTCAATGTTGAGGTTGTTGTTGTTTTTCAATGTTGAGGTTGTTGTTGAATTTGTTGGTGTTTTTCAATGTTGAGGTTGTTGTTGAATTTGTTGATGTTTTTCAATGTTGCGGTTGTTGTTGTTTTTCAATGTTGAGGTTATTGTTGAATTTGTTGGTGTTTTTCAATGTTGAGGTTGTTGTTGTTTTTCAATGTTGAGGTTGTTGTTGAATTTGTTGGTGTTTCTCAATGTTGAGTTTGTTGTTGTTTTTCAATGTTGAGGTTATTGTTGAATTTGTTGGTGTTTTTCTATGTTGAGGTTGTTGTTGTTTTTCAATGTTGAGGTTGTTGTTGAATTTGTTGGTGTTATTCAATGTTGAGGTTGTTGTTGTTTTTCAATGTTGAGGTTGTTGTTGAATTTGTTGGTGTTTTTCAACGTTGAGGTTGTTGTTGAATTTGTTGGTGTTTTTCAATGTTGAGGTTGTTGTTGTTTTTCAATGTTGAGGTTGTTGAATTTGTTGGTCTTTTTCAATCTTGAGTTTGTTGTTGAATCTGTTGGTGTTTTTCAATGTTGAGGTTGTTGTTGTATTTGTTGGTGTTTTTCAATGTTGAGGTTGTTGTTGTTTTTCAATGTTGAGGTTGTTGTTGAGTTTGTTGGTGTTTTTCAATGTTGAGGTTGTTGTTGAATTTGTTGGTGTTTTTCAATGTTGAGGTTGTTGTTGTTTTTAAATGTTGAGGTTGTTGTTGAATTTGTTGGTGTTGTTTCAATTTTGAGGTTGTTGGTGTTTTTCAATGTTGAGGTTGTTGTTGAATTTGATGGTGTTTTTCAATGTCGAGGTTGTTGTTGAATTTGTTGGTGTTTTTCAATGTTGAAGTTGTTGTTGAATTTGTTGGTGTTTTTCAATGTTGAGGTTGTTGTTGTTTTTCAATGTTGAGGTTGTTGTTGAATTTGTTGGTGTTTTTCAATGTTGAGGTTGTTGTTGTTTTTCACTGCTGAGGTTGTTGTTGAATTTGTTGGTGTTTTTCAATGTTGAGGTTGTTGTTGAATTTGTTGGTGTTTTTCAATGTTGAGGTTGTTGTTTTTCAATGTTGAGGTTGATGTTGAATTTGTTGGTGTTTTTCAATGTTGAGGTTGTTGTTGTTTTTCAATGTTGAGGTTGTTGTTGAATTTGTTGGTGTTTTTCAATGTTGAGGTTGTTGTTGAATTTGTTGGTGTTTCTCAATGTTGAGTTTGTTGTTGTTTTTCAATGTTGAGGTTGTTGTTGAATTTGTTGGTGTTTTTCAATGTTGAGGTTGTTGTTGTTTTTCAATGTTGAGGTTGTTGTTGAATTTGTTGGTGTTTTTCAATGTTGAGGTTGTTGTTGAATTTGTTGGTGTTTTTCAATGTTGAGGTTGTTGTTGTTTTTCAATGTTGAGGTTATTGTTGAATTTGTTGGTGTTTTTCAATGTTGAGGTTGTTGTTGTTTTTCAATGTTGAGGTTGTTGTTGAATTTGTTGGTGTTTCTCAATGTTGAGTTTGTTGTTGTTTTTCAATGTTGAGGTTGTTGTTGAATTTGTTGGTGTTTTTCTATGTTGAGGTTGTTGTTGTTTTTCAATGTTGAGGTTGTTGTTGAATTTGTTGGTGGTTTTCAATGTTGAGGTTGTTGTTGAACTTGTTGGTGTTTTTCAATGTTGAGGTTGTTGTTGTTTTTCAATGTTGAGGTTATTGTTGAATTTGTTGGTGTTTTTCAATGTTGAGGTTGTTGTTGTTTTTCAATGTTGAGGTTGTTGTTGAATTTGTTGGTGTTTCTCAATGTTGAGTTTGTTGTTGTTTTTCAATGTTGAGGTTGTTGTTGAATTTGTTGGTGTTTTTCTATGTTGAGGTTGTTGTTGTTTTTCAATGTTGAGGTTGTTGTTGAATTTGTTGGTGTTATTCAATGTTGAGGTTGTTGTTGTTTTTCAATGTTGAGGTTGTTGTTGAATTTGTTGGTGTTTTTCAACGTTGAGGTTGTTGTTGAATTTGTTGGTGTTTTTCAATGTTGAGGTTGTTGTTCAATTTGTTGGTGTTTCTCAATGTTGAGTTTGTTGTTGTTTTTCAATGTTGAGGTTGTTGTTGAATTTGTTGGTGTTTTTCTATGTCGAGGTTGTTGTTGTTTTTCAATGTTGAGGTTGTTGTTGAATTTGTTGGTGTTATTCAATGTTGAGGTTGTTGTTGTTTTTCAATGTTGAGGTTGTTGTAGAATTTGTTGGTGTTTTTCAACGTTGAGGTTGTTGTTGAATTTGTTGGTGTTTTTCAAGTTGAGGTTGTTGTTATTTTTCAATGTTGAGGTTGTTGAATTTGTTGGTGTTTTTCAATCTTGAGTTTGTTGTTGAATTTGTTGGTGTTTTTCAATGTTGAGGTTGTTGTTGAATTTGTTGGTGTTTTTCAATGTTGAGGTTGTTGTTGAGTTTGTTGGTGTTTTTCAATGTTGAGGGTGTTGTTGAATTTGTTGGTGTTTTTTCAATTTTGAGGTTGTTGGTGTTTTTCAATGTTGAGGTTGTTGTTGAATTTGATGGTGTTTTTCAATGTTGAGGTTGTTGTTGTTTTTCAATGTTGAGGTTGTTGTTGAATTTGTTGGTGTTTTTCAATGTTGAGGTTGTTGTTGTTTTTCAATGTTGAGGTTGTTGTTGAGGTTGTAGTTGTTTTTAAATGTTGAGGTTGTTGTTGAATTTGTTGGTGTTTTTTCAATTTTGAGGTTGTTGGTGTTTTTCAATGTTGAGGTTGTTGTTGAATTTGATGGTGTTTTTCAATGTTGAGGTTGTTGTTGTTTTTCAATGTTGAGGTTGTTGTTGAATTTTTTGGTGTTATTCAATGTTGAGGTTGTTGTTGTTTTTCAATGTTGAGGTTGTTGTTGAATTTGTTGGTGTTTTTCAATGTTCAGGTTGTTGTTGAATTTGTTGGTGTTTTTCAATGTAGAGGTTGTTGAATTTGTTGGTGTTTTTCAATCTTGAGTTTGTTGTTGAATTTGTTGGTGTTTTTCAATGTTGAAGTTGTTGTTGAATTTGTTGGTGTTTTTCAATGTTGAGGTTGTTGTTGTTTTTCAATGTTGAGGTTGTTGTTGAATTTGTTGGTGTTTTTCAATGTTGAGGTTGTTGTTGTTTTTCAATGCTGAGGTTGTTGTTGAATTTGTTAGTGTTTTTCAATGTTGAGGTTGTTGTTGAATTTGTTGGTGTTTTTCAATGTTGAAGTTGTTGTTGTTTTTCAATGTTGAGGTTGTTGTTGAATTTGTTGGTGTTTTTCAATGTTGAGGTTGTTGTTGTTTTTCAATGTTGAGGTTGTTGTTGAATTTGTTGGTGTTTTTCAATGTTGAGGTTGTTGTTGAATTTGTTGGTCTGTTTCAATGTTGAGGTTGTTGTTGTTTTTCAATGTTGAGGTTATTGTTGAATTTGTTGGTGTTTTTCAATGTTGAGGTTGTTGTTGTTTTTCAATGTTGAGGTTGTTGTTGAATTTGTTGGTGTTTCTCAATGTTGAGTTTGCTGTTGTTTTTCAATGTTGAGGTTGTTGTTGAATTTGTTGGTGTTTTTCTATGTTGAGGTTGTTGTTGTTTTTCAATGTTGAGGTTGTTGTTGAATTTGTTGGTGTTTTTCAATGTTGAGGTTGTTGTTGAATTTGTTGGTGTTTCTCAATGTTGAGGTTGTTGTTGTTTTTCAATGTTGAGGTTGTTGTTGAATTTGTTGGTGTTTTTCAATGTTGAGGTTTTTGTTGTTTTTCAATGTTGAGGTTGTTGTTGAATTTGTTGGTGTTTTTCAATGTTGAGGTTGTTGTTGAATTTGTTGGTGTTTCTCAATGTTGAGTTTGTTGTTGTTTTTCAATGTTGAGGTTGTTGTTGAATTTGTTGGTGTTTTTCAATGTTGAGGTTGTTGTTGTTTTTCAATGTTGAGGTTGTTGTTGAATTTGTTGGTGTTTTTCAATGTTGAGGTTGTTGTTGTTTTTCAATGCTGAGGTTGTTGTTGAATTTGTTGGTGTTTTTCAATGTTAAGGTTGTTGTTGAATTTGTTGGTGTTTTTCAATGTTGAGGTTGTTGTTGTTTTTCAATGTTGAGGTTGTTGTTGAATTAGTTGGTGTTTTTCAATGTTGAGGTTGTTGTTGTTTTTCAATGTTGAGGTTGTTGTTGAATTTGTTGGTGTTTTTCAATGTTGAGGTTGTTGTTGAATTTGTTGGTGTTTCTCAATGTTGAGTTTGTTGTTGTTTTTCAATGTTGAGGTTGTTGTTGAATTTGTTGGTGTTTTTCAATGTTGAGGTTGTTGTTGTTTTTCAATGTTGAGGTTGTTGTTGAATTTGTTAGTGTTTTTCAATGTTGAGGTTGTTGTTGAATTTGTTGGTGTTTTTCAATGTTGAGGTTGTTGTTGTTTTTCAATGTTGAGGTTATTGTTGAATTTGTTGGTGTTTTTCAATGTTGAGGTTGTTGTTGTTTTTCAATGTTGAGGTTGTTGTTGAATTTGTTGGTGTTTCTCAATGTTGAGTTTGTTGTTGTTTTTCAATGTTGAGGTTGTTGTTGAATTTGTTAGTGTTTTTCTATGTTGAGGTTGTTGTTGTTTTTCAATGTTTAGGTTGTTGTTGAATTTGTTGGTGTTTTTCAATGTTGAGGTTGTTGTTGAATTTGTTGGTGTTTTTCAATGTTGAGGTTGTTGTTGTTTTTCAATGTTGAGGTTATTGTTGAATTTGTTGGTGTTTTTCAATGTTGAGGTTGTTGTTGTTTTTCAATGTTGAGGTTGTTGTTGAATTTGTTGGTGTTTCTCAATGTTGAGTTTGTTGTTGTTTTTCAATGTTGAGGTTGTTGTTGAATTTGTTGGTGTTTTTCTATGTTGAGGTTGTTGTTGTTTTTCAATGTTGAGGTTGTTGTTGAATTTGTTGGTGTTATTCAATGTTGAGGTTGTTGTTGTTTTTCAATGTTGAGGTTGTTGTTGAATTTGTTGGTGTTTTTCAACGTTGAGGTTGTTGTTGAATTTGTTGGTGTTTTTCAATGTTGAGGTTGTTGTTGAATTTGTTGGTGTTTCTCAATGTTGAGTTTGTTGTTCTTTTTCAATGTTGAGGTTGTTGTTGAATTTGTTGGTGTTTTTCTATGTCGAGGTTGTTGTTGTTTTTCCAAGTTGAGGTTGTTGTTGAATTTGTTGGTGTTATTGAATGTTGAGGTTGTTGTTGTTTTTCAATGTTGAGGTTGTTGTAGAATTTGTTGGTGTTTTTCAACGTTGACGTTGTTGTTGAATTTCTTGGTGTTTTTCAATGTTGAGGTTGTTGTTGTTTTTCAATGTTGAGGTTGTTTAATTTGTTGGTGTTTTTCAATCTTGAGTTTGTTGTTGAATTTGTTGGTGTTTTTCAATGTTGAGGTTGTTGTTGAATTTGTTGGTGTTTTTCAATGTTGAGGTTGTTGTTGTTTTTCAATGTTGAGGTTGTTGTTGAATTTGTTGGTGTTTTTCAATGTTGAGGGTGTTGTTGAATTTGTTGGTGTTTTTCAATGTTGAGGTTGTTGTTGTTTTTAAATGTTGAGGTTGTTGTTGAATTTGTTGGTGTTTTTTCAATTTTGAGGTTGTTGGTGTTTTTCAATGTTGAGGTTGTTGTTGAATTTGATGGTGTTTTTCAATGTTGAGGTTGTTGTTGTTTTTCAATGTTGAGGTTGTTGTTGAATTTGTTGGTGTTATTCAATGTTGAGGTTGTTGTTGTTTTTCAATGTTGAGGTTGTTGTTGAATTTGTTGGTGTTTTTCAATGTTCAGGTTGTTGTTGAATTTGTTGGTGTTTTTCAATGTTGAGGTTGTTGTTGTTTTTCAATGTTGAGGTTGTTGAATTTGTTGGTGTTTTTCAATCTTGAGTTTGTTGTTGAATTTGTTGGTGTTTTTCAATGTTGAAGTTGTTGTTGAATTTGTTGGTGTTTTTCAATGTTGAGGTTGTTGTTGTTTTTCAATGTTGAGGTTGTTGTTGAATTTGTTGGTGTTTTTCAATGTTGAGGTTGTTGTTGTTTTTCAATGCTGAGGTTGTTGTTGAATTTGTTAGTGTTTTTCAATGTTGAGGTTGTTGTTGAATTTGTTGGTGTTTTTCAATGTTGAGGTTGTTGTTGTTTTTCAATGTTGAGGTTGTTGTTGAATTTGTTGGTGTTTTTCAATGTTGAGGTTGTTGTTGTTTTTCAATGTTGAGGTTGTTGTTGAATTTGTTGGTGTTTTTCAATGTTGAGGTTGTTGTTGAATTTGTTGATGTTTTTCAATGTTGAGGTTGTTGTTGTTTTTCAATGTTGAGGTTATTGTTGAATTTGTTGGTGTTTTTCAATGTTGAGGTTGTTGTTGTTTTTCAATGTTGAGGTTGTTGTTGAATTTGTTGGTGTTTCTCAATGTTGAGTTTGTTGTTGTTTTTCAATGTTGAGGTTGTTGTTGAATTTGTTGGTGTTTTTCTATGTTGAGGTTGTTGTTGTTTTTCAATGTTGAGGGTGTTGTTGAATTTGTTGGTGTTATTCAATGTTGAGGTTGTTGTTGTTTTTCAATGTTGAGGTTGTTGTTGAATTTGTTGGTGTTTTTCAACGTTGAGGTTGTTGTTGAATTTGTTGGTGTTTTTCAATGTTGAGGTTGTTGTTGTTTTTCAATGTTGAGGTTGTTGAATTTGTTGGTCTTTTTCAATCTTGAGTTTGTTGTTGAATTTGTTGGTGTTTTTCAATGTTGAGGTTGTTGTTGTATTTGTTGGTGTTATTCAATGTTGAGGTTGTTGTTGTTTTTCAATGTTGAGGT
The DNA here is from genome assembly GCA_026770705.1 of Isurus oxyrinchus. Classification (NCBI taxonomy): domain Eukaryota; kingdom Metazoa; phylum Chordata; class Chondrichthyes; order Lamniformes; family Lamnidae; genus Isurus; species Isurus oxyrinchus. The sequence continues at coordinate 427,126 of JANJGN010000382.1, forward strand.
TGTTGTTGAGTTTGTTGGTGTTTTTCAATGTTGAGGTTGTTGTTGAATTTGTTGGTGTTTTTCAATGTTGAGGTTGTTGTTGTTTTTAAATGTTGAGGTTGTTGTTGAATTTGTTGGTGTTTTTTCAATTTTGAGGTTGTTGGTGTTTTTCAATGTTGAGGTTGTTGTTGAATTTGATGGTGTTTTTCAATGTCGAGGTTGTTGTTGAATTTGTTGGTGTTTTTCAATGTTGAAGTTGTTGTTGAATTTGTTGGTGTTTTTCAATGTTGAGGTTGTTGTTGTTTTTCAATGTTGAGGTTGTTGTTGAATTTGTTGGTGTTTTTCAATGTTGAGGTTGTTGTTGTTTTTCAATGCTGAGGTTGTTGTTGAATTTGTTGGTGTTTTTCAATGTTGAGGTTGTTGTTGAATTTGTTGGTGTTTTTCAATGTTGAGGTTGTTGTTGTTTTTCAATGTTGAGGTTATTGTTGAATTTGTTGGTGTTTTTCAATGTTGAGGTTGTTGTTGTTTTTCAATGTTGAGGTTGTTGTTGAATTTGTTGGTGTTTCTCAATGTTGAGTTTGTTGTTGTTTTTCAATGTTGAGGTTGTTGTTGAATTTGTTGGTGTTTTTCTATGTTGAGGTTGTTGTTGTTTTTCAATGTTTAGGTTGTTGTTGAATTTGTTGGTGTTTTTCAATGTTGAGGTTGTTGTTGAATTTGTTGGTGTTTTTCAATGTTGAGGTTGTTGTTGTTTTTCAATGTTGAGGTTATTGTTGAATTTGTTGGTGTTTTTCAATGTTGAGGTTGTTGTTGTTTTTCAATGTTGAGGTTGTTGTTGAATTTGTTGGTGTTTCTCAATGTTGAGTTTGTTGTTGTTTTTCAATGTTGAGGTTGTTGTTGAATTTGTTGGTGTTTTTCTATGTTGAGGTTGTTGTTGTTTTTCAATGTTGAGGTTGTTGTTGAATTTGTTGGTGTTATTCAATGTTGAGGTTGTTGTTGTTTTTCAATGTTGAGGTTGTTGTTGAATTTGTTGGTGTTTTTCAACGTTGAGGTTGTTGTTGAATTTGTTGGTGTTTTTCAATGTTGAGGTTGTTGTTGAATTTGTTGGTGTTTCTCAATGTTGAGTTTGTTGTTCTTTTTCAATGTTGAGGTTGTTGTTGAATTTGTTGGTGTTTTTCTATGTCGAGGTTGTTGTTGTTTTTCAAAGTTGAGGTTGTTGTTGAATTTGTTGGTGTTATTGAATGTTGAGGTTGTTGTTGTTTTTCAATGTTGAGGTTGTTGTAGAATTTGTTGGTGTTTTTCAACGTTGACGTTGTTGTTGAATTTCTTGGTGTTTTTCAATGTTGAGGTTGTTGTTGTTTTTCAATGTTGAGGTTGTTTAATTTGTTGGTGTTTTTCAATCTTGAGTTTGTTGTTGAATTTGTTGGTGTTTTTCAATGTTGAGGTTGTTGTTGAATTTGTTGGTGTTTTTCAATGTTGAGGTTGTTGTTGTTTTTCAATGTTGAGGTTGTTGTTGAATTTGTTGGTGTTTTTCAATGTTGAGGGTGTTGTTGAATTTGTTGGTGTTTTTCAATGTTGAGGTTGTTGTTGTTTTTAAATGTTGAGGTTGTTGTTGAATTTGTTGGTGTTTTTTCAATTTTGAGGTTGTTGGTGTTTTTCAATGTTGAGGTTGTTGTTGAATTTGATGGTGTTTTTCAATGTTGAGGTTGTTGTTGTTTTTCAATGTTGAGGTTGTTGTTGAATTTGTTGGTGTTATTCAATGTTGAGGTTGTTGTTGTTTTTCAATGTTGAGGTTGTTGTTGAATTTGTTGGTGTTTTTCAATGTTCAGGTTGTTGTTGAATTTGTTGGTGTTTTTCAATGTTGAGGTTGTTGTTGTTTTTCAATGTTGAGGTTGTTGAATTTGTTGGTGTTTTTCAATCTTGAGTTTGTTGTTGAATTTGTTGGTGTTTTTCAATGTTGAAGTTGTTGTTGAATTTGTTGGTGTTTTTCAATGTTGAGGTTGTTGTTGTTTTTCAATGTTGAGGTTGTTGTTGAATTTGTTGGTGTTTTTCAATGTTGAGGTTGTTGTTGTTTTTCAATGCTGAGGTTGTTGTTGAATTTGTTAGTGTTTTTCAATGTTGAGGTTGTTGTTGAATTTGTTGGTGTTTTTCAATGTTGAGGTTGTTGTTGTTTTTCAATGTTGAGGTTGTTGTTGAATTTGTTGGTGTTTTTCAATGTTGAGGTTGTTGTTGTTTTTCAATGTTGAGGTTGTTGTTGAATTTGTTGGTGTTTTTCAATGTTGAGGTTGTTGTTGAATTTGTTGATGTTTTTCAATGTTGAGGTTGTTGTTGTTTTTCAATGTTGAGGTTATTGTTGAATTTGTTGGTGTTTTTCAATGTTGAGGTTGTTGTTGTTTTTCAATGTTGAGGTTGTTGTTGAATTTGTTGGTGTTTCTCAATGTTGAGTTTGTTGTTGTTTTTCAATGTTGAGGTTGTTGTTGAATTTGTTGGTGTTTTTCTATGTTGAGGTTGTTGTTGTTTTTCAATGTTGAGGGTGTTGTTGAATTTGTTGGTGTTATTCAATGTTGAGGTTGTTGTTGTTTTTCAATGTTGAGGTTGTTGTTGAATTTGTTGGTGTTTTTCAACGTTGAGGTTGTTGTTGAATTTGTTGGTGTTTTTCAATGTTGAGGTTGTTGTTGTTTTTCAATGTTGAGGTTGTTGAATTTGTTGGTCTTTTTCAATCTTGAGTTTGTTGTTGAATTTGTTGGTGTTTTTCAATGTTGAGGTTGTTGTTGTATTTGTTGGTGTTTTTCAATGTTGAGGTTGTTGTTGTTTTTCAATGTTGAGGTTGTTGTTGAGTTTGTTGGTGTTTTTCAATGTTGAGGTTGTTGTTGAATTTGTTGGTGTTTTTCAATGTTGAGGTTGTTGTTGTTTTTAAATGTTGAGGTTGTTGTTGAATTTGTTGGTGTTTTTTCAATTTTGAGGTTGTTGGTGTTTTTCAATGTTGAGGTTGTTGTTGAATTTGATGGTGTTTTTCAATGTCGAGGTTGTTGTTGAATTTGTTGGTGTTTTTCAATGTCGAAGTTGTTGTTGAATTTGTTGGTGTTTTTCAATGTTGAGGTTGTTGTTGTTTTTCAATGTTGAGGTTGTTGTTGAATTTGTTGGTGTTTTTCAATGTTGAGGTTGTTGTTGTTTTTCAATGCTGAGGTTGTTGTTGAATTTGTTGGTGTTTTTCAATGTTGAGGTTGTTGTTGAATTTGTTGGTGTTTTTCAATGTTGAGGTTGTTGTTTTTCAATGTTGAGGTTGATGTTGAATTTGTTGGTGTTTTTCAATGTTGAGGTTGTTGTTGTTTTTCAATGTTGAGGTTGTTGTTGAATTTGTTGGTGTTTTTCAATGTTGAGGTTGTTGTTGAATTTGTTGGTGTTTCTCAATGTTGAGTTTGTTGTTGTTTTTCAATGTTGAGGTTGTTGTTGAATTTGTTGGTGTTTTTCAATGTTGAGGTTGTTGTTGTTTTTCAATGTTGAGGTTGTTGTTGAATTTGTTGGTGTTTTTCAATGTTGAGGTTGTTGTTGAATTTGTTGGTGTTTTTCAATGTTGAGGTTGTTGTTGTTTTTCAATGTTGAGGTTATTGTTGAATTTGTTGGTGTTTTTCAATGTTGAGGTTGTTGTTGTTTTTCAATGTTGAGGTTGTTGTTGAATTTGTTGGTGTTTCTCAATGTTGAGTTTGTTGTTGTTTTTCAATGTTGAGGTTGTTGTTGAATTTGTTGGTGTTTTTCTATGTTGAGGTTGTTGTTGTTTTTCAATGTTGAGGTTGTTGTTGAATTTGTTGGTGGTTTTCAATGTTGAGGTTGTTGTTGAACTTGTTGGTGTTTTTCAATGTTGAGGTTGTTGTTGTTTTTCAATGTTGAGGTTATTGTTGAATTTGTTGGTGTTTTTCAATGTTGAGGTTGTTGTTGTTTTTCAATGTTGAGGTTGTTGTTGAATTTGTTGGTGTTTCTCAATGTTGAGTTTGATGTTGTTTTTCAATGTTGAGGTTGTTGTTGAATTTGTTGGTGTTTTTCTATGTTGAGGTTGTTGTTGTTTTTCAATGTTGAGGTTGTTGTTGAATTTGTTGGTGTTATTCAATGTTGAGGTTGTTGTTGTTTTTCAATGTTGAGGTTGTTGTTGAATTTGTTGGTGTTTTTCAACGTTGAGGTTGTTGTTGAATTTGTTGGTGTTTTTCAATGTTGAGGTTGTTGTTCAATTTGTTGGTGTTTCTCAATGTTGAGTTTGTTGTTGTTTTTCAATGTTGAGGTTGTTGTTGAATTTGTTGGTGTTTTTCTATGTCGAGGTTGTTGTTGTTTTTCAATGTTGAGGTTGTTGTTGAATTTGTTGGTGTTATTCAATGTTGAGGTTGTTGTTGTTTTTCAATGTTGAGGTTGTTGTTGAATTTGTTGGTGTTTCTCAATGTTGAGTTTGTTGTTGTTTTTCAATGTTGAGGTTGTTGTTGAATTTGTTGGTGTTTTTCTATGTTGAGGTTGTTGTTGTTTTTCAATGTTGAGGTTGTTGTTGAATTTGTTGGTGGTTTTCAATGTTGAGGTTGTTGTTGAACTTGTTGGTGTTTTTCAATGTTGAGGTTGTTGTTGTTTTTCAATGTTGAGGTTATTGTTGAATTTGTTGGTGTTTTTCAATGTTGAGGTTGTTGTTGTTTTTCAATGTTGAGGTTGTTGTTGAATTTGTTGGTGTTTCTCAATGTTGAGTTTGATGTTGTTTTTCAATGTTGAGGTTGTTGTTGAATTTGTTGGTGTTTTTCTATGTTGAGGTTGTTGTTGTTTTTCAATGTTGAGGTTGTTGTTGAATTTGTTGGTGTTATTCAATGTTGAGGTTGTTGTTGTTTTTCAATGTTGAGGTTGTTGTTGAATTTGTTGGTGTTTTTCAACGTTGAGGTTGTTGTTGAATTTGTTGGTGTTTTTCAATGTTGAGGTTGTTGTTCAATTTGTTGGTGTTTCTCAATGTTGAGTTTGTTGTTGTTTTTCAATGTTGAGGTTGTTGTTGAATTTGTTGGTGTTTTTCTATGTCGAGGTTGTTGTTGTTTTTCAATGTTGAGGTTGTTGTTGAATTTGTTGGTGTTATTCAATGTTGAGGTTGTTGTTGTTTTTCAATGTTGAGGTTGTTGTAGAATTTGTTGGTGTTTTTCAACGTTGAGGTTGTTGTTGAATTTGTTGGTGTTTTTCAAGTTGAGGTTGTTGTTCTTTTTCAATGTTGAGGTTGTTGAATTTGTTGGTGTTTTTCAATCTTGAGTTTGTTGTTGAATTTGTTGGTGTTTTTCAATGTTGAGGTTGTTGTTGAATTTGTTGGTGTTTTTCAATGTTGAGGTTGTTGTTGAGTTTGTTGGTGTTTTTCAATGTTGAGGGTGTTGTTGAATTTGTTGGTGTTTTTTCAATTTTGAGGTTGTTGGTGTTTTTCAATGTTGAGGTTGTTGTTGAATTTGATGGTGTTTTTCAATGTTGAGGTTGTTGTTGTTTTTCAATGTTGAGGTTGTTGTTGAATTTGTTGGTGTTTTTCAATGTTGAGGTTGTTGTTGTTTTTCAATGTTGAGGTTGTTGTTGAGGTTGTAGTTGTTTTTAAATGTTGAGGTTGTTGTTGAATTTGTTGGTGTTTTTTCAATTTTGAGGTTGTTGGTGTTTTTCAATGTTGAGGTTGTTGTTGAATTTGATGGTGTTTTTCAATGTTGAGGTTGTTGTTGTCTTTCAATGTTGAGGTTGTTGTTGAATTTTTTGGTGTTATTCAATGTTGAGGTTGTTGTTGTTTTTCAATGTTGAGGTTGTTGTTGAATTTGTTGGTGTTTTTCAATGTTCAGGTTGTTGTTGAATTTGTTGGTGTTTTTCAATGTAGAGGTTGTTGAATTTGTTGGTGTTTTTCAATCTTGAGTTTGTTGTTGAATTTGTTGGTGTTTTTCAATGTTGAAGTTGTTGTTGAATTTGTTGGTGTTTTTCAATGTTGAGGTTGTTGTTGTTTTTCAATGTTGAGGTTGTTGTTGAATTTGTTGGTGTTTTTCAATGTTGAGGTTGTTGTTGTTTTTCAATGCTGAGGTTGTTGTTGAATTTGTTAGTGTTTTTCAATGTTGAGGTTGTTGTTGAATTTGTTGGTGTTTTTCAATGTTGAGGTTGTTGTTGTTTTTCAATGTTGAGGTTGTTGTTGAATTTGTTGGTGTTTTTCAATGTTGAGGTTGTTGTTGTTTTTCAATGTTGAGGTTGTTGTTGAATTTGTTGGTGTTTTTCAATGTTGAGGTTGTTGTTGAATTTGTTGGTGTTTTTCAATGTTGAGGTTGTTGTTGTTTTTCAATGTTGAGGTTATTGTTGAATTTGTTGGTGTTTTTCAATGTTGAGGTTGTTGTTGTTTTTCAATGTTGAGGTTGTTGTTGAATTTGTTGGTGTTTCTCAATGTTGAGTTTGTTGTTGTTTTTCAATGTTGAGGTTGTTGTTGAATTTGTTGGTGTTTTTCTATGTTGAGGTTGTTGTTGTTTTTCAATGTTGAGGTTGTTGTTGAATTTGTTGGTGTTTTTCAATGTTGAGGTTGTTGTTGAATTTGTTGGTGTTTCTCAATGTTGAGGTTGTTGTTGTTTTTCAATGTTGAGGTTGTTGTTGAATTTGTTGGTGTTTTTCAATGTTGAGGTTTTTGTTGTTTTTCAATGTTGAGGTTGTTGTTGAATTTGTTGGTGTTTTTCAATGTTGAGGTTGTTGTTGAATTTGTTGGTGTTTCTCAATGTTGAGTTTGTTGTTGTTTTTCAATGTTGAGGTTGTTGTTGAATTTGTTGGTGTTTTTCAATGTTGAGGTTGTTGTTGTTTTTCAATGTTGAGGTTGTTGTTGAATTTGTTGGTGTTTTTCAATGTTGAGGTTGTTGTTGAATTTGTTGGTGTTTTTCAATGTTGAGGTTGTTGTTGTTTTTCAATGTTGAGGTTATTGTTGAATTTGTTGGTGTTTTTCAATGTTGAGGTTGTTGTTGTTTTTCATGTTGAGGTTGTTGTTGAATTTGTTGGTGTTTCTCAATGTTTAGTTTGTTGTTGTTTTTCAATGTTGAGGTTGTTGTTGAATTTGTTGGTGTTTTTCTATGTTGAGGTTGTTGTTGTTTTTCAATGTTGAGGTTGTTGTTGAATTTGTTGGTGTTTTTCAATGTTGAGGTTGTTGTTGAACTTGTTGGTGTTTTTCAATGTTGAGGTTGTTGTTGTTTTTTATGTTGAGGTTATTGTTGAATTTGTTGGTGTTTTTCAATGTTGAGGTTGTTGTTGTTTTTCAATGTTGAGGTTGTTGTTGAATTTGTTGGTGTTTCTCAATGTTGAGTTTGTTGTTGTTTTTCAATGTTGAGGTTGTTGTTGAATTTGTTGGTGTTTTTCTATGTTGAGGTTGTTGTTGTTTTTCAATGTTGAGGTTGTTGTTGAATTTCTTGGTGTTATTCAATGTTGAGGTTGTTGTTGTTTTTCAATGTTGAGGTTGTTGTTGAATTTGTTGGTGTTTTTCAACGTTGAGGTTGTTGTTGAATTTGTTGGTGTTTTTCAATGTTGAGGTTGTTGTTCAATTTGTTGGTGTTTCTCAATGTTGAGTTTGTTGTTGTTTTTCAATGTTGAGGTTGTTGTTGAATTTGTTGGTGTTTTTCTATGTCGAGGTTGTTGTTGTTTTTCAATGTTGAGGTTGTTGTTGAATTTGTTGGTGTTATTCAATGTTGAGGTTGTTGTTGTTTTTCAATGTTGAGGTTGTTGTAGAATTTGTTGGTGCTTTTCAACGTTGAGGTTGTTGTTGAATTTGTTGGTGTTTTTCAATGTTGAGGTTGTTGAATTTGTTGGTGTTTTTCAATCTTGAGTTTGTTGTTGAATTTGTTGGTGTTTTTCAATGTTGAGGTTGTTGTTGAATTTGTTGGTGTTTTTCAATGTTGAGGTTGTTGTTGTTTTTCAATGTTGAGGTTGTTGTTGAGTTTGTTGGTGTTTTTCAATGTTGAGGGTGTTGTTGAATTTGTTGGTGTTTTTCAATGTTGAGGTTGTTGTTGTTTTTAAATGTTGAAGTTGTTGTTGAATTTGTTGGTGTTTTTTCAATTTTGAGGTTGTTGGTGTTTTTCAATGTTGAGGTTGTTGTTGAATTTGATGGTGTTTTTCAATGTTGAGGTTGTTGTTGTTTTTCAATGTTGAGGTTGTTGTTGAATTTGTTGGTGTTATTCAATGTTGAGGTTGTTGTTGTTTTTCAATGTTGAGGTTGTTGTTGAATTTGTTGGTGTTTTTCAATGTTCAGGTTGTTGTTGAATTTGTTGGTGTTTTTCAATGTTGAGGTTGTTGTTGTTTTTCAATGTAGAGGTTGTTGAATTTGTTGGTGTTTTTCAATCTTGAGTTTGTTGTTGAATTTGTTGGTGTTTTTCAATGTTGAAGTTGTTGTTGAATTTGTTGGTGTTTTTCAATGTTGAGGTTGTTGTTGTTTTTCAATGCTGAGGTTGTTGTTGAATTTGTTGGTGTTTTTCAATGTTGAGGTTGTTGTTGTTTTTCAATGCTGAGGTTGTTGTTGAATTTGTTAGTGTTTTTCAATGTTGAGGTTGTTGTTGAATTTGTTGGTGTTTTTCAATGTTGAGGTTGTTGTTGTTTTTCAATGTTGAGGTTGTTGTTGAATTTGTTGGTGTTTTTCAATTTTGAGGTTGTTGTTGTTTTTCAATGTTGAGGTTGTTGTTGAATTTGTTGGTGTTTTTCAATGTTGAGGTTGTTGTTGAATTTGTTGGTGTTTTTCAATGTTGAGGTTGTTGTTGTTTTTCAATGTTGAGGTTATTGTTGAATTTGTTGGTGTTTTTCAATGTTGAGGTTGTTGTTGTTTTTCAATGTTGAGGTTGTTGTTGAATTTGTTGGTGTTTCTCAATGTTGAGTTTGTTGTTGTTTTTCAATGTTGAGGTTGTTGTTGAATTTGTTGGTGTTTTTCTATGTCGAGGTTGTTGTTGTTTTTCAATGTTGAGGTTGTTGTTGAATTTGTTGGTGTTTTTCAATGTTGAGGTTGTTGTTGAATTTGTTGGTGTTTTTCAATGTTGAGGTTGTTAGTGTTTTTCAATGTTGAGGTTGTTGTTGAATTTGTTGGTGTTTTTCAATGTTGAGGTTTTTGTTGTTTTTCAATGTTGAGGTTGTTGTTGAATTTGTTGGTGTTTTTCAATGTTGAGGTTGTTGTTGAATTTGTTGGTGTTTCTCAATGTTGAGTTTGTTGTTGTTTTTCAATGTTGAGGTTGTTGTTGAATTTGTTGGTGTTTTTCAATGTTGAGGTTGTTGTTGTTTTTCAATGTTGAGGTTGTTGTTGAATTTGTTGGTGTTTTTCAATGTTGAGGTTGTTGTTGAATTTGTTGGTGTTTTTCAATGTTGAGGTTGTTGTTGTTTTTCAATGTTGAGGTTATTGTTGAATTTGTTGGTGTTTTTCAATGTTGAGGTTGTTGTTGTTTTTCAATGTTGAGGTTGTTGTTGAATTTGTTGGTGTTTCTCAATGTTTAGTTTGTTGTTGTTTTTCAATGTTGAGGTTGTTGTTGAATTTGTTGGTGTTTTTCTATGTTGAGGTTGTTGTTGTTTTTCAATGTTGAGGTTGTTGTTGAATTTGTTAGTGTTTTTCAATGTTGAGGTTGTTGTTGAACTTGTTGGTGTTTCTCAATGTTGAGTTTGTTGTTGTTTTTCAATGTTGAGGTTGTTGTTGAATTTGTTGGTGTTTTTCAATGTTGAGGTTGTTGTTGTTTTTCAATGTTGAGGTTGTTGTTGAATTTGTTGGTGTTTTTCAATGTTGAGGTTGTTGTTGAATTTGTTGGTGTTTTTCAATGTTGAGGTTGTTGTTGTTTTTCAATGTTGAGGTTATTGTTGAATTTGTTAGTGTTTTTCAATGTTGAGGTTGTTGTTGAACTTGTTGGTGTTTTTCAATGTTGAGGTTGTTGTTGTTTTTCAATGTTGAGGTTATTGTTGAATTTGTTGGTGTTTTTCAATGTTGAGGTTGTTGTTGTTTTTCAATGTTGAGGTTGTTGTTGAATTTGTTGGTGTTTCTCAATGTTGAGTTTGTTGTTGTTTTTCAATGTTGAGGTTGTTGTTGAATTTGTTGGTGTTCTTCTATGTTGAGGTTGTTGTTGTTTTTCAATGTTGAGGTTGTTGTTGAATTTCTTGGTGTTATTCAATGTTGAGGTTGTTGTTGTTTTTCAAAGTTGAGGTTGTTGTTGAATTTGTTGGTGTTTTTCAACGTTGAGGTTGTTGTTGAATTTGTTGGTGTTTTTCAATGTTGAGGTTGTTGTTCAATTTGTTGGTGTTTCTCAATGTTGAGTTTGTTGTTGTTTTTCAATGTTGAGGTTGTTGTTGAATTTGTTGGTGTTTTTCTATGTCGAGGTTGTTGTTGTTTTTCAATGTTGAGGTTGTTGTTGAATTTGTTGGTGTTATTCAATGTTGAGGTTGTTGTTGTTTTTCAATGTTGAGGTTGTTGTAGAATTTGTTGGTGCTTTTCAACGTTGAGGTTGTTGTTGAATTTGTTGGTGTTTTTCAATGTTGAGGTTGTTGAATTTGTTGGTGTTTTTCAATCTTGAGTTTGTTGTTGAATTTGTTGGTGTTTTTCAATGTTGAGGTTGTTGTTGAAATTGTTGGTGTTTTTCAATGTTGAGGTTGTTCTTGTTTTTCAATGTTGAGGTTGTTGTTGAGTTTGTTGGTGTTTTTCAATGTTGAGGGTGTTGTTGAATTTGTTGGTGTTTTTCAATGTTGAGGTTGTTGTTGTTTTTAAATGTTGAAGTTGTTGTTGAATTTGTTGGTGTTTTTTCAATTTTGAGGTTGTTGGTGTTTTTCAATGTTGAGGTTGTTGTTGAAATTGATGGTGTTTTTCAATGTTGAGGTTGTTGTTGTTTTTCAATGTTGAGGTTGTTGTTGAATTTGTTGGTGTTATTCAATGTTGAGGTTGTTGTTGTTTTTCAATGTTGAGGTTGTTGTTGAATTTGTTGGTGTTTTTCAATGTTCAGGTTGTTGTTGAATTTGTTGGTGGTTTTCAATGTTGAGGTTGTTGTTGAATTTGTTGGTGTTTTTCAATGTTGAGGTTGTTGTTGAACTTGTTGGTGTTTTTCAATGTTGAGGTTGTTGTTGTTTTTCAATGTTGAGGTTATTGTTGAATTTGTTGGTGTTTTTCAATGTTGAGGTTGTTGTTGTTTTTCAATGTTGAGGTTGCTGTTGAATTTGTTGGTGTTTCTCAATGTTGAGTTTGTTGTTGTTTTTCAATGTTGAGGTTGTTGTTGAATTTGTTGGTGTTTTTCTATGTTGAGGTTGTTGTTGTTTTTCAATGTTGAGGTTGTTGTTGAATTTCTTGGTGTTATTCAATGTTGAGGTTGTTGTTGTTTTTCAATGTTGAGGTTGTTGTTGAATTTGTTGGTGTTTTTCAACGTTGAGGTTGTTGTTGAATTTGTTGGTGTTTTTCAATGTTGAGGTTGTTGTTCAATTTGTTGGTGTTTCTCAATGTTGAGTTTGTTGTTGTTTTTCAATGTTGAGGTTGTTGTTGAATTTGTTGGTGTTTTTCTATGTCGAGGTTGTTGTTGTTTTTCAATGTTGAGGTTGTTGTTGAATTTGTTGGTGTTATTCAATGTTGAGGTTGTTGTTGTTTTTCAATGTTGAGGTTGTTGTAGAATTTGTTGGTGCTTTTCAACGTTGAGGTTGTTGTTGAATTTGTTGGTGTTTTTCAATGTTGAGGTTGTTGAATTTGTTGGTGTTTTTCAATCTTGAGTTTGTTGTTGAATTTGTTGGTGTTTTTCAATGTTGAGGTTGTTGTTGAATTTGTTGGTGTTTTTCAATGTTGAGGTTGTTGTTGTTTTTCAATGTTGAGGTTGTTGTTGAGTTTGTTGGTGTTTTTCAATGTTGAGGGTGTTGTTGAATTTGTTGGTGTTTTTCAATGTTGAGGTTGTTGTTGAATTTGATGGTCTTTTTTCAATTTTGAGGTTGTTGGTGTTTTTCAATGTTGAGGTTGTTGTTGAATTTGATGGTGTTTTTCAATGTTGAGGTTGTTGTTGTTTTTCAATGTTGAGGTTGTTGTTGAATTTGTTGGTGTTATTCAATGTTGAGGTTGTTGTTGTTTTTCAATGTTGAGGTTGTTGTTGAATTTGTTGGTGTTTTTCAATGTTCAGGTTGTTGTTGAATTTGTTGGTGTTTTTCAATGTTGAGGTTGTTGTTGTTTTTCAATGTAGAGGTTGTTGAATTTGTTGGTGTTTTTCAATCTTGAGTTTGTTGTTGAATTTGTTGGTGTTTTTCAATGTTGAAGTTGTTGTTGAATTTGTTGGTGTTTTTCAATGTTGAGGTTGTTGTTGTTTTTCAATGCTGAGGTTGTTGTTGAATTTGTTGGTGTTTTTCAATGTTGAGGTTGTTGTTGTTTTTCAATGCTGAGGTTGTTGTTGAATTTGTTAGTGTTTATCAATGTTGAGGTTGTTGTTGAATTTGTTGGTGTTTTTCAATGTTGAGGTTGTTGTTGTTTTTCAATGTTGAGGTTGTTGTTGAATTTGTTGGTGTTTTTCAATGTTGAGGTTGTTGTTGTTTTTCAATGTTGAGGTTGTTGTTGAATTTGTTGGTGTTTTTCAATGTTGAGGTTGTTGTTGAATTTGTTGGTGTTTTTCAATGTTGAGGTTGTTGTTGTTTTTCAATGTTGAGGTTATTGTTGAATTTGTTGGTGTTTTTCAATGTTGAGGTTGTTGTTGTTTTTCAATGTTGAGGTTGTTGTTGAATTTGTTGGTGTTTCTCAATGTTGAGTTTGTTGTTGTTTTTCAATGTTGAGGTTGTTGTTGAATTTGTTGGTGTTTTTCTATGTCGAGGTTGTTGTTGTTTTTCAATGTTGAGGTTGTTGTTGAATTTGTTGGTGTTTTTCAATGTTGAGGTTGTTGTTGAATTTGTTGGTGTTTTTCAATGTTGAGGTTGTTGTTGTTTTTCAATGTTGAGGTTGTTGTTGAATTTGTTGGTGTTTTTCAATGTTGAGGTTTTTGTTGTTTTTCAATGTTGAGGTTGTTGTTGAATTTGTTGGTGTTTTTCAATGTTGAGGTTGTTGTTGAATTTGTTGGTGTTTCTCAATGTTGAGTTTGTTGTTGTTTTTCAATGTTGAGGTTGTTGTTGAATTTGTTGGTGTTTTTCAATGTTGAGGTTGTTGTTGTTTTTCAATGTTGAGGTTGTTGTTGAATTTGTTGGTGTTTTTCAATGTTGAGGTTGTTGTTGAATTTGTTGGTGTTTTTCAATGTTGAGGTTGTTGTTGTTTTTCAATGTTGAGGTTATTGTTGAATTTGTTGGTGTTTTTCAATGTTGAGGTTGTTGTTGTTTTTCAATGTTGAGGTTGTTGTTGAATTTGTTGGTGTTTCTCAATGTTTAGTTTGTTGTTGTTTTTCAATGTTGAGGTTGTTGTTGAATTTGTTGGTGTTTTTCTATGTTGAGGTTGTTGTTGTTTTTCAATGTTGAGGTTGTTGTTTAATTTGTTAGTGTTTTTCAATGTTGAGGTTGTTGTTGAACTTGTTGGTGTTTTTCAATGTTGAGGTTGTTGTTGTTTTTCAATGTTGAGGTTATTGTTGAATTTGTTGGTGTTTTTCAATGTTGAGGTTGTTGTTGTTTTTCAATGTTGAGGTTGTTGTTGAATTTGTTGGTGTTTCTCAATGTTGAGTTTGTTGTTGTTTTTCAATGTTGAGGTTGTTGTTGAATTTGTTGGTGTTCTTCTATGTTGAGGTTGTTGTTGTTTTTCAATGTTGAGGTTGTTGTTGAATTTCTTGGTGTTATTCAATGTTGAGGTTGTTGTTGTTTTTCAATGTTGAGGTTGTTGTTGAATTTGTTGGTGTTTTTCAACGTTGAGGTTGTTGTTGAATTTGTTGGTGTTTTTCAATGTTGAGGTTGTTGTTCAATTTGTTGGTGTTTCTCAATGTTGAGTTTGTTGTTGTTTTTCAATGTTGAGGTTGTTGTTGAATTTGTTGGTGTTTTTCTATGTCGAGGTTGTTGTTGTTTTTCAATGTTGAGGTTGTTGTTGAATTTGTTGGTGTTATTCAATGTTGAGGTTGTTGTTGTTTTTCAATGTTGAGGTTGTTGTAGAATTTGTTGGTGCTTTTCAACGTTGAGGTTGTTGTTGAATTTGTTGGTGTTTTTCAATGTTGAGGTTGTTGAATTTGTTGGTGTTTTTCAATCTTGAGTTTGTTGTTGAATTTGTTGGTGTTTTTCAATGTTGAGGTTGTTGTTGAAATTGTTGGTGTTTTTCAATGTTGAGGTTGTTGTTGTTTTTCAATGTTGAGGTTGTTGTTGAGTTTGTTGGTGTTTTTCAATGTTGAGGGTGTTGTTGAATTTGTTGGTGTTTTTCAATGTTGAGGTTGTTGTTGTTTTTAAATGTTGAAGTTGTTGTTGAATTTGTTGGTGTTTTTTCAATTTTGAGGTTGTTGGTGTTTTTCAATGTTGAGGTTGTTGTTGAAATTGATGGTGTTTTTCAATGTTGAGGTTGTTGTTGTTTTTCAATGTTGAGGTTGTTGTTGAATTTGTTGGTGTTATTCAATGTTGAGGTTGTTGTTGTTTTTCAATGTTGAGGTTGTTGTTGAATTTGTTGGTGTTTTTCAATGTTCAGGTTGTTGTTGAATTTGTTGGTGGTTTTCAATGTTGAGGTTGTTGTTGTTTTTCAATGTAGAGGTTGTTGAATTTGTTGGTGTTTTTCAATCTTGAGTTTGTTGTTGAATTTGTTGGTGTTTTTCAATGTTGAAGTTGTTGTTGAATTTGTTGGTGTTTTTAAATGTTGAGGTTGTTGTTGTTTTTCAATGTTGAGGTTGTTGTTGAATTTGTTGGTGTTTTTCAATGTTGAGGTTGTTGTTGAATTTGTTGGTGTTTCTCAATGTTGAGTTTGTTGTTGTTTTTCAATGTTGAGGTTGTTGTTGAATTTGTTGGTGTTTTTCAATGTTGAGGTTGTTGTTGTTTTTCAATGTTGAGGTTGTTGTTGAATTTGTTGGTGTTTTTCAATGTTGAGGTTGTTGTTGAATTTGTTGGTGTTTTTCAATGTTGAGGTTGTTGTTGTTTTTCAATGTTGAGGTTATTGTTGAATTTGTTGGTGTTTTTCAATGTTGAGGTTGTTGTTGTTTTTCAATGTTGAGGTTGTTGTTGAATTTGTTGGTGTTTCTCAATGTTTAGTTTGTTGTTGTTTTTCAATGTTGAGGTTGTTGTTGAATTTGTTGGTGTTTTTCTATGTTGAGGTTGTTGTTGTTTTTCAATGTTGAGGTTTTTGTTTAATTTGTTAGTGTTTTTCAATGTTGAGGTTGTTGTTGAACTTGTTGGTGTTTTTCAATGTTGAGGTTGTTGTTGTTTTTCAATGTTGAGGTTATTGTTGAATTTGTTGGTGTTTTTCAATGTTGAGGTTGTTGTTGTTTTTCAATGTTGAGGTTGTTGTTGAATTTGTTGGTGTTTCTCAATGTTGAGTTTGTTGTTGTTTTTCAATGTTGAGGTTGTTGTTGAATTTGTTGGTGTTCTTCTATGTTGTGGTTGTTGTTGTTTTTCAATGTTGAGGTTGTTGTTGAATTTCTTGGTGTTATTCAATGTTGAGGTTGTTGTTGTTTTTCAATGTTGAGGTTGTTGTTGAATTTGTTGGTGTTTTTCAACGTTGAGGTTGTTGTTGAATTTGTTGGTGTTTTTCAATGTTGAGGTTGTTGTTCAATTTGTTGGTGTTTCTCAATGTTGAGTTTGTTGTTGTTTTTCAATGTTGAGGTTGTTGTTGAATTTGTTGGTGTTTTTCTATGTCGAGGTTGTTGTTGTTTTTCAATGTTGAGGTTGTTGTTGAATTTGTTGGTGTTATTCAATGTTGAGGTTGTTGTTGTTTTTCAATGTTGAGGTTGTTGTAGAATTTGTTGGTGCTTTTCAACGTTGAGGTTGTTGTTGAATTTGTTGGTGTTTTTCAATGTTGAGGTTGTTGAATTTGTTGGTGTTTTTCAATCTTGAGTTTGTTGTTGAATTTGTTGGTGTTTTTCAATGTTGAGGTTGTTGTTGAAATTGTTGGTGTTTTTCAATGTTGAGGTTGTTGTTGTTTTTCAATGTTGAGGTTGTTGTTGAGTTTGTTGGTGTTTTTCAATGTTGAGGGTGTTGTTGAATTTGTTGGTGTTTTTCAATGTTGAGGTTGTTGTTGTTTTTAAATGTTGAAGTTGTTGTTGAATTTGTTGGTGTTTTTTCAATTTTGAGGTTGTTGGTGTTTTTCAATGTCGAGGTTGTTGTTGAAATTGATGGTGTTTTTCAATGTTGAGGTTGTTGTTGTTTTTCAATGTTAAGGTTGTTGTTGAATTTGTTGGTGTTATTCAATGTTGAGGTTGTTGTTGTTTTTCAATGTTGAGGTTGTTGTTGAATTTGTTGGTGTTTTTCAATGTTCAGGTTGTTGTTGAATTTGTTGGTGGTTTTCAATGTTGAGGTTGTTGTTGTTTTTCAATGTAGAGGTTGTTGAATTTGTTGGTGTTTTTCAATCTTGAGTTTGTTGTTGAATTTGTTGGTGTTTTTCAATGTTGAAGTTGTTGTTGAATTTGTTGGTGTTTTTAAATGTTGAGGTTGTTGTTGTTTTTCAATGTTGAGGTTGTTGTTGAATTTGTTGGTGTTTTTCAATGTTGAGGTTGTTGTTTTTTTTTCAATGCTGAGGTTGTTGTTGAATTTGTTAGTGTTTTTCAATGTTGAGGTTGTTGTTGAATTTGTTCGTGTTTTTCAATGTTGAGGTTGTTGTTGTTTTTCAATGTTGAGGTTGTTGTTGAATTTGTTGGTGTTTTTCAATGTTGAGGTTGTTGTTGTTTTTCAATGTTGAGGTTGTTGTTGAATTTGTTGGTGTTTTTCAATATTGAAGTTGTTGTTGAAATTGTTGGTGTTTTTCAATGTTGAGGTTGTTGTTGTTTTTCAATGTTGAGGTTATTGTTGAATTTGTTGGTGTTTTTCAATGTTGAGGTTGTTGTTGTTTTTCAATGTTGAGGTTGTTGTTGAATTTGTTGGTGTTTCTCAATGTTGAGTTTGTTGTTGTTTTTCAATGTTGAGGTTTTTGTTGAATTTGTTGGTGTTTTTCTATGTTGAGGTTGTTGTTGTTTTTCAATGTTGAGGTTGTTGTTGAATTTGTTGGTGTTATTCAATGTTGAGGTTGTTGTTGTTTTTCAATGTTGAGGTTGTTGTTGAATTTGTTGGTGTTTTTCAACGTTGAGGTTGTTGTTGAATTTGTTTGTGTTTTTCAATGTTGAGGTTGTTGTTGTTTTTCAATGTTGAGGTTGTTGAATTTGTTGTTGTTTTTCAATCTTGAGTTTGTTGTTGAATTTGTTGGTGTTTTTCAATGTTGAGGTTGTTGTTGTATTTGTTGGTGTTTTTCAATGTTGAGGTTGTTGTTGTTTTTCAATGTTGAGGTTGTTGTTGAGTTTGTTGGTGTTTTTCAATGTTGAGGTTGTTGTTGAATTTGTTGGTGTTTTTCAATGTTGAGGTTGTTGTTGTTTTTAAATGTTGAGGTTGTTGTTGAATTTGTTGGTGCTTTTTCAATTTTGAGGTTGTTGGTGTTTTTCAATGTTGAGGTTGTTGTTGAATTTGATGGTGTTTTTCAATGTCGAGGTTGTTGTTGAAATTGTTGTTGTTTTTCAATGGTGAAGTTGTTGTTGAATTTGTTGGTGTTTTTCAATTTCGAGGTTGTTGTTGAATTTGTTGGTGTTTTTCAATGTTGAAGTTTTTGTTGAATTTGTTGGTGTTTTTCAATGTTGAGGTTGTTTTTGTTTTTCAATGTTGAGGTTGTTGTTGAAGTTGATGGTTTTTTTCAATGTTGAGGTTGTTGTTGTTTTTCCAATGCTGAGGTTGTTGTTGAATTTGTTGGTGTTTTTCAATGTTGAGGTTGTTGTTGAATTTGTTGGTGTTTTTCAATGTTGAGGTTGTTGTTGTTTTTCAATGTTGAGGTTGTTGTTGAATTTGTTGGTGTTTTTCAATGTTGAGGTTGTTGTTGTTTTTCAATGTTGAGGTTGTTGTTGAATTTGTTGGTGTTTCTCAATGTTGAGTTTGTTGTTGTTTTTCAACGTTGAGGTTGTTGTTGAATTTGTTGGTGTTTTTCTATGTCGAGGTTGTTGTTGTTTTTCAATGTTGAGGTTGTTGTTGAATTTGTTGGTGTTATTCAATGTTGAGGTTGTTGTTGTTTTTCAATGTTGAGGTTGTTGTTGAATTTGTTGGTGTTTTTCAACGTTGAGGTTGTTGTTGAATTTGTTGGTGTTTTTCAATGTTGAGGTTGTTGTTCAATTTGTTGGTGTTTCTCAATGTTGAGTTTGTTGTTGTTTTTCAATGTTGAGGTTGTTGTTGAATTTGTTGGTGTTTTTCAATGTTGAGGTTGTTGTTGTTTTTCAATGTTGAGGTTGTTGTTGAATTTGTTGGTGTTTTTCAATGTTGAGGTTGTTGTTGTTTTTCAATGTTGAGGTTGTTGTTGTATTTGTTGGTGTTTTTCAATTTCGAGGTTGTTGTTGAATTTGTTGGTGTTTTTCAATGTTGAAGTTGTTGTTGAATTTGTTGGTGATTTTCAATGTTGAGGTTGTTGTTGTTTTTCAATGTTGAGGTTGTTGTTGAATTTGTTGGTGTTTTTCAATGTTGAGGTTGTTGTTGTTTTTCAATGCTGAGGTTGTTGTAGAATTTGTTGGTGTTATTCAATGTTGAGGTTGTTGTTGTTTTTCAATGTTGAGGTTGTTGTTGAATTTGTTGGTGTTTTTCAATGTTCAGGTTGTTGTTGAATTTGTTGGTGGTTTTCAATGTTGAGGTTGTTGTTGTTTTTCAATGTAGAGGTTGTTGAATTTGTTGGTGTTTTTCAATCTTGAGTTTGTTGTTGAATTTGTTGGTGTTTTTCAATGTTGAAGTTGTTGTTGAATTTGTTGGTGTTTTTAAATGTTGAGGTTGTTGTTGTTTTTCAATGTTGAGGTTGTTGTTGAATTTGTTGGTGTTTTTCAATGTTGAGGTTGTTGTTGAATTTGTTGGTGTTTCTCAATGTTGAGTTTGTTGTTGTTTTTCAATGTTGAGGTTGTTGTTGAATTTGTTGGTGTTTTTCAATGTTGAGGTTGTTGTTGTTTTTCAATGTTGAGGTTGTTGTTGAATTTGTTGGTGTTTTTCAATGTTGAGGTTGTTGTTGAATTTGTTGGTGTTTTTCAATGTTGAGGTTGTTGTTGTTTTTCAATGTTGAGGTTATTGTTGAATTTGTTGGTGTTTTTCAATGTTGAGGTTGTTGTTGTTTTTCAATGTTGAGGTTGTTGTTGAATTTGTTGGTGTTTCTCAATGTTTAGTTTGTTGTTGTTTTTCAATGTTGAGGTTGTTGTTGAATTTGTTGGTGTTTTTCTATGTTGAGGTTGTTGTTGTTTTTCAATGTTGAGGTTTTTGTTTAATTTGTTAGTGTTTTTCAATGTTGAGGTTGTTGTTGAACTTGTTGGTGTTTTTCAATGTTGAGGTTGTTGTTGTTTTTCAATGTTGAGGTTATTGTTGAATTTGTTGGTGTTTTTCAATGTTGAGGTTGTTGTTGTTTTTCAATGTTGAGGTTGTTGTTGAATTTGTTGGTGTTTCTCAATGTTGAGTTTGTTGTTGTTTTTCAATGTTGAGGTTGTTGTTGAATTTGTTGGTGTTCTTCTATGTTGTGGTTGTTGTTGTTTTTCAATGTTGAGGTTGTTGTTGAATTTCTTGGTGTTATTCAATGTTGAGGTTGTTGTTGTTTTTCAATGTTGAGGTTGTTGTTGAATTTGTTGGTGTTTTTCAACGTTGAGGTTGTTGTTGAATTTGTTGGTGTTTTTCAATGTTGAGGTTGTTGTTCAATTTGTTGGTGTTTCTCAATGTTGAGTTTGTTGTTGTTTTTCAATGTTGAGGTTGTTGTTGAATTTGTTGGTGTTTTTCTATGTCGAGGTTGTTGTTGTTTTTCAATGTTGAGGTTGTTGTTGAATTTGTTGGTGTTATTCAATGTTGAGGTTGTTGTTGTTTTTCAATGTTGAGGTTGTTGTAGAATTTGTTGGTGCTTTTCAACGTTGAGGTTGTTGTTGAATTTGTTGGTGTTTTTCAATGTTGAGGTTGTTGAATTTGTTGGTGTTTTTCAATCTTGAGTTTGTTGTTGAATTTGTTGGTGTTTTTCAATGTTGAGGTTGTTGTTGAAATTGTTGGTGTTTTTCAATGTTGAGGTTGTTGTTGTTTTTCAATGTTGAGGTTGTTGTTGAGTTTGTTGGTGTTTTTCAATGTTGAGGGTGTTGTTGAATTTGTTGGTGTTTTTCAATGTTGAGGTTGTTGTTGTTTTTAAATGTTGAAGTTGTTGTTGAATTTGTTGGTGTTTTTTCAATTTTGAGGTTGTTGGTGTTTTTCAATGTCGAGGTTGTTGTTGAAATTGATGGTGTTTTTCAATGTTGAGGTTGTTGTTGTTTTTCAATGTTGAGGTTGTTGTTGAATTTGTTGGTGTTATTCAATGTTGAGGTTGTTGTTGTTTTTCAATGTTGAGGTTGTTGTTGAATTTGTTGGTGTTTTTCAATGTTCAGGTTGTTGTTGAATTTGTTGGTGGTTTTCAATGTTGAGGTTGTTGTTGTTTTTCAATGTAGAGGTTGTTGAATTTGTTGGTGTTTTTCAATCTTGAGTTTGTTGTTGAATTTGTTGGTGTTTTTCAATGTTGAAGTTGTTGTTGAATTTGTTGGTGTTTTTAAATGTTGAGGTTGTTGTTGTTTTTCAATGTTGAGGTTGTTGTTGAATTTGTTGGTGTTTTTCAATGTTGAGGTTGTTGTTTTTTTTTCAATGCTGAGGTTGTTGTTGAATTTGTTAGTGTTTTTCAATGTTGAGGTTGTTGTTGAATTTGTTCGTGTTTTTCAATGTTGAGGTTGTTGTTGTTTTTCAATGTTGAGGTTGTTGTTGAATTTGTTGGTGTTTTTCAATGTTGAGGTTGTTGTTGTTTTTCAATGTTGAGGTTGTTGTTGAATTTGTTGGTGTTTTTCAATATTGAAGTTGTTGTTGAAATTGTTGGTGTTTTTCAATGTTGAGGTTGTTGTTGTTTTTCAATGTTGAGGTTATTGTTGAATTTGTTGGTGTTTTTCAATGTTGAGGTTGTTGTTGTTTTTCAATGTTGAGGTTGTTGTTGAATTTGTTGGTGTTTCTCAATGTTGAGTTTGTTGTTGTTTTTCAATGTTGAGGTTTTTGTTGAATTTGTTGGTGTTTTTCTATGTTGAGGTTGTTGTTGTTTTTCAATGTTGAGGTTGTTGTTGAATTTGTTGGTGTTATTCAATGTTGAGGTTGTTGTTGTTTTTCAATGTTGAGGTTGTTGTTGAATTTGTTGGTGTTTTTCAACGTTGAGGTTGTTGTTGAATTTGTTTGTGTTTTTCAATGTTGAGGTTGTTGTTGTTTTTCAATGTTGAGGTTGTTGAATTTGTTGTTGTTTTTCAATCTTGAGTTTGTTGTTGAATTTGTTGGTGTTTTTCAATGTTGAGGTTGTTGTTGTATTTGTTGGTGTTTTTCAATGTTGAGGTTGTTGTTGTTTTTCAATGTTGAGGTTGTTGTTGAGTTTGTTGGTGTTTTTCAATGTTGAGGTTGTTGTTGAATTTGTTGGTGTTTTTCAATGTTGAGGTTGTTGTTGTTTTTAAATGTTGAGGTTGTTGTTGAATTTGTTGGTGTTTTTTCAATTTTGAGGTTGTTGGTGTTTTTCAATGTTGAGGTTGTTGTTGAATTTGATGGTGTTTTTCAATGTCGAGGTTGTTGTTGAAATTGTTGTTGTTTTTCAATGGTGAAGTTGTTGTTGAATTTGTTGGTGTTTTTCAATTTCGAGGTTGTTGTTGAATTTGTTGGTGTTTTTCAATGTTGAAGTTTTTGTTGAATTTGTTGGTGTTTTTCAATGTTGAGGTTGTTTTTGTTTTTCAATGTTGAGGTTGTTGTTGAAGTTGATGGTTTTTTTCAATGTTGAGGTTGTTGTTGTTTTTCCAATGCTGAGGTTGTTGTTGAATTTGTTGGTGTTTTTCAATGTTGAGGTTGTTGTTGAATTTGTTGGTGTTTTTCAATGTTGAGGTTGTTGTTGTTTTTCAATGTTGAGGTTGTTGTTGAATTTGTTGGTGTTTTTCAATGTTGAGGTTGTTGTTGTTTTTCAATGTTGAGGTTGTTGTTGAATTTGTTGGTGTTTCTCAATGTTGAGTTTGTTGTTGTTTTTCAACGTTGAGGTTGTTGTTGAATTTGTTGGTGTTTTTCTATGTCGAGGTTGTTGTTGTTTTTCAATGTTGAGGTTGTTGTTGAATTTGTTGGTGTTATTCAATGTTGAGGTTGTTGTTGTTTTTCAATGTTGAGGTTGTTGTTGAATTTGTTGGTGTTTTTCAACGTTGAGGTTGTTGTTGAATTTGTTGGTGTTTTTCAATGTTGAGGTTGTTGTTCAATTTGTTGGTGTTTCTCAATGTTGAGTTTGTTGTTGTTTTTCAATGTTGAGGTTGTTGTTGAATTTGTTGGTGTTTTTCAATGTTGAGGTTGTTGTTGTTTTTCAATGTTGAGGTTGTTGTTGAATTTGTTGGTGTTTTTCAATGTTGAGGTTGTTGTTGTTTTTCAATGTTGAGGTTGTTGTTGTATTTGTTGGTGTTTTTCAATTTCGAGGTTGTTGTTGAATTTGTTGGTGTTTTTCAATGTTGAAGTTGTTGTTGAATTTGTTGGTGATTTTCAATGTTGAGGTTGTTGTTGTTTTTCAATGTTGAGGTTGTTGTTGAATTTGTTGGTGTTTTTCAATGTTGAGGTTGTTGTTGTTTTTCAATGCTGAGGTTGTTGTAGAATTTGTTGGTGTTTTTCAATGTTGAGGTTCTTGTTGAATTTGTTGGTGTTTTTCAATGTTGAGGT
This sequence comes from Isurus oxyrinchus, assembly GCA_026770705.1. Lineage (NCBI taxonomy): Eukaryota > Metazoa > Chordata > Chondrichthyes > Lamniformes > Lamnidae > Isurus > Isurus oxyrinchus. Next base: position 449,851 of record JANJGN010000382.1, read on the forward strand.
TGTTGTTGTTTTTCAATGTTGAGGTTGTTGTTGAATTTGTTGGTGTTTTTCAATGTTGAGGTTGTTGTTGTTTTTCAATGTTGAGGTTGTTGTTGAATTTGTTGGTGTTTTTCAATGTTGAAGTTGTTGTTGAATTTGTTGGTGTTTTTCAATGTTGAGGTTGTTGTTGTTTTTCAATGTTGAGGTTGTTGTTGAATTTGTTGGTGTTTTTCAATGTTGAGTTTGTTGTTGTTTTTCAATGTTGAGGTTGTTGTTGAATTTGTTGGTGTTTTTCAATGTTGAGGTTTTTGTTGTTTTTCAATGTTGAGGTTGTTGTTGAATTTGTTGGTGTTTTTCAATGTTGAGGTTGTTGGTGTTTTTCAATGTTGAGGTTGTTGTTGAATTTGTTGGTGTTTTTCAATGTTGAGGTTGTTGTTGAATTTGTTGGTGTTTTTCAATGTTGAGGTTGTTGTTGTTTTTCAAAGTTGAGGTTGTTGTTGAGTTTGTTGGTGTTTTTCAATGTTGAGGTTGTTGTTGAATTTGTTCGTGTTTTTCAATGTTGAGGTTGTTGTTGAATTTGTTTGTGTTTTTCAATGTTGAGGTTGTTGTTTTTAAATGTTGGGGTTGTTGTTGAATTTGTTGGTGTTTTTCAATTTTGAGGATGTTGTTGTTTTTCAATGTTGAGGTTGTTGTTGAATTTGTTGGTGTTTTTCCATGATGAGGTTGTTGTTGTTTTTCAAAGTTGAGGTTGTTGTTGAATTTGTTGGTGTTTTTCAATGTCGGGGTTGTTGTTGAATTTGTTGGTGTTTTTCAATGTTGAATTTTTTGTTGAATTTGTTGGTGTTTTTCAATGTTGAGGTTGTTGTTTTTCAATGTTGAGGTTGTTGTTGAATGTGTTGGCGTTTTTAAATGTTGAGGTTGTTGTTGAATTTGTTGGTGCTTTTAAATGTTGAGGTTTTTGTTGTTTATCAATGTTGAGGTTGTTGTTGAATTTGTTGGTGTTTTTCAATGTTGAGGTTATTGTTGAATTTGTTGGTGTTTTTCAATGTTGAGGTTGTTGTTGTTTTTCAATGTTGAGGTTGTTGTTGAATTTGTTGTTGTTTTTCAATGCTGAGTTTGTTGTTGAATTTGTTGGTGTTTTTCAATGTTGAGGTTGTTGTTGAATTTGTTGGTGTTTTTCAATGTTGAGGTTGTTGCTGTTTTTCAAGGTTGAGGTTGTTGTTGAATTTGTTGCTGTTTTTCAAGCTTGAGATTGTTGTTGTTTTTCAATGTTGAGGTTGTTGTTGAATTTGTTGGTGTTTTTAAATGTTGAGGTTGTTGTTGAATTTGTTGGTGTTTTTCAATGTTGAGGTTGTTTTTGTTTTTCAATGTTGAGGTTGTTGTTGAAGTTGATGGTTTTTTTCAATGTTGAGGTTGTTGTTGTTTTTCCAATGCTGAGGTTGTTGATGAATTTGTTGGTGTTTTTCAATGTTGAGGTTGTTGTTGAATTTGTTGGTGTTTTTCAATGTTGAGGTTGTTGTTGTTTTTCAATGTTGAGGTTGTTGTTGAATTTGTTGGTGTTTTTCAATGTTGAGGTTGTTGTTGTTTTTCAATGTTGAGGTTGTTGTTGAATTTGTTGGTGTTTCTCAATGTTGAGTTTGTTGTTGTTTTTCAACGTTGAGGTTGTTGTTGAATTTGTTGGTGTTTTTCTATGTCGAGGTTGTTGTTGTTTTTCAATGTTGAGGTTGTTGTTGAATTTGTTGGTGTTATTCAATGTTGAGGTTGTTGTTGTTTTTCAATGTTGAGGTTGTTGTTGAATTTGTTGGTGTTTTTCAACGTTGAGGTTGTTGTTGAATTTGTTGGTGTTTTTCAATGTTGAGGTTGTTGTTCAATTTGTTGGTGTTTCTCAATGTTGAGTTTGTTGTTGTTTTTCAATGTTGAGGTTGTTGTTGAATTTGTTGGTGTTTTTCAATGTTGAGGTTGTTGTTGTTTTTCAATGTTGAGGTTGTTGTTGTATTTGTTGGTGTTTTTCAATTTCGAGGTTGTTGTTGAATTTGTTGGTGTTTTTCAATGTTGAAGTTGTTGTTGAATTTGTTGGTGATTTTCAATGTTGAGGTTGTTGTTGTTTTTCAATGTTGAGGTTGTTGTTGAATTTGTTGGTGTTTTTCAATGTTGAGGTTGTTGTTGTTTTTCAATGCTGAGGTTGTTGTAGAATTTGTTGGTGTTTTTCAATGTTGAGGTTCTTGTTGAATTTGTTGGTGTTTTTCAATGTTGAGGTTGTTGTTGTTTTTCAATGTTGAGGTTGTTGTTGAATTTGTTGGTGTTTTTCAATGTTGAGGTTGTTGTTGTTTTTCAATGTTGAGGTTGTTGTTGAATTTGTTGGTGTTTTTCAATGTTGAAGTTGTTGTTGAATTTGTTGGTGTTTTTCAATGTTGAGGTTGTTGTTGTTTTTCAATGTTGAGGTTGTTGTTGAATTTGTTGGTGTTTTTCAATGTTGAGTTTGTTGTTGTTTTTCAATGTTGAGGTTGTTGTTGAATTTGTTGGTGTTTTTCAATGTTGAGGTTGTTGTTGTTTTTCAATGTTGAGGTTGTTGTTGAATTTGTTGGTGTTTTTCAATGTTGAGGTTGTTGGTGTTTTTCAATGTTGAGGTTGTTGTTGAATTTGTTGGTGTTTTTCAATGTTGAGGTTGTTGTTGAATTTGTTGGTGTTTTTCAATGTTGAGGTTGTTGTTGTTTTTCAAAGTTGAGGTTGTTGTTGAGTTTGTTGGTGTTTTTCAATGTTGAGGTTGTTGTTGAATTTGTTCGTGTTTTTCAATGTTGAGGTTGTTGTTGAATTTGTTTGTGTTTTTCAATGTTGAGGTTGTTGTTGTTTTTAAATGTTGGGGTTGTTGTTGAATTTGTTGGTGTTTTTCAATTTTGAGGATGTTGTTGTTTTTCAATGTTGAGGTTGTTGTTGAATTTGTTGGTGTTTTTCCATGATGAGGTTGTTGTTGTTTTTCAAAGTTGAGGTTGTTGTTGAATTTGTTGGTGTTTTTCAATGTCGGGGTTGTTGTTGAATTTGTTGGTGTTTTTCAATGTTGAATTTTTTGTTGAATTTGTTGGTGTTTTTCAATGTTGAGGTTGTTGTTTTTCAATGTTGAGGTTGTTGTTGAATGTGTTGGCGTTTTTAAATGTTGAGGTTGTTGTTGAATTTGTTGGTGCTTTTAAATGTTGAGGTTTTTGTTGTTTATCAATGTTGAGGTTGTTGTTGAATTTGTTGGTGTTTTTCAATGTTGAGGTTGTTGTTGAATTTGTTGGTGTTTTTCAATGTTGAGGTTGTTGTTGTTTTTCAATGTTGAGGTTGTTGTTGAATTTGTTGGTGTTTTTCAATGCTGAGTTTGTTGTTGAATTTGTTGGTGTTTTTCAATGTTGAGGTTGTTGTTGAATTTGTTGGTGTTTTTCAATGTTGAGGTTGTTGCTGTTTTTCAAGGTTGAGGTTGTTGTTGAATTTGTTGCTGTTTTTCAAGCTTGAGATTGTTGTTGTTTTTCAATGTTGAGGTTGTTGTTGAATTTGTTGGTGTTTTTAAATGTTGAGGTTGTTGTTGAATTTGTTGGTGTTTTTCAATGTTGAGGTTGTTGTTGTTTTTCAATGTTGAGGTTGTTTTTGAATTTGTAGGTGTTTTTCAATGTTGAGGTTGTTGTTGTTTTTCAATGTTGAGATTGTTGTTGAATTTGTTGGTGTTTCTCAATGTTGAGTTTGTTGTTGTTTTTCAATGTTGAGGTTGTTGTTGAATTTGTTGGTGTTTTTCTATGTTGAGGTTGTTGTTGTTTTTCAATGTTGAGGTTGTTGTTGAATTTGTTGGTGTTATTCAATGTTGAGGTTGTTGTTGTTTTTTAATGTTGAGGTTGTTGTTGAATTTGTTGTTGTTTTTCAACGTTGAGGTTGTTGTTGAATTTGTTGGTGTTTTTCAATGTTGAGGTTGTTGTTGAATTTGTTGGTGTTTTTCAATGTTGAGGTTGTTGTTGTTTTTAAATGTTGAGGTTGTTGTTGAATTTGTTGGTGTTTTTTCAATTTTGAGGTTGTTGGTGTTTTTCAATGTTGAGGTTGTTGTTGAATTTGATGGTGTTTTTCTATGTCGAGGTTGTTGTTGTTTTTCAATGTTGAGGTTGTTGTTGAATTTGTTGGTGTTATTCAATGTTGAGGTTGTTGTTGTTTTTCAATGTTGAGGTTGTTGTTGAATTTGTTGGTGTTTTTCAACGTTGAGGTTGTTGTTGAATTTGTTGGTGTTTTTCAATGTTGAGGTTGTTGTTCAATTTGTTGGTGTTTCTCAATGTTGAGTTTGTTGTTGTTTTTCAATGTTGAGGTTGTTGTTGAATTTGTTGGTGTTTTTCAATGTTGAGGTTGTTGTTGTTTTTCAATGTTGAGGTTGTTGTTGAATTTGTTGGTGTTTTTCAATGTTGAGGTTGTTGTTGTTTTTCAATGTTGAGGTTGTTGTTGTATTTGTTGGTGTTTTTCAATTTCGAGGTTGTTGTTGAATTTGTTGGTGTTTTTCAATGTTGAAGTTGTTGTTGAATTTGTTGGTGATTTTCAATGTTGAGGTTGTTGTTGTTTTTCAATGTTGAGGTTGTTGTTGAATTTGTTGGTGTTTTTCAATGTTGAGGTTGTTGTTGTTTTTCAATGCTGAGGTTGTTGTAGAATTTGTTGGTGTTTTTCAATGTTGAGGTTCTTGTTGAATTTGTTGGTGTTTTTCAATGTTGAGGTTGTTGTTGTTTTTCAATGTTGAGGTTGTTGTTGAATTTGTTGGTGTTTTTCAATGTTGAGGTTGTTGTTGTTTTTCAATGTTGAGGTTGTTGTTGAATTTGTTGGTGTTTTTCAATGTTGAAGTTGTTGTTGAATTTGTTGGTGTTTTTCAATGTTGAGGTTGTTGTTGTTTTTCAATGTTGAGGTTGTTGTTGAATTTGTTGGTGTTTTTCAATGTTGAGTTTGTTGTTGTTTTTCAATGTTGAGGTTGTTGTTGAATTTGTTGGTGTTTTTCAATGTTGAGGTTGTTGTTGTTTTTCAATGTTGAGGTTGTTGTTGAATTTGTTGGTGTTTTTCAATGTTGAGGTTGTTGGTGTTTTTCAATGTTGAGGTTGTTGTTGAATTTGTTGGTGTTTTTCAATGTTGAGGTTGTTGTTGAATTTGTTGGTGTTTTTCAATGTTGAGGTTGTTGTTGTTTTTCAAAGTTGAGGTTGTTGTTGAGTTTGTTGGTGTTTTTCAATGTTGAGGTTGTTGTTGAATTTGTTCGTGTTTTTCAATGTTGAGGTTGTTGTTGAATTTGTTTGTGTTTTTCAATGTTGAGGTTGTTGTTGTTTTTAAATGTTGGGGTTGTTGTTGAATTTGTTGGTGTTTTTCAATTTTGAGGATGTTGTTGTTTTTCAATGTTGAGGTTGTTGTTGAATTTGTTGGTGTTTTTCCATGATGAGGTTGTTGTTGTTTTTCAAAGTTGAGTTTGTTGTTGAATTTGTTGGTGTTTTTCAATGTCGGGGTTGTTGTTGAATTTGTTGGTGTTTTTCAATGTTGAATTTTTTGTTGAATTTGTTGGTGTTTTTCAATGTTGAGGTTGTTGTTTTTCAATGTTGAGGTTGTTGTTGAATGTGTTGGCGTTTTTAAATGTTGAGGTTGTTGTTGAATTTTTTGGTGCTTTTAAATGTTGAGGTTTTTGTTGTTTATCAATGTTGAGGTTGTTGTTGAATTTGTTGGTGTTTTTCAATGTTGAGGTTGTTGTTGAATTTGTTGGTGTTTTTCAATGTTGAGGTTGTTGTTGTTTTTCAATGTTGAGGTTGTTGTTGAATTTGTTGGTGTTTTTCAATGCTGAGTTTGTTGTTGAATTTGTTGGTGTTTTTCAATGTTGAGGTTGTTGTTGAATTTGTTGGTGTTTTTCAATGTTGAGGTTGTTGCTGTTTTTCAATGTTGAGGTTGTTGTTGAATTTGTTGCTGTTTTTCAATCTTGAGATTGTTGTTGTTTTTCAATGTTGAGGTTGTTGTTGAATTTGTTGGTGTTTTTAAATGTTGAGGTTGTTGTTGAATTTGTTGGTGTTTTTCAATGTTGAGGTTGTTGTTGTTTTTCAATGTTGAGGTTGTTGTTGAATTTGTAGGTGTTTTTCAATGTTGAGGTTGTTGTTGTTTTTCAATGTTGAGATTGTTGTTGAATTTGTTGGTGTTTCTCAATGTTGAGTTTGTTGTTGTTTTTCAATGTTGAGGTTGTTGTTGAATTTGTTGGTGTTTTTCTATGTTGAGGTTGTTGTTGTTTTTCAATGTTGAGGTTGTTGTTGAATTTGTTGGTGTTATTCAATGTTGAGGTTGTTGTTGTTTTTTAATGTTGAGGTTGTTGTTGAATTTGTTGTTGTTTTTCAACGTTGAGGTTGTTGTTGAATTTGTTGGTGTTTTTCAATGTTGAGGTTGTTGTTGTTTTTCAATGTTGAGGTTGTTGAATTTGTTGGTGTTTTTCAATCTTGAGTTTGTTGTTGAATTTGTTGGTGTTTTTCAATGTTGAGGTTGTTGTTGAATTTGTTGGTGTTTTTCAATGTTGAGGTTGTTGATGTTTTTCAATGTTGAGGTTGTTGTTGAGTTTGTTGGTGTTTTTCAATGTTGAGGTTGTTGTTGAATTTGTTGGTGTTTTTCAATGTTGAGGTTGTTGTTGTTTTTAAATGTTGAGGTTGTTGTTGAATTTGTTGGTGTTTTTTCAATTTTGAGGTTGTTGGTGTTTTTCAATGTTGAGGTTGTTGTTGAATTTGATGGTGTTTTTCAATGTCGAGGTTGTTGTTGAAAATGTTGTTGTTTTTCAATGGTGAAGTTGTTGTTGAATTTGTTGGTTTTTTTCAATTTCGAGGTTGTTGTTGAAATTGTTGGTGTTTTTCAATGTTGAAGTTTTTGTTGAATTTGTTGGTGTTTTTCAATGTTGAGGTTGTTGTTGTTTTTCAATGTTGAGGTTGTTGATGAATTTGTTGGTGTTTTTCAATGTTGAGTTTGTTGTTGTTTTTCAATGTTGAGGATGTTGTTGAATTTGTTGGTGTCTTTCAATGTTGAGGTTGTTGTTGTTTTTCAATGTTGAGGTTGTTGTTGAATTTGTTGGTGTTTTTCAATGTTGAGGTTGTTGGTGTTTTTCAATGTTGAGGTTGTTGTTGAATTTGTTGGTGTTTTTCAATGTTGAGGTTGTTGTTGAATTTGTTCGTGTTTTTCAATGTTGAGGTTGTTGTTGTTTTTCAATGTTGAGGTTGTTGTTGAATTTGTTGGTGTTTTTCAATGTTCAGGTTGTTGTTGTTTTTCAATGTTGAAGTTTTTGTTCAATTTGTTGGTGTTTTTCAATGTTGAGGTTGTTGTTGTTTTTCAATGTTGAGGTTGTTGTTGAATTTGTTGGTGTTTTTCAATGTTGAGGTTGTTGTTGTTTTTCAATGCTGAGGTTGTTGTTGAATTTGTCGGTGTTTTTCAATGTTGAGGTTCTTGTTGAATTTGTTGGTGTTTTTCAATGTTGAGGTTGTTGTTGTTTTTCAATGTTGAGGTTGTTGTTGAATTTGTTGGTGTTTTTCAATGTTGAGGTTGTTGTTGTTTTTCAATGTTGAGGTTGTTATTGAATTTGTTGGTGTTTTTCAATGTTGAAGTTGTTGATGAATTTGTTGGTGTTTTTCAATGTTGAGGTTGTTGTTGTTTTTCAATGTTGAGGTTGTTGTTGAATTTGTTGGTGTTTTTCAATGTTGAGTTTGTTGTTGTTTTTCAATGTTGAGGTTGTTGTTGAATTTGTTGGTGTTTTTCAATGTTGAGGTTGTTGTTGTTTTTAAATTTGAGGTTTTTGTTGAATTTGTTGGTGTTTTTCAATGTTGAGTTTGTTGGTGTTTTTCAATGTTGAGGTTGTTGTTGAATTTGTTGGTGTTTTTCAATGTTGAGGTTGTTGTTGAATTTGTTGGTGTTTTTCAATGTTGAGGTTGTTGTTGTTTTTCAATGTTCAGGTTGTTGTTGAGCTTGTTAGTGTTTTTCAATGTTGAGGTTGTTGTTGAATTTGTTCGTGTTATTCAATGTTGAGGTTGTTGTTGAATTTGTTTGTGTTTTTCAATGTTGAGGTTGTTGTTGTTTTTAAATGTTGGGGTTGTTGTTGAATTTGTTGGTGTTTTCCAATTTTGAGGATGTTGTTGTTTTTCAATGTTGAGGTTGTTGTTGAATTTGTTGGTGTTTTTCCATGATGAGGTTGTTGTTGTTTTTCAAAGTTGAGGTTGTTGTTGAATTTGTTGGTGTTTTTCAATGTTGAATTTTTTGTTGAATTTGTTGGTGTTTTTCAATGTTGAGGTTTTTGTTTTTCAATGTTGAGGTTGTTGTTGAGTTTGTTGGTGTTTTTCAATGTTGAGGTTGTTGTTGAATTTGTTGGTGTTTTTCAATGTTGAGGTTGTTGTTGTTTTTAAATGTTGAGGTTGTTGTTGAATTTGTTGGTGTTTTTTCAATTTTGAGGTTTTTGGTGTTTTTCAATGTTGAGGTTGTTGTTGAATTTGATGGTGTTTTTCAATGTCGAGGTTGTTGTTGAATTTGTTGCTGTTTTTCAATGTTGAAGTTGTTGTTGAATTTGTTGGTGTTTTTCAATTTCGAGGTTGTTGTTGAATTTGTTGGTGTTTTTCAATGTTGAAGTTTTTGTTGAATTTGTTGGTGTTTTTCAATGTTGAGGATGTTGTTGTTTTTCAATGTTGAGGTTGTTGTTGAATTTGTTGGTGTTTTTCAATGTTGAGGTTGTTGTTGTTTTTCAATGCTGAGGTTGTTGTTGAATTTGTTGGTGTTTTTCAAAGTTGAGGTTGTTGTTGAATTTGTTGGTGTTTTTCAATGTTGAGGTTGTTGTTGTTTTTCAATGTTGAGGTTGTTGTTGAATTTGTTGGTGTTTTTCAATGTTCAGGTTGTTGTTGTTTTTCAATGTTGAAGTTTTTGTTGAATTTGTTGGTGTTTTTCAATGTTGAGGTTGTTGTTGTTTTTCAATGTTGAGGTTGTTGTTGAATTTGTTGGTGCTTTTCAATGTTGAGGTTGTTGTTGTTTTTCAATGCTGAGGTTGTTGTTGAATTTGTTGGTGTTTTTCAATGTTGAGGTTGTTGTTGAATTTGTTGGTGTTTTTCAATGTTGAGGTTGTTGTTGTTTTTCAATGTTGAGGTTGTTGTTGAATTTGTTGGTGTTTTTCAATGTTGAGGTTGTTGTTGTTTTTCAATGTTGAGGTTGTTGTTGAATTTGTTGGTGTTTTTCAATGTTGAAGTTGTTGTTGAATTTGTTGGTGTTTTTCAATGTTGAGGTTGTTGTTGTTTTTCAATGTTGAGGTTGTTGTTGAATTTGTTGGTGTTTTTCAATGTTGAGTTTGTTGTTGTTTTTCAATGTTGAGGTTGTTGTTGAATTTGTTGGTGTCTTTCAATGTTGAGGTTGTTGTTGTTTTTCAATGTTTAGGTTGTTGTTGAATTTGTTGGTGTTTTTCAATGTTGAGGTTGTTGGTGTTTTTCAATGTTGAGGTTGTTGTTGAATTTGTTGGTGTTTTTCAATGTTGAGGTTGTTGTTGAATTTGTTCGTGTTTTTCAATGTTGAGGTTGTTGTTGTTTTTCAATGTTGAGGTTGTTGTTGAATTTGTTGGTGTTTTTCAATGTTCAGGTTGTTGTTGTTTTTCAATGTTGAAGTTTTTGTTCAATTTGTTGGTGTTTTTCAATGTTGAGGTTGTTGTTGTTTTTCAATGTTGAGGTTGTTGTTGAATTTGTTGGTGTTTTTCAATGTTGAGGTTGTTGTTGTTTTTCAATGCTGAGGTTGTTGTTGAATTTGTTGGTGTTTTTCAATGTTGAGGTTGTTGTTGTTTTTCAATGTTCAGGTTGTTGTTGAGCTTGTTAGTGTTTTTCAATGTTGAGGTTGTTGTTGAATTTGTTCGTGTTATTCAATGTTGAGGTTGTTGAATTTGTTGGTGTTTTTCAATCTTGAGTTTGTTGTTGAATTTGTTGGTGTTTTTCAATGTTGAGGTTGTTGTTGAATTTGTTGGTGTTTTTCAATGTTGAGGTTGTTGATGTTTTTCAATGTTGAGGTTGTTGTTGAGTTTGTTGGTGTTTTTCAATGTTGAGGTTTTTGTTGAATTTGTTGGTGTTTTTCAATGTTGAGGTTGTTGTTGTTTTTAAATGTTGAGGTTGTTGTTGAATTTGTTGGTGTTTTTTCAATTTTGAGGTTGTTGGTGTTTTTCAATGTTGAGGTTGTTGTTGAATTTGATGGTGTTTTTCAATGTCGAGGTTGTTGTTGAAATTGTTGTTGTTTTTCAATGGTGAAGTTGTTGTTGAATTTGTTGGTGTTTTTCAATTTCGAGGTTGTTGTTGAATTAGTTGGTGTTTTTCAATGTTGAAGTTTTGTTGAATTTGTTGGTGTTTTTCAATGTTGAGGTTGTTGTTGTTTTTCAATGTTGAGGTTGTTGTTGAATTTGTGGGTGTTTTTCAATGTTGAGTTTGTTGTTGTTTTTCAATGTTGAGGATGTTGTTGAATTTGTTGGTGTCTTTCAATGTTGAGGTTGTTGTTGTTTTTCAATGTTGAGGTTGTTGTTGAATTTGTTGGTGTTTTTCAATGTTGAGGTTGTTGGTGTTTTTCAATGTTGAGGTTGTTGTTGAGTTTGTTCGTGTTTTTCAATGTTGAGGTTGTTGTTGAATTTGTTCGTGTTTTTCAATGTTGAGGTTGTTGTTGTTTTTCAATGTTGAGGTTGTTGTTGAATTTGTTGGTGTTTTTCAATGTTCAGGTTGTTGTTGTTTTTCAATGTTGAAGTTTTTGTTCAATTTGTTGGTGTTTTTCAATGTTGAGGTTGTTGTTGTTTTTCAATGTTGAGGTTGTTGTTGAATTTGTTGGTGTTTTTCAATGTTGAGGTTGTTGTTGTTTTTCAATGCTGAGGTTGTTGTTGAATTTGTCGTTGTTTTTCAATGTTGAGGTTCTTGTTGAATTTGTTGGTGTTTTTCAATGTTGAGGTTGTTGTTGTTTTTCAATGTTGAGGTTGTTGTTGAATTTGTTGGTGTTTTTCAATGTTGAGGTTGTTGTTGTTTTTCAATGTTGAGGTTGTTGTTGAATTTGTTGGTGTTTTTCAATGTTGAAGTTGTTGATGAATTTGTTGGTGTTTTTCAATGTTGAGGTTGTTGTTGTTTTTCAATGTTGAGGTTGTTGTTGAATTTGTTGGTGTTTTTCAATGTTGAGTTTGTTGTTGTTTTTCAATGTTGAGGTTGTTGTTGAATTTGTTGGTGTTTTTCAATGTTGAGGTTGTTGTTGTTTTTAAATTTGAGGTTGTTGTTGAATTTGTTGGTGTTTTTCAATGTTGAGTTTGTTGGTGTTTTTCAATGTTGAGGTTGTTGTTGAATTTGTTGGTGTTTTTCAATGTTGAGGTTGTTGTTGTTTTTCAATGTTCAGGTTGTTGTTGAGCTTGTTAGTGTTTTTCAATGTTGAGGTTGTTGTTGTTTTTAAATTTGAGGTTGTTGTTGAATTTGTTGGTGTTTTTCAATGTTGAGTTTGTTGGTGTTTTTCAATGTTGAGGTTGTTGTTGAATTTGTTGGTGTTTTTCAATGTTGAGGTTGTTGTTGTTTTTCAATGTTCAGGTTGTTGTTGAGCTTGTTAGTGTTTTTCAATGTTGAGGTTGTTGTTGAATTTGTTCGTGTTATTCAATGTTGAGGTTGTTGTTGAATTTGTTTGTGTTTTTCAATGTTGAGGTTGTTGTTGTTTTTAAATGTTGGGGTTGTTGTTGAATTTGTTGGTGTTTTTCAATTTTGAGGATGTTGTTGTTTTTCAATGTTGAGGTTGTTGTTGAATTTGTTGGTGTTTTTCCATGATGAGGTTGTTGTTGTTTTTCAAAGTTGAGGTTGTTGTTGAATTTGTTGGTGTTTTTCAATGTTGAATTTTTTGTTGAATTTGTTGGTGTTTTTCAATGTTGAGGTTTTTGTTTTTCAATGTTGAGGTTGTTGTTGAGTTTGTTGGTGTTTTTCAATGTTGAGGTTGTTGTTGAATTTGTTGGTGTTTTTCAATGTTGAGGTTGTTGTTGTTTTTCAATGTTGAGGTTGTTTTTGAATTTGTTGGTGTTTTTTCAATTTTGAGGTTTTTGGTGTTTTTCAATGTTGAGGTTGTTGTTGAATTTGATGGTGTTTTTCAATGTCGAGGTTGTTGTTGAATTTGTTGCTGTTTTTCAATGTTGAAGTTGTTGTTGAATTTGTTGGTGTTTTTCAATTTCGAGGTTGTTGTTGAATTTGTTGGTGTTTTTCAATGTTGAAGTTTTTGTTGAATTTGTTGATGTTTTTCAACGTTGAGGTTGTTGTTGTTTTTCAATGTTGAGGTTGTTGTTGAATTTGTTTGTTTTTTTCAATGTTGAGGTTGTTGTTGTTTTTCAATGCTGAGGTTGTTGTTGAATTTGTTGGTGTTTTTCAATGTTGAGGTTGTTGTTGAATTTGTTGGTGTTTTTCAATGTTGAGGTTGTTGTTGTTTTTCAATGTTGAGGTTGTTGTTGAATTTGTTGGTGTTTTTCAATGTTGAGGTTGTTGTTGTTTTTCAATGTTGAGGTTGTTGTTGAATTTGTTGGTGTTTTTCAATGTTGAAGTTGTTGTTGAATTTGTTGGTGTTTTTCAATGTTGAGGTTGTTGTTGTTTTTCAATGTTGAGGTTGTTGTTGAATTTGTTGGTGTTTTTCAATGTTGAGTTTGTTGTTGTTTTTCAATGTTGAGGTTGTTGTTGAATTTGTTGGTGTTTTTCAATGTTGAGGTTGTTGTTGTTTTTCAATGTTGAGGTTGTTGTTGAATTTGTTGGTGTTTTTCAATGTTGAGTTTGTTGTTGTTTTTCAATGTTGAGGTTGTTGTTGTATTTGTTGGTGATTTTCAATTTCGAGGTTGTTGTTGAATTTGTTGGTGTTTTTCAATGTTGAAGTTGTTGTTGAATTTGTTGGTGTTTTTCAATGTTGAGGATGTTGTTGTTTTTCAATGTTGAGGTTGTTGTTGAATTTGTTGGTGTTTTTCAATGTTGAGGTTGTTGTTGTTTTTCAATGCTGAGGTTGTTGTTGAATTTGTTGGTGTTTTTCAATGTTGAGGTTGTTGTTGAATTTGTTGGTGTTTTTCAATGTTGAGGTTGTTGTTGTTTTTCAATGTTGAGGTTGTTGTTGAATTTGTTGGTGTTTTTCAATGTTCAGGTTGTTGTTGTTTTTCAATGTTGAAGTTTTTGTTGAATTTGTTGGTGTTTTTCAATGTTGAGGTTGTTGTTGTTTTTCAATGTTGAGGTTGTTGTTGAATTTGTTGGTGTTTTTCAATGTTGAGGTTGTTGTTGTTTTTCAATGCTGAGGTTGTTGTTGAATTTGTTGGTGTTTTTCAATGTTGAGGTTGTTGTTGAATTTGTTGGTGTTTTTCAATGTTGAGGTTGTTGTTGTTTTTCAATGTTGAGGTTGTTGTTGAATTTGTTGGTGTTTTTCAATGTTGAGGTTGTTGTTGTTTTTCAATGTTGAGGTTGTTGTTGAATTTGTTGGTGTTTTTCAATGTTGAAGTTGTTGTTGAATTTGTTGGTGTTTTTCAATGTTGAGGTTGTTGTTGTTTTTCAATGTTGAGGTTGTTGTTGAATTTGTTGGTGTTTTTCAATGTTGAGTTTGTTGTTGTTTTTCAATGTTGAGGTCGTTGTTGAATTTGTTGGTGTCTTTCAATGTTGAGGTTGTTGTTGTTTTTCAATGTTTAGGTTGTTGTTGAATTTGTTGGTGTTTTTCAATGTTGAGGTTGTTGGTGTTTTTCAATGTTGAGGTTGTTGTTGAATTTGTTGGTGTTTTTCAATGTTGAGGTTGTTGTTGAATTTGTTCGTGTTTTTCAATGTTGAGGTTGTTGTTGTTTTTCAATGTTGAGGTTGTTGTTGAATTTGTTGGTGTTTTTCAATGTTCAGGTTGTTCTTGTTTTTCAATGTTGAAGTTTTTGTTCAATTTGTTGGTGTTTTTCAATGTTGAGGTTGTTGTTGTTTTTCAATGTTGAGGTTGTTGTTGAATTTGTTGGTGTTTTTCAATGTTGAGGTTGTTGTTGTCTTTCAATGCTGAGGTTGTTGTTGAATTTGTTGGTGTTTTTCAATGTTGAGGTTGTTGTTGTTTTTCAATGTTCAGGTTGTTGTTGAGCTTGTTAGTGTTTTTCAATGTTGAGGTTGTTGTTGAATTTGTTCGTGTTATTCAATGTTGAGGTTGTTGAATTTGTTGGTGTTTTTCAATCTTGAGTTTGTTGTTGAATTTGTTGGTGTTTTTCAATGTTGAGGTTGTTGTTGAATTTGTTGGTGTTTTTCAATGTTGAGGTTGTTGATGTTTTTCAATGTTGAGGTTGTTGTTGAGTTTGTTGGTGTTTTTCAATGTTGAGGTTGTTGTTGAATTTGTTGGTGTTTTTCAATGTTGAGGTTGTTGTTGTTTTTAAATGTTGAGGTTGTTGTTGAATTTGTTGGTGTTTTTTCAATTTTGAGGTTGTTGGTGTTTTTCAATGTTGAGGTTGTTGTTGAATTTGATGGTGTTTTTCAATGTCGAGGTTGTTGTTGAAATTGTTGTTGTTTTTCAATGGTGAAGTTGTTGTTGAATTTGTTGGTGTTTTTCAATTTCGAGGTTGTTGTTGATTTTGTTGGTGTTTTTCAATGTTGAAGTTTTTGTTGAATTTGTTGCTGTTTTTCAATGTTGAGGTTGTTGTTGTTTTTCAATGTTGAGGTTGTTGTTGAATTTGTTGGTGTTTTTCAATGTTGAGTTTGTTGTTGTTTTTCAATGTTGAGGATGTTGTTGAATTTGTTGGTGTCTTTCAATGTTGAGGTTGTTGTTGTTTTTCAATGTTGAGGTTGTTGTTGAATTTGTTGGTGTTTTTCAATGTTGAGGTTGTTGGTGTTTTTCAATGTTGAGGTTGTTGTTGAATTTGTTCGTGTTTTTCAATGTTGAGGTTGTTGTTGAATTTGTTCGTGTTTTTCAATGTTGAGGTTGTTGTTGTTTTTCAATGTTGAGGTTGTTGTTGAATTTGTTGGTGTTTTTCAATGTTCAGGTTGTTGTTGTTTTTCAATGTTGAAGTTTTTGTTCAATTTGTTGGTGTTTTTCAATGTTGAGGTTGTTGTTGTTTTTCAATGTTGAGGTTGTTGTTGAATTTGTTGGTGTTTTTCAATGTTGAGGTTGTTGTTGTTTTTCAATGCTGAGGTTGTTGTTGAATTTGTCGGTGTTTTTCAATGTTGAGGTTCTTGTTGAATTTGTTGGTGTTTTTCAATGTTGAGGTTGTTGTTGTTTTTCAATGTTGAGGTTGTTGTTGAATTTGTTGGTGTTTTTCAATGTTGAGGTTGTTGTTGTTTTTCAATGTTGAGGTTGTTGTTGAATTTGTTGGTGTTTTTCAATGTTGAAGTTGTTGATGAATTTGTTGGTGTTTTTCAATGTTGAGGTTGTTGTTGTTTTTCAATGTTGAGGTTGTTGTTGAATTTGTTGGTGTTTTTCAATGTTGAGTTTGTTGTTGTTTTTCAATGTTGAGGTTGTTGTTGAATTTGTTGGTGTTTTTCAATGTTGAGGTTGTTGTTGTTTTTAAATTTGAGGTTGTTGTTGAATTTGTTGGTGTTTTTCAATGTTGAGTTTGTTGGTGTTTTTCAATGTTGAGGTTGTTGTTGAATTTGTTGGTGTTTTTCAATGTTGAGGTTGTTGTTGAATTTGTTGGTGTTTTTCAATGTTGAGGTTGTTGTTGTTTTTCAATGTTCAGGTTGTTGTTGAGCTTGTTAGTGTTTTTCCATGATGAGGTTGTTGTTGTTTTTCAAAGTTGAGGTTGTTGTTTAATTTGTTGGTGTTTTTCAATGTTGAATTTTTTGTTGAATTTGTTGGTGTTTTTCAATGTTGAGGTTTTTGTTTTTCAATGTTGAGGTTGTTGTTGAGTTTGTTGGTGTTTTTCAATGTTGAGGTTGTTGTTGAATTTGTTGGTGTTTTTCAATGTTGAGGTTGTTGTTGTTTTTAAATGTTGAGGTTGTTGTTGAATTTGTTGGTGTTTTTTCAATTTTGAGGTTTTTGGTGTTTTTCAATGTTGAGGTTGTTGTTGAATTTGATGGTGTTTTTCAATGTCGAGGTTGTTGTTGAATTTGTTGCTGTTTTTCAATGTTGAAGTTGTTGTTGAATTTGTTGGTGTTTTTCAATTTCGAGGTTGTTGTTGAATTTGTTGGTGTTTTTCAATGTTGAAGTTTTTGTTGAATTTGTTGGTGTTTTTCAACGTTGAGGTTGTTGTTGTTTTTCAATGTTGAAGTTGTTGTTGAATTTGTTTGTTTTTTTCAATGTTGAGGTTGTTGTTGTTTTTCAATGCTGAGGTTGTTGTTGAATTTGTTGGTGTTTTTCAATGTTGAGGTTGTTGTTGAATTTGTTGGTGTTTTTCAATGTTGAGGTTGTTGTTGTTTTTCAATGTTGAGGTTGTTGTTGAATTTGTTGGTGTTTTTCAATGTTGAGGTTGTTGTTGTTTTTCAATGTTGAGGTTGTTGTTGAATTTGTTGGTGTTTTTCAATGTTGAAGTTGTTGTTGAATTTGTTGGTGTTTTTCAATGTTGAGGTTGTTGTTGTTTTTCAATGTTGAGGTTGTTGTTGAATTTGTTGGTGTTTTTCAATGTTGAGTTTGTTGTTGTTTTTCAATGTTGAGGTTGTTGTTGAATTTGTTGGTGTTTTTCAATGTTGAGGTTGTTGTTGTTTTTCAATGTTGAGGTTGTTGTTGAATTTGTTGGTGTTTTTCAATGTTGAGTTTGTTGTTGTTTTTCAATGTTGAGGTTGTTGTTGTATTTGTTGGTGATTTTCAATTTCGAGGTTGTTGTTGAATTTGTTGGTGTTTTTCAATGTTGAAGTTTTTGTTGAATTTGTTGGTGTTTTTCAATGTTGAGGTTGTTGTTGTTTTTCAATGTTGAGGTTGTTGAATTTGTTGGTGTTTTTCAATGTTGAGGTTGTTGTTGTTTTTCAATGCTGAGGTTGTTGTTGAATTTGTTGGTGTTTTTCAATGTTGAGGTTGTTGTTGAATTTGTTGGTGTTTTTCAATGTTGAGGTTGTTGTTGTTTTTCAATGTTGAGGTTGTTGTTGAATTTGTTGGTGTTTTTCAATGTTGAGGTTGTTGTTGTTTTTCAATGTTGAGGTTGTTGTTGAATTTGTTGGTGTTTTTCAATGTTGAAGTTGTTGTTGAATTTGTTGGTGTTTTTCAATGTTGAGGTTGTTGTTGTTTTTCAATGTTGAGGTTGTTGTTGAATTTGTTGGTGTTTTTCAATGTTGAGTTTGTTGTTGTTTTTCAATGTTGAGGTTGTTGTTGAATTTGTTGGTGTCTTTCAATGTTGAGGTTGTTGTTGTTTTTCAATGTTTAGGTTGTTGTTGAATTTGTTGGTGTTTTTCAATGTTGAGGTTGTTGGTGTTTTTCAATGTTGAGGTTGTTGTTGAATTTGTTGGTGTTTTTCAATGTTGAGGTTGTTGTTGAATTTGTTCGTGTTTTTCAATGTTGAGGTTGTTGTTGTTTTTCAATGTTGAGGTTGTTGTTGAATTTGTTGGTGTTTTTCAATGTTCAGGTTGTTGTTGTTTTTCAATGTTGAAGTTTTTGTTCAATTTGTTGGTGTTTTTCAATGTTGAGGTTGTTGTTGTTTTTCAATGTTGAGGTTGTTGTTGAATTTGTTGGTGTTTTTCAATGTTGAGGTTGTTGTTGTTTTTCAATGCTGAGGTTGTTGTTGAATTTGTTGGTGTTTTTCAATGTTGAGGTTGTTGTTGTTTTTCAATGTTCAGGTTGTTGTTGAGCTTGTTAGTGTTTTTCAATGTTGAGGTTGTTGTTGAATTTGTTCGTGTTATTCAATGTTGAGGTTGTTGTTGAATTTGTTTGTGTTTTTCAATGTTGAGGTTGTTGTTGTTTTTAAATGTTGGGGTTGTTGTTGAATTTGTTGGTGTTTTTCAATTTTGAGGATGTTGTTGTTTTTCAATGTTGAGGTTGTTGTTGAATTTGTTGGTGTTTTTCCATGATGAGGTTGTTGTTGTTTTTCAAAGTTGAGGTTGTTGTTGAATTTGTTGGTGTTTTTCAATGTTGAATTTTTTGTTGAATTTGTTGGTGTTTTTCAATGTTGAGGTTGTTGTTTTTCAATGTTGAGGTTGTTGTTGAGTTTGTTGGTGTTTTTCAATGTTGAGGTTGTTGTTGAATTTGTTGGTGTTTTTCAATGTTGAGGTTGTTGTTGTTTTTAAATGTTGAGGTTGTTGTTGAATTTGTTGGTGTTTTTTCAATTTTGAGGTTGTTGGTCTTTTTCAATGTTGAGGTTGTTGTTGAATTTGATGGTGTTTTTCAATGTCGAGGTTGTTGTTGAATTTGTTGGTGTTTTTCAATTTCGAGGTTGTTGTTGAATTTGTTGGTGGTTTTCAATGTTGAAGTTTTTGTTGAATTTGTTGGTGTTTTTCAACGTTGAGGTTGTTGTTGTTTTTCAATGTTGAGGTTGTTGTTGAATTTGTCTGTTTTTTTCAATGTTGAGGTTGTTGTTGTTTTTCAATGCTGAGGTTGTTGTTGAATTTGTTGGTGTTTTTCAATGTTGAGGTTGTTGTTGAATTTGTTGGTGTTTTTCAATGTTGAGGTTGTTGTTGTTTTTCAATGTTGAGGTTGTTGTTGAATTTGTTGGTGTTTTTCAATGTTGAGGTTGTTGTTGTTTTTCAATGTTGAGGTTGTTGTTGAATTTGTTGGTGTTTTTCAATGTTGAAGTTGTTGTTGAATTTGTTGGTGTTTTTCAATGTTGAGGTTGTTGTTGTTTTTCAATGTTGAGGTTGTTGTTGAATTTGTTGGTGTTTTTCAATGTTGAGTTTGTTGTTGTTTTTCAATGTTGAGGTTGTTGAATTTGTTGGTGTTTTTCAATGTTGAGGTTGTTGTTGTTTTTCAATGTTGAGGTTGTTGTTGAATTTGTTGGTGTTTTTCAATGTTGAGTTTGTTGTTGTTTTTCAATGTTGAGGTTGTTGTTGTATTTGTTGGTGATTTTCAATTTCGAGGTTGTTGTTGAATTTGTTGGTGTTTTTCAATGTTGAAGTTGTTGTTGAATTTGTTGGTGTTTTTCAATGTTGAGGATGTTGTTGTTTTTCAATGTTGAGGTTGTTGTTGAATTTGTTGGTGTTTTTCAATGTTGAGGTTGTTGTTGTTTTTCAATGCTGAGGTTGTTGTTGAATTTGTTGGTGTTTTTCAATGTTGAGGTTGTTGTTGAATTTGTTGGTGTTTTTCAATGTTGAGGTTGTTGTTGTTTTTCAGTGTTGAGGTTGTTGTTGAATTTGTTGGTGTTTTTCAATGTTCAGGTTGTTGTTGTTTTTCAATGTTGAAGTTTTTGTTGAATTTGTTGGTGTTTTTCAATGTTGAGGTTGTTGTTGTTTTTCAATGTTGAGGTTGTTGTTGAATTTGTTGGTGTTTTTCAATGTTGAGGTTGTTGTTGTTTTTCAATGCTGAGGTTGTTGTTGAATTTGTTGGTGTTTTTCAATGTTGAGGTTGTTGTTGAATTTGTTGGTGTTTTTCAATGTTGAGGTTGGTGTTGTTTTTCAATGTTGAGGTTGTTGTTGAATTTGTTGGTGTTTTTCAATGTTGAGGTTGTTGTTGTTTTTCAATGTTGAGGTTGTTGTTGAATTTGTTGGTGTTTTTCAATGTTGAAGTTGTTGTTGAATTTGTTGGTGTTTTTCAATGTTGAGGTTGTTGTTGTTTTTCAATGTTGAGGTTGTTGTTGAATTTGTTGGTGTTTTTCAATGTTGAGTTTGTTGTTGTTTTTCAATGTTGAGGTTGTTGTTGAATTTGTTGGTTTCTTTCAATGTTGAGGTTGTTGTTGTTTTTCAATGTTGAGGTTGTTGTTGAATTTGTTGGTGTTTTTCAATGTTGAGGTTGTTGGTGTTTTTCAATGTTGAGGTTGTTGTTGAATTTGTTGGTGTTTTTCAATGTTGAGGTTGTTGTTGAATTTGTTCGTGTTTTTCAATGTTGAGGTTGTTGTTGTTTTTCAATGTTGAGGTTGTTGTTGAATTTGTTGGTGTTTTTCAATGTTCAGGTTGTTGTTGTTTTTCAATGTTGAAGTTTTTGTTCAATTTGTTGGTGTTTTTCAATGTTGAGGTTGTTGTTGTTTTTCAATGTTGAGGTTGTTGTTGAATTTGTTGGTGTTTTTCAATGTTGAGGTTGTTGTTGTTTTTCAATGCTGAGGTTGTTGTTGAATTTGTTGGTGTTTTTCAATGTTGAGGTTCTTGTTGAATTTGTTGGTGTTTTTCAATGTTGAGGTTGTTGTTGCTTTTCAATGTTGAGGTTGTTGTTGAATTTGTTGGTGTTTTTCAATGTTGAGGTTGTTGTTGTTTTTCAATGTTGAGGTTGTTGTTGAATTTGTTGATGTTTTTCAATGTTGAAGTTGTTGATGAATTTGTTGGTGTTTTTCAATGTTGAGGTTGTTGTTGTTTTTCAATGTTGAGGTTGTTGTTGAATTTGTTGGTGTTTTTCAATGTTGAGTTTGTTGTTGTTTTTCAATGTTGAGGTTGTTGTTGAATTTGTTGGTGTTTTTCAATGTTGAGGTTGTTGTTGTTTTTAAATTTGAGGTTGTTGTTGAATTTGTTGGTGTTTTTCAATGTTGAGGTTGTTGGTGTTTTTCAATGTTGAGGTTTTTCTTGAATTTGTTGGTGTTTTTCAATGTTGAGGTTGTTGTTGAATTTGTTGGTGTTTTTCAATGTTGAGGTTGTTGTTGTTTTTCAATGTTCAGGTTGTTGTTGAGTTTGTTGGTGTTTTTCATTGTTGAGGTTGTTGTTGAATTTGTTCGTGTTTTTCAATGTTGAGGTTGTTGTTGAATTTGTTTGTGTTTTTCAATGTTGAGGTTGTTGTTGTTTTTAAATGTTGGGGTTGTTGTTGAATTTGTTGGTGTTTTTCAATTTTGAGGATGTTGTTGTTTTTCAATGTTGAGGTTGTTGTTGAATTTGTTGGTGTTTTTCCATGATGAGGTTGTTGTTGTTTTTCAAAGTTGAGGTTGTTGTTGAATTTGTTGGTGTTTTTCAATGTTGAATTTTTTGTTGAAATTGTTGGTGTTTTTCAATGTTGAGGTTGTTGTTTTTCAATGTTGAGGTTGTTGTTGCATTTGTTGGCGTTTTTAAATGTTGAGGTTGTTGTTGAATTTGCTGGTGTTTTTAAATGTTGAGGTTTTTGTTGTTTATCAATGTTGAGGTTGTTGTTGAATTTGTTGGTGTTTTTCAATGTTGAGGTTGTTGTTGAATTTGTTGGTGTTTTTCAATGTTGAGGTTGTTGTTGTTTTTCAATGTTGAGGTTGTTGTTGAATTTGTTGGTGTTTTTCAATGTTGAGTTTGTTGTTGAATTTGTTGGTGTTTTTCAATGTTGAAGTTGTTGTTGAATTTGTTGGTGTTTTTCAATGTTGAGGTTGTTGTAGAATTTGTTGGTGTTTTTCAATGTTGATGTTGTTGCTGTTTTTCAATGTTGAGGTTGTTGTTGAATTTGTTGCTGTTTTTCAATGTTGAGATTGTTGTTGTTTTTCAATGTTGAGGTTGTTGTTGAATTTGTTGGTGTTTTTAAATGTTGAGGTTGTTGTTGAATTTGTTGGTGTTTTTCAATGTTGAAGATTTTGTTGAATTTGTTGGTGTTTTTCAATGTTGAGGTTGTTGTTGTTTTTCAATGTTGAGGTTGTTGTTGAGTTTGTTGGTGTTTTTCAATGTTGAGGTTGTTGTTGAATTTGTTGGTGTTTTTCAATGTTGAGGTTGTTGTTGTTTTTAAATGTTGAGGTTGTTGTTGAATTTGTTGGTGTTTTTTCAATTTTGAGGTTGTTGGTGTTTTTCAATGTTGAGGTTGTTGTTGAATTTGATGGTGTTTTTCAATGTCGAGGTTGTTGTTGAATTTGTTGCTGTTTTTCAATGTTGAAGTTGTTGTTGAATTTGTTGGTGTTTTTCAATTTCGAGGTTGTTGTTGAATTTGTTGGTGTTTTTCAATGTTGAAGTTTTTGTTGAATTTGTTGGTGTTTTTCAACGTTGAGGTTGTTGTTGTTTTTCAATGTTGAGGTTGTTGTTGAATTTGTTTGTTTTTTTCAATGTTGAGGTTGTTGTTGTTTTTCAATGCTGAGGTTGTTGTTGAATTTGTTGGTGTTTTTCAATGTTGAGGTTGTTGTTGAATTTGTTGGTGTTTTTCAATGTTGAGGTTGTTGTTGTTTTTCAATGTTGAGGTTGTTGTTGAATTTGTTGGTGTTTTTCAATGTTGAGGTTGTTGTTGTTTTTCAATGTTGAGGTTGTTGTTGAATTTGTTGGTGTTTTTCAATGTTGAAGTTGTTGTTGAATTTGTTGGTGTTTTTCAATGTTGAGGTTGTTGTTGTTTTTCAATGTTGAGGTTGTTGTTGAATTTGGTGGTGTTTTTCAATGTTGAGTTTGTTGTTGTTTTTCAATGTTGAGGTTGTTGTTGAATTTGTTGGTGTTTTTCAATGTTGAGGTTGTTGTTGTTTTTCAATGTTGAGGTTGTTGTTGAATTTGTTGGTGTTTTTCAATGTTGAGTTTGTTGTTGTTTTTCAATGTTGAGGTTGTTGTTGTATTTGTTGGTGATTTTCAATTTCGAGGTTGTTGTTGAATTTGTTGGTGTTTTTCAATGTTGAAGTTGTTGTTGAATTTGTTGGTGTTTTTCAATGTTGAGGATGTTGTTGTTTTTCAATGTTGAGGTTGTTGTTGAATTTGTTGATGTTTTTCAATGTTGAGGTTGTTGTTGTTTTTCAATGCTGAGGTTGTTGTTGAATTTGTTGGTGTTTTTCAATGTTGAGGTTGTTGTTGAATTTGTTGGTGTTTTTCAATGTTGAGCTTGTTGTTGTTTTTCAATGTTGAGGTTGTTGTTGAATTCGTTGGTGTTTTTCAACGTTGAGGTTGTTGTTGTTTTTCAATGTTGAGGTTGTTGTTGAATTTGTTTGTTTTTTTCAATGTTGAGGTTGTTGTTGTTTTTCAATGCTGAGGTTGTTGTTGAATTTGTTGGTGTTTTTCAATGTTGAGGTTGTTGTTGAATTTGTTGGTGTTTTTCAATGTTGAGGTTGTTGTTGAATTTGTTGGTGTTTTTCAATGTTGAGGTTGTTGGTGTTTTTCAATGTTGAGGTTGTTGTTGAATTTGATGGTGTTTTTCAATGTCGAGGTTGTTGTTGAATTTGTTGCTGTTTTTCAATGTTGAAGTTGTTGTTGAATTTGTTGGTGTTTTTCAATTTCGAGGTTGTTGTTGAATTTGTTGGTGTTTTTCAATGTTGAAGTTTTTGTTGAATTTGTTGGTGTTTTTCAACGTTGAGGTTGTTGTTGTTTTTCAATGTTGAGGTTGTTGTTGAATTTGTTTGTTTTTTTCAATGTTGAGGTTGTTGTTGTTTTTCAATGCTGAGGTTGTTGTTGAATTTGTTGGTGTTTTTCAATGTTGAGGTTGTTGTTGAATTTGTTGGTGTTTTTCAATGTTGAGGTTGTTGTTGTTTTTCAATGTTGAGGTTGTTGTTGAATTTGTTGGTGTTTTTCAATGTTGAGGTTGTTGTTGTTTTTCAATGTTGAGGTTGTTGTTGAATTTGTTGGTGTTTTTCAATGTTGAAGTTGTTGTTGAATTTGTTGGTGTTTTTCAATGTTGAGGTTGTTGTTGTTTTTCAATGTTGAGGTTGTTGTTGAATTTGGTGGTGTTTTTCAATGTTGAGTTTGTTGTTGTTTTTCAATGTTGAGGTTGTTGTTGAATTTGTTGGTGTTTTTCAATGTTGAGGTTGTTGTTGTTTTTCAATGTTGAGGTTGTTGTTGAATTTGTTGGTGTTTTTCAATGTTGAGTTTGTTGTTGTTTTTCAATGTTGAGGTTGTTGTTGTATTTGTTGGTGATTTTCAATTTCGAGGTTGTTGTTGAATTTGTTGGTGTTTTTCAATGTTGAAGTTGTTGTTGAATTTGTTGGTGTTTTTCAATGTTGAGGATGTTGTTGTTTTTCAATGTTGAGGTTGTTGTTGAATTTGTTGGTGTTTTTCAATGTTGAGGTTGTTGTTGTTTTTAAATTTGAGGTTGTTGTTGAATTTGTTGGTGTTTTTCAATGTTGAGGTTGTTGGTGTTTTTCAATGTTGAGGTTTTTCTTGAATTTGTTGGTGTTTTTCAATGTTGAGGTTGTTGTTGAATTTGTTGGTGTTTTTCAATGTTGAGGTTGTTGTTGTTTTTCAATGTTCAGGTTGTTGTTGAGTTTGTTGGTGTTTTTCATTGTTGAGGTTGTTGTTGAATTTGTTCGTGTTTTTCAATGTTGAGGTTGTTGTTGAATTTGTTTGTGTTTTTCAATGTTGAGGTTGTTGTTGTTTTTAAATGTTGGGGTTGTTGTTGAATTTGTTGGTGTTTTTCAATTTTGAGGATGTTGTTGTTTTTCAATGTTGAGGTTGTTGTTGAATTTGTTGGTGTTTTTCCATGATGAGGTTGTTGTTGTTTTTCAAAGTTGAGGTTGTTTTTGAATTTGTTGGTGTTTTTCAATGTTGAATTTTTTGTTGAAATTGTTGGTGTTTTTCAATGTTGAGGTTGTTGTTTTTCAATGTTGAGGTTGTTGTTGCATTTGTTGGCGTTTTTAAATGTTGAGGTTGTTGTTGAATTTGCTGGTGTTTTTAAATGTTGAGGTTTTTGTTGTTTATCAATGTTGAGGTTGTTGTTGAATTTGTTGGTGTTTTTCAATGTTGAGGTTGTTGTTGAATTTGTTGGTGTTTTTCAATGTTGAGGTTGTTGTTGTTTTTCAATGTTGAGGTTGTTGTTGAATTTGTTGGTGTTTTTCAATGTTGAGTTTGTTGTTGAATTTGTTGGTGTTTTTCAATGTTGAGGTTGTTGTTGAATTTGTTGGTGTTTTTCAATGTTGAGGTTGTTGTAGAATTTGTTGGTGTTTTTCAATGTTGATGTTGTTGCTGTTTTTCAATGTTGAGGTTGTTGTTGAATTTGTTGCTGTTTTTCAATGTTGAGATTGTTGTTGTTTTTCAATGTTGAGGTTGTTGTTGAATTTGTTGGTGTTTTTCAATGTTGAAGATTTTGTTGAATTTGTTGGTGTTTTTCAATGTTGAGGTTGTTGTTGTTTTTCAATGTTGAGGTTGTTGTTGAGTTTGTTGGTGTTTTTCAATGTTGAGGTTGTTGTTGAATTTGTTGGTGTTTTTCAATGTTGAGGTTGTTGTTGTTTTTAAATGTTGAGGTTGTTGTTGAATTTGTTGGTGTTTTTTCAATTTTGAGGTTGTTGGTGTTTTTCAATGTTGAGGTTGTTGTTGAATTTGATGGTGTTTTTCAATGTCGAGGTTGTTGTTGAATTTGTTGCTGTTTTTCAATGTTGAAGTTGTTGTTGAATTTGTTGGTGTTTTTCAATTTCGAGGTTGTTGTTGAATTTGTTGGTGTTTTTCAATGTTGAAGTTTTTGTTGAATTTGTTGGTGTTTTTCAACGTTGAGGTTGTTGTTGTTTTTCAATGTTGAGGTTGTTGTTGAATTTGTTTGTTTTTTTCAATGTTGAGGTTGTTGTTGTTTTTCAATGCTGAGGTTGTTGTTGAATTTGTTGGTGTTTTTCAATGTTGAGGTTGTTGTTGAATTTGTTGGTGTTTTTCAATGTTGAGGTTGTTGTTGTTTTTCAATGTTGAGGTTGTTGTTGAATTTGTTGGTGTTTTTCAATGTTGAGGTTGTTGTTGTTTTTCAATGTTGAGGTTGTTGTTGAATTTGTTGGTGTTTTTCAATGTTGAAGTTGTTGTTGAATTTGTTGGTGTTTTTCAATGTTGAGGTTGTTGTTGTTTTTCAATGTTGAGGTTGTTGTTGAATTTGGTGGTGTTTTTCAATGTTGAGTTTGTTGTTGTTTTTCAATGTTGAGGTTGTTGTTGAATTTGTTGGTGTTTTTCAATGTTGAGGTTGTTGTTGTTTTTCAATGTTGAGGTTGTTGTTGAATTTGTTGGTGTTTTTCAATGTTGAGTTTGTTGTTGTTTTTCAATGTTGAGGTTGTTGTTGTATTTGTTGGTGATTTTCAATTTCGAGGTTGTTGTTGAATTTGTTGGTGTTTTTCAATGTTGAAGTTGTTGTTGAATTTGTTGGTGTTTTTCAATGTTGAGGATGTTGTTGTTTTTCAATGTTGAGGTTGTTGTTGAATTTGTTGATGTTTTTCAATGTTGAGGTTGTTGTTGTTTTTCAATGCTGAGGTTGTTGTTGAATTTGTTGGTGTTTTTCAATGTTGAGGTTGTTGTTGAATTTGTTGGTGTTTTTCAATGTTGAGGTTGTTGTTGTTTTTCAATGTTGAGGTTGTTGTTGAATTCGTTGGTGTTTTTCAACGTTGAGGTTGTTGTTGTTTTTCAATGTTGAGGTTGTTGTTGAATTTGTTTGTTTTTTTCAATGTTGAGGTTGTTGTTGTTTTTCAATGCTGAGGTTGTTGTTGAATTTGTTGGTGTTTTTCAATGTTGAGGTTGTTGTTGAATTTGTTGGTGTTTTTCAATGTTGAGGTTGTTGTTGAATTTGTTGGTGTTTTTCAATGTTGAGGTTGTTGGTGTTTTTCAATGTTGAGGTTGTTGTTGAATTTGATGGTGTTTTTCAATG
The DNA here is from genome assembly GCA_026770705.1 of Isurus oxyrinchus. Lineage (NCBI taxonomy): Eukaryota > Metazoa > Chordata > Chondrichthyes > Lamniformes > Lamnidae > Isurus > Isurus oxyrinchus. Next base: position 476,263 of record JANJGN010000382.1, read on the forward strand.
TCGAGGTTGTTGTTGAATTTGTTGCTGTTTTTCAATGTTGAAGTTGTTGTTGAATTTGTTGGTGTTTTTCAATTTCGAGGTTGTTGTTGAATTTGTTGGTGTTTTTCAATGTTGAAGTTTTTGTTGAATTTGTTGGTGTTTTTCAACGTTGAGGTTGTTGTTGTTTTTCAATGTTGAGGTTGTTGTTGAATTTGTTTGTTTTTTTCAATGTTGAGGTTGTTGTTGTTTTTCAATGCTGAGGTTGTTGTTGAATTTGTTGGTGTTTTTCAATGTTGAGGTTGTTGTTGAATTTGTTGGTGTTTTTCAATGTTGAGGTTGTTGTTGTTTTTCAATGTTGAGGTTGTTGTTGAATTTGTTGGTGTTTTTCAATGTTGAGGTTGTTGTTGTTTTTCAATGTTGAGGTTGTTGTTGAATTTGTTGGTGTTTTTCAATGTTGAAGTTGTTGTTGAATTTGTTGGTGTTTTTCAATGTTGAGGTTGTTGTTGTTTTTCAATGTTGAGGTTGTTGTTGAATTTGGTGGTGTTTTTCAATGTTGAGTTTGTTGTTGTTTTTCAATGTTGAGGTTGTTGTTGAATTTGTTGGTGTTTTTCAATGTTGAGGTTGTTGTTGTTTTTCAATGTTGAGGTTGTTGTTGAATTTGTTGGTGTTTTTCAATGTTGAGTTTGTTGTTGTTTTTCAATGTTGAGGTTGTTGTTGTATTTGTTGGTGATTTTCAATTTCGAGGTTGTTGTTGAATTTGTTGGTGTTTTTCAATGTTGAAGTTGTTGTTGAATTTGTTGGTGTTTTTCAATGTTGAGGAAGTTGTTGTTTTTCAATGTTGAGGTTGTTGTTGAATTTGTTGATGTTTTTCAATGTTGAGGTTGTTGTTGTTTTTCAATGCTGAGGTTGTTGTTGAATTTGTTGGTGTTTTTCAATGTTGAGGTTGTTGTTGAATTTGTTGGTGTTTTTCAATGTTGAGGTTGTTGTTGTTTTTCAATGTTGAGGTTGTTGTTGAATTCGTTGGTGTTTTTCAATGTTCAGGTTGTTGTTGTTTTTCAATGTTGAAGTTTTTGTTGAATTTGTTGGTGTTTTTCAATGTTGAGGTTGTTGTTGTTTTTCAATGTTGAGGTTGGTGTTGAATTTGTTGGTGTTTTTCAATGTTGAGGTTGTTGTTGTTTTTCAATGCTGAGGTTGTTGTTGAATTTGTTGGTGTTTTTCAATGTTGAGGTTGTTGTTGAATTTGTTGGTGTTTTTCAATGTTGAGGTTGTTGTTGTTTTTCAATGTTGAGGTTGTTGTTGAATTTGTTGGTGTTTTTCAATGTTGAAGTTGTTGTTGAATTTGTTGGTGTTTTTCAATGTTGAGGTTGTTGTTGTTTTTCAATGTTGAGGTTGTTGTTGAATTTGTTGGTGTTTTTCAATGTTGAGTTTGTTGTTGTTTTTCAATGTTGAGGTTGTTGTTGAATTTGTTGGTGTTTTTCAATGTTGAGGTTGTTGGTGTTTTTCAATGTTGAGGTTGTTGTTGAATTTGTTGGTGTTTTTCAATGTTGAGGTTGTTGTTGAATTTGTTCGTGTTTTTCAATGTTGAGGTTGTTGTTGTTTTTCAATGTTGAGGTTGTTGTTGAATTTGTTGGTGTTTTTCAATGTTGAGGTTGTTGTTGTTTTTCAATGTTGAAGTTTTTGTTCAATTTGTTGGTGTTTTTCAATGTTGAGGTTGTTGTTGTTTTTCAATGTTGAGGTTGTTGTTGAATTTGTTGGTGTTTTTCAATGTTGAGGTTGTTGTTGTTTTTCAATGCTGAGGTTGTTGTTGAATTTGTTGGTGTTTTTCAATGTTGAGGTTCTTGTTGAATTTGTTGGTGTTTTTCAATGTTGAGGTTGTTGTTGTTTTTCAATGTTGAGGTTGTTGTTGAATTTGTTGGTGTTTTTCAATGTTGAGGTTGTTGTTGTTTTTCAATGTTGAGGTTGTTGTTGAATTTGTTGGTGTTTTTCAATGTTGAAGTTGTTGATGAATTTGTTGGTGTTTTTCAATGTTGTGGTTGTTGTTGTTTTTCAATGTTGAGGTTGTTGTTGAATTTGTTGGTGTTTTTCAATGTTGAGTTTGTTGTTATTTTTCAATGTTGAGGTTGTTGTTGAATTTGTTGGTGTTTTTCAATGTTGAGGTTGTTGTTGTTTTTAAATTTGAGGTTGTTGTTGAATTTGTTGGTGTTTTTCAATGTTGAGGTTGTTGGTGTTTTCCAATGTTGAGGTTGTTGTTGAATTTGTTGGTGTTTTTCAATGTTGAGGTTGTTGTTGAATTTGTTGGTGTTTTTCAATGTTGAGGTTGTTGTTGTTTTTCAATGTTCAGGTTGTTGTTGAGTTTGTTGGTGTTTTTCAATGTTGAGGTTGTTGTTGAATTTGTTCGTGTTTTTCAATGTTGAGGTTGTTGTTGAATTTGTTTGTGTTTTTCAATGTTGAGGTTGTTGTTGTTTTTAAATGTTGGGGTTGTTGTTGAATTTGTTGGTGTTTTTCACTTTTGAGGATGTTGTTGTTTTTCAATGTTGAGGTTGTTGTTGAATTTGTTGGTGTTTTTCCATGATGAGGTTGTTGTTGTTTTTCAAAGTTGAGGTTGTTGTTGAATTTGTTGGTGTTTTTCAATGTTGAATTTTTTGTTGAATTTGTTCGTGTTTTTCAATGTTGAGGTTGTTGTTTTTCAATGTTGAGGTTGTTGTTGAGTTTGTTGGTGTTTTTCAATGTTGAGGTTGTTGTTGAATTTGTTGGTGTTTTTCAATGTTGAGGTTGTTGTTGTTTTTAAATGTTGAGGTTGTTGTTGAATTTGTTGGTGTTTTTTCAATTTTGAGGTTGTTGGTGTTTTTCAATGTTGAGGTTGTTGTTGAATTTGATGGTGTTTTTCAATGTCGAGGTTGTTGTTGAATTTGTTGCTGTTTTTCAATGTTGAAGTTGTTGTTGAATTTGTTGGTGTTTTTCAATTTCGAGGTTGTTGTTGAATTTGTTGGTGTTTTTCAATGTTGAAGTTTTTGCTGAATTTGTTGGTGTTTTTCAACGTTGAGGTTGTTGTTGTTTTTCAATGTTGAGGTTGTTGTTGAATTTGTTTGTTTTTTTCAATGTTGAGGTTGTTCTTGTTTTTCAATGCTGAGGTTGTTGTTGAATTTGTTGGTGTTTTTCAATGTTGAGGTTGTTGTTGAATTTGTTGGTGTTTTTCAATGTTCAGGTTGTTGTTGTTTTTCAATGTTGAGGTTGTTGTTGAATTTGTTGGTGTTTTTCAATGTTGAGGTTGTTGTTGTTTTTCAATGTTGAGGTTGTTGTTGAATTTGTTGGTGTTTTTCAATGTTGAAGTTGTTGTTGAATTTGTTGGTGTTTTTCAATGTTGAGGTTGTTGTTGTTTTTCAATGTTGAGGTTGTTGTTGAATTTGTTGGTGTTTTTCAATGTTGAGTTTGTTGTTGTTTTTCAATGTTGAGGTTGTTGTTGAATTTGTTGGTGTTTTTCAATGTTGAGGTTGTTGTTGTTTTTCAATGTTGAGGTTGTTGTTGAATTTGTTGGTGTTTTTCAATGTTGAGTTTGTTGTTGTTTTTCAATGTTGAGGTTGTTGTTGTATTTGTTGGTGATTTTCAATTTCGAGGTTGTTGTTGAATTTGTTGGTGTTTTTCAATGTTGAAGTTGTTGTTGAATTTGTTGGTGTTTTTCAATGTTGAGGATGTTGTTGTTTTTCAATGTTGAGGTTGTTGTTGAATTTGTTGGTGTTTTTCAATGTTGAGGTTGTTGTTGTTTTTCAATGCTGAGGTTGTTGTTGAATTTGTTGGTGTTTTTCAATGTTGAGGTTGTTGTTGAATTTGTTGGTGTTTTTCAATATTGAGGTTGTTGTTGTTTTTCAATGTTGAGGTTGTTGTTGAATTCGTTGGTGTTTTTCAATGTTCAGGTTGTTGTTGTTTTTCAATGTTGAAGTTTTTGTTGAATTTGTTGGTGTTTTTCAATGTTGAGGTTGTTGTTGTTTTTCAATGTTGAGGTTGGTGTTGAATTTGTTGGTGTTTTTCAATGTTGAGGTTGTTGTTGTTTTTCAATGCTGAGGTTGTTGTTGAATTTGTTGGTGTTTTTCAATGTTGAGGTTGTTGTTGAATTTGTTGGTGTTTTTCAATGTTGAGGTTGTTGTTGTTTTTCAATGTTGAGGTTGTTGTTGAATTTGTTGGTGTTTTTCAATGTTGAAGTTGTTGTTGAATTTGTTGGTGTTTTTCAATGTTGAGGTTGTTGTTGTTTTTCAATGTTGAGGTTGTTGTTGAATTTGTTTTTGTTTTTCAATGTTGAGTTTGTTGTTGTTTTTCAATGTTGAGGTTGTTGTTGAAATTGTTGGTGTCTTTCAATGTTGAGGTTGTTGTTGTTTTTCAATGTTGAGGTTGTTGTTGAATTTGTTGGTGTTTTTCAATGTTGAGGTTGTTGCTGTTTTTCAATGTTGAGGTTGTTGTTGAATTTGTTGGTGTTTTTCAATGTTGAGGTTGTTGTTGAATTTGTTCATGTTTTTCAATGTTGAGGTTGTTGTTGTTTTTCAATGTTGAGGTTGTTGTTGAATTTGTTGGTGTTTTTCAATGTTGAGGTTGTTGTTGTTTTTCAATGTTGAAGTTTTTGTTCAATTTGTTGGTGTTTTTCAATGTTGAGGTTGTTGTTGTTTTTCAATGTTGAGGTTGTTGTTGAATTTGTTGGTGTTTTTCAATGTTGAGGTTGTTGTTGTTTTTCAATGCTGAGGTTGTTGTTGAATTTGTTGGTGTTTTTCAATGTTGAGGTTCTTGTTGAATTTGTTGGTGTTTTTCAATGTTGAGGTTGTTGTTGTTTTTCAATGTTGAGGTTGTTGTTGAATTTGTTGGTGTTTTTCAATGTTGAGTTTGTTGTTGTTTTTCAATGTTGAGGTTGTTGTTGAATTTGTTGGTGTTTTTCAATGTTGAGGTTGTTGTTGTTTTTCAATGTTGAGGTTGTTGTTGAATTTGTTGGTGTTTTTCAATGTTGAGTTTGTTGTTGTTTTTCAATGTTGAGGTTGTTGTTGTATTTGTTGGTGATTTTCAATTTCGAGGTTGTTGTTGAATTTGTTGGTGTTTTTCAATGTTGAAGTTGTTGTTGAATTTGTTGGTGTTTTTCAATGTTGAGGATGTTGTTGTTTTTCAATGTTGAGGTTGTTGTTGAATTTGTTGGTGTTTTTCAATGTTGAGGTTGTTGTTGTTTTTCAATGCTGAGGTTGTTGTTGAATTTGTTGGTGTTTTTCAATGTTGAGGTTGTTGTTGAATTTGTTGGTGTTTTTCAATGTTGAGGTTGTTGTTGTTTTTCAATGTTGAGGTTGTTGTTGAATTCGTTGGTGTTTTTCAATGTTCAGGTTGTTGTTGTTTTTCAATGTTGAAGTTTTTGTTGAATTTGTTGGTGTTTTTCAATGTTGAGGTTGTTGTTGTTTTTCAATGCTGAGGTTGGTGTTGAATTTGTTGGTGTTTTTCAATGTTGAGGTTTTTGTTGTTTTTCAATGCTGAGGTTGTTGTTGAATTTGTTGGTGTTTTTCAATGTTGAGGTTGTTGTTGAATTTGTCGGTGTTTTTCAATGTTGAGGTTGTTGTTGTTTTTCAATGTTGAGGTTGTTGTTGAATTTGTTGGTGTTTTTCAATGTTGAAGTTGTTGTTGAATTTGTTGGTGTTTTTCAATGTTGAGGTTGTTGTTGTTTTTCAATGTTGAGGTTGTTGTTGAATTTGTTTTTGTTTTTCAATGTTGAGTTTGTTGTTGTTTTTCAATGTTGAGGTTGTTGTTGAATTTGTTGGTGTCTTTCAATGTTGAGGTTGTTGTTGTTTTTCAATGTTGAGGTTGTTGTTGAATTTGTTGGTGTTTTTCAATGTTGAGGTTGTTGTTGTTTTTCAATGTTGAGGTTGTTGTTGAATTTGTTGGTGTTTTTCAATGTTGAGGTTGTTGTTGTTTTTCAATGTTGAGGTTGTTGTTGAATTTGTTGGTGTTTTTCAATGTTGAAGTTGTTGTTGAATTTGTTGGTGTTTTTCAATGTTGAGGTTGTTGTTGTTTTTCAATGTTGAGGTTGTTGTTGAATTTGGTGGTGTTTTTCAATGTTGAGTTTGTTGTTGTTTTTCAATGTTGAGGTTGTTGTTGAATTTGTTGGTGTTTTTCAATGTTGAGGTTGTTGTTGTTTTTCAATGTTGAGGTTGTTGTTGAATTTGTTGGTGTTTTTCAATGTTGAGTTTGTTGTTGTTTTTCAATGTTGAGGTTGTTGTTGTATTTGTTGGTGATTTTCAATTTCGAGGTTGTTGTTGAATTTGTTGGTGTTTTTCAATGTTGAAGTTGTTGTTGAATTTGTTGGTGTTTTTCAATGTTGAGGATGTTGTTGTTTTTCAATGTTGAGGTTGTTGTTGAATTTGTTGATGTTTTTCAATGTTGAGGTTGTTGTTGTTTTTCAATGCTGAGGTTGTTGTTGAATTTGTTGGTGTTTTTCAATGTTGAGGTTGTTGTTGAATTTGTTGGTGTTTTTCAATGTTGAGGTTGTTGTTGTTTTTCAATGTTGAGGTTGTTGTTGAATTCGTTGGTGTTTTTCAATGTTCAGGTTGTTGTTGTTTTTCAATGTTGAAGTTTTTGTTGAATTTGTTGGTGTTTTTCAATGTTGAGGTTGTTGTTGTTTTTCAATGTTGAGGTTGGTGTTGAATTTGTTGGTGTTTTTCAATGTTGAGGTTGTTGTTGTTTTTCAATGCTGAGGTTGTTGTTGAATTTGTTGGTGTTTTTCAATGTTGAGGTTGTTGTTGAATTTGTTGGTGTTTTTCAATGTTGAGGTTGTTGTTGTTTTTCAATGTTGAGGTTGTTGTTGAATTTGTTGGTGTTTTTCAATGTTGAGGTTGTTGTTGTTTTTCAATGTTGAGGTTGTTGTTGAATTTGTTGGTGTTTTTCAATGTTGAGCTTGTTGTTGTTTTTCAATGTTGAGGTTGTTGTTGTATTTGTTGGTGATTTTCAATTTCGAGGTTGTTGTTGAATTTGTTGGTGTTTTTCAATGTTGAAGTTGTTGTTGAATTTGTTGGTGTTATTCAATGTTGAGGATGTTGTTGTTTTTCAATGTTGAGGTTGTTGTTGAATTTGTTGGTGTTTTTCAATGTTGAGGTTGTTGTTGTTTTTCAATGCTGAGGTTGTTGTTGAATTTGTTGGTGTTTTTCAATGTTGAGGTTGTTGTTGAATTTGTTGGTGTTTTTCAATGTTGAGGTTGTTGTTGTTTTTCAATGTTGAGGTTGTTGTTGAATTCGTTGGTGTTTTTCAATGTTCAGGTTGTTGTTGTTTTTCAATGTTGAAGTTTTTGTTGAATTTGTTGGTGTTTTTCAATGTTGAGGTTGTTGTTGTTTTTCAATGTTGAGGTTGGTGTTGAATTTGTTGGTGTTTTTCAATGTTGAGGTTGTTGTTGTTTTTCAATGCTGAGGTTGTTGTTGAATTTGTTGGTGTTTTTCAATGTTGAGGTTGTTGTTGAATTTGTCGGTGTTTTTCAATGTTGAGGTTGTTGTTGTTTTTCAATGTTGAGGTTGTTGTTGAATTTGTTGGTGTTTTTCAATGTTGAAGTTGTTGTTGAATTTGTTGGTGTTTTTCAATGTTGAGGTTGTTGTTGTTTTTCAATGTTGAGGTTGTTGTTGAATTTGCTTTTGTTTTTCAATGTTGAGTTTGTTGTTGTTTTTCAATGTTGAGGTTGTTGTTGAATTTGTTGGTGTCTTTCAATGTTGAGGTTGTTGTTGTTTTTCAATGTTGAGGTTGTTGTTGAATTTGTTGGTGTTTTTCAATGTTGAGGTTGTTGTTGTTTTTCAATGTTGAGGTTGTTGTTGAATTTGTTGGTGTTTTTCAATGTTGAGGTTGTTGTTGTTTTTCAATGTTGAGGTTGTTGTTGAATTTGTTGGTGTTTTTCAATGTTGAAGTTGTTGTTGAATTTGTTGGTGTTTTTCAATGTTGAGGTTGTTGTTGTTTTTCAATGTTGAGGTTGTTGTTGAATTTGGTGGTGTTTTTCAATGTTGAGTTTGTTTTTGTTTTTCAATGTTGAGGTTGTTGTTGAATTTGTTGGTGTTTTTCAATGTTGAGGTTGTTGTTGTTTTTCAATGTTGAGGTTGTTGTTGAATTTGTTGGTGTTTTTCAATGTTGAGTTTGTTGTTGTTTTTCAATGTTGAGGTTGTTGTTGTATTTGTTGGTGATTTTCAATGTTGAGGTTGTTGTTGAATTTGTTGGTGTTTTTCAATGTTGAAGTTGTTGTTGAATTTGTTGGTGTTTTTCAATGTTGAGGATGTTGTTGTTTTTCAATGTTGAGGTTGTTGTTGAATTTGTTGATGTTTTTCAATGTTGAGGTTGTTGTTGTTTTTCAATGCTGAGGTTGTTGTTGAATTTGTTGGTGTTTTTCAATGTTGAGGTTGTTGTTGAATTTGTTGGTGTTTTTCAATGTTGAGGTTGTTGTTGTTTTTCAATGTTGAGGTTGTTGTTGAATTCGTTGGTGTTTTTCAATGTTCAGGTTGTTGTTGTTTTTCAATGTTGAAGTTTTTGTTGAATTTGTTGGTGTTTTTCAATGTTGAGGTTGTTGTTGTTTTTCAATGTTGAGGTTGGTGTTGAATTTGTTGGTGTTTTTCAATGTTGAGGTTGTTGTTGTTTTTCAATGCTGAGGTTGTTGTTGAATTTGTTGGTGTTTTTCAATGTTGAGGTTGTTGTTGAATTTGTTGGTGTTTTTCAATGTTGAGGTTGTTGTTGTTTTTCAATGTTGAGGTTGTTGTTGAATTTGTTGGTGTTTTTCAATGTTGAAGTTGTTGTTGAATTTGTTGGTGTTTTTCAATGTTGAGGTTGTTGTTGTTTTTCAATGTTGAGGTTGTTGTTGAATTTGTTGGTGTTTTTCAATGTTGAGTTTGTTGTTGTTTTTCAATGTTGAGGTTGTTGTTGAATTTGTTGGTGTTTTTCAATGTTGAGGTTGTTGGTGTTTTTCAATGTTGAGGTTGTTGTTGAATTTGTTGGTGTTTTTCAATGTTGAGGTTGTTGTTGAATTTGTTCGTGTTTTTCAATGTTGAGGTTGTTGTTGTTTTTCAATGTTGAGGTTGTTGTTGAATTTGTTGGTGTTTTTCAATGTTGAGGTTGTTGTTGTTTTTCAATGTTGAAGTTTTTGTTCAATTTGTTGGTGTTTTTCAATGTTGAGGTTGTTGTTGTTTTTCAATGTTGAGGTTTTTGTTGAATTTGTTGGTGTTTTTCAATGTTGAGGTTGTTGTTGTTTTTCAATGCTGAGGTTGTTGTTGAATTTGTTGGTGTTTTTCAATGTTGAGGTTCTTGTTGAATTTGTTGGTGTTTTTCAATGTTGAGGTTGTTGTTGTTTTTCAATGTTGAGGTTGTTGTTGAATTTGTTGGTGTTTTTCAATGTTGAGGTTGTTGTTGTTTTTCAATGTTGAGGTTGTTGTTGAATTTGTTGGTGTTTTTCAATGTTGAAGTTGTTGATGAATTTGTTGGTGTTTTTCAATGTTGTGGTTGTTGTTGTTTTTCAATGTTGAGGTTGTTGTTGAATTTGTTGGTGTTTTTCAATGTTGAGTTTGTTGTTATTTTTCAATGTTGAGGTTGTTGTTGAATTTGTTGGTGTTTTTCAATGTTGAGGTTGTTGTTGTTTTTAAATTTGAGGTTGTTGTTGAATTTGTTGGTGTTTTTCAATGTTGAGGTTGTTGGTGTTTTCCAATGTTGAGGTTGTTGTTGAATTTGTTGGTGTTTTTCAATGTTGAGGTTGTTGTTGAATTTGTTGGTGTTTTTCAATGTTGAGGTTGTTGTTGTTTTTCAATGTTCAGGTTGTTGTTGAGTTTGTTGGTGTTTTTCAATGTTGAGGTTGTTGTTGAATTTCTTCGTGTTTTTCAATGTTGAGGTTGTTGTTGAATTTGTTTGTGTTTTTCAATGTTGAGGTTGTTGTTGTTTTTAAATGTTGGGGTTGTTGTTGAATTTGTTGGTGTTTTTCACTTTTGAGGATGTTGTTGTTTTTCAATGTTGAGGTTGATGTTGAATTTGTTGGTGTTTTTCCATGATGAGGTTGTTGTTGTTTTTCAAAGTTGAGGTTGTTGTTGAATTTGTTGGTGTTTTTCAATGTTGAATTTTTTGTTGAATTTGTTCGTGTTTTTCAATGTTGAGGTTGTTGTTTTTCAATGTTGAGGTTGTTGTTGAGTTTGTTGGTGTTTTTCAATGTTGAGGTTGTTGTTGAATTTGTTGGTGTTTTTCAATGTTGAGGTTGTTGTTGTTTTTAAATGTTGAGGTTGTTGTTGAATTTGTTGGCGTTTTTTCAATTTTGAGGTTGTTGGTGTTTTTCAATGTTGAGGTTGTTGTTGAATTTGATGGTGTTTTTCAATGTCGAGGTTGTTGTTGAATTTGTTGCTGTTTTTCAATGTTGAAGTTGTTGTTGAATTTGTTGGTGTTTTTCAATTTCGAGGTTGTTGTTGAATTTGTTGGTGTTTTTCAATGTTGAAGTTTTTGTTGAATTTGTTGGTGTTTTTCAACGTTGAGGTTATTGTTGTTTTTCAATGTTGAGGTTGTTGTTGAATTTGTTTGTTTTTTTCAATGTTGAGGTTGTTGTTGTTTTTCAATGCTGAGGTTGTTGTTGAATTTGTTGGTGTTTTTCAATGTTGAGGTTGTTGTTGAATTTGTTGGTGTTTTTCAATGTTCAGGTTGTTGTTGTTTTTCAATGTTGAGGTTGTTGTTGAAATTGTTGGTGTTTTTCAATGTTGAGGTTGTTGTTGTTTTTCAATGTTGAGGTTGTTGTTGAATTTGTTGGTGTTTTTCAATGTTGAAGTTGTTGTTGAATTTGTTGGTGTTTTTCAATGTTGAGTTTGTTGTTGTTTTTCAATGTTGAGGTTGTTGTTGTATTTGTTGGTGATTTTCAATTTCGAGGTTGTTGTTGAATTTGTTGGTGTTTTTCAATGTTGAAGTTGTTGTTGAATTTGTTGGTGTTTTTCAATGTTGAGGATGTTGTTGTTTTTCAATGTTGAGGTTGTTGTTGAATTTGTTGGTGTTTTTCAATGTTGAGGTTGTTGTTGTTTTTCAATGCTGAGGTTGTTGTTGAATTTGTTGGTGTTTTTCAATGTTGAGGTTGTTGTTGAATTTGTTGGTGTTTTTCAATGTTGAGGTTGTTGTTGTTTTTCAATGTTGAGGTTGTTGTTGAATTCGTTGGTGTTTTTCAATGTTCAGGTTGTTGTTGTTTTTCAATGTTGAAGTTTTTGTTGAATTTGTTGGTGTTTTTCAATGTTGAGGTTGTTGTTGTTTTTCAATGTTGAGGTTGGTGTTGAATTTGTTGGTGTTTTTCAATGTTGAGGTTGTTGTTGTTTTTCAATGCTGAGGTTGTTGTTGAATTTGTTGGTGTTTTTCAATGTTGAGGTTGTTGTTGAATTTGTTGGTGTTTTTCAATGTTGAGGTTGTTGTTGTTTTTCAATGTTGAGGTTGTTGTTGAATTTGTTGGTGTTTTTCAATGTTGAAGTTGTTGTTGAATTTGTTGGTGTTTTTCAATGTTGAGGTTGTTGTTGTTTTTCAATGTTGAGGTTGTTGTTGAATTTGTTTTTGTTTTTCAATGTTGAGTTTGTTGTTGTTTTTCAATGTTGAGGTTGTTGTTGAATTTGTTGGTGTCTTTCAATGTTGAGGTTGTTGTTGTTTTTCAATGTTGAGGTTGTTGTTGAATTTGTTGGTGTTTTTCAATGTTGAGGTTGTTGCTGTTTTTCAATGTTGAGGTTGTTGTTGAATTTGTTGGTGTTTTTCAATGTTGAGGTTGTTGTTGAATTTGTTCGTGTTTTTCAATGTTGAGGTTGTTGTTGTTTTTCAATGTTGAGGTTGTTGTTGAATTTGTTGGTGTTTTTCAATGTTGAGGTTGTTGTTGTTTTTCAATGTTGAAGTTTTTGTTCAATTTGTTGGTGTTTTTCAATGTTGAGGTTGTTGTTGTTTTTCAATGTTGAGGTTGTTGTTGAATTTGTTGGTGTTTTTCAATGTTGAGGTTGTTGTTGTTTTTCAATGCTGAGGTTGTTGTTGAATTTGTTGGTGTTTTTCAATGTTGAGGTTCTTGTTGAATTTGTTGGTGTTTTTCAATGTTGAGGTTGTTGTTGTTTTTCAATGTTGAGGTTGTTGTTGAATTTGTTGGTGTTTTTCAATGTTGAGTTTGTTGTTGTTTTTCAATGTTGAGGTTGTTGTTGAATTTGTTGGTGTTTTTCAATGTTGAGGTTGTTGTTGTTTTTCAATGTTGAGGTTGTTGTTGAATTTGTTGGTGTTTTTCAATGTTGAGTTTGTTGTTGTTTTTCAATGTTGAGGTTGTTGTTGTATTTGTTGGTGATTTTCAATTTCGAGGTTGTTGTTGAATTTGTTGGTGTTTTTCAATGTTGAAGTTGTTGTTGAATTTGTTGGTGTTTTTCAATGTTGAGGATGTTGTTGTTTTTCAATGTTGAGGTTGTTGTTGAATTTGTTGGTGTTTTTCAATGTTGAGGTTGTTGTTGTTTTTCAATGCTGAGGTTGTTGTTGAATTTGTTGGTGTTTTTCAATGTTGAGGTTGTTGTTGAATTTGTTGGTGTTTTTCAATGTTGAGGTTGTTGTTGTTTTTCAATGTTGAGGTTGTTGTTGAATTCGTTGGTGTTTTTCAATGTTCAGGTTGTTGTTGTTTTTCAATGTTGAAGTTTTTGTTGAATTTGTTGGTGTTTTTCAATGTTGAGGTTGTTGTTGTTTTTCAATGTTGAGGTTGGTGTTGAATTTGTTGGTGTTTTTCAATGTTGAGGTTGTTGTTGTTTTTCAATGCTGAGGTTGTTGTTGAATTTGTTGGTGTTTTTCAATGTTGAGGTTGTTGTTGAATTTGTCGGTGTTTTTCAATGTTGAGGTTGTTGTTGGTTTTCAATGTTGAGGTTGTTGTTGAATTTGTTGGTGTTTTTCAATGTTGAAGTTGTTGTTGAATTTGTTGGTGTTTTTCAATGTTGAGGTTGTTGTTGTTTTTCAATGTTGAGGTTGTTGTTGAATTTGTTTTTGTTTTTCAATGTTGAGTTTGTTGTTGTTTTTCAATGTTGAGGTTGTTGTTGAATTTGTTGGTGTCTTTCAATGTTGAGGTTGTTGTTGTTTTTCAATGTTGAGGTTGTTGTTGAATTTGTTGGTGTTTTTCAATGTTGAGGTTGTTGCTGTTTTTCAATGTTGAGGTTGTTGTTGAATTTGTTGGTGTTTTTCAATGTTGAGGTTGTTGTTGAATTTGTTCGTGTTTTTCAATGTTGAGGTTGTTGTTGTTTTTCAATGTTGAGGTTGTTGTTGAATTTGTTGGTGTTTTTCAATGTTGAGGTTGTTGTTGTTTTTCAATGTTGAAGTTTTTGTTCAATTTGTTGGTGTTTTTCAATGTTGAGGTTGTTGTTGTTTTTCAATGTTGAGGTTGTTGTTGAATTTGTTGGTGTTTTTCAATGTTGAGGTTGTTGTTGTTTTTCAATGCTGAGGTTGTTGTTGAATTTGTTGGTGTTTTTCAATGTTGAGGTTCTTGTTGAATTTGTTGGTGTTTTTCAAGGTTGAGGTTGTTGTTGTTTTTCAATGTTGAGGTTGTTGTTGAATTTGTTGGTGTTTTTCAATGTTGAGGTTGTTGTTGTTTTTCAATGTTGAGGTTGTTGTTGAATTTGTTGGTGTTTTTCAATGTTGAAGTTGTTGATGAATTTGTTGCTGTTTTTCAATGTTGTGGTTGTTGTTGTTTTTCAATGTTGAGGTTGTTGTTGAATTTGTTGGTGTTTTTCAATGTTGAGTTTGTTGTTATTTTTCAATGTTGAGGTTGTTGTTGAATTTGTTGGTGTTTTTCAATGTTGAGGTTGTTGTTGTTTTTAAATTTGAGGTTGTTGTGGAATTTGTTGGTGTTTTTCAATGTTGAGGTTGTTGGTGTTTTTCAATGTTGAGGTTGTTGTTGAATTTGTTGGTGTTTTTCAATGTTGAGGTTGTTGTTGAATTTGTTGGTGTTTTTCAATGTTGAGGTTGTTGTTGTTTTTCAATGTTCAGGTTGTTGTTGAGTTTGTTGGTGTTTTTCAATGTTGAGGTTCTTGTTGAATTTGTTGGTGTTTTTCAATGTTGAGGTTGTTGTTGTTTTTCAATGTTGAGGTTGTTGTTGAATTTGTTGGTGTTTTTCAATGTTGAGGTTGTTGTTGTTTTTCAATGTTGAGGTTGTTGTTGAATTTGTTGGTGTTTTTCAATGTTGAAGTTGTTGATGAATTTGTTGCTGTTTTTCAATGTTGTGGTTGTTGTTGTTTTTCAATGTTGAGGTTGTTGTTGAATTTGTTGGTGTTTTTCAATGTTGAGTTTGTTGTTATTTTTCAATGTTGAGGTTGTTGTTGAATTTGTTGGTGTTTTTCAATGTTGAGGTTGTTGTTGTTTTTAAATTTGAGGTTGTTGTTGAATTTGTTGGTGTTTTTCAATGTTGAGGTTGTTGGTGTTTTTCAATGTTGAGGTTGTTGTTGAATTTGTTGGTGTTTTTCAATGTTGAGGTTGTTGTTGAATTTGTTGGTGTTTTTCAATGTTGAGGTTGTTGTTGTTTTTCAATGTTCAGGTTGTTGTTGAGTTTGTTGGTGTTTTTCAATGTTGAGGTTGTTGTTGAATTTGTTCGTGTTTTTCAATGTTGAGGTTGTTGTTGAATTTGTTTGTGTTTTTCAATGTTGAGGTTGTTGTTGTTTTTAAATGTTGGGGTTGTTGTTGAATTTGTTGGTGTTTTTCAATTTTGAGGATGTTGTTGTTTTTCAATGTTGAGGTTGTTGTTGAATTTGTTGGTGTTTTTCCATGATGAGGTTGTTGTTGTTTTTCAAAGTTGAGGTTGTTGTTGAATTTGTTGGTGTTTTTCAATGTTGAATTTTTTGTTGAATTTGTTGGTGTTTTTCAATGTTGAGGTTGTTGTTTTTCAATGTTGAGGTTGTTGTTGAGTTTGTTGGTGTTTTTCAATGTTGAGGTTGTTGTTGAATTTGTTGTTGTTTTTCAATGTTGAGGTTGTTGTTGTTTTTAAATGTTGAGGTTGTTGTTGAATTTGTTGGTGTTTTTTCAATTTTGAGGTTGTTGGTGTTTTTCAATGTTGAGGTTGTTGTTGAATTTGTTGGTGTTTTTCAATGTCGAGGTTGTTGTTGAATTTGTTGCTGTTTTTCAATGTTGAAGTTGTTGTTCAATTTGTTGGTGTTTTTCAATTTCGAGGTTGTTGTTGAATTTGTTGGTGTTTTTCAATGTTGAAGTTTTTGTTGAATTTGTTGGTGTTTTTCAACGTTGAGGTTGTTGTTGTTTTTCAATGTTGAGGTTGTTGTTGAATTTGTTTGTTTTTTTCAATGTTGAGGTTGTTGTTGTTTTTCAATGCTGAGGTTGTTGTTGAATTTGTTGGTGTTATTCAATGTTGAAGTTGTTGTTGAATTTGTTGGTGTTTTTCAATTTCGAGGTTGTTGTTGAATTTGTTGGTGTTTTTCAATGTTGAAGTTTTTGTTGAATTTGTTGGTGTTTTTCAACGTTGAGGTTGTTGTTGCTTTTCAATGTTGAGGTTGTTGTTGAATTTGTTTGTTTTTTTCAATGTTGAGGTTGTTGTTGTTTTTCAATGCTGAGGTTGTTGTTGAATTTGTTGGTGTTTTTCAATGTTGAGGTTGTTGTTGAATTTGTTGGTGTTTTTCAATGTTCAGGTTGTTGTTGTTTTTCAATGTTGAGGTTGTTGTTGAATTTGTTGGTGTTTTTCAATGTTGAGGTTGTTGTTGTTTTTCAATGTTGAGGTTGTTGTTGAATTTGTTGGTGTTTTTCAATGTTGAAGTTGTTGTTGAATTTGTTGGTGTTTTTCAATGTTGAGGTTGTTGTTGTTTTTCAATGTTGAGGTTGTTGTTGAATTTGTTGGTGTTTTTCAATGTTGAGTTTGTTGTTGTTTTTCAATGTTGAGGTTGTTGTTGAATTTGTTGGTGTTTTTCAATGTTGAGGTTGTTGTTGTTTTTCAATGTTGAGGTTGTTGTTGAATTTGTTGGTGTTTTTCAATGTTGAGTTTGTTGTTGTTTTTCAATGTTGAGGTTGTTGTTGTATTTGTTGGTGATTTTCAATTTCGAGGTTGTTGTTGAATTTGTTGGTGTTTTTCAATGTTGAAGTTGTTGTTGAATTTGTTGGTGTTTTTCAATGTTGAGGATGTTGTTGTTTTTCAATGTTGAGGTTGTTGTTGAATTTGTTGGTGTTTTTCAATGTTGAGGTTGTTGTTGTTTTTCAAGGCTGAGGTTGTTGTTGAATTTGATGGTGTTTTTCAATGTTGAGGTTGTTGTTGAATTTGTTGGTGTTTTTCAATGTTGAGGTTGTTGTTGTTTTTCAATGTTGAGGTTGTTGTTGAATTCGTTGGTGTTTTTCAATGTTCAGGTTGTTGTTGTTTTTCAATGTTGAAGTTTTTGTTGAATTTGTTGGTGTTTTTCAATGTTGAGGTTGTTGTTGTTTTTCAATGTTGAGGTTGTTGTTGAATTCGTTGGTGTTTTTCAATGTTCAGGTTGTTGTTGTTTTTCAATGTTGAAGTTTTTGTTGAATTTGTTGGTGTTTTTCAATGTTGAGGTTGTTGTTGTTTTTCAATGTTGAGGTTGGTGTTGAATTTGTTGGTGTTTTTCAATGTTGAGGTTGTTGTTGTTTTTCAATGCTGAGGTTGTTGTTGAATTTGTTGGTGTTTTTCAATGTTGAGGTTGTTGTTGAATTTGTCGGTGTTTTTCAATGTTGAGGTTGTTGTTGTTTTTCAATGTTGAGGTTGTTGTTGAATTTGTTGGTGTTTTTCAATGTTGAAGTTGTTGTTGAATTTGTTGGTGTTTTTCAATGTTGAGGTTGTTGTTGTTTTTCAATGTTGAGGTTGTTGTTGAATTTGTTTTTGTTTTTCAATGTTGAGTTTGTTGTTGTTTTTCAATGTTGAGGTTGTTGTTGAATTTGTTGGTGTCTTTCAATGTTGAGGTTGTTGTTGTTTTTCAATGTTGAGGTTGTTGTTGAATTTGTTGGTGTTTTTCAATGTTGAGGTTGTTGCTGTTTTTCAATGTTGAGGTTGTTGTTGAATTTGTTGGTGTTTTTCAATGTTGAGGTTATTGTTGAATTTGTTCGTGTTTTTCAATGTTGAGGTTGTTGTTGTTTTTCAATGTTGAGGTTGTTGTTGAATTTGTTGGTGTTTTTCAATGTTGAGGTTGTTGTTGTTTTTCAATGTTGAAGTTTTTGTTCAATTTGTTGGTGTTTTTCAATGTTGAGGTTGTTGTTGTTTTTCAATGTTGAGGTTGTTGTTGAATTTGTTGGTGTTTTTCAATGTTGAGGTTGTTGTTGTTTTTCAATGCTGAGGTTGTTGTTGAATTTGTTGGTGTTTTTCAATGTTGAGGTTCTTGTTGAATTTGTTGGTGTTTTTCAAGGTTGAGGTTGTTGTTGTTTTTCAATGTTGAGGTTGTTGTTGAATTTGTTGGTGTTTTTCAATGTTGAGGTTGTTGTTGTTTTTCAATGTTGAGGTTGTTGTTGAATTTGTTGGTGTTTTTCAATGTTGAAGTTGTTGATGAATTTGTTGCTGTTTTTCAATGTTGTGGTTGTTGTTGTTTTTCAATGTTGAGGTTGTTGTTGAATTTGTTGGTGTTTTTCAATGTTGAGTTTGTTGTTATTTTTCAATGTTGAGGTTGTTGTTGAATTTGTTGGTGTTTTTCAATGTTGAGGTTGTTGTTGTTTTTAAATTTGAGGTTGTTGTGGAATTTGTTGGTGTTTTTCAATGTTGAGGTTGTTGGTGTTTTTCAATGTTGAGGTTGTTGTTGAATTTGTTGGTGTTTTTCAATGTTGAGGTTGTTGTTGAATTTGTTGGTGTTTTTCAATGTTGAGGTTGTTGTTGTTTTTCAATGTTCAGGTTGTTGTTGAGTTTGTTGGTGTTTTTCAATGTTGAGGTTCTTGTTGAATTTGTTGGTGTTTTTCAATGTTGAGGTTGTTGTTGTTTTTCAATGTTGAGGTTGTTGTTGAATTTGTTGGTGTTTTTCAATGTTGAGGTTGTTGTTGTTTTTCAATGTTGAGGTTGTTGTTGAATTTGTTGGTGTTTTTCAATGTTGAAGTTGTTGATGAATTTGTTGCTGTTTTTCAATGTTGTGGTTGTTGTTGTTTTTCAATGTTGAGGTTGTTGTTGAATTTGTTGGTGTTTTTCAATGTTGAGTTTGTTGTTATTTTTCAATGTTGAGGTTGTTGTTGAATTTGTTGGTGTTTTTCAATGTTGAGGTTGTTGTTGTTTTTAAATTTGAGGTTGTTGTTGAATTTGTTGGTGTTTTTCAATGTTGAGGTTGTTGGTGTTTTTCAATGTTGAGGTTGTTGTTGAATTTGTTGGTGTTTTTCAATGTTGAGGTTGTTGTTGAATTTGTTGGTGTTTTTCAATGTTGAGGTTGTTGTTGTTTTTCAATGTTCAGGTTGTTGTTGAGTTTGTTGGTGTTTTTCAATGTTGAGGTTGTTGTTGAATTTGTTCGTGTTTTTCAATGTTGAGGTTGTTGTTGAATTTGTTTGTGTTTTTCAATGTTGAGGTTGTTGTTGTTTTTAAATGTTGGGGTTGTTGTTGAATTTGTTGGTGTTTTTCAATTTTGAGGATGTTGTTGTTTTTCAATGTTGAGGTTGTTGTAGAATTTGTTGGTGTTTTTCCATGATGAGGTTGTTGTTGTTTTTCAAAGTTGAGGTTGTTGTTGAATTTGTTGGTGTTTTTCAATGTTGAATTTTTTGTTGAATTTGTTGGTGTTTTTCAATGTTGAGGTTGTTGTTTTTCAATGTTGAGGTTGTTGTTGAGTTTGTTGGTGTTTTTCAATGTTGAGGTTGTTGTTGAATTTGTTGGTGTTTTTCAATGTTGAGGTTGTTGTTGTTTTTAAATGTTGAGGTTGTTGTTGAATTTGTTGGTGTTTTTTCAATTTTGAGGTTGTTGGTGTTTTTCAATGTTGAGGTTGTTGTTGAATTTGTTGGTGTTTTTCAATGTCGAGGTTGTTGTTGAATTTGTTGCTGTTTTTCAATGTTGAAGTTGTTGTTGAATTTGTTGGTGTTTTTCAATTTCGAGGTTGTTGTTGAATTTGTTGGTGTTTTTCAATGTTGAAGTTTTTGTTGAATTTGTTGGTGTTTTTCAACGTTGAGGTTGTTGTTGTTTTTCAATGTTGAGGTTGTTGTTGAATTTGTTTGTTTTTTTCAATGTTGAGGTTGTTGTTGTTTTTCAATGCTGAGGTTGTTGTTGAATTTGTTGGTGTTATTCAATGTTGAAGTTGTTGTTGAATTTGTTGGTGTTTTTCAATTTCGAGGTTGTTGTTGAATTTGTTGGTGTTTTTCAATGTTGAAGTTTTTGTTGAATTTGTTGGTGTTTTTCAACGTTGAGGTTGTTGTTGCTTTTCAATGTTGAGGTTGTTGTTGAATTTGTTTGTTTTTTTCAATGTTGAGGTTGTTGTTGTTTTTCAATGCTGAGGTTGTTGTTGAATTTGTTGGTGTTTTTCAATGTTGAGGTTGTTGTTGAATTTGTTGGTGTTTTTCAATGTTCAGGTTGTTGTTGTTTTTCAATGTTGAGGTTGTTGTTGAATTTGTTGGTGTTTTTCAATGTTGAGGTTGTTGTTGTTTTTCAATGTTGAGGTTGTTGTTGAATTTGTTGGTGTTTTTCAATGTTGAAGTTGTTGTTGAATTTGTTGGTGTTTTTCAATGTTGAGGTTGTTGTTGTTTTTCAATGTTGAGGTTGTTGTTGAATTTGTTGGTGTTTTTCAATGTTGAGTTTGTTGTTGTTTTTCAATGTTGAGGTTGTTGTTGAATTTGTTGGTGTTTTTCAATGTTGAGGTCGTTGTTGTTTTTCAATGTTGAGGTTGTTGTTGAATTTGTTGGTGTTTTTCAATGTTGAGTTTGTTGTTGTTTTTCAATGTTGAGGTTGTTGTTGTATTTGTTGGTGATTTTCAATTTCGAGGTTGTTGTTGAATTTGTTGGTGTTTTTCAATGTTGAAGTTGTTGTTGAATTTGTTGGTGTTTTTCAATGTTGAGGATGTTGTTGTTTTTCAATGTTGAGGTTGTTGTTGAATTTGTTGGTGTTTTTCAATGTTGAGGTTGTTGTTGTTTTTCAAGGCTGAGGTTGTTGTTGAATTTGTTGGTGTTTTTCAATGTTGAGGTTGTTGTTGAATTTGTTGGTGTTTTTCAATGTTGAGGTTGTTGTTGTTTTTCAATGTTGAGGTTGTTGTTGAATTCGTTGGTGTTTTTCAATGTTCAGGTTGTTGTTGTTTTTCAATGTTGAAGTTTTTGTTGAATTTGTTGGTGTTTTTCAATGTTGAGGTTGTGTTGTTTTTCGATGTTGAGGTTGGTGTTGAATTTGTTGGTGTTTTTCAATGTTGAGGTTGTTGTTGTTTTTCAATGCTGAGGTTGTTGTTGAATTTGTTGGTGTTTTTCAATGTTGAGGTTGTTGTTGAATTTGTTGGTGTTTTTCAATGTTGAGGTTGTTGTTGTTTTTCAATGTTGAGGTTGTTGTTGAATTTGTTGGTGTTTTTCAATGTTGAAGTTGTTGTTGAATTTGTTGGTGTTTTTCAATGTTGAGGTTGTTGTTGTTTTTCAATGTTGAGGTTGTTGTTGAATTTGTTGGTGTTTTTCAATGTTGAGTTTGTTGTTGTTTTTCAATGTTGAGGTTGTTGTTGAATTTGTTGGTGTCTTTCAATGTTGAGGTTGTTGTTGTTTTTCAATGTTGAGGTTGTTGTTGAATTTGTTGGTGTTTTTCAATGTTGAGGTTGTTGGTGTTTTTCAATGTTGAGGTTGTTGTTTAATTTGTTGGTGTTTTTCAATGTTGAGGTTGTTGTTGAATTTGTTCGTGTTTTTCAATGTTGAGGTTGTTGTTGTTTTTCAATGTTGAGGTTGTTGTTGAATTTGTTGGTGTTTTTCAATGTTGAGGTTGTTGTTGTTTTTCAATGTTGAAGTTTTTGTTCAATTTGTTGGTGTTTTTCAATGTTGAGGTTGTTGTTGTTTTTCAATGTTGAGGTTGTTGTTGAATTTGTTGGTGTTTTTCAATGTTGAGGTTGTTGTTGTTTTTCAATGCTGAGGTTGTTGTTGAATTTGTTGGTGTTTTTCAATGTTGAGGTTCTTGTTGAATTTGTTGGTGTTTTTCAATGTTGAGGTTGTTGTTGTTTTTCAATGTTGAGGTTGTTTTTGAATTTGTTGGTGTTTTTAAATGTTGAGGTTGTTGTTGTTTTTCAATGTTGAGGTTGTTGTTGAATTTGTTGGTGTTTTTCAATGTTGAAGTTGTTGATGAATTTGTTGGTGTTTTTCAATGTTGTGGTTGTTGTTGTTTTTCATTGTTGAGGTTGTTGTTGAATTTGTTGGCGTTTTTCAATGTTGAGTTTGTTGTTATTTTTCAATGTTGAGGTTGTTGTTGAATTTGTTGGTGTTTTTCAATGTTGAGGTTGTTGTTGTTTTTAAATTTGAGGTTGTTGTTGAATTTGTTGGTGTTTTTCAATGTTGAGGTTGTTGGTGTTTTTCAATGTTGAGGTTGTTGCTGAATTTGTTGGTGTTTTTCAATGTTGAGGTTGTTGTTGAATTTGTTGGTGTTTTTCAATGTTGAGGTTGTTGTTGTTTTTCAATGTTCAGGTTGTTGTTGAGTTTGTTGGTGTTTTTCAATGTTGAGGTTGTTGTTGAATTTGTTCGTGTTTTTCAATGTTGAGGTTGTTGTTGAATTTGTTTGTGTTTTTCAATGTTGAGGTTGTTGTTGTTTTTAAATGTTGGGGTTGTTGTTGAATTTGTTGGTGTTTTTCAATTTTGAGGATGTTGTTGTTTTTCAATGTTGAGGTTCTTGTTGAATTTGTTGGTGTTTTTCCATGATGAGGTTGTTGTTGTTTTTCAAAGTTGAGGTTGTTGTTGAATTTGTTGGTGTTTTTCAATGTTGAATTTTTTGTTGAATTTGTTGGTGTTTTTCAATGTTGAGGTTGTTGTTTTTCAATGTTGAGGTTGTTGTTGAGTTTGTTGGTGTTTTTCAATGTTGAGGTTGTTGTTGAATTTGTTGGTGTTTTTCAATGTTGAGGTTGTTGTTGTTTTTAAATGTTGAGGTTGTTGTTGAATTTGTTGGTGTTTTTTCAATTTTGAGGTTGTTGGTGTTTTTCAATGTTGAGGTTGTTGTTGAATTTGATGGTGTTTTTCAATGTCGAGGTTGTTGTTGAATTTGTTGCTGATTTTCAATGTTGAAGTTGTTGTTGAATTTGTTGGTGTTTTTCAATTTCGAGGTTGTTGTTGAATTTGTTGGTGTTTTTCAATGTTGAAGTTTTTGTTGAATTTGTTGGTGTTTTTCAACGTTGAGGTTGTTGTTGTTTTTCAATGTTGAGGTTGTTGTTGAATTTGTTTGTTTTTTTCAATGTTGAGGTTGTTGTTGTTTTTCAATGCTGAGGTTGTTGTTGAATTTGTTGGTGTTTTTCAATGTTGAGGTTGTTGTTGAATTTGTTGGTGTTTTTCAATGTTCAGGTTGTTGTTGTTTTTCAATGTTGAGGTTGTTGTTGAATTTGTTGGTGTTTTTCAATGTTGAGGTTGTTGTTGTTTTTCAATGTTGAGGTTGTTGTTGAATTTGTTGGTGTTTTTCAATGTTGAAGTTGTTGTTGAATTTGTTGGTGTTTTTCAATGTTGAGGTTGTTGTTGTTTTTCAATGTTGAGGTTGTTGTTGAATTTGTTGGTGTTTTTCAATGTTGAGTTTGTTGTTGTTTTTCAATGTTGAGGTTGTTGTTGAATTTGTTGGTGTTTTTCAATGTTGAGGTTGTTGTTGTTTTTCAATGTTGAGGTTGTTGTTGAATTTGTTGGTGTTTTTCAATGTTGAGTTTGTTGTTGTTTTTCAATGTTGAGGTTGTTGTTGTATTTGTTGGTGATTTTCAATTTCGAGGTTGTTGTTGAATTTGTTGGTGTTTTTCAATGTTGAAGTTGTTGTTGAATTTGTTGGTGTTTTTCAATGTTGAGGATTGTGTTGTTTTTCAATGTTGAGGTTGTTGTTGAATTTGTTGGTGTTTTTCAATGTTGAGGTTGTTGTTGTTTTTCAATGCTGAGGTTGTTGTTGAATTTGTTGGTGTTTTTCAATGTTGAGGTTGTTGTTGAATTTGTTGGTGTTTTTCAATGTTGAGGTTGTTGTTGTTTTTCAACGTTGAGGTTGTTGTTGAATTTGTTGGTGTTTTTCAATGTTCAGGTTGTTGTTGTTTTTCAATGTTGAAGTTTTTGTTGAATTTGTTGGTGTTTTTCAATGTTGAGGTTGTTGTTGTTTTTCAATGTTGAGGTTGTTGTTGAATTTGTTGGTGTTTTTCAATGTTGAGGTTGTTGTTGTTTTTCAATGCTGAGGTTGTTGTTGAATTTGTTGGTGTTTTTCAATGTTGAGGTTGTTGTTGAATTTGTTGGTGTTTTTCAATGTTGAGGTTGTTGTTGTTTTTCAATGTTGAGGTTGTTGTTGAATTTGTTGGTGTTTTTCAATGTTGAGGTTGTTGTTGTTTTTCAATGTTGAGGTTGTGGTTGAATTTGTTGGTGTTTTTCAATGTTGAAGTTGTTGTTGAATTTGTTGGTGTTTTTAAATGTTGAGGTTGTTGTTGTTTTTCAATGTTGAGGTTGTTGTTGAATTTGTTGGTGTTTTTCAATGTTGAGTTTGTTGTTGTTTTTAAATGTTGAGGTTGTTGTTGAATTTGTTGGTGTCTTTCAATGTTGAGGTTGTTGTTGTTTTTCAATGTTGAGGTTGTTTTTGAATTTGTTGGTGTTTTTAAATGTTGAGGTTGTTGTTGTTTTTCAATGTTGAGGTTGTTGTTGAATTTGTTGGTGTTTTTCAATGTTGAAGTTGTTGATGAATTTGTTGGTGTTTTTCAATGTTGTGGTTGTTGTTGTTTTTCATTGTTGAGGTTGTTGTTGAATTTGTTGGCGTTTTTCAATGTTGAGTTTGTTGTTATTTTTCAATGTTGAGGTTGTTGTTGAATTTGTTGGTGTTTTTCAATGTTGAGGTTGTTGTTGTTTTTAAATTTGAGGTTGTTGTTGAATTTGTTGGTGTTTTTCAATGTTGAGGTTGTTGGTGTTTTTCAATGTTGAGGTTGTTGCTGAATTTGTTGGTGTTTTTCAATGTTGAGGTTGTTGTTGAATTTGTTGGTGTTTTTCAATGTTGAGGTTGTTGTTGTTTTTCAATGTTCAGGTTGTTGTTGAGTTTGTTGGTGTTTTTCAATGTTGAGGTTGTTGTTGAATTTGTTCGTGTTTTTCAATGTTGAGGTTGTTGTTGAATTTGTTTGTGTTTTTCAATGTTGAGGTTGTTGTTGTTTTTAAATGTTGGGGTTGTTGTTGAATTTGTTGGTGTTTTTCAATTTTGAGGATGTTGTTGTTTTTCAATGTTGAGGTTCTTGTTGAATTTGTTGGTGTTTTTCCATGATGAGGTTGTTGTTGTTTTTCAAAGTTGAGGTTGTTGTTGAATTTGTTGGTGTTTTTCAATGTTGAATTTTTTGTTGAATTTGTTGGTGTTTTTCAATGTTGAGGTTGTTGTTTTTCAATGTTGAGGTTGTTGTTGAGTTTGTTGGTGTTTTTCAATGTTGAGGTTGTTGTTGAATTTGTTGGTGTTTTTCAATGTTGAGGTTGTTGTTGTTTTTAAATGTTGAGGTTGTTGTTGAATTTGTTGGTGTTTTTTCAATTTTGAGGTTGTTGGTGTTTTTCAATGTTGAGGTTGTTGTTGAATTTGATGGTGTTTTTCAATGTCGAGGTTGTTGTTGAATTTGTTGCTGATTTTCAATGTTGAAGTTGTTGTTGAATTTGTTGGTGTTTTTCAATTTCGAGGTTGTTGTTGAATTTGTTGGTGTTTTTCAATGTTGAAGTTTTTGTTGAATTTGTTGGTGTTTTTCAACGTTGAGGTTGTTGTTGTTTTTCAATGTTGAGGTTGTTGTTGAATTTGTTTGTTTTTTTCAATGTTGAGGTTGTTGTTGTTTTTCAATGCTGAGGTTGTTGTTGAATTTGTTGGTGTTTTTCAATGTTGAGGTTGTTGTTGAATTTGTTGGTGTTTTTCAATGTTCAGGTTGTTGTTGTTTTTCAATGTTGAGGTTGTTGTTGAATTTGTTGGTGTTTTTCAATGTTGAGGTTGTTGTTGTTTTTCAATGTTGAGGTTGTTGTTGAATTTGTTGGTGTTTTTCAATGTTGAAGTTGTTGTTGAATTTGTTGGTGTTTTTCAATGTTGAGGTTGTTGTTGTTTTTCAATGTTGAGGTTGTTGTTGAATTTGTTGGTGTTTTTCAATGTTGAGTTTGTTGTTGTTTTTCAATGTTGAGGTTGTTGTTGAATTTGTTGGTGTTTTTCAATGTTGAGGTTGTTGTTGTTTTTCAATGTTGAGGTTGTTGTTGAATTTGTTGGTGTTTTTCAATGTTGAGTTTGTTGTTGTTTTTCAATGTTGAGGTTGTTGTTGTATTTGTTGGTGATTTTCAATTTCGAGGTTGTTGTTGAATTTGTTGGTGTTTTTCAATGTTGAAGTTGTTGTTGAATTTGTTGGTGTTTTTCAATGTTGAGGATTGTGTTGTTTTTCAATGTTGAGGTTGTTGTTGAATTTGTTGGTGTTTTTCAATGTTGAGGTTGTTGTTGTTTTTCAATGCTGAGGTTGTTGTTGAATTTGTTGGTGTTTTTCAATGTTGAGGTTGTTGTTGAATTTGTTGGTGTTTTTCAATGTTGAGGTTGTTGTTGTTTTTCAACGTTGAGGTTGTTGTTGAATTTGTTGGTGTTTTTCAATGTTCAGGTTGTTGTTGTTTTTCAATGTTGAAGTTTTTGTTGAATTTGTTGGTGTTTTTCAATGTTGAGGTTGTTGTTGTTTTTCAATGTTGAGGTTGTTGTTGAATTTGTTGGTGTTTTTCAATGTTGAGGTTGTTGTTGTTTTTCAATGCTGAGGTTGTTGTTGAATTTGTTGGTGTTTTTCAATGTTGAGGTTGTTGTTGAATTTGTTGGTGTTTTTCAATGTTGAGGTTGTTGTTGTTTTTCAATGTTGAGGTTGTTGTTGAATTTGTTGGTGTTTTTCAATGTTGAGGTTGTTGTTGTTTTTCAATGTTGAGGTTGTGGTTGAATTTGTTGGTGTTTTTCAATGTTGAAGTTGTTGTTGAATTTGTTGGTGTTTTTAAATGTTGAGGTTGTTGTTGTTTTTCAATGTTGAGGTTGTTGTTGAATTTGTTGGTGTTTTTCAATGTTGAGTTTGTTGTTGTTTTTAAATGTTGAGGTTGTTGTTGAATTTGTTGGTGTCTTTCAATGTTGAGGTTGTTGTTGTTTTTCAATGTTGAGGTTGTTGTTGAATTTGTTGGTGTTTTTCAAAGTTGAGGTTGTTGGTGTTTTTCAATGTTCAGGTTGTTGTTGAATTTGTTGGTGTTTTTCAATGTTGAGTTTGTTGTTGAATTTGTTCGTGTTTTTCATTGTTGATGTTGTTGTTGTTTTTCAATGTTGAGGTTGTTGTTGAATTTGCTGGTGTTTTTCAATGTTCAGGTTGTTGTTGTTTTTCAATGTTGAAGTTTTTGTTCAATTTGTTGGTGTTTTTCAATGTTGAGGTTGTTGTTGTTTTTCAATGTTGAGGTTGTTGTTGAATTTGTTGGTGTTTTTCAATGTTGAGGTTGTTGTTGTTTTTCAATGCTGAGGTTGTTGTTGAATTTGTTGGTGTTTTTCAATGTTGAGGTTCTTGTTGAATTTGTTGGTGTTTTTCAATGTTGAGGTTGTTGTTGTTTTTCAATGTTGAGGTTGTTGTTGAATTTGTTGGTGTTTTTCAATGTTGAGGTTGTTGTTGTTTTTCAATGTTGAGGTTGTTGTTGAATTTGTTGGTGTTTTTCAATGTTGAAGTTGTTGATGAATTTGTTGGTGTTTTTCAATGTTGTGGTTGTTGTTGTTT
The DNA here is from genome assembly GCA_026770705.1 of Isurus oxyrinchus. NCBI lineage: Eukaryota > Metazoa > Chordata > Chondrichthyes > Lamniformes > Lamnidae > Isurus > Isurus oxyrinchus. Next base: position 502,998 of record JANJGN010000382.1, read on the forward strand.
TTCATTGTTGAGGTTGTTGTTGAATTTGTTGGCGTTTTTCAATGTTGAGTTTGTTGTTATTTTTCAATGTTGAGGTTGTTGTTGAATTTGTTGGTGTTTTTCAATGTTGAGGTTGTTGTTGTTTTTAAATTTGAGGTTGTTGTTGAATTTGTTGGTGTTTTTCAATGTTGAGGTTGTTGGTGTTTTTCAATGTTGAGGTTGTTGTTGAATTTGTTCGTGTTTTTCAATGTTGAGGTTGTTGTTGAATTTGTTTGTGTTTTTCAATGTTGAGGTTGTTGTTGTTTTTAAATGTTGGGGTTGTTGTTGAATTTGTTGGTGTTTTTCAATTTTGAGGATGTTGTTGTTTTTCAATGTTGAGGTTCTTGTTGAATTTGTTGGTGTTTTTCCATGATGAGGTTGTTGTTGTTTTTCAAAGTTGAGGTTGTTGTTGAATTTGTTGGTGTTTTTCAATGTTGAATTTTTTGTTGAATTTGTTGGTGTTTTTCAATGTTGAGGTTGTTGTTTTTCAATGTTGAGGTTGTTGTTGAGTTTGTTGGTGTTTTTCAATGTTGAGGTTGTTGTTGAATTTGTTGGTGTTTTTCAATGTTGAGGTTGTTGTTGTTTTTAAATGTTGAGGTTGTTGTTGAATTTGTTGGTGTTTTTTCAATTTTGAGGTTGTTGGTGTTTTTCAATGTTGAGGTTGTTGTTGAATTTGATGGTGTTTTTCAATGTCGAGGTTGTTGTTGAATTTGTTGCTGTTTTTCAATGTTGAAGTTGTTGTTGAATTTGTTGGTGTTTTTCAATTTCGAGGTTGTTGTTGAATTTGTTGGTGTTTTTCAATGTTGAAGTTTTTGTTGAATTTGTTGGTGTTTTTCAACGTTGAGGTTGTTGTTGTTTTTCAATGTTGAGGTTGTTGTTGAATTTGTTGGTGTTTTTCAATGTTCAGGTTGTTGTTGTTTTTCAATGTTGAGGTTGTTGTTGAATTTGTTGGTGTTTTTCAATGTTGAGGTTGTTGTTGTTTTTCAATGCTGAGGTTGTTGTTGAATTTGTTGGTGTTTTTCAATGTTGAGGTTGTTGTTGAATTTGTTGGTGTTTTTCAATGTTGAGGTTGTTGTTGTTTCTCAATGTTGAGGTTGTTGTTGAATTTGTTGGTGTTTTTCAATGTTGAGGTTGTTGTTGTTTTTCAATGTTGAGGTTGTGGTTGAATTTGTTGGTGTTTTTCAATGTTGAAGTTGTTGTTGAATTTGTTGGTGTTTTTAAATGTTGAGGTTGTTGTTGTTTTTCAATGTTGAGGTTGTTGTTGAATTTGTTGGTGTTTTTCAATGTTGAGTTTGTTGTTGTTTTTAAATGTTGAGGTTGTTGTTGAATTTGTTGGTGTCTTTCAATGTTGAGGTTGTTGTTGTTTTTCAATGTTGAGGTTGTTGTTGAATTTGTTGGTGTTTTTCAAAGTTGAGGTTGTTGGTGTTTTTCAATGTTGAGGTTGTTGTTGAATTTGTTGGTGTTTTTCAATGTTGAGTTTGTTGTTGAATTTGTTCGTGTTTTTCATTGTTGATGTTGTTGTTGTTTTTCAATGTTGAGGTTGTTGTTGAATTTGTTGGTGTTTTTCAATGTTCAGGTTGTTGTTGTTTTTCAATGTTGAAGTTTTTGTTCAATTTGTTGGTGTTTTTCAATGTTGAGGTTGTTGTTGTTTTTCAATGTTGAGGTTGTTGTTGAATTTGTTGTTGTTTTTCAATGTTGAGGTTGTTGTTGTTTTTCAATGCTGAGGTTGTTGTTGAATTTGTTGGTGTTTTTCAATGTTGAGGTTCTTGTTGAATTTGTTGGTGTTTTTCAATGTAGAGGTTGTTGTTGTTTTTCAATGTTGAGGTTGTTGTTGAATTTGTTGGTGTTTTTCAATGTTGAGGTTGTTGTTGTTTTTCAATGTTGAGGTTGTTGTTGAATTTGTTGGTGTTTTTCAATGTTGAAGTTGTTGATGAATTTGTTGGTGTTTTTCAATGTTGAGGTTGTTGTTGAATTTGTTCGTGTTTTTCAATGTTGAGGTTGTTGTTGAATTTGTTTGTGTTTTTCAATGTTGAGGTTGTTGTTGTTTTTAAATGTTGGGGTTGTTGTTGAATTTGTTGGTGTTTTTCAATTTTGAGGATGTTGTTGTTTTTCAATGTTGAGGTTGTTGTTGAATTTGTTGGTGTTTTTCCATGATGAGGTTGTTGTTGTTTTTCAAAGTTGAGGTTGTTGTTGAATTTGTTGGTGTTTTTCAATGTTGAATTTTTTGTTGAATGTGTTGGTGTTTTTCAATGTTGAGGTTGTTGTTTTTCAATGTTGAGGTTGTTGTTGAATTTGTTGGCGTTTTTAAATGTTGAGGTTGTTGTTGAATTTGTTGGTGTTTTTCAATGTTGAGGTTGTTGTTGAATTTGTTGGTGTTTTTCAATGTTGAGGTTGTTGTTGTATTTCAATGTTGAGGTTGTTGTTGAATTTGTTGGTGTTTTTCAATGTTGAGTTTGTTGTTGAATTTGTTGGTGTTTTTCAATGTTGAGGTTGTTGTTGAATTTGTTGGTGTTTTTCAATGTTGAGGTTGTTGTTGAATTTGTTGGTGTTTTTCAATGTTGATGTTGTTGCTGTTTTTCAATGTTGAGGTTGTTGTTGAATTTGTTGCTGTTTTTCAATGTTGAGATTGTTGTTGTTTTTCAATGTTGAGGTTGTTGTTGAATTTGTTGGTGTTTTTAAATGTTGAGGTTGTTGTTGAATTTGTTGGTGTTTTTCAATGTTGAAGATTTTGTTGAATTTGTTGGAGTTTTTCAATGTTGATGTTGTTGTTGTTTTTCAATGTTGAGGTTGTTGTTGAATTTGTTGGTGTTTTTCAATGTTGAGGTTGTTGTTGTTTTTCAATGCTGAGGTTGTTGTTGAATTTGTTGGTGTTTTTCAATGTTGAGGTTGTTGTTGAATTTGTTGGTGTTTTTCAATGTTGAGTTTGTTGTTGTTTTTCAATGTTGAGGTTGTTGTTGTTTTTCAATGTTGAGGTTGATGTCGTTTTTCAATGTTGAGGTTGTTGTTGAATTTGTTGTTGTTTTTCAATGTTGAGGTTGTTGTTGTTTTTCAATGTTGAGGTTGTTGTTGAATTTGTTGGTGTTTTTCAATGTTGAGGTTGTTGTTGAATTTGTTGGATTTTTTCAATCTTGAGGATGTTGTTGTTTTTCAATGTTGAGGTTATTGTTGAATTTGTTGGTGTTTTTCAATGTTGAGGTTGTTGTTGTTTTTCAATGTTGAGGTTGTTGTTGAATTTGTTGGTTTTTCTCAATGTTGAGTTTGTTGTTGTTTTTCAATGTTGAGGTTGTTGTTGAATTTGTTGTTGTTTTTCAATGTTGAGGTTGTTGTTGTTTTTCAATGTTGAGGTTGTTGTTGAATTTGTTGGTGTTATTCAATGTTGAGGTTGTTGTTGTTTTTCAATGTTGAGGTTGTTGTTGAATTTGTTGGTGTTTTTCAACGTTGAGGTTGTTGTTGAATTTGTTGGTGTTTTTCAATGTTGAGGGTGTTGTTGTTTTTCAATGTTGAGGTTCTTGAATTTGTTAGTGTTTTTCAATCTTGAGTTTGTTCTTGAATTTGTTGGTGTTTTTCAACGTTCAGGTTGTTGTTGTTTTTCAATGTTGAGGTTGTTGTTGAATTTGTTTGTTTTTTTCAATGTTGAGGTTGTTGTTGTTTTTCAATGCTGAGGTTGTTGTTGAATTTGTTGGTGTTTTGCAATGTTGAGGTTGTTGTTGAATTTGTTGGTGTTTTTCAATGTTCAGGTTGTTGTTGTTTTTCAATGTTGAGGTTGTTGTTGAATTTGTTGGTGTTTTTGAATGTTGAGGCTGTTGTTGTTTTTCAATATTGAGGTTGTTGTTGAATTTGTTGGTGTTTTTCAATGTTGAAGTTGTTGTTGAATTTGTTGGTGTTTTTCAATGTTGAGGTTGTTGTTGTTTTTCAATGTTGAGGTTGTTGTTGAATTTGTTGGTGTTTTTCAATGTTGAGGTTGTTGTTGTTTTTCAATGTTGAGGTTGTTGTTGAATTTGTTGGTGTTTTTCAATGTTGAGTTTGTTGTTGTTTTTCAATGTTGAGGTTGTTGTTGTATTTGTTGGTGATTTTCAATTTCGAGGTTGTTGTTGAATTTGTTGGTGTTTTTCAATGTTGAAGTTGTTGTTGAATTTGTTGGTGTTTTTCAATGTTGAGGATGTTGTTGTTTTTCAATGTTGAGGTTGTTGTTGAATTTGTTGGTGTTTTTCAATGTTGAGGTTGTTGTTGTTTTTCAATGCTGAGGTTGTTGTTGAATTTGTTGGTGTTTTTCAATGTTGAGGTTGTTGTTGAATTTGTTGGTGTTTTTCAATGTTGAGGTTGTTGTTGTTTTTCAATGTTGAGGTTGTTGTTGAATTCGTTGGTGTTTTTCAATGTTCAGGTTGTTGTTGTTTTTCAATGTTGAAGTTTTTGTTGAATTTGTTGGTGTTTTTCAATGTTGAGGTTGTTGTTGTTTTTCAATGCTGAGGTTGGTGTTGAATTTGTTGGTGATTTTCAATGTTGAGGTTGTTGTTGTTTTTCAATGCTGAGGTTGTTGTTGAATTTGTTGGTGTTTTTCAATGTTGAGGTTGTTGTTGAATTTGTTGGTGTTTTTCAATGTTGAGGTTGTTGTTGTTTTTCAACGTTGAGGTTGTTGTTGAATTTGTTGGTGTTTTTCAATGTTCAGGTTGTTGTTGTTTTTCAATGTTGAAGTTTTTGTTGAATTTGTTGGTGTTTTTCAATGTTGAGGTTGTTGTTGTTTTTCAATGTTGAGGTTGTTGTTGAATTTGTTGGTGTTTTTCAATGTTGAGGTTGTTGTTGTTTTTCAATGCTGAGGTTGTTGTTGAATTTGTTGGTGTTTTTCAATGTTGAGGTTGTTGTTGAATTTGTTGGTGTTTTTCAATGTTGAGGTTGTTGTTGTTTTTCAATGTTGAGGTTGTTGTTGAATTTGTTGGTGTTTTTCAATGTTGAGGTTGTTGTTGTTTTTCAATGTTGAGGTTGTGGTTGAATTTGTTGGTGTTTTTCAATGTTGAAGTTGTTGTTGAATTTGTTGGTGTTTTTAAATGTTGAGGTTGTTTTTGTTTTTCAATGTTGAGGTTGTTGTTGAATTTGTTGGTGTTTTTCAATGTTGAGTTTGTTGTTGTTTTTCAATGTTGAGGTTGTTGTTGAATTTGTTGGTGTCTTTCAATGTTGAGGTTGTTGTTGTTTTTCAATGTTGAGGTTGTTGTTGAATTTGTTGGTGTTTTTCAAAGTTGAGGTTGTTGGTGTTTTTCAATGTTGAGGTTGTTGTTGAATTTGTTGGTGTTTTTCAATGTTGAGTTTGTTGTTGAATTTGTTGGTGTTTTTCATTGTTGATGTTGTTGTTGTTTTTCAATGTTGAGGTTGTTGTTGAATTTGTTGGTGTTTTTCAATGTTCAGGTTGTTGTTGTTTTTCAATGTTGAAGTTTTTGTTCAATTTGTTGGTGTTTTTCAATGTTGAGGTTGTTGTTGTTTTTCAATGTTGAGGTTGTTGTTGAATTTGTTGGTGTTTTTCAATGTTGAGGTTGTTGTTGTTTTTCAATGCTGAGGTTGTTGTTGAATTTGTTGGTGTTTTTCAATGTTGAGGTTCTTGTTGAATTTGTTGGTGTTTTTCAATGTTGAGGTTGTTGTTGTTTTTCAATGTTGAGGTTGTTGTTGAATTTGTTGGTGTTTTTCAATGTTGAGGTTGTTGTTGTTTTTCAATGTTGAGGTTGTTGTTGAATTTGTTGGTGTTTTTCAATGTTGAAGTTGTTGATGAATTTGTTGGTGTTTTTCAATGTTGAGGTTGTTGTTGAATTTGTTCGTGTTTTTCAATGTTGAGGTTGTTGTTGAATTTGTTTGTGTTTTTCAATGTTGAGGTTGTTGTTGTTTTTAAATGTTGGGGTTGTTGTTGAATTTGTTGGTGTTTTTCAATTTTGAGGATGTTGTTGCTTTTCAATGTTGAGGTTGTTGTTGAATTTGTTGGTGTTTTTCCATGATGAGGTTGTTGTTGTTTTTCAAAGTTGAGGTTGTTGTTGAATTTGTTGGTGTTTTTCAATGTTGAATTTTTTGTTGAATTTGTTGGTGTTTTTCAATGTTGAGGTTGTTGTTTTTCAATGTTGAGGTTGTTGTTGAATTTGTTGGCGTTTTTAAATGTTGAGGTTGTTGTTGAATTTGTTGGTGTTTTTCAATGTTGAGGTTGTTGTTGAATTTGTTGGTGTTTTTCAATGTTGAGGTTGTTGTTGTTTTTCAATGTTGAGGTTGTTGTTGAATTTGTTGGTGTTTTTCAATGTTGAGTTTGTTGTTGAATTTGTTGGTGTTTTTCAATGTTGAGGTTGTTGTTGAATTTGTTGGTGTTTTTCAATGTTGAGGTTGTTGTTGAATTTGTTGGTGTTTTTCAATGTTGATGTTGTTGCTGTTTTTCAATGTTGAGGTTGTTGTTGAATTTGTTGCTGTTTTTCAATGTTGAGATTGTTGTTGTTTTTCAATGTTGAGGTTGTTGTTGAATTTGTTGGTGTGTTTAAATGTTGAGGTTGTTGTTGAATTTGTTGGTGTTTTTCAATGTTGAAGATTTTGTTGAATTTGTTGGAGTTTTTCAATGTTGATGTTGTTGTTGTTTTTCAATGTTGAGGTTGTTGTTGAATTTGTTGGTGTTTTTCAATGTTGAGGTTGTTGTTGTTTTTCAATGCTGAGGTTGTTGTTGAATTTGTTGGTGTTTTTCAATGTTGAGGTTGTTGTTGAATTTGTTGGTGTTTTTCAATGTTGAGTTTGTTGTTGTTTTTCAATGTTGAGGTTGTTGTTGAATTTGTTGGTGTTTTTCCATGATGAGGTTGTTGTTGTTTTTCAAAGTTGAGGTTGTTGTTGAATTTGTTGGTGTTTTTCAATGTTGAATTTTTTGTTGAATGTGTTGGTGTTTTTCAATGTTGAGGTTGTTGTTTTTCAATGTTGAGGTTGTTGTTGAATTTGTTGGCGTTTTTAAATGTTGAGGTTGTTGTTGAATTTGTTGGTGTTTTTCAATGTTGAGGTTGTTGTTGAATTTGTTGGTGTTTTTCAATGTTGAGGTTGTTGTTGTATTTCAATGTTGAGGTTGTTGTTGAATTTGTTGGTGTTTTTCAATGTTGAGTTTGTTGTTGAATTTGTTGGTGTTTTTCAATGTTGAGGTTGTTGTTGAATTTGTTGGTGTTTTTCAATGTTGAGGTTGTTGTTGAATTTGTTGGTGTTTTTCAATGTTGATGTTGTTGCTGTTTTTCAATGTTGAGGTTGTTGTTGAATTTGTTGCTGTTTTTCAATGTTGAGATTGTTGTTGTTTTTCAATGTTGAGGTTGTTGTTGAATTTGTTGGTGTTTTTAAATGTTGAGGTTGTTGTTGAATTTGTTGGTGTTTTTCAATGTTGAAGATTTTGTTGAATTTGTTGGAGTTTTTCAATGTTGATGTTGTTGTTGTTTTTCAATGTTGAGGTTGTTGTTGAATTTGTTGGTGTTTTTCAATGTTGAGGTTGTTGTTGTTTTTCAATGCTGAGGTTGTTGTTGAATTTGTTGGTGTTTTTCAATGTTGAGGTTGTTGTTGAATTTGTTGGTGTTTTTCAATGTTGAGTTTGTTGTTGTTTTTCAATGTTGAGGTTGTTGTTGTTTTTCAATGTTGAGGTTGATGTCGTTTTTCAATGTTGAGGTTGTTGTTGAATTTGTTGTTGTTTTTCAATGTTGAGGTTGTTGTTGTTTTTCAATGTTGAGGTTGTTGTTGAATTTGTTGGTGTTTTTCAATGTTGAGGTTGTTGTTGAATTTGTTGGATTTTTTCAATCTTGAGGATGTTGTTGTTTTTCAATGTTGAGGTTATTGTTGAATTTGTTGGTGTTTTTCAATGTTGAGGTTGTTGTTGTTTTTCAATGTTGAGGTTGTTGTTGAATTTGTTGGTTTTTCTCAATGTTGAGTTTGTTGTTGTTTTTCAATGTTGAGGTTGTTGTTGAATTTGTTGTTGTTTTTCAATGTTGAGGTTGTTGTTGTTTTTCAATGTTGAGGTTGTTGTTGAATTTGTTGGTGTTATTCAATGTTGAGGTTGTTGTTGTTTTTCAATGTTGAGGTTGTTGTTGAATTTGTTGGTGTTTTTCAACGTTGAGGTTGTTGTTGAATTTGTTGGTGTTTTTCAATGTTGAGGGTGTTGTTGTTTTTCAATGTTGAGGTTCTTGAATTTGTTAGTGTTTTTCAATCTTGAGTTTGTTCTTGAATTTGTTGGTGTTTTTCAACGTTCAGGTTGTTGTTGTTTTTCAATGTTGAGGTTGTTGTTGAATTTGTTTGTTTTTTTCAATGTTGAGGTTGTTGTTGTTTTTCAATGCTGAGGTTGTTGTTGAATTTGTTGGTGTTTTGCAATGTTGAGGTTGTTGTTGAATTTGTTGGTGTTTTTCAATGTTCAGGTTGTTGTTGTTTTTCAATGTTGAGGTTGTTGTTGAATTTGTTGGTGTTTTTGAATGTTGAGGCTGTTGTTGTTTTTCAATATTGAGGTTGTTGTTGAATTTGTTGGTGTTTTTCAATGTTGAAGTTGTTGTTGAATTTGTTGGTGTTTTTCAATGTTGAGGTTGTTGTTGTTTTTCAATGTTGAGGTTGTTGTTGAATTTGTTGGTGTTTTTCAATGTTGAGGTTGTTGTTGTTTTTCAATGTTGAGGTTGTTGTTGAATTTGTTGGTGTTTTTCAATGTTGAGTTTGTTGTTGTTTTTCAATGTTGAGGTTGTTGTTGTATTTGTTGGTGATTTTCAATTTCGAGGTTGTTGTTGAATTTGTTGGTGTTTTTCAATGTTGAAGTTGTTGTTGAATTTGTTGGTGTTTTTCAATGTTGAGGATGTTGTTGTTTTTCAATGTTGAGGTTGTTGTTGAATTTGTTGGTGTTTTTCAATGTTGAGGTTGTTGTTGTTTTTCAATGCTGAGGTTGTTGTTGAATTTGTTGGTGTTTTTCAATGTTGAGGTTGTTGTTGAATTTGTTGGTGTTTTTCAATGTTGAGGTTGTTGTTGTTTTTCAATGTTGAGGTTGTTGTTGAATTCGTTGGTGTTTTTCAATGTTCAGGTTGTTGTTGTTTTTCAATGTTGAAGTTTTTGTTGAATTTGTTGGTGTTTTTCAATGTTGAGGTTGTTGTTGTTTTTCAATGCTGAGGTTGGTGTTGAATTTGTTGGTGATTTTCAATGTTGAGGTTGTTGTTGTTTTTCAATGCTGAGGTTGTTGTTGAATTTGTTGGTGTTTTTCAATGTTGAGGTTGTTGTTGAATTTGTTGGTGTTTTTCAATGTTGAGGTTGTTGTTGTTTTTCAACGTTGAGGTTGTTGTTGAATTTGTTGGTGTTTTTCAATGTTCAGGTTGTTGTTGTTTTTCAATGTTGAAGTTTTTGTTGAATTTGTTGGTGTTTTTCAATGTTGAGGTTGTTGTTGTTTTTCAATGTTGAGGTTGTTGTTGAATTTGTTGGTGTTTTTCAATGTTGAGGTTGTTGTTGTTTTTCAATGCTGAGGTTGTTGTTGAATTTGTTGGTGTTTTTCAATGTTGAGGTTGTTGTTGAATTTGTTGGTGTTTTTCAATGTTGAGGTTGTTGTTGTTTTTCAATGTTGAGGTTGTTGTTGAATTTGTTGGTGTTTTTCAATGTTGAGGTTGTTGTTGTTTTTCAATGTTGAGGTTGTGGTTGAATTTGTTGGTGTTTTTCAATGTTGAAGTTGTTGTTGAATTTGTTGGTGTTTTTAAATGTTGAGGTTGTTTTTGTTTTTCAATGTTGAGGTTGTTGTTGAATTTGTTGGTGTTTTTCAATGTTGAGTTTGTTGTTGTTTTTCAATGTTGAGGTTGTTGTTGAATTTGTTGGTGTCTTTCAATGTTGAGGTTGTTGTTGTTTTTCAATGTTGAGGTTGTTGTTGAATTTGTTGGTGTTTTTCAAAGTTGAGGTTGTTGGTGTTTTTCAATGTTGAGGTTGTTGTTGAATTTGTTGGTGTTTTTCAATGTTGAGTTTGTTGTTGAATTTGTTGGTGTTTTTCATTGTTGATGTTGTTGTTGTTTTTCAATGTTGAGGTTGTTGTTGAATTTGTTGGTGTTTTTCAATGTTCAGGTTGTTGTTGTTTTTCAATGTTGAAGTTTTTGTTCAATTTGTTGGTGTTTTTCAATGTTGAGGTTGTTGTTGTTTTTCAATGTTGAGGTTGTTGTTGAATTTGTTGGTGTTTTTCAATGTTGAGGTTGTTGTTGTTTTTCAATGCTGAGGTTGTTGTTGAATTTGTTGGTGTTTTTCAATGTTGAGGTTCTTGTTGAATTTGTTGGTGTTTTTCAATGTTGAGGTTGTTGTTGTTTTTCAATGTTGAGGTTGTTGTTGAATTTGTTGGTGTTTTTCAATGTTGAGGTTGTTGTTGTTTTTCAATGTTGAGGTTGTTGTTGAATTTGTTGGTGTTTTTCAATGTTGAAGTTGTTGATGAATTTGTTGGTGTTTTTCAATGTTGAGGTTGTTGTTGAATTTGTTCGTGTTTTTCAATGTTGAGGTTGTTGTTGAATTTGTTTGTGTTTTTCAATGTTGAGGTTGTTGTTGTTTTTAAATGTTGGGGTTGTTGTTGAATTTGTTGGTGTTTTTCAATTTTGAGGATGTTGTTGCTTTTCAATGTTGAGGTTGTTGTTGAATTTGTTGGTGTTTTTCCATGATGAGGTTGTTGTTGTTTTTCAAAGTTGAGGTTGTTGTTGAATTTGTTGGTGTTTTTCAATGTTGAATTTTTTGTTGAATTTGTTGGTGTTTTTCAATGTTGAGGTTGTTGTTTTTCAATGTTGAGGTTGTTGTTGAATTTGTTGGCGTTTTTAAATGTTGAGGTTGTTGTTGAATTTGTTGGTGTTTTTCAATGTTGAGGTTGTTGTTGAATTTGTTGGTGTTTTTCAATGTTGAGGTTGTTGTTGTTTTTCAATGTTGAGGTTGTTGTTGAATTTGTTGGTGTTTTTCAATGTTGAGTTTGTTGTTGAATTTGTTGGTGTTTTTCAATGTTGAGGTTGTTGTTGAATTTGTTGGTGTTTTTCAATGTTGAGGTTGTTGTTGAATTTGTTGGTGTTTTTCAATGTTGATGTTGTTGCTGTTTTTCAATGTTGAGGTTGTTGTTGAATTTGTTGCTGTTTTTCAATGTTGAGATTGTTGTTGTTTTTCAATGTTGAGGTTGTTGTTGAATTTGTTGGTGTGTTTAAATGTTGAGGTTGTTGTTGAATTTGTTGGTGTTTTTCAATGTTGAAGATTTTGTTGAATTTGTTGGAGTTTTTCAATGTTGATGTTGTTGTTGTTTTTCAATGTTGAGGTTGTTGTTGAATTTGTTGGTGTTTTTCAATGTTGAGGTTGTTGTTGTTTTTCAATGCTGAGGTTGTTGTTGAATTTGTTGGTGTTTTTCAATGTTGAGGTTGTTGTTGAATTTGTTGGTGTTTTTCAATGTTGAGTTTGTTGTTGTTTTTCAATGTTGAGGTTGTTGTTGTTTTTCAATGTTGAGGTTGTTGTCGTTTTTCAATGTTGAGGTTGTTGTTGAATTTGTTGTTGTTTTTCAATGTTGAGGTTGTTGTTGTTTTTCAATGTTGAGGTTGTTGTTGAATTTGTTGGTGTTTTTCAATGTTGAGGTTGTTGTTGAATTTGTTGGTTTTTTTCAATCTTGAGGATGTTGTTGTTTTTCAATGTTGAGGTTATTGTTGAATTTGTTGGTGTTTTTCAATGTTGAGGTTGTTGTTGTTTTTCAATGTTGAGGTTGTTGTTGAATTTGTTGGTTTTTCTCAATGTTGAGTTTGTTGTTGTTTTTCAATGTTGAGGTTTTTGTTGAATTTGTTGGTTTTTTTCAATGTTGAGGTTGTTGTTGTTTTTCAAGGTTGAGGTTGTTGTTGAATTTGTTGGTGTTATTCAATGTTGAGGTTGTTGTTGTTTTTCAATGTTGAGGTTGTTGTTGAATTTGTTGGTGTTTTTCAACGTTGAGGTTGTTGTTGAATTTGTTGGTGCTTTTCAATGTTGAGGGCGTTGTTGTTTTTCAATGTTGAGGTTCTTGAATTTGTTAGTGTTTTTCAATCTTGAGTTTGTTCTTGAATTTGTTGGTGTTTTTCAACGTTGAGGTTGTTGATGTTTTTCAATGTTGAGGTTGTTGTTGAATTTGTTTGTTTTTTTCAATGTTGAGGTTGTTGTTGTTTTTCAATGCTGAGGTTGTTGTTGAATTTGTTGGTGTTTTTCAATGTTGAGGTTGTTGTTGAATTTGTTGGTGTTTTTCAATGTTCAGGTTGTTGTTGTTTTTCAATGTTGAGGTTGTTGTTGAATTTGTTGGTGTTTTTGAATGTTGAGGTTGTTGTTGTTTTTCAATGTTGAGGTTGTTGTTGAATTTGTTGGTGTTTTTCAATGTTGAAGTTGTTGTTGAATTTGTTGGTGTTTTTCAATGTTGAGGTTGTTGTTGTTTTTCAATGTTGAGGTTGTTGTTGAATTTGTTGGTGTTTTTCAATGTTGAGGTTGTTGTTGTTTTTCAATGTTGAGGTTGTTGTTGAATTTGTTGGTGTTTTTCAATGTTGAGTTTGTTGTTGTTTTTCAATGTTGAGGTTGTTGTTGTATTTGTTGGTGATTTTCAATTTCGAGGTTGTTGTTGAATTTGTTGGTGTTTTTCAATGTTGAAGTTGTTGTTGAATTTGTTGGTGTTTTTCAATGTTGAGGATGTTGTTGTTTTTCAATGTTGAGGTTGTTGTTGAATTTGTTGGTGTTTTTCAATGTTGAGGTTGTTGTTGTTTTTCAATGCTGAGGTTGTTGTTGAATTTGTTGGTGTTTTTCAATGTTGAGGTTGTTGTTGAATTTGTTGGTGTTTTTCAATGTTGAGGTTGTTGTTGTTTTTCAATGCTGAGGTTGTTGTTGAATTTGTTGGTGTTTTTCAATGTTGAGGTTGTTGTTGAATTTGTTGGTGTTTTTCAATGTTGAGGTTGTTGTTGTTTTTCAATGTTGAGGTTGTTGTTGAATTTGTTGGTGTTTTTCAATGTTGAAGTTGTTGTTGAATTTGTTGGTGTTTTTCAATGTTGAGGTTGTTGTTGTTTTTCAATGTTGAGGTTGTTGTTGAATTTGTTGGTGTTTTTCAATGTTGAGTTTGTTGTTGTTTTTCAATGTTGAGGTTGTTGTTGAATTTGTTGGTGTCTTTCAATGTTGAGGTTGTTGTTGTTTTTCAATGTTGAGGTTGTTGTTGAATTTGTTGGTGTTTTTCAATGTTGAGGTTGTTGGTGTTTTTCAATGTTGAGGTTGTTGTTGAATTTGTAGGTGTTTTTCAATGTTGAGGTTGTTGTTGAATTTGTTCGTGTTTTTCAATGTTGAGGTTGTTGTTGTTTTTCAATGTTGAGTTTGTTGCTGAATTTGTTGGTGTTTTTCAATGTTGAGGTTGTTGTTGTTTTTCAATGTTGAAGTTTTTGTTCAATTTGTTGGTGTTTTTCAATGTTGAGGTTTTTGTTGTTTTTCAATGTTGAGGTTGTTGTTGTATTTGTTGGTGTTTTTCAATGTTGAGGTTGTTGTTGTTTTTCAATGCTGAGGTTGTTGTTGAATTTGTTGGTGTTTTTCAATGTTGAGGTTCTTGTTGAATTTGTTGGTGTTTTTCAATGTTGAGGTTGTTGTTGTTTTTCAATGTTGAGGTTGTTGTTGAATTTGTTGGTGTTTTTCAATGTTGAGGTTGTTGTTGTTTTTCAATGTTGAGGTTGTTGTTGAATTTGTTGGTGTTTTTCAATGTTGAAGTTGTTGATGAATTTGTTGGTGTTTTTCAATGTTGTGGTTGTTGTTGTTTTTCAATGTTGAGGTTGTTGTTGAATTTGTTCGTGTTTTTCAATGTTGAGTTTGTTGTTATTTTTCAATGTTGAGGTTGTTGTTGAATTTGTTGGTGTTTTTCAATGTTGAGGTTGTTGTTGTTTTTAAATTTGAGGTTGTTGTTGAATTTGTTGGTGTTTTTCAATGTTGAGGTTGTTGGTGTTTTTCAATGTTGAGGTTGTTGTTGAATTTGTTGGTGTTTTTCAATGTTGAGGTTGTTGTTGAATTTGTTGGTGTTTTTCAATGTTGAGGTTGTTGTTGTTTTTCAATGTTCAGGTTGTTGTTGAGTTTGTTGGTGTTTTTCAATGTTGAGGTTGTTGTTGAATTTGTTCGTGTTTTTCAATGTTGAGGTTGTTGTTGAATTTGTTTGTGTTTTTCAATGTTGAGGTTGTTGTTGTTTTTAAATGTTGAGGTTGTTGTTGAATTTGTTGGTGTTTTTTCAATTTTGAGGTTGTTGGTGTTTTTCAATGTTGAGGTTGTTGTTGAATTTGATGGTGTTTTTCAATGTCGAGGTTGTTGTTGAATTTGTTGCTGTTTTTCAATGTTGAAGTTGTTGTTGAATTTGTTGGTGTTTTTCAATTTCGAGGTTGTTGTTGAATTTGTTGGTGTTTTTCAATGTTGAAGTTTTTGTTGAATTTGTTGGTGTTTTTCAACGTTGAGGTTGTTGTTGTTTTTCAATGTTGAGGTTGTTGTTGAATTTGTTTGTTTTTTTCAATGTTGAGGTTATTGTTGTTTTTCAATGCTGAGGTTGTTGTTGAATTTGTTGGTGTTTTTCAATGTTGAGGTTGTTGTTGAATTTGTTGGTGTTTTTCAATGTTCAGGGTGTTGTTGTTTTTCAATGTGGAGGTTGTTGTTGAATTTGTTGGTGTTTTTCAATGTTGAGGTTGTTGTTGTTTTTCAATGTTGAGGTTGTTGTTGAATTTGTTGGTGTTTTTCAATGTTGAAGTTGTCGTTGAATTTGTTGGTGTTTTTCAATGTTGAGGTTGTTGTTGTTTTTCAATGTTGAGGTTGTTGTTGAATTTGTTGGTGTTTTTCAATGTTGAGTTTGTTGTTGTTTTTCAATGTTGAGGTTGTTGTTGAATTTGTTGGTGTTTTTCAATGTTGAGGTTGTTGTTGTTTTTCAATGTTGAGGTTGTTGTTGAATTTGTTGGTGTTTTTCAATGTTGAGTTTGTTGTTGTTTTTCAATGTTGAGGTTGTTGTTGTATTTGTTGGTGATTTTCAATTTCGAGGTTGTTGTTGAATTTGTTGGTGTTTTTCAATGTTGAAGTTGTTGTTGAATTTGTTGGTGTTTTTCAATGTTGAGGATGTTGCTGTTTTTCAATGTTGAGGTTGTTGTTGAATTTGTTGGTGTTTTTCAATGTTGAGGTTGTTGTTCTTTTTCAATGCTGAGGTTGTTGTTGAATTTGTTGGTGTTTTTCAATGTTGAGGTTGTTGTTGAATTTGTTGGTGTTTTTCAATGTTGAGGTTGTTGTTGTTTTTCAATGTTGAGGTTGTTGTTGAATTTGTTGGTATTTTTCAATGTTCAGGTTGTTGTTGTTTTTCAATGTTGAAGTTTTTGTTGAATTTGTTGGTGTTTTTCAATGTTGAGGTTGTTGTTGTTTTTCAATGTTGAGGTTGTTGTTGAATTTGTTGGTGTTTTTCAATGTTGAGGTTGTTGTTGTTTTTCAATGCTGAGGTTGTTGTTGAATTTGTTGGTGTTTTTCAATGTTGAGGTTGTTGTTGAATTTGTTGGTGTTTTTCAATGTTGAGGTTGTTGTTGTTTTTCAATTTTGAGGTTGTTGTTGAATTTGTTGGTGTTTTTCAATGTTGAGGTTGTTGTTGTTTTTCAATGTTGAGGTTGTTGTTGAATTTGTTGGTGTTTTTCAATGTTGAAGTTGTTGTTGAATTTGTTGGTGTTTTTCAATGTTGAGGTTGTTGTTGTTTTTCAATGTTGAGGTTGTTGTTGAATTTGTTGGTGTTTTTCAATGTTGAGTTTGTTGTTGTTTTTCAATGTTGAGGTTGTTGTTGAATTTGTTGGTGTCTTTCAATGTTGAGGTTGTTGTTGTTTTTCAATGTTGAGGTTGTTGTTGAATTTGTTGGTGTTTTTCAATGTTGAGGTTGTTGGTGTTTTTCAATGTTGAGGTTGTTGTTGAATTTGTTCGTGTTTTTCAATGTTGATGTTGTTGTTGTTTTTCAATGTTGAGGTTGTTGTTGAATTTGTTGGTGTTTTTCAATGTTGAGGTTGTTGTTGTTTTTCAATGTTGAAGTTTTTGTTCAATTTGTTGGTGTTTTTCAATGTTGAGGTTTTTGTTGTTTTTCAATGTTGAGGTTGTTGTTGTATTTGTTGGTGTTTTTCAATGTTGAGGTTGTTGTTGTTTTTCAATGCTGAGGTTGTTGTTGAATTTGTTGGTGTTTTTCAATGTTGAGGTTCTTGTTGAATTTGTTGGTGTTTTTCAATGTTGAGGTTGTTGTTGTTTTTCAATGTTGAGGTTGTTGTTGAATTTGTTGGTGTTTTTCAATGTTGAGGTTGTTGTTGTTTTTCAATGTTGAGGTTGTTGCTGAATTTGTTGGTGTTTTTCAATGTTGAAGTTGTTGATGAATTTGTTGGTGTTTTTCAATGTTGTGGTTGTTGTTGTTTTTCAATGTTGAGGTTGTTGTTGAATTTGTTGGTGTTTTTCAATGTTGAGTTTGTTGTTATTTTTCAATGTTGAGGTTGTTGTTGAATTTGTTGGTGTTTTTCAATGTTGAGGTTGTTGTTGTTTTTAAATTTGAGGTTGTTGTTGAATTTGTTGGTGTTTTTCAATGTTGAGGTTGTTGCTGTTTTTCAATGTTGAGGTTGTTGTTGAATTTGTTGGTGTTTTTCAATGTTGAGGTTGTTGTTGAATTTGTTGGTGTTTTTCAATGTTGAGGTTGTTGTTGTTTTTCAATGTTCAGGTTCTTGTTGAGTTTGTTGGTGTTTTTCAATGTTGAGGTTGTTGTTGAATTTGTTCGTGTTTTTCAATGTTGAGGTTGTTGTTGAATTTGTTTGTGTTTTTCAATGTTGAGGTTGTTGTTGTTTTTAAATGTTGAGGTTGTTGTTGAATTTGTTGGTGTTTTTTCAATTTTGAGGTTGTTGGTGTTTTTCAATGTTGAGGTTGTTGTTGAATTTGATGGTGTTTTTCAATGTCGAGGTTGTTGTTGAATTTGTTGCTGTTTTTCAATGTTGAAGTTGTTGTTGAATTTGTTGGTGTTTTTCAATTTCGAGGTTGTTGTTGAATTTGTTGGTGTTTCTCAATGTTGAAGTTTTTGTTGAATTTGTTGGTGTTTTTCAACGTTGAGGTTGTTGTTGTTTTTCAATGTTGAGGTTGTTGTTGAATTTGTTTGTTTTTTTCAATGTTGAGGTTATTGTTGTTTTTCAATGCTGAGGTTGTTGTTGAATTTGTTGGTGTTTTTCAATGTTGAGGTTGTTGTTGAATTTGTTGGTGTTTTGCAATGTTCAGGTTGTTGTTGTTTTTCAATGTGGAGGTTGTTGTTGAATTTGTTGGTGTTTTTCAATGTTGAGGTTGTTGTTGTTTTTCAATGTTGAGGTTGTTGTTGAATTTGTTGGTGTTTTTCAATGTTGAAGTTGTTGTTGAATTTGTTGGTGTTTTTCAATGTTGAGGTTGTTGTTGTTTTTCAATGTTGAGGTTGTTGTTGAATTTGTTGGTGTTTTTCAATGTTGAGGTTGTTGTTGTTTTTCAATGTTGAGGTTGTTGTTGTATTTGTTGGTGATTTTCAATTTCGAGGTTGTTGTTGAATTTGTTGGTGTTTTTCAATGTTGAGGTTGTTGTTGTTTTTCAATGTTCAGGTTGTTGTTGAGTTTGTTGGTGTTTTTCAATGTTGAGGTTGTTGTTGAATTTGTTCGTGTTTTTCAATGTTGAGGTTGTTGTTGAATTTGTTTGTGTTTTTCAATGTTGAGGTTGTTGTTGTTTTTAAATGTTGAGGTTGTTGTTGAATTTGTTGGTGTTTTTTCAATTTTGAGGTTGTTGGTGTTTTTCAATGTTGAGGTTGTTGTTGAATTTGATGGTGTTTTTCAATGTCGAGGTTGTTGTTGAATTTGTTGCTGTTTTTCAATGTTGAAGTTGTTGTTGAATTTGTTGGTGTTTTTCAATTTCGAGGTTGTTGTTGAATTTGTTGGTGTTTTTCAATGTTGAAGTTTTTGTTGAATTTGTTGGTGTTTTTCAACGTTGAGGTTGTTGTTGTTTTTCAATGTTGAGGTTGTTGTTGAATTTGTTTGTTTTTTTCAATGTTGAGGTTATTGTTGTTTTTCAATGCTGAGGTTGTTGTTGAATTTGTTGGTGTTTTTCAATGTTGAGGTTGTTGTTGAATTTGTTGGTGTTTTTCAATGTTCAGGGTGTTGTTGTTTTTCAATGTGGAGGTTGTTGTTGAATTTGTTGGTGTTTTTCAATGTTGAGGTTGTTGTTGTTTTTCAATGTTGAGGTTGTTGTTGAATTTGTTGGTGTTTTTCAATGTTGAAGTTGTCGTTGAATTTGTTGGTGTTTTTCAATGTTGAGGTTGTTGTTGTTTTTCAATGTTGAGGTTGTTGTTGAATTTGTTGGTGTTTTTCAATGTTGAGTTTGTTGTTGTTTTTCAATGTTGAGGTTGTTGTTGAATTTGTTGGTGTTTTTCAATGTTGAGGTTGTTGTTGTTTTTCAATGTTGAGGTTGTTGTTGAATTTGTTGGTGTTTTTCAATGTTGAGTTTGTTGTTGTTTTTCAATGTTGAGGTTGTTGTTGTATTTGTTGGTGATTTTCAATTTCGAGGTTGTTGTTGAATTTGTTGGTGTTTTTCAATGTTGAAGTTGTTGTTGAATTTGTTGGTGTTTTTCAATGTTGAGGATGTTGCTGTTTTTCAATGTTGAGGTTGTTGTTGAATTTGTTGGTGTTTTTCAATGTTGAGGTTGTTGTTCTTTTTCAATGCTGAGGTTGTTGTTGAATTTGTTGGTGTTTTTCAATGTTGAGGTTGTTGTTGAATTTGTTGGTGTTTTTCAATGTTGAGGTTGTTGTTGTTTTTCAATGTTGAGGTTGTTGTTGAATTTGTTGGTATTTTTCAATGTTCAGGTTGTTGTTGTTTTTCAATGTTGAAGTTTTTGTTGAATTTGTTGGTGTTTTTCAATGTTGAGGTTGTTGTTGTTTTTCAATGTTGAGGTTGTTGTTGAATTTGTTGGTGTTTTTCAATGTTGAGGTTGTTGTTGTTTTTCAATGCTGAGGTTGTTGTTGAATTTGTTGGTGTTTTTCAATGTTGAGGTTGTTGTTGAATTTGTTGGTGTTTTTCAATGTTGAGGTTGTTGTTGTTTTTCAATTTTGAGGTTGTTGTTGAATTTGTTGGTGTTTTTCAATGTTGAGGTTGTTGTTGTTTTTCAATGTTGAGGTTGTTGTTGAATTTGTTGGTGTTTTTCAATGTTGAAGTTGTTGTTGAATTTGTTGGTGTTTTTCAATGTTGAGGTTGTTGTTGTTTTTCAATGTTGAGGTTGTTGTTGAATTTGTTGGTGTTTTTCAATGTTGAGTTTGTTGTTGTTTTTCAATGTTGAGGTTGTTGTTGAATTTGTTGGTGTCTTTCAATGTTGAGGTTGTTGTTGTTTTTCAATGTTGAGGTTGTTGTTGAATTTGTTGGTGTTTTTCAATGTTGAGGTTGTTGGTGTTTTTCAATGTTGAGGTTGTTGTTGAATTTGTTGGTGTTTTTCAATGTTGAGGTTGTTGTTGAATTTGTTCGTGTTTTTCAATGTTGAGGTTGTTGTTGTTTTTCAATGTTGAGGTTGTTGTTGAATTTGTTGGTGTTTTTCAATGTTGAGGTTGTTGTTGTTTTTCAATGTTGAAGTTTTTGTTCAATTTGTTGGTGTTTTTCAATGTTGAGGTTTTTGTTGTTTTTCAATGTTGAGGTTGTTGTTGTATTTGTTGGTGTTTTTCAATGTTGAGGTTGTTGTTGTTTTTCAATGCTGAGGTTGTTGTTGAATTTGTTGGTGTTTTTCAATGTTGAGGTTCTTGTTGAATTTGTTGGTGTTTTTCAATGTTGAGGTTGTTGTTGTTTTTCAATGTTGAGGTTGTTGTTGAATTTGTTGGTGTTTTTCAATGTTGAGGTTGTTGTTGTTTTTCAATGTTGAGGTTGTTGCTGAATTTGTTGGTGTTTTTCAATGTTGAAGTTGTTGATGAATTTGTTGGTGTTTTTCAATGTTGTGGTTGTTGTTGTTTTTCAATGTTGAGGTTGTTGTTGAATTTGTTGGTGTTTTTCAATGTTGAGTTTGTTGTTATTTTTCAATGTTGAGGTTGTTGTTGAATTTGTTGGTGTTTTTCAATGTTGAGGTTGTTGTTGTTTTTAAATTTGAGGTTGTTGTTGAATTTGTTGGTGTTTTTCAATGTTGAGGTTGTTGCTGTTTTTCAATGTTGAGGTTGTTGTTGAATTTGTTGGTGTTTTTCAATGTTGAGGTTGTTGTTGAATTTGTTGGTGTTTTTCAATGTTGAGGTTGTTGTTGTTTTTCAATGTTCAGGTTCTTGTTGAGTTTGTTGGTGTTTTTCAATGTTGAGGTTGTTGTTGAATTTGTTCGTGTTTTTCAATGTTGAGGTTGTTGTTGAATTTGTTTGTGTTTTTCAATGTTGAGGTTGTTGTTGTTTTTAAATGTTGAGGTTGTTGTTGAATTTGTTGGTGTTTTTTCAATTTTGAGGTTGTTGGTGTTTTTCAATGTTGAGGTTGTTGTTGAATTTGATGGTGTTTTTCAATGTCGAGGTTGTTGTTGAATTTGTTGCTGTTTTTCAATGTTGAAGTTGTTGTTGAATTTGTTGGTGTTTTTCAATTTCGAGGTTGTTGTTGAATTTGTTGGTGTTTCTCAATGTTGAAGTTTTTGTTGAATTTGTTGGTGTTTTTCAACGTTGAGGTTGTTGTTGTTTTTCAATGTTGAGGTTGTTGTTGAATTTGTTTGTTTTTTTCAATGTTGAGGTTATTGTTGTTTTTCAATGCTGAGGTTGTTGTTGAATTTGTTGGTGTTTTTCAATGTTGAGGTTGTTGTTGAATTTGTTGGTGTTTTGCAATGTTCAGGTTGTTGTTGTTTTTCAATGTGGAGGTTGTTGTTGAATTTGTTGGTGTTTTTCAATGTTGAGGTTGTTGTTGTTTTTCAATGTTGAGGTTGTTGTTGAATTTGTTGGTGTTTTTCAATGTTGAAGTTGTTGTTGAATTTGTTGGTGTTTTTCAATGTTGAGGTTGTTGTTGTTTTTCAATGTTGAGGTTGTTGTTGAATTTGTTGGTGTTTTTCAATGTTGAGTTTGTTGTTGTTTTTCAATGTTGAGGTTGTTGTTGTATTTGTTGGTGATTTTCAATTTCGAGGTTGTTGTTGAATTTGTTGGTGTTTTTCAATGTTGAAGTTGTTGTTGAATTTGTTGGTGTTTTTCAATGTTGAGGATGTTGCTGTTTTTCAATGTTGAGGTTGTTGTTGAATTTGTTGGTGTTTTTCAATGTTGAGGTTGTTGTTCTTTTTCAATGCTGAGGTTGTTGTTGAATTTGTTGGTGTTTTTCAATGTTGAGGTTGTTGTTGAATTTGTTGGTGTTTTTCAATGTTGAGGTTGTTGTTGTTTTTCAATGTGGAGGTTGTTGTTGAATTTGTTGGTGTTTTTCAATGTTCAGGTTGTTGTTGTTTTTCAATGTTGAAGTTTTTGTTGAATTTGTTGGTGTTTTTCAATGTTGAGGTTGTTGTTGTTTTTCAATGTTGAGGTTGTTGTTGAATTTGTTGGTGTTTTTCAATGTTGAGGTTGTTGTTGTTTTTCAATGCTGAGGTTGTTGTTGAATTTGTTGGTGTTTTTCAATGTTGAGGTTGTTGTTGAATTTGTTGGTGTTTTTCAATGTTGAGGTTGTTGTTGTTTTTCAATTTTGAGGTTGTTGTTGAATTTGTTGGTGTTTTTCAATGTTGAGGTTGTTGTTGTTTTTCAATGTTGAGGTTGTGGTTGAATTTGTTGGTGTTTTTCAATGTTGAAGTTGTTGTTGAATTTGTTGGTGTTTTTAAATGTTGAGGTTGTTGTTGTTTTTCAATGTTGAGGTTGTTGTTGAATTTGTTGGTGTTTTTCAATGTTGAGTTTGTTGTTGTTTTTCAATGTTGAGGTTGTTGTTGAATTTGTTGGTGTCTTTCAATGTTGAGGTTGTTGTTGTTTTTCAATGTTGAGGTTGTTGTTGAATTTGTTGGTGTTTTTCAATGTTGAGGTTGTTGGTGTTTTTCAATGCTGAGGTTGTTGTTGAATTTGTTGGTGTTTTTCAATGTTGAGTTTGTTGTTGAATTTGTTCGTGTTTTTCATTGTTGATGTTGTTGTTGTTTTTCAATGTTGAGGTTGTTGTTGAATTTGTTGGTGTTTTTCAATGTTCAGGTTGTTGTTGTTTTTCAATGTTGAAGTTTTTGTTCAATTTGTTGGTGTTTTTCAATGTTGAGTTTGTTGTTGTTTTTCAATGTTGAGGTTGTTGTTGAATTTGTTGGTGTTTTTCAATGTTGAGGTTGTTGTTGTTTTTCAATGTTGAGGTTGTTGTTGAATTTGTTGGTGTTTTTCAATGTTGATGTTGTTGATGAATTTGTTGGTGTTTTTCAATGTTGAGGTTGTTGTTGTTTTTCAATGTTGAAGTTTTTGTTCAATTTGTTGGTGTTTTTCAATGTTGAGGTTTTTGTTGTTTTTCAATGTTGAGGTTGTTGTTGTATTTGTTGGTGTTTTTCAATGTTGAGGTTGTTGTTGTTTTTCAATGCTGAGGTTGTTGTTGAATTTGTTGGTGTTTTTCAATGTTGAGGTTCTTGTTGAATTTGTTGGTGTTTTTCAATGTTGAGGTTGTTGTTGTTTTTCAATGTTGAGGTTGTTGTTGAATTTGTTGGTGTTTTTCAATGTTGAGGTTGTTGTTGTTTTTCAATGTTGAGGTTGTTGTTGAATTTGTTGGTGTTTTTCAATGTTGAAGTTGTTGATGAATTTGTTGGTGTTTTTCAATGTTGTGGTTGTTGTTGTTTTTCAATGTTGAGGTTGTTGTTGAATTTGTTCGTGTTTTTCAATGTTGAGTTTGTTGTTATTTTTCAATGTTGAGGTTGTTGTTGAATTTGTTGGTGTTTTTCAATGTTGAGGTTGTTGTTGTTTTTAAATTTGAGGTTGTTGTTGAATTTGTTGGTGTTTTTCAATGTTGAGGTTGTTGGTGTTTTTCAATGTTGAGGTTGTTGTTGAATTTGTTGGTGTTTTTCAATGTTGAGGTTGTTGTTGAATTTGTTGGTGTTTTTCAATGTTGAGGTTGTTGTTGTTTTTCAATGTTCAGGTTGTTGTTGAGTTTGTTGGTGTTTTTCAATGTTGAGGTTGTTGTTGAATTTGTTCGTGTTTTTCAATGTTGAGGTTGTTGTTGAATTTGTTTGTGTTTTTCAATGTTGAGGTTGTTGTTGTTTTTAAATGTTGAGGTTGTTGTTGAATTTGTTGGTGTTTTTTCAATTTTGAGGTTGTTGGTGTTTTTCAATGTTGAGGTTGTTGTTGAATTTGATGGTGTTTTTCAATGTCGAGGTTGTTGTTGAATTTGTTGCTGTTTTTCAATGTTGAAGTTGTTGTTGAATTTGTTGGTGTTTTTCAATTTCGAGGTTGTTGTTGAATTTGTTGGTGTTTTTCAATGTTGAAGTTTTTGTTGAATTTGTTGGTGTTTTTCAACGTTGAGGTTGTTGTTGTTTTTCAATGTTGAGGTTGTTGTTGAATTTGTTTGTTTTTTTCAATGTTGAGGTTATTGTTGTTTTTCAATGCTGAGGTTGTTGTTGAATTTGTTGGTGTTTTTCAATGTTGAGGTTGTTGTTGAATTTGTTGGTGTTTTTCAATGTTCAGGGTGTTGTTGTTTTTCAATGTGGAGGTTGTTGTTGAATTTGTTGGTGTTTTTCAATGTTGAGGTTGTTGTTGTTTTTCAATGTTGAGGTTGTTGTTGAATTTGTTGGTGTTTTTCAATGTTGAAGTTGTCGTTGAATTTGTTGGTGTTTTTCAATGTTGAGGTTGTTGTTGTTTTTCAATGTTGAGGTTGTTGTTGAATTTGTTGGTGTTTTTCAATGTTGAGTTTGTTGTTGTTTTTCAATGTTGAGGTTGTTGTTGAATTTGTTGGTGTTTTTCAATGTTGAGGTTGTTGTTGTTTTTCAATGTTGAGGTTGTTGTTGAATTTGTTGGTGTTTTTCAATGTTGAGTTTGTTGTTGTTTTTCAATGTTGAGGTTGTTGTTGTATTTGTTGGTGATTTTCAATTTCGAGGTTGTTGTTCTTTTTCAATGCTGAGGTTGTTGTTGAATTTGTTGGTGTTTTTCAATGTTGAGGTTGTTGTTGAATTTGTTGGTGTTTTTCAATGTTGAGGTTGTTGTTGTTTTTCAATGTTGAGGTTGTTGTTGAATTTGTTGGTATTTTTCAATGTTCAGGTTGTTGTTGTTTTTCAATGTTGAAGTTTTTGTTGAATTTGTTGGTGTTTTTCAATGTTGAGGTTGTTGTTGTTTTTCAATGTTGAGGTTGTTGTTGAATTTGTTGGTGTTTTTCAATGTTGAGGTTGTTGTTGTTTTTCAATGCTGAGGTTGTTGTTGAATTTGTTGGTGTTTTTCAATGTTGAGGTTGTTGTTGAATTTGTTGGTGTTTTTCAATGTTGAGGTTGTTGTTGTTTTTCAATTTTGAGGTTGTTGTTGAATTTGTTGGTGTTTTTCAATGTTGAGGTTGTTGTTGTTTTTCAATGTTGAGGTTGTTGTTGAATTTGTTGGTGTTTTTCAATGTTGAAGTTGTTGTTGAATTTGTTGGTGTTTTTCAATGTTGAGGTTGTTGTTGTTTTTCAATGTTGAGGTTGTTGTTGAATTTGTTGGTGTTTTTCAATGTTGAGTTTGTTGTTGTTTTTCAATGTTGAGGTTGTTGTTGAATTTGTTGGTGTCTTTCAATG
This sequence comes from Isurus oxyrinchus, assembly GCA_026770705.1. Classification (NCBI taxonomy): domain Eukaryota; kingdom Metazoa; phylum Chordata; class Chondrichthyes; order Lamniformes; family Lamnidae; genus Isurus; species Isurus oxyrinchus. The sequence goes on from JANJGN010000382.1 coordinate 527,638, forward strand.
TTGAGGTTGTTGTTGTTTTTCAATGTTGAGGTTGTTGTTGAATTTGTTGGTGTTTTTCAATGTTGAGGTTGTTGGTGTTTTTCAATGTTGAGGTTGTTGTTGAATTTGTTGGTGTTTTTCAATGTTGAGGTTGTTGTTGAATTTGTTCGTGTTTTTCAATGTTGAGGTTGTTGTTGTTTTTCAATGTTGAGGTTGTTGTTGAATTTGTTGGTGTTTTTCAATGTTGAGGTTGTTGTTGTTTTTCAATGTTGAAGTTTTTGTTCAATTTGTTGGTGTTTTTCAATGTTGAGGTTTTTGTTGTTTTTCAATGTTGAGGTTGTTGTTGTATTTGTTGGTGTTTTTCAATGTTGAGGTTGTTGTTGTTTTTCAATGCTGAGGTTGTTGTTGAATTTGTTGGTGTTTTTCAATGTTGAGGTTCTTGTTGAATTTGTTGGTGTTTTTCAATGTTGAGGTTGTTGTTGTTTTTCAATGTTGAGGTTGTTGTTGAATTTGTTGGTGTTTTTCAATGTTGAGGTTGTTGTTGTTTTTCAATGTTGAGGTTGTTGTTGAATTTGTTGGTGTTTTTCAATGTTGAAGTTGTTGATGAATTTGTTGGTGTTTTTCAATGTTGTGGTTGTTGTTGTTTTTCAATGTTGAGGTTGTTGTTGAATTTGTTGGTGTTTTTCAATGTTGAGTTTGTTGTTATTTTTCAATGTTGAGGTTGTTGTTGAATTTGTTGGTGTTTTTCAATGTTGAGGTTGTTGTTGTTTTTAAATTTGAGGTTGTTGTTGAATTTGTTGGTGTTTTTCAATGTTGAGGTTGTTGCTGTTTTTCAATGTTGAGGTTGTTGTTGAATTTGTTGGTGTTTTTCAATGTTGAGGTTGTTGTTGAATTTGTTGGTGTTTTTCAATGTTGAGGTTGTTGTTGTTTTTCAATGTTCAGGTTGTTGTTGAGTTTGTTGGTGTTTTTCAATGTTGAGGTTGTTGTTGAATTTGTTCGTGTTTTTCAATGTTGAGGTTGTTGTTGAATTTGTTTGTTTTTTTCAATGTTGAGGTTGTTGTTGTTTTTAAATGTTGAGGTTGTTGTTGAATTTGTTGGTGTTTTTTCAATTTTGAGGTTGTTGGTGTTTTTCAATGTTGAGGTTGTTGTTGAATTTGATGGTGTTTTTCAATGTCGAGGTTGTTGTTGAATTTGTTGCTGTTTTTCAATGTTGAAGTTGTTGTTGAATTTGTTGGTGTTTTTCAATTTCGAGGTTGTTGTTGAATTTGTTGGTGTTTCTCAATGTTGAAGTTTTTGTTGAATTTGTTGGTGTTTTTCAACGTTGAGGTTGTTGTTGTTTTTCAGTGTTGAGGTTGTTGTTGAATTTGTTTGTTTTTTTCAATGTTGAGGTTATTGTTGTTTTTCAATGCTGAGGTTGTTGTTGAATTTGTTGGTGTTTTTCAATGTTGAGGTTGTTGTTGAATTTGTTGGTGTTTTGCAATGTTCAGGTTGTTGTTGTTTTTCAATGTGGAGGTTGTTGTTGAATTTGTTGGTGTTTTTCAATGTTGAGGTTGTTGTTGTTTTTCAATGTTGAGGTTGTTGTTGAATTTGTTGGTGTTTTTCAATGTTGAAGTTGTTGTTGAATTTGTTGGTGTTTTTCAATGTTGAGGTTGTTGTTGTTTTTCAATGTTGAGGTTGTTGTTGAATTTGTTGGTGTTTTTCAATGTTGAGTTTGTTGTTGTTTTTCAATGTTGAGGTTGTTGTTGTATTTGTTGGTGATTTTCAATTTCGAGGTTGTTGTTGAATTTGTTGGTGTTTTTCAATGTTGAAGTTGTTGTTGAATTTGTTGGTGTTTTTCAATGTTGAGGATGTTGCTGTTTTTCAATGTTGAGGTTGTTGTTGAATTTGTTGGTGTTTTTCAATGTTGAGGTTGTTGTTCTTTTTCAATGCTGAGGTTGTTGTTGAATTTGTTGGTGTTTTTCAATGTTGAGGTTGTTGTTGAATTTGTTGGTGTTTTTCAATGTTGAGGTTGTTGTTGTTTTTCAATGTGGAGGTTGTTGTTGAATTTGTTGGTGTTTTTCAATGTTCAGGTTGTTGTTGTTTTTCAATGTTGAAGTTTTTGTTGAATTTGTTGGTGTTTTTCAATGTTGAGGTTGTTGTTGTTTTTCAATGTTGAGGTTGTTGTTGAATTTGTTGGTGTTTTTCAATGTTGAGGTTGTTGTTGTTTTTCAATGCTGAGGTTGTTGTTGAATTTGTTGGTGTTTTTCAATGTTGAGGTTGTTGTTGAATTTGTTGGTGTTTTTCAATGTTGAGGTTGTTGTTGTTTTTCAATTTTGAGGTTGTTGTTGAATTTGTTGGTGTTTTTCAATGTTGAGGTTGTTGTTGTTTTTCAATGTTGAGGTTGTGGTTGAATTTGTTGGTGTTTTTCAATGTTGAAGTTGTTGTTGAATTTGTTGGTGTTTTTAAATGTTGAGGTTGTTGTTGTTTTTCAATGTTGAGGTTGTTGTTGAATTTGTTGGTGTTTTTCAATGTTGAGTTTGTTGTTGTTTTTCAATGTTGAGGTTGTTGTTGAATTTGTTGGTGTCTTTCAATGTTGAGGTTGTTGTTGTTTTTCAATGTTGAGGTTGTTGTTGAATTTGTTGGTGTTTTTCAATGTTGAGGTTGTTGGTGTTTTTCAATGTTGAGGTTGTTGTTGAATTTGTTGGTGTTTTTCAATGTTGAGTTTGTTGTTGAATTTGTTCGTGTTTTTCATTGTTGATGTTGTTGTTGTTTTTCAATGTTGAGGTTGTTGTTGAATTTGTTGGTGTTTTTCAATGTTCAGGTTGTTGTTGTTTTTCAATGTTGAAGTTTTTGTTCAATTTGTTGGTGTTTTTCAATGTTGAGTTTGTTGTTGTTTTTCAATGTTGAGGTTGTTGTTGAATTTGTTGGTGTTTTTCAATGTTGAGGTTGTTGTTGTTTTTCAATGTTGAGGTTGTTGTTGAATTTGTTGGTGTTTTTCAATGTTGATGTTGTTGATGAATTTGTTGGTGTTTTTCAATGTTGAGGTTTTTGTTGTTTTTCAATGTTGAGGTTGTTGTTGAATTTGTTGGTGTTTTTCAATGTTGAGTTTGTTGTTGTTTTTCAATGTTGAGGTTGTTGTTGAATTTGTTGGTGTTTTTCAATGTTGAGGTTGTTGTTGTTTTTAAATTTGAGGTTGTTGTTGAATTTGTTGGTGTTTTTCAATGTTGAGGTTGTTGGTGTTTTTCAATGTTGAGGTTGTTGTTGAAGTTGTTGGTGTTTTTCAATGTTGAGGTTGTTGTTGTTTTTCAATGTTCAGGTTGTTGTTGAGTTCGTTGGTGTTTTTCAATGTTGAGGTTGTTGTTGAATTTGTTCGTGTTTTTCAATGTTGAGGTTGTTGTTGAATTTGTTTGTGTTTTTCAATGTTGAGGTTGTTGTTGTTTTTAAATGTTGGGGTTGTTGTTGAATTTGTTGGTGTTTTTCAATTTTGAGGATGTTGTTGTTTTTCAATGTTGAGGTTGTTGTTGAATTTGTTGGTGTTTTTCCATGATGAGGTTGTTGTTGTTTTTCAAAGTTGAGGTTGTTGTTGAATTTGTTGGTGTTTTTCAATGTTGAATTTTTTGTTGAATTTGTTGGTGTTTTTTAATGTTGAGGTTGTTGTTTTTCAATGTTGAGGTTGTTGTTGAATTTGTTGGCGTTTTTAAATGTTGAGGTTGTTGTTGAATTTGTTGGTGTTTTTCAATGTTGAGGTTGTTGTTGAATTTGTTGGTGTTTTTCAATGTTGAGGTTGTTGTTGTTTTTCAATGTTGAGGTTGTTGTTGAATTTGTTGGTGTTTTTCAATGTTGAGTTTGTTGTTGAATTTGTTGGTGTTTTTCAATGTTGAGGTTGTTGTTGAATTTGTTGGTGTTTTTCAATGTTGAGGTTGTTGTTGAATTTGTTGGTGTTTTTCAATGTTGATGTTGTTGCTGTTTTTCAATGTTGAGGTTGTTGTTGAATTTGTTGCTGTTTTTCAATGTTGAGATTGTTGTTGTTTTTCAATGTTGAGGTTGTTGTTGAATTTGTTGGTGTTTTTAAATGTTGAGGTTGTTGTTGAATTTGTTGGTGTTTTTCAATGTTGAAGATTTTGTTGAATTTGTTGGTGTTTTTCAATGTTGATGTTGTTGTTGTTTTTCAATGTTGAGGTTGTTGTTGAATTTGTTGGTGTTTTTCAATGTTGAGGTTGTTGTTGTTTTTCAATGCTGAGGTTGTTGTTGAATTTGTTGGTGTTTTTCAATGTTGAGGTTATTGTTGAATTTGTGGTGTTTTTCAATGTTGAGATTGTTGTTGTTTTTCAATGTTGAGGTTGTTGTTGTTTTTCAATGTTGAGGTTGTTGTCGTTTTTCAATGTTGAGGTTGTTGTTGAATTTGTTGTTGTTTTTCAATGTTGAGGTTGTTGTTGTTTTTCAATGTTGAGGTTGTTGTTGAATTTGTTGGTGTTTTTCAATGTTGAGGTTGTTGTTGAATTTGTTGGTGTTTTTCAATCTTGAGGTTGTTGTTGTTTTTCAATGTTGAGGTTATTGTTGAATTTGTTGGTGTTTTTCAATGTTGAGGTTGTTGTTGTTTTTCAATGTTGAGGTTGTTGTTGAATTTGTTGGTATTTCTCAATGTTGAGTTTGTTGTTGTTTTTCAATGTTGAGGTTGTTGTTGAATTTGTTGGTGTTTTTCAATGTTGAGGTTGTTGTTGTTTTTCAATGTTGAGGTTGTTGTTGAATTTGTTGGTGTTATTCAATGTTGAGGTTGTTGTTCTTTTTCAATGTTGAGGTTGTTGTTGAATTTGTTGGTGTTTTTCAACGTTGAGGTCGTTGTTGAATTTGTTGGTGCTTTTCAATGTTGAGGGTGTTGTTGTTTTTCAATGTTGAGGTTCTTGAATTTGTTGGTGTTTTTCAATCTTGAGTTTGTTCTTGAATTTGTTGGTGTTTTTCAATGTTGAGGTTGTTGTTGAATTTGTTGGTGTTTTTCAATGTTGAGGTTGTTGTTGTTTTTCAATGTTGAGGTTGTTGTTGAGTTTGTTGGTGTTTTTCAATGTTGAGGTTGTTGTTGAATTTGTTGGTGTTTTTCAATGTTGAGGTTGTTGTTGTTTTTAAATGTTGAGGTTGTTGTTGAATTTGTTGGTGTTTTTTCAATTTTGAGGTTGTTGGTGATTTTCAATGTTGAGGTTGTTGTTGAATTTGATGGTGTTTTTCAATGTCGAGGTTGTTGTTGAATTTGTTGCTGTTTTTCAATGTTGAAGTTGTTGTTGAATTTGTTGGTGTTTTTCAATTTCGAGGTTGTTGTTGAATTTGTTGGTGTTTTTCAATGTTGAAGTTTTTGTTGAATTTGTTGGTGTTTTTCAACGTTGAGGTTGTTGTTGTTTTACAATGTTGAGGTTGTTGTTGAATTTGTTTTTTTCAATGTTGATGTTGTTGTTGTTTTTCAATGCTGAGGTTGTTGTTGAATTTGTTGGTGTTTTTCAATGTTGAGGTTGTTGTTGAATTTGTTGGTGTTTTTCAATGTTGAGGTTGTTGTTGTTTTTCAATGTTGAGGTTGTTGTTGAATTTGTTGGTGTTTTTCAATGTTGAGGTTGTTGTTGTTTTTCAATGTTGAGGTTGTTGTTGAATTTGTTGGTGTTTTTCAATGTTGAAGTTGTTGTTGAATTTTTTGGTGTTTTTCAATGTTGAGGTTGTTGTTGTTTTTCAATGTTGAGGTTGTTGTTGAATTTGTCGGTGTTTTTCAATGTTGAGTTTGTTGTTGTTTTTCAATGTTGAGGTTGTTGTTGAATTTGTTGGTGTTTTTCAATGTTGAGGTTGTTGTTGTTTTTCAATGTTGAGGTTGTTGTTGAATTTGTTGGTGTTTTTCAATGTTGAGTTTGTTGTTGTTTTTCAATGTTGAGGTTGTTGTTGTATTTGTTGGTGATTTTCATTTTCGAGGTTGTTGTTGAATTTGTTGGTGTTTTTCAATGTTGAAGTTGTTGTTGAATTTGTTGGTGTTTTTCAATGTTGAGGATGTTGTTGTTTTTCAATGTTGAGGTTGTTGTTGAATTTGTTGGTGTTTTTCAATGTTGAGGTTGTTGTTGTTTTTCAATGCTGAGGTTGTTGTTGAATTTGTTGGTGTTTTTCAATGTTGAGGTTGTTGTTGAATATGTTGGTGTTTTTCAATGTTGAGGTTGTTGTTGTTTTTCAATGTTGAGGTTGTTGTTGAATTTGTTGGTGTTTTTCAATGTTCAGGTTGTTGTTGTTTTTCAATGTTGAAGTTTTTGTTGAATTTGTTGGTGTTTTTCAATGTTGAGGTTGTTGTTGTTTTTCAATGTTGAGGTTGTTGTTGAATTTGTTGGTGTTTTTCAATGATGAGGTTGTTGTTGTTTTTCAATGCTGAGGTTGTTGTTGAATTTGTTGGTGTTTTTCAATGTTGAGGTTGTTGTTGAATTTGTTGGTGTTTTTCAATGTTGAGGTTGTTGTTGTTTTTCAATGTTGAGGTTGTTGTTGAATTTGTTGGTGTTTTTCAATGTTGAGGTTGTTGTTGTTTTTCAATGTTGAGGTTGTTGTTGAATTTGTTGGTGTTTTTCAATGTTGAAGTTGTTGTTGAATTTGTTGGTGTTTTTCAATGTTGAGGTTGTTGTTGTTTTTCAATGTTGAGGTTGTTGTTGAATTTGTTGGTGTTTTTCAATGTTGAGTTTGTTGTTTTTTTTCAATGTTGAGGTTGTTGATGAATTTGTTGGTGTCTTTCAATGTTGAGGTTGTTGTTGTTTTTCAATGTTGAGGTTGTTGTTGAATTTGTTGGTGTTTTTCAATGTTGAGGTTCTTGGTGTTTTTCAATGTTGAGGTTGTTGTTGAATTTGTTGGTGTTTTTCAATGTTGAGGTTGTTGTTGAATTTGTTCGTGTTTTTCAATGTTGAGGTTGTTGTTGTTTTTCAATGTTGAGGTTGTTGTTGAGTTTGTTGGTGTTTTTCAATGTTGAGGTTGTTGTTGAATTTGTTCGTGTTTTTCAATGTTGAGGTTGTTGTTGAATTTGTTGGTGTTTTTCAATGTTGAGGTTGTTGTTGTTTTTCAATGCTGAGGTTGTTGTTGAATTTGTTGGTGTTTTTCAATGTTGAGGTTGTTGTTGAATATGTTGGTGTTTTTCAATGTTGAGGTTGTTGTTGTTTTTCAATGTTGAGGTTGTTGTTGAATTTGTTGGTGTTTTTCAATGTTCAGGTTGTTGTTGTTTTTCAATGTTGAAGTTTTTGTTGAATTTGTTGGTGTTTTTCAATGTTGAGGTTGTTGTTGTTTTTCAATGTTGAGGTTGTTGTTGAATTTGTTGGTGTTTTTCAATGATGAGGTTGTTGTTGTTTTTCAATGCTGAGGTTGTTGTTGAATTTGTTGGTGTTTTTCACTGTTGAGGTTGTTGTTGAATTTGTTGGTGTTTTTCAATGTTGAGGTTGTTGTTGTTTTTCAATGTTGAGGTTGTTGTTGAATTTGTTGGTGTTTTTCAATGTTGAGGTTGTTGTTGTTTTTCAATGTTGAGGTTGTTGTTGAATTTGTTGGTGTTTTTCAATGTTGAAGTTGTTGTTGAATTTGTTGGTGTTTTTCAATGTTGAGGTTGTTGTTGTTTTTCAATGTTGAGGTTGTTGTTGAATTTGTTGGTGTTTTTCAATGTTGAGTTTGTTGTTTTTTTTCAATGTTGAGGTTGTTGATGAATTTGTTGGTGTCTTTCAATGTTGAGGTTGTTGTTGTTTTTCAATGTTGAGGTTGTTGTTGAATTTGTTGGTGTTTTTCAATGTTGAGGTTCTTGGTGTTTTTCAATGTTGAGGTTGTTGTTGAATTTGTTGGTGTTTTTCAATGTTGAGGTTGTTGTTGAATTTGTTCGTGTTTTTCAATGTTGAGGTTGTTGTTGTTTTTCAATGTTGAGGTTGTTGTTGAGTTTGTTGGTGTTTTTCAATGTTGAGGTTGTTGTTGAATTTGTTCGTGTTTTTCAATGTTGAGGTTGTTGTTGAATTTGTTTGTGTTTTTCAATGTTGAGGTTGTTGTTGTTTTTAAATGTTGGGGTTGTTGTTGAATTTGTTGGTGTTTTTCAATTTTGAGGATGCTGTTGTTTTTCAATGTTGAGGTTGTTGTTGAATTTGTTGGTGTTTTTCAATGTCGGGGTTGTTGTTGAATTTGTTGAGGTTTTTCAATGTTGAATTTTTTGTTGAATTTGTTGGTGTTTTTCAATGTTGAGGTTGTTGTTTTTCAATGTTGAGGTTGTTGTTGAATTTGTTGGCGTTTTTAAATGTTGAGGTTGTTGTTGAATTTGTTGGTGTTTTTAAATGTTGAGGTTTTTGTTGTTTATCAATGTTGAGGTTGTTGTTGAATTTGTTGTTGTTTTTCAATGTTGAGGTTGTTGTTGAATTTGTTGGGGTTTTTCAATGTTGAGTTTGTTGTTGAATTTGTTGGTGTTTTTCAATGTTGAGGTTGTTGTTGAAATTGTTGGTGTTTCTCAATGTTGAGGTTGTTGTTGAATTTGTTGGTGTTTTTCAATGTTGAGGTTGTTGCTGTTTTTCAATGTTGAGGTTGTTGTTGAATTTGTTGCTGTTTTTCAATGTTGAGATTGTTGTTGTTTTTCAATGTTGAGGTTGTTGTTGAATTTGTTGGTGTTTTTAAATGTTGAGGTTGTTGTTGAATTTGTTGGTGTTTTTCAATGTTGAGGTTGTTGTTGTTTTTCAATGTTGAGGTTGTTGTTGAATTTGTTGTTGTTTTTCAATGTTGAGGTTGTTGTTGTTTTTCAATGTTGAGGTTGTTGTTGAATTTGTTGGTGTTTTTCAATTTCGAGGTTGTTGTTGAATTTGTTGGTGTTTTTCAATGTTGAAGTTGTTGTTGAATTTGTTGGTGTTTTTCAATGTTGAGGTTGTTGTTGTTTTTCAATGTTGAGGTTGTTGTTGAATTTGTTGGTGTTTTTCAATGTTGAGGTTGTTGTTGTTTTTCAATGCTGAGTTTGTTGTTGAATTTGTTGGTGTTTTTCAAAGTTGAGGTTGTTGTTGAATTTGTTGGTGTTTTTCAAAGTTGAGGTTGTTGTTGTTTTTCAATGTTGAGGTTGTTGTTGAATTTGTTGGTGTTTTTCAATGTTGAGGTTGTTGTTGTTTTTCAATGTTGAGGTTGTTGTTGAATTTGTTGGTGTTTTTCAATGTTGAGGTTGTTGTTGATTTTCAATGTTGATGTTATTGTTGAATTTGTTGGTGTTTTTCAATGTTGAGGTTGTTGTTGTTTTTCAATGTTGAGGTGGTTGTTGAATTTGTTGGTGTTTCTCAATGTTGAGTTTGTGGTTGTTTTTCAAAGTTGAGGTTGTTGTTGAATTTGTTGGTGTTTTTCTAAGTTGAGGTTGCTGTTGTTTTTCAATGTTGAGGTTGTTGTTGAATTTGTTGGTGTTATTCAATGTTGAGGTTGTTGTTGTTTTTCAATGTTGAGGTTGTTGTTGAATTTGTTGGTGTTTTTCAACGTTGAGGTTGTTGTTGAATTTGTTGGTGATTTTCAATGTTGAGGTTGTTGTTGTTTTTCAATGTTGAGGTTGTTGTTGAATTTGTTGGTGTTTTTCAATTTCGAGGTTGTTGTTGAATTTGTTGGTGTTTTTCAATGTTGAAGTTGTTGTTGAATTTGTTGGTGTTTTTCAATGTTGAGGTTGTTGTTGTTTTTCAATGTTGAGGTTGTTGTTGAATTTGTTGGTGTTTTTCAATGTTGAGGTTGTTGTTGTTTTTCAATGCTGAGTTTGTTGTTGAATTTGTTGGTATTTTTCAAAGTTGAGGTTGTTGTTGAATTTGTTGGTGTTTTTCAAAGTTGAGGTTGTTGTTGTTTTTCAATGTTGAGGTTGTTGTTGAATTTGTTGGTGTTTTTCAATGTTGAGGTTGTTGTTGTTTTTCAATGTTGAGGTTGTTGTTGAATTTGTTGGTGTTTTTCAATGTTGAGGTTGTTGTTGATTTTCAATGTTGATGTTATTGTTGAATTTGTTGGTGTTTTTCAATGTTGAGGTTGTTGTTGTTTTTCAATGTTGAGGTTGTTGTTGAATTTGTTGGTGTTTCTCAATGTTGAGTTTGTGGTTGTTTTTCAAAGTTGAGGTTGTTGTTGAATTTGTTGGTGTTTTTCTATGTTGAGGTTGTTGTTGTTTTTCAATGTTGAGGTTGTTGTTGAATTTGTTGGTGTTACTCAATGTTGAGGTTGTTGTTGTTTTTCAATGTTGAGGTTGTTGTTGAATTTGTTGGTGTTTTTCAACGTTGAGGTTGTTGTTGAATTTGCTGGTGATTTTCAATGTTGAGGTTGTTGTTGTTTGTCAATGTTGAGGTTGTTGAATTTGTTGGTGTTTTTCAATCTTGAGATTGTTCTTGAATTTGTTGGTGTTTCTCAATGTTGAGGTTGTTGTTGAATTTGTTGTTGTTTTTCAATGTTGAGGTTGTTGTTGTTTTTCAATGTTGAGGTTGTTGTTGAATTTGTTGGTGTTTTTCAATGTTGAGGTTGTTGTTGAATTTGTTGGTGTTTTTCAATCTTGAGGTTGTTGTTGTTTTTCAATGTTGAGGTTATTGTTGAATTTGTTGGTGTTTTTCAATGTTGAGGTTGTTGTTGTTTTTCAATGTTGAGGTTGTTGTTGAATTTGTTGGTGTTTTTCAATGTTGAGGTTGTTGTTGATTTTCAATGTTGATGTTATTGTTGAATTTGTTGGTGTTTTTCAATGTTGAGGTTGTTGTTGTTTTTCAATGTTGAGGTTGTTGTTGAATTTGTTCGTGTTTCTCAATGTTGAGTTTGTGGTTGTTTTTCAAAGTTGAGGTTGTTGTTGAATTTGTTGGTGTTTTTCTATGTTGAGGTTGTTGTTGTTTTTCAATGTTGAGGTTGTTGTTGAATTTGTTGGTGTTATTCAATGTTGAGGTTGTTGTTGTTTTTCAATGTTGAGGTTGTTGTTGAATTTGTTGGTGTTTTTCAACGTTGAGGTTGTTGTTGAATTTGTTGGTGATTTCCAATGTTGAGGTTGTTGTTGTTTGTCAATGTTGAGGTTGTTGAATTTGTTGGTGTTTTTCAATCTTGAGATTGTTCTTGAATTTGTTGGTGTTTCTCAATGTTGAGGTTGTTGTTGAATTTGTTGTTGTTTTTCAATGTTGAGGTTGTTGTTGTTTTTCAATGTTGAGGTTGTTGTTGAATTTGTTGGTGTTTTTCAATGTTGAGGTTGTTGTTGAATTTGTTGGTGTTTTTCAATCTTGAGGTTGTTGTTGTTTTTCAATGTTGAGGTTATTGTTGAATTTGTTGGTGTTTTTCAATTTTGAGGTTGTTGTTGTTTTTCAATGTTGAGGTTGTTGTTGAATTTGTTGGTTTTTCTCAATGTTGAGTTTGTTGTTGTTTTTCAATGTTGAGGTTGTTGTTGAATTTGTTGGTGTTTTTCAATGTTGAGGTTGTTGTTGTTTTTCAATGTTGAGGTTGTTGTTGAATTTGTTGGTGTTATTCAATGTTGAGGTTGTTGTTGTTTTTCAATGTTGAGGTTGTTGTTGAATTTGTTGGTGTTTTTCAACGTTGAGGTTGTTGTTGAATTTGTTGGTGCTTTTCAATGTTGAGGGTGTTGTTGTTTTTCAATGCTGAAGTTCTTGAATTTGTTAGTGTTTTTCAATCTTGAGTTTGTTCTTGAATTTGTTGGTGTTTTTCAATGTTGAGGTTGTTGTTGAATTTGTTGGTGTTTTTCAATGTTGAGGTTGTTGTTGTTTTTCAATGTTGAGGTTGTTGTTGAGTTTGTTGGTGTTTTTCAATGTTGAGGTTGTTGTTGAATTTGTTGGTGTTTTTCAATGTTGAGGTTGTTGTTGTTTTTAAATGTTGAGGTTGTTGTTGAATTTGTTGGTGTTTTTTCAATTTTGAGGTTGTTGGTGATTTTCAATGTTGAGGTTGTTGTTGAATTTGATGGTGTTTTTCAATGTCGAGGTTGTTGTTGAATTTGTTGCTGTTTTTCAATGTTGAAGTTGTTGTTGAATTTGTTGGTGTTTTTCAAGTTCGAGGTTGTTGTTGAATTTGTTGGTGTTTTTCAATGTTGAGGTTGTTGTTGAATTTGTTTGTTTTTTTCAATGTTGAGGTTGTTGTTGTTTTTCAATGCTGAGGTTGTTGTTGAATTTGTTGGTGTTTTTCAATGTTGAGGTTGTTGTTGAATTTGTTGGTGTTTTTCAATGTTGAGGTTGTTGTTGGTTTTCAATGTTGAGGTTGTTGTTGAATTTGTTGGTGTTTTTCAATGTTGAGGTTGTTGTTGTTTTTCAATGTTGAGGTTGTTGTTGTATTTGTTGGTGTTTTTCAATGTTGAAGTTGTTGTTGAATTTTTTGGTGTTTTTCAATGTTGAGGTTGTTGTTGTTTTTCAATGTTGAGGTTGTTGTTGAATTTGTTGGTGTTTTTCAATGTTGAGGTTGTTGTTGAAATTGTTGGTGTTTTTCAATGTTGAGGTTGTTGTTGAATTTGTTGGTGTTTTTCAATGTTGAGGTTGTTGCTGTTTTTCAATGTTGAGGTTGTTGTTGAATTTGTTGCTGTTTTTCAATGTTGAGATTGTTGTTGTTTTTCAATGTTGAGGTTGTTGTTGAATTTGTTGGTGTTTTTAAATGTTGAGGTTGTTGTTGAATTTGTTGGTGTTTTTCAATGTTGAGGTTGTTGTTGTTTTTCAATGTTGAGGTTGTTGTTGAATTTGTTGGTGTTTTTCAATGTTGAGGTTGTTGTTGTTTTTCAATGTTGAGGTTGTTGTTGAATTTGTTGGTGTTTTTCAATTTCGAGGTTGTTGTTGAATTTGTTGGTGTTTTTCAATGTTGAAGTTGTTGTTGAATTTGTTGGTGTTTTTCAATGTTGAGGTTGTTGTTGTTTTTCAATGTTGAGGTTGTTGTTGAATTTGTTGGTGTTTTTCAATGGTGAGGTTGTTGTTGTTTTTCAATGCTGAGTTTGTTGTTGAATTTGTTGGTGTTTTTCAAAGTTGAGGTTGTTGTTGAATTTGTTGGTGTTTTTCAAAGTTGAGGTTGTTGTTGTTTTTCAATGTTGAGGTTGTTGTTGAATTTGTTGGTGTTTTTCAATGTTGAGGTTGTTGTTGTTTTTCAATGTTGAGGTTGTTGTTGAATTTGTTGGTGTTTTTCAATGTTGAGGTTGTTGTTGATTTTCAATGTTGATGTTATTGTTGAATTTGTTGGTGTTTTTCAATGTTGAGGTTGTTGTTGTTTTTCAATGTTGAGGTGGTTGTTGAATTTGTTGGTGTTTCTCAATGTTGAGTTTGTGGTTGTTTTTCAAAGTTGAGGTTGTTGTTGAATTTGTTGGTGTTTTTCTAAGTTGAGGTTGCTGTTGTTTTTCAATGTTGAGGTTGTTGTTGAATTTGTTGGTGTTATTCAATGTTGAGGTTGTTGTTGTTTTTCAATGTTGAGGTTGTTGTTGAATTTGTTGGTGTTTTTCAACGTTGAGGTTGTTGTTGAATTTGTTGGTGATTTTCAATGTTGAGGTTGTTGTTGTTTTTCAATGTTGAGGTTGTTGTTGAATTTGTTGGTGTTTTTCAATTTCGAGGTTGTTGTTGAATTTGTTGGTGTTTTTCAATGTTGAAGTTGTTGTTGAATTTGTTGGTGTTTTTCAATGTAGAGGTTGTTGTTGTTTTTCAATGTTGAGGTTGTTGTTGAATTTGTTGGTGTTTTTCAATGTTGAGGTTGTTGTTGTTTTTCAATGCTGAGTTTGTTGTTGAATTTGTTGGTGTTTTTCAAAGTTGAGGTTGTTGTTGAATTTGTTGGTGTTTTTCAAAGTTGAGGTTGTTGTTGTTTTTCAATGTTGAGGTTGTTGTTGAATTTGTTGGTGTTTTTCAATGTTGAGGTTGTTGTTGTTTTTCAATGTTGAGGTTGTTGTTGAATTTGTTGGTGTTTTTCAATGTTGAGGTTGTTGTTGATTTTCAATGTTGATGTTATTGTTGAATTTGTTGGTGTTTTTCAATGTTGAGGTTGTTGTTGTTTTTCAATGTTGAGGTTGTTGTTGAATTTGTTGGTGTTTCTCAATGTTGAGTTTGTGGTTGTTTTTCAAAGTTGAGGTTGTTGTTGAATTTGTTGGTGTTTTTCTATGTTGAGGTTGTTGTTGTTTTTCAATGTTGAGGTTGTTGTTGAATTTGTTGGTGTTACTCAATGTTGAGGTTGTTGTTGTTTTTCAATGTTGAGGTTGTTGTTGAATTTGTTGGTGTTTTTCAACGTTGAGGTTGTTGTTGAATTTGTTGGTGATTTTCAATGTTGAGGTTGTTGTTGTTTGTCAATGTTGAGGTTGTTGAATTTGTTGGTGTTTTTCAATCTTGAGATTGTTCTTGAATTTGTTGGTGTTTCTCAATGTTGAGGTTGTTGTTGAATTTGTTGTTGTTTTTCAATGTTGAGGTTGTTGTTGTTTTTCAATGTTGAGGTTGTTGTTGAATTTGTTGGTGTTTTTCAATGTTGAGGTTGTTGTTGAATTTGTTGGTGTTTTTCAATCTTGAGGTTGTTGTTGTTTTTCAATGTTGAGGTTATTGTTGAATTTGTTGGTGTTTTTCAATGTTGAGGTTGTTGTTGTTTTTCAATGTTGAGGTTGTTGTTGAATTTGTTGGTGTTTTTCAATGTTGAGGTTGTTGTTGATTTTCAATGTTGATGTTATTGTTGAATTTGTTGGTGTTTTTCAATGTTGAGGTTGTTGTTGTTTTTCAATGTTGAGGTTGTTGTTGAATTTGTTCGTGTTTCTCAATGTTGAGTTTGTGGTTGTTTTTCAAAGTTGAGGTTGTTGTTGAATTTGTTGGTGTTTTTCTATGTTGAGGTTGTTGTTGTTTTTCAATGTTGAGGTTGTTGTTGAATTTGTTGGTGTTATTCAATGTTGAGGTTGTTGTTGTTTTTCAATGTTGAGGTTGTTGTTGAATTTGTTGGTGTTTTTCAACGTTGAGGTTGTTGTTGAATTTGTTGGTGATTTCCAATGTTGAGGTTGTTGTTGTTTGTCAATGTTGAGGTTGTTGAATTTGTTGGTGTTTTTCAATCTTGAGATTGTTCTTGAATTTGTTGGTGTTTCTCAATGTTGAGGTTGTTGTTGAATTTGTTGTTGTTTTTCAATGTTGAGGTTGTTGTTGTTTTTCAATGTTGAGGTTGTTGTTGAATTTGTTGGTGTTTTTCAATGTTGAGGTTGTTGTTGAATTTGTTGGTGTTTTTCAATCTTGAGGTTGTTGTTGTTTTTCAATGTTGAGGTTATTGTTGAATTTGTTGGTGTTTTTCAATGTTGAGGTTGTTGTTGTTTTTCAATGTTGAGGTTGTTGTTGAATTTGTTGGTTTTTCTCAATGTTGAGTTTGTTGTTGTTTTTCAATGTTGAGGTTGTTGTTGAATTTGTTGGTGTTTTTCAATGTTGAGGTTGTTGTTGTTTTAGATGTTGAGGTTGTTGTTGAATTTGTTGGTGTTATTCAATGTTGAGGTTGTTGTTGTTTTTCAATGTTGAGGTTGTTGTTGAATTTGTTGGTGTTTTTCAACGTTGAGGTTGTTGTTGAATTTGTTGGTGCTTTTCAATGTTGAGGGTGTTGTTGTTTTTCAATGCTGAAGTTCTTGAATTTGTTAGTGTTTTTCAATCTTGAGTTTGTTCTTGAATTTGTTGGTGTTTTTCAATGTTGAGGTTGTTGTTGAATTTGTTGGTGTTTTTCAATGTTGAGGTTGTTGTTGTTTTTCAATGTTGAGGTTGTTGTTGAGTTTGTTGGTGTTTTTCAATGTTGAGGTTGTTGTTGAATTTGTTGGTGTTTTTCAATGTTGAGGTTGTTGTTGTTTTTAAATGTTGAGGTTGTTGTTGACTTTGTTGGTGTTTTTTCAATTTTGAGGTTGTTGGTGATTTTCAATGTTGAGGTTGTTGTTGAATTTGATGGTGTTTTTCAATGTCGAGGTTGTTGTTGAATTTGTTGCTGTTTTTCAATGTTGAAGTTGTTGTTGAATTTGTTGGTGTTTTTCAATTTCGAGGTTGTTGTTGAATTTGTTGGTGTTTTTCAATGTTGAGGTTGTTGTTGAATTTGTTTGTTTTTTTCAATGTTGAGGTAGTTGTTGTTTTTCAATGCTGAGGTTGTTGTTGAATTTGTTGGTGTTTTTCAATGTTGAGGTTGTTGTTGAATTTGTTGGTGTTTTTCAATGTTGAGGTTGTTGTTGGTTTTCAATGTTGAGGTTGTTGTTGAATTTGTTGGTGTTTTTCAATGTTGAGGTTGTTGTTGTTTTTCAATGTTGAGGTTGTTGTTGTATTTGTTGGTGTTTTTCAATGTTGAAGTTGTTGTTGAATTTTTTGGTGTTTTTCAATGTTGAGGTTGTTGTTGAATTTGTTGGTGTTTTTCAATGTTGAGGTTGTTGTTGAATTTGTTGGTGTTTTTCAATCTTGAGGTTGTTGTTGTTTTTCAATGTTGAGGTTATTGTTGAATTTGTTGGTGTTTTTCAATGTTGAGGTTGTTGTTGTTTTTCAATGTTGAGGTTGTTGTTGAATTTGTTGGTGTTTTTCAATGTTGAGGTTGTTGTTGATTTTCAATGTTGATGTTATTGTTGAATTTGTTGGTGTTTTTCAATGTTGAGGTTGTTGTTGTTTTTCAATGTTGAGGTTGTTGTTGAATTTGTTGGTGTTTCTCAATGTTGAGTTTGTGGTTGTTTTTCAAAGTTGAGGTTGTTGTTGAATTTGTTGGTGTTTTTCAATGTTGAGGTTGTTGTTGAATTTGTTGGTGTTTTTCAATCTTGAGGTTGTTGTTGTTTTTCAATGTTGAGGTTATTGTTGAATTTGTTGGTGTTTTTCAATGTTGAGGTTGTTGTTGTTTTTCAATGTTGAGGTTGTTGTTGAATTTGTTGGTGTTTTTCAATGTTGAGGTTGTTGTTGATTTTCAATGTTGATGTTATTGTTGAATTTGTTGGTGTTTTTCAATGTTGAGGTTGTTGTTGTTTTTCAATGTTGAGGTTGTTGTTGAATTTGTTGGTGTTTCTCAATGTTGAGTTTGTGGTTGTTTTTCAAAGTTGAGGTTGTTGTTGAATTTGTTGGTGTTTTTCTATGTTGAGGTTGTTGTTGTTTTTCAATGTTGAGGTTGTTGTTGAATTTGTTGGTGTTATTCAATGTTGAGGTTGTTGTTGTTTTTCAATGTTGAGGTTGTTGTTGAATTTGTTGGTGTTTTTCAACGTTGAGGTTGTTGTTGAATTTGTTGGTGATTTCCAATGTTGAGGTTGTTGTTGTTTGTCAATGTTGAGGTTGTTGAATTTGTTGGTGTTTTTCAATCTTGAGATTGTTCTTGAATTTGTTGGTGTTTCTCAATGTTGAGGTTGTTGTTGAATTTGTTGTTGTTTTTCAATGTTGAGGTTGTTGTTGTTTTTCAATGTTGAGGTTGTTGTTGAATTTGTTGGTGTTTTTCAATGTTGAGGTTGTTGTTGAATTTGTTGGTGTTTTTCAATCTTGAGGTTGTTGTTGTTTTTCAATGTTGAGGTTATTGTTGAATTTGTTGGTGTTTTTCAATGTTGAGGTTGTTGTTGTTTTTCAATGTTGAGGTTGTTGTTGAATTTGTTGGTTTTTCTCAATGTTGAGTTTGTTGTTGTTTTTCAATGTTGAGGTTGTTGTTGAATTTGTTGGTGTTTTTCAATGTTGAGGTTGTTGTTGTTTTTCAATGTTGAGGTTGTTGTTGAATTTGTTGGTGTTATTCAATGTTGAGGTTGTTGTTGTTTTTCAATGTTGAGGTTGTTGTTGAATTTGTTGGTGTTTTTCAACGTTGAGGTTGTTGTTGAATTTGTTGGTGCTTTTCAATGTTGAGGGTGTTGTTGTTTTTCAATGCTGAAGTTCTTGAATTTGTTAGTGTTTTTCAATCTTGAGTTTGTTCTTGAATTTGTTGGTGTTTTTCAATGTTGAGGTTGTTGTTGAATTTGTTGGTGTTTTTCAATGTTGAGGTTGTTGTTGTTTTTCAATGTTGAGGTTGTTGTTGAGTTTGTTGGTGTTTTTCAATGTTGAGGTTGTTGTTGAATTTGTTGGTGTTTTTCAATGTTGAGGTTGTTGTTGTTTTTAAATGTTGAGGTTGTTGTTGAATTTGTTGGTGTTTTTTCAATTTTGAGGTTGTTGGTGATTTTCAATGTTGAGGTTGTTGTTGAATTTGATGGTGTTTTTCAATGTCGAGGTTGTTGTTGAATTTGTTGCTGTTTTTCAATGTTGAAGTTGTTGTTGAATTTGTTGGTGTTTTTCAATTTCGAGGTTGTTGTTGAATTTGTTGGTGTTTTTCAATGTTGAGGTTGTTGTTGAATTTGTTTGTTTTTTTCAATGTTGAGGTTGTTGTTGTTTTTCAATGCTGAGGTTGTTGTTGAATTTGTTGGTGTTTTTCAATGTTGAGGTTGTTGTTGAATTTGTTGGTGTTTTTCAATGTTGAGGTTGTTGTTGGTTTTCAATGTTGAGGTTGTTGTTGAATTTGTTGGTGTTTTTCAATGTTGAGGTTGTTGTTGTATTTGTTGGTGTTTTTCAATGTTGAAGTTGTTGTTGAATTTTTTGGTGTTTTTCAATGTTGAGGTTGTTGTTGTTTTTCAATGTTGAGGTTGTTGTTGAATTTGTTGGTGTTTTTCAATGTTGAGTTTGTTGTTGTTTTTCAATGTTGAGGTTGTTGTTGAATTTGTTGGTGTTTTTCAATGTTGAGGTTGTTGTTGTTTTTCAATGTTGAGGTTGTTGTTGAATTTGTTGGTGTTTTTCAATGTTGAGTTTGTTGTTGTTTTTCAATGTAGAGGTTGTTGTTGTATTTGTTGGTGATTTTCAATTTCGAGGTTGTTGTTGAATTTGTTGGTGTTTTTCAATGTTGAAGTTGTTGTTGAATTTGTTGGTGTTTTTCAATGTTGAGGATGTTGTTGTTTTTCAATGTTGAGGTTGTTGTTGAATTTGTTGGTGTTTTTCAATGTTGAGGTTGTTTTTGTTTTTCAATGCTGAGGTTGTTGTTGAATTTGTTGGTGTTTTTCAATGTTGAGGTTGTTGTTGAATTTGTTGGTGTTTTTCAATGTTGAGGTTGTTGTTGTTTTTCAATGTTGAGGTTGTTGTTGAATTTGTTGGTGTTTTTCAATGTTCAGGTTGTTGTTGTTTTTCAATGTTGAAGTTTTTGTTGAATTTGTTGGTGTTTTTCAATGTTGAGGTTGTTATTGTTTTTCAATGTTGAGGTTGTTGTTGAATTTGTTGGTGTTTTTCAATGATGAGGTTGTTGTTGTTTTTCAATGCTGAGGTTGTTGTTGAATTTGTTGGTGTTTTTCAATGTTGAGGTTGTTGTTGAATTTGTTGGTGTTTTTCAATGTTGAGGTTGTTGTTGTTTTTCAATGTTGAGGTTGTTGTTGAATTTGTTGGTGTTTTTCAATGTTGAGGTTGTTGTTGTTTTTCAATGTTGAGGTTGTTGTTGAATTTGTTGGTGTTTTTCAATGTTGAAGTTGTTGTTGAATTTGTTGGTGTTTTTCAATGTTGAGGTTGTTGTTGTTTTTCAATGTTGAGGTTGTGTTGAATTTGTTGGTGTTTTTCAATGTTGAGTTTGTTGTTTTTTTTCAATGTTGAGGTTGTTGTTGAATTTGTTGGTGTCTTTCAATGTTGAGGTTGTTGTTGTTTTTCAATGTTGAGGTTGTTGTTGAATTTGTTGGTGTTTTTCAATGTTGAGGTTCTTGGTGTTTTTCAATGTTGAGGTTGTTGTTGAATTTGTTGGTGTTTTTCAATGTTGAGGTTGTTGTTGAATTTGTTCGTGTTTTTCAATGTTGAGGTTGTTGTTGTTTTTCAATGTTGAGGTTGTTGTTGAGTTTGTTGGTGTTTTTCAATGTTGAGGTTGTTGTTGAATTTGTTCGTGTTTTTCAATGTTGAGGTTGTTGTTGAATTTGTTTGTGATTTTCAATGTTGAGGTTGTTGTTGTTTTTAAATGTTGGGGTTGTTGTTGAATTTGTTGGTGTTTTTCAATTTTGAGGATGCTGTTGTTTTTCAATGTTGAGGTTGTTGATGAATTTGTTGGGTTTTTCCATGATGAGGTTGTTGTTGTTTTTCAAAGTTGAGGTTGTTGTTGAATTTGTTGGTGTTTTTCAATGTCGGGGTTGTTGTTGAATTTGTTGAGGTTTTTCAATGTTGAATTTGTTGTTGAATTTGTTGGTGTTTATAAATGTTGAGGTTGTTGTTTTTCAATGTTGAGGTTGTTGTTGAATTTGTTGGCGTTTTTAAATGTTGAGGTTGTTGTTGAATTTGTTGGTGTGTTTAAATGTTGAGGTTTTTGTTGTTTATCAATGTTGAGGTTGTTGTTGAATTTGTTGTTGTTTTTCAATGTTGAGGTTGTTGTTGAATTTGTTGGTGTTTTTCAATGTTGAGTTTGTTGTTGAATTTGTTGGTGTTTTTCAATGTTGAGGTTGTTGTTGAAATTGTTGGTGTTTTTCAATGTTGAGGTTGTTGTTGAATTTGTTGGTGTTTTTCAATGTTGAGGTTGTTGCTGTTTTTCAATGTTGAGGTTGTTGTTGAATTTGTTGCTGTTTTTCAATGTTGAGATTGTTGTTGTTTTTCAATGTTGAGGTTGTTGTTGAATTTGTTGG
The DNA here is from genome assembly GCA_026770705.1 of Isurus oxyrinchus. Lineage (NCBI taxonomy): Eukaryota > Metazoa > Chordata > Chondrichthyes > Lamniformes > Lamnidae > Isurus > Isurus oxyrinchus. The sequence goes on from JANJGN010000382.1 coordinate 548,090, forward strand.
TGTTTTTAAATGTTGAGGTTGTTGTTGAATTTGTTGGTGTTTTTCAATGTTGAGGTTGTTGTTGTTTTTCAATGTTGAGGTTGTTGTTGTTTTTCAATGTTGAGGTTGTTGTTGAATTTGTTGGTGTTTTTCAATGTTGAGGTTGTTGTTGTTTTTCAATGTTGAGGTTGTTGTTGAATTTGTTGGTGTTTTTCAATTTCGAGGTTGTTGTTGAATTTGTTGGTGTTTTTCAATGTTGAAGTTGTTGTTGAATTTGTTGGTGTTTTTCAATGTTGAGGTTGTTGTTGTTTTTCAATGTTGAGGTTGTTGTTGAATTTGTTGGTGTTTTTCAATGTTGAGGTTGTTGTTGTTTTTCAATGCTGAGTTTGTTGTTGAATTTGTTGGTGTTTTTCAAAGTTGAGGTTGTTGTTGAATTTGTTGGTGTTTTTCAAAGTTGAGGTTGTTGTTGTTTTTCAATGTTGAGGTTGTTGTTGAATTTGTTGGTGTTTTTCAATGTTGAGGTTGTTGTTGAATTTGTTGGTGTTTTTCAATGTTGAGGTTGTTGTTGTTTTTCAATGTTGATGTTATTGTTGAATTTGTTGGTGTTTTTCAATGTTGAGGTTGTTGTTGTTTTTCAATGTTGAGGTTGTTGTTGAATTTGTTGGTGTTTCTCAATGTTGAGTTTGTGGTTGTTTTTCAAAGTTGAGGTTGTTGTTGAATTTGTTGGTGTTTTTCTATGTTGAGGTTGTTGTTGTTTTTCAATGTTGAGGTTGTTGTTGAATTTGTTGGTGTTATTCAATGTTGAGGTTGTTGTTGTTTTTCAATGTTGAGGTTGTTGTTGAATTTGTTGGTGTTTTTCAACGTTGAGGTTGTTGTTGAATTTGTTGGTGATTTTCAATGTTGAGGTTGTTGTTGTTTGTCAATGTTGAGGTTGTTGAATTTGTTGGTGTTTTTCAATCTTGAGATTGTTCTTGAATTTGTTGGTGTTTCTCAATGTTGAGGTTGTTGTTGAATTTTTTGGTGTTTTTCAATGTTGAGGTTGTTGTTGTTTTTCAATGTTGAGGTTGTTGTTGAATTTGTTGGTGTTTTTCAGTGTTGAGGTTGTTGTTGAATTTGTTGGTGTTTTTCAATGTTGAGGTTGTTGCTGTTTTTAAATGTTGAGGTTGTTGCTGAATTTGTTGGTGTTTTTTCAATTTTGAGGTTGTTGGTGTTTTTCAATGTTGAGGTTGTTGTTGAATTTGATGGTGTTTTTCAATGTCGAGGTTGTTGTTGAATTTGTTGGTGTTTTTCAATGTTGAAGTTGTTGTTGAATTTGTTGGTGTTTTTCAATTTCGAGGTTGTTGTTGAATTTGTTGGTGTTTTTCAATGTTGAAGTTTTTGTTGAATTTGTTGGTGTTTTTCAATGTTGAGGTTGTTGTTGTTTTTCAATGCTGAGGTTGTTGTTGAATTTGTTGGTGTTTTTCAATGTTGAGGTTGTTGTTGAATTTGTTGGTGTTTTTCAATGTTGAGGTTGTTGTTGTTTTTCAATGTTGAGGTTGTTGTTGAGTTAGTTGGTGTTTTTCAATGTTGAGGTTGTTGTTGAATTTGTTGCTGTTTTTCAATGTTGAGATTGTTGTTGTTTTTCAATGTTGAGGTTGTTGTTGAATTTGTTGGTGTTTTTAAATGTTGAGGTTGTTGTTGAATTTGTTGGTGTTTTTCAATGTTGAGGTTGTTGTTGTTTTTCAATGTTGAGGTTGTTGTTGAATTTGTTGGTGTTTTTCAATGTTGAGGTTGTTGTTGTTTTTCCATGTTGAGGTTGTTGTTGAATTTGTTGGTGTTTTTCAATTTCGAGGTTGTTGTTGAATTTGTTGGTGTTTTTCAATGTTGAAGTTGTTGTTGAATTTGTTGGTGTTTTTCAATGTTGAGGTTGTTGTTGTTTTTCAATGTTGAGGTTGTTGTTGAATTTGTTGGTGTTTTTCAATGTTGAGGTTGTTGTTGTTTTTCAATGCTGAGTTTGTTGTTGAATTTGTTGGTGTTTTTCAAAGTTGAGGTTGTTGTTGAATTTGTTGGTGTTTTTCAAAGTTGAGGTTGTTGTTGTTTTTCAATGTTGAGGTTGTTGTTGAATTTGTTGGTGTTTTTCAATGTTGAGGTTGTTGTTGTTTTTCAATGTTGAGGTTGTTGTTGAATTTGTTGGTGTTTTTCAATGTTGAGGTTGTTGTTGTTTTTCAATGTTGAGGTTGTTGTTGAATTTGTTGGTGTTTCTCAATGTTGAGTTTGTGGTTGTTTTTCAAAGTTGAGGTTGTTGTTGAATTTGTTGGTGTTTTTCTAAGTTGAGGTTGCTGTTGTTTTTCAATGTTGAGGTTGTTGTTGAATTTGTTGGTGTTATTCAATGTTGAGGTTGTTGTTGTTTTTCAATGTTGAGGTTGTTGTTGAATTTGTTGGTGTTTTTCAACGTTGAGGTTGTTGTTGAATTTGTTGGTGATTTTCAATGTTGAGGTTGTTGTTGTTTTTCAATGTTGAGGTTGTTGTTGAATTTGTTGGTGTTTCTCAATTTCGAGGTTGTTGTTGAATTTGTTGGTGTTTTTCAATGTTGAAGTTGTTGTTGAATTTGTTGGTGTTTTTCAATGTTGAGGTTGTTGTTGTTTTTCAATGTTGAGGTTGTTGTTGAATTTGTTGGTGTTTTTCAATGTTGAGGTTGTTGTTGTTTTTCAATGCTGAGTTTGTTGTTGAATTTGTTGGTGTTTTTCAAAGTTGAGGTTGTTGTTGAATTTGTTGGTGTTTTTCAAAGTTGAGGTTGTTGTTGTTTTTCAATGTTGAGGTTGTTGTTGAATTTGTTGGTGTTTTTCAATGTTGAGGTTGTTGTTGTTTTTCAATGTTGAGGTTGTTGTTGAATTTGTTGGTGTTTTTCAATGTTGAGGTTGTTGTTGATTTTCAATGTTGATGTTATTGTTGAATTTGTTGGTGTTTTTCAATGTTGAGGTTGTTGTTGTTTTTCAATGTTGAGGTTGTTGTTGAATTTGTTGGTGTTTCTCAACGTTGAGTTTGTGGTTGTTTTTCAAAGTTGAGGTTGTTGTTGAATTTGTTGGTGTTTTTCTATGTTGAGGTTGTTGTTGTTTTTCAATGTTGAGGTTGTTGTTGAATTTGTTGGTGTTACTCAATGTTGAGGTTGTTGTTGTTTTTCAATGTTGAGGTTGTTGTTGAATTTGTTGGTGTTTTTCAACGTTGAGGTTGTTGTTGAATTTGTTGGTGATTTTCAATGTTGAGGTTGTTGTTGTTTGTCAATGTTGAGGTTGTTGAATTTGTTGGTGTTTTTCAATCTTGAGATTGTTCTTGAATTTGTTGGTGTTTCTCAATGTTGAGGTTGTTGTTGAATTTGTTGTTGTTTTTCAATGTTGAGGTTGTTGTTGTTTTTCAATGTTGAGGTTGTTGTTGAATTTGTTGGTGTTTTTCAATGTTGAGGTTGTTGTTGAATTTGTTGGTGTTTTTCAATCTTGAGGTTTTTGTTGTTTTTCAATGTTGAGGTTATTGTTGAATTTGTTGGTGTTTTTCAATGTTGAGGTTGTTGTTGTTTTTCAATGTTGAGGTTGTTGTTGAATTTGTTGGTGTTTTTCAATGTTGAGGTTGTTGTTGATTTTCAATGTTGATGTTATTGTTGAATTTGTTGGTGTTTTTCAATGTTGAGGTTGTTGTTGTTTTTCAATGTTGAGGTTGTTGTTGAATTTGTTGGTGTTTCTCAATGTTGAGTTTGTGGTTGTTTTTCAAAGTTGAGGTTGTTGTTGAATTTGTTGGTGTTTTTCTATGTTGAGGTTGTTGTTGTTTTTCAATGTTGAGGTTGTTGTTGAATTTGTTGGTGTTATTCAATGTTGAGGTTGTTGTTGTTTTTCAATGTTGAGGTTGTTGTTGAATTTGTTGGTGTTTTTCAACGTTGAGGTTGTTGTTGAATTTGTTGGTGATTTCCAATGTTGAGGTTGTTGTTGTTTGTCAATGTTGAGGTTGTTGAATTTGTTGGTGTTTTTCAATCTTGAGATTGTTCTTGAATTTGTTGGTGTTTCTCAATGTTGAGGTTGTTGTTGAATTTGTTGTTGTTTTTCAATGTTGAGGTTGTTGTTGTTTTTCAATGTTGAGGTTGTTGTTGAATTTGTTGGTGTTTTTCAATGTTGAGGTTGTTGTTGAATTTGTTGGTGTTTTTCAATCTTGAGGTTGTTGTTGTTTTTCAATGTTGAGGTTATTGTTGAATTTGTTGGTGTTTTTCAATGTTGAGGTTGTTGTTGTTTTTCAATGTTGAGGTTGTTGTTGAATTTGTTGGTTTTTCTCAATGTTGAGTTTGTTGTTGTTTTTCAATGTTGAGGTTGTTGTTGAATTTGTTGGTGTTTTTCAATGTTGAGGTTGTTGTTGTTTTTCAATGTTGAGGTTGTTGTTGAATTTGTTGGTGTTATTCAATGTTGAGGTTGTTGTTGTTTTTCAATGTTGAGGTTGTTGTTGAATTTGTTGGTGTTTTTCAACGTTGAGGTTGTTGTTGAATTTGTTGGTGCTTTTCAATGTTGAGGGTGTTGTTGTTTTTCAATGCTGAAGTTCTTGAATTTGTTAGTGTTTTTCAATCTTGAGTTTGTTCTTGAATTTGTTGGTGTTTTTCAATGTTGAGGTTGTTGTTGAATTTGTTGGTGTTTTTCAATGTTGAGGTTGTTGTTGTTTTTCAATGTTGAGGTTGTTGTTGAGTTTGTTGGTGTTTTTCAATGTTGAGGTTGTTGTTGAATTTGTTGGTGTTTTTCAATGTTGAGGTTGTTGTTGTTTTTAAATGTTGAGGTTGTTGTTGAATTTGTTGGTGTTTTTTCAATTTTGAGGTTGTTGGTGATTTTCAATGTTGAGGTTGTTGTTGAATTTGATGGTGTTATTCAATGTCGAGGTTGTTGTTGAATTTGTTGCTGTTTTTCAATGTTGAAGTTGTTGTTGAATTTGCTGGTGTTTTTCAATTTCGAGGTTGTTGTTGAATTTGTTGGTGTTTTTCAATGTTGAGGTTGTTGTTGAATTTGTTTGTTTTTTTCAATGTTGAGGTTGTTGTTGTTTTTCAATGCTGAGGTTGTTGTTGAATTTGTTGGTGTTTTTCAATGTTGAGGTTGTTGTTGAATTTGTTGGTGTTTTTCAATGTTGAGGTTGCTGTTGGTTTTCAATGTTGAGGTTGTTGTTGAATTTGTTGGTGTTTTTCAATGTTGAGATTGTTGTTGTTTTTCAATGTTGAGGTTGTTGTTGAATTTGTTGGTGTTTTTCAATGTTGAAGTTGTTGTTGAATTTTTTGGTGTTTTTCAATGTTGAGGTTGTTGTTGTTTTTCAATGTTGAGGTTGTTGTTGAATTTGTTGGTGTTTTTCAATGTTGAGTTTGTTGTTGTTTTTCAATGTTGAGGTTGTTGTTGAATTTGTTGGTGTTTTTCAATGTTGAGGTTGTTGTTGTTTTTCAATGTTGAGGTTGTTGTTGAATTTGTTGGTGTTTTTCAATGTTGAGGTTGTTGTTGATTTTCAATGTTGATGTTATTGTTGAATTTGTTGGTGTTTTTCAATGTTGAGGTTGTTGTTGTTTTTCAATGTTGAGGTTGTTGTTGAATTTGTTGGTGTTTCTCAATGTTGAGTTTGTGGTTGTTTTTCAAAGTTGAGGTTGTTGTTGAATTTGTTGGTGTTTTTCTAAGTTGAGGTTGCTGTTGTTTTTCAATGTTGAGGTTGTTGTTGAATTTGTTGGTGTTATTCAATGTTGAGGTTGTTGTTGTTTTTCAATGTTGAGGTTGTTGTTGAATTTGTTGGTGTTTTTCAACGTTGAGGTTGTTGTTGAATTTGTTGGTGATTTTCAATGTTGAGGTTGTTGTTGTTTTTCAATGTTGAGGTTGTTGTTGAATTTGTTGGTGTTTCTCAATTTCGAGGTTGTTGTTGAATTTGTTGGTGTTTTTCAATGTTGAAGTTGTTGTTGAATTTGTTGGTGTTTTTCAATGTTGAGGTTGTTGTTGTTTTTCAATGTTGAGGTTGTTGTTGAATTTGTTGGTGTTTTTCAATGTTGAGGTTGTTGTTGTTTTTCAATGCTGAGTTTGTTGTTGAATTTGTTGGTGTTTTTCAAAGTTGAGGTTGTTGTTGAATTTGTTGGTGTTTTTCAAAGTTGAGGTTGTTGTTGTTTTTCAATGTTGAGGTTGTTGTTGAATTTGTTGGTGTTTTTCAATGTTGAGGTTGTTGTTGTTTTTCAATGTTGAGGTTGTTGTTGAATTTGTTGGTGTTTTTCAATGTTGAGGTTGTTGTTGATTTTCAATGTTGATGTTATTGTTGAATTTGTTGGTGTTTTTCAATGTTGAGGTTGTTGTTGTTTTTCAATGTTGAGGTTGTTGTTGAATTTGTTGGTGTTTCTCAACGTTGAGTTTGTGGTTGTTTTTCAAAGTTGAGGTTGTTGTTGAATTTGTTGGTGTTACTCAATGTTGAGGTTGTTGTTGTTTTTCAATGTTGAGGTTGTTGTTGAATTTGTTGGTGTTTTTCAACGTTGAGGTTGTTGTTGAATTTGTTGGTGATTTTCAATGTTGAGGTTGTTGTTGTTTGTCAATGTTGAGGTTGTTGAATTTGTTGGTGTTTTTCAATCTTGAGATTGTTCTTGAATTTGTTGGTGTTTCTCAATGTTGAGGTTGTTGTTGAATTTGTTGTTGTTTTTCAATGTTGAGGTTGTTGTTGTTTTTCAATGTTGAGGTTGTTGTTGAATTTGTTGGTGTTTTTCAATGTTGAGGTTGTTGTTGAATTTGTTGGTGTTTTTCAATCTTGAGGTTGTTGTTGTTTTTCAATGTTGAGGTTATTGTTGAATTTGTTGGTGTTTTTCAATGTTGAGGTTGTTGTTGTTTTTCAATGTTGAGGTTGTTGTTGAATTTGTTGGTGTTTTTCAATGTTGAGGTTGTTGTTGTTTTTCAATGTTGAGGTTGTTGTTGAATTTGTTGGTGTTTCTCAATGTTGAGTTTGTGGTTGTTTTTCAAAGTTGAGGTTGTTGTTGAATTTGTTGGTGTTTTTCTATGTTGAGGTTGTTGTTGTTTTTCAATGTTGAGGTTGTTGTTGAATTTGTTGGTGTTATTCAATGTTGAGGTTGTTGTTGTTTTTCAATGTTGAGGTTGTTGTTGAATTTGTTGGTGTTTTTCAACGTGGAGGTTGTTGTTGAATTTGTTGGTGATTTCCAATGTTGAGGTTGTTGTTGTTTGTCAATGTTGAGGTTGTTGAATTTGTTGGTGTTTTTCAATCTTGAGATTGTTCTTGAATTTGTTGGTGTTTCTCAATGTTGAGGTTGTTGTTGAATTTGTTGTTGTTTTTCAATGTTGAGGTTGTTGTTGTTTTTCAATGTTGAGGTTGTTGTTGAATTTGTTGGTGTTTTTCAATGTTGAGGTTGTTGTTGAATTTGTTGGTGTTTTTCAATCTTGAGGTTGTTGTTGTTTTTCAATGTTGAGGTTATTGTTGAATTTGTTGGTGTTTTTCAATGTTGAGGTTGTTGTTGTTTTTCAATGTTGAGGTTGTTGTTGAATTTGTTGGTTTTTCTCAATGTTGAGTTTGTTGTTGTTTTTCAATGTTGAGGTTGTTGTTGAATTTGTTGGTGTTTTTCAATGTTGAGGTTGTTGTTGTTTTTCAATGTTGAGGTTGTTGTTGAATTTGTTGGTGTTATTCAATGTTGAGGTTGTTGTTGTTTTTCAATGTTGAGGTTGTTGTTGAATTTGTTGGTGTTTTTCAACGTTGAGGTTGTTGTTGAATTTGTTGGTGCTTTTCAATGTTGAGGGTGTTGTTGTTTTTCAATGCTGAAGTTCTTGAATTTGTTAGTGTTTTTCAATCTTGAGTTTGTTCTTGAATTTGTTGGTGTTTTTCAATGTTGAGGTTGTTGTTGAATTTGTTGGTGTTTTTCAATGTTGAGGTTGTTGTTGTTTTTCAATGTTGAGGTTGTTGTTGAGTTTGTTGGTGTTTTTCAATGTTGAGGTTGTTGTTGAATTTGTTGGTGTTTTTCAATGTTGAGGTTGTTGTTGTTTTTAAATGTTGAGGTTGTTGTTGAATTTGTTGGTGTTTTTTCAATTTTGAGGTTGTTGGTGATTTTCAATGTTGAGGTTGTTGTTGAATTTGATGGTGTTATTCAATGTCGAGGTTGTTGTTGAATTTGTTGCTGTTTTTCAATGTTGAAGTTGTTGTTGAATTTGCTGGTGTTTTTCAATTTCGAGGTTGTTGTTGAATTTGTTGGTGTTTTTCAATGTTGAGGTTGTTGTTGAATTTGTTTGTTTTTTTCAATGTTGAGGTTGTTGTTGTTTTTCAATGCTGAGGTTGTTGTTGAATTTGTTGGTGTTTTTCAATGTTGAGGTTGTTGTTGAATTTGTTGGTGTTTTTCAATGTTGAGGTTGCTGTTGGTTTTCAATGTTGAGGTTGTTGTTGAATTTGTTGGTGTTTTTCAATGTTGAGGTTGTTGTTGTTTTTCAATGTTGAGGTTGTTGTTGAATTTGTTGGTGTTTTTCAATGTTGAAGTTGTTGTTGAATTTTTTGGTGTTTTTCAATGTTGAGGTTGTTGTTGTTTTTCAATGTTGAGGTTGTTGTTGAATTTGTTGGTGTTTTTCAATGTTGAGTTTGTTGTTGTTTTTCAATGTTGAGGTTGTTGTTGAATTTGTTGGTGTTTTTCAATGTTGAGGTTGTTGTTGTTTTTCAATGTTGAGGTTGTTGTTGAATTTGTTGGTGTTTTTCAATGTTGAGTTTGTTGTTGTTTTTCAATGTTGAGGTTGTTGTTGTATTTGTTGGTGATTTTCAATTTCGAGGTTGTTGTTGAATTTGTTGGTGTTTTTCAATGTTGAAGTTGTTGTTGAATTTGTTGGTGTTTTTCAATGTTGAGGATGTTGTTGTTTTTCAATGTTGAGGTTGTTGTTGAATTTGTTGGTGTTTTTCAATGTTGAGGTTGTTTTTGTTTTTCAATGCTGAGGTTGTTGTTGAATTTGTTGGTGTTTTTCAATGTTGAGGTTGTTGTTGAATTTGTTGGTGTTTTTCAATGTTGAGGTTGTTGTTGTTTTTCAATGTTGAGGTTGTTGTTGAATTTGTTGGTGTTTTTCAATGTTCAGGTTGTTGTTGTTTTTCAATGTTGAAGTTTTTGTTGAATTTGTTGGTGTTTTTCAATGTTGAGGTTGTTATTGTTTTTCAATGTTGAGGTTGTTGTTGAATTTGTTGGTGTTTTTCAATGATGAGGTTGTTGTTGTTTTTCAATGCTGAGGTTGTTGTTGAATTTGTTGGTCTTTTTCAATGTTGAGGTTGTTGTTGAATTTGTTGGTGTTTTTCAATGTTGAGGTTGTTGTTGTTTTTCAAAGTTGAGGTTGTTGTTGAATTTGTTGGTGTTTTTCAATGTTGAGGTTGTTGTTGTTTTTCAATGTTGAGGTTGTTGTTGAATTTGTTGGTGTTTTTCAATGTTGAAGTTGTTGTTGAATTTGTTGGTGTTTTTCAATGTTGAGGTTGTTGTTGTTTTTCAATGTTGAGGTTGTGTTGAATTTGTTGGTGTTTTTCAATGTTGAGTTTGTTGTTTTTTTTCAATGTTGAGGTTGTTGTTGAATTTGTTGGTGTCTTTCAATGTTGAGGTTGTTGTTGTTTTTCAATGTTGAGGTTGTTGTTGAATTTGTTGGTGTTTTTCAATGTTGAGGTTCTTGGTGTTTTTCAATGTTGAGGTTGTTGTTGAATTTGTTGGTGTTTTTCAATGTTGAGGTTGTTGTTGAATTTGTTCGTGTTTTTCAATGTTGAGGTTGTTGTTGTTTTTCAATGTTGAGGTTGTTGTTGAGTTTGTTGGTGTTTTTCAATGTTGAGGTTGTTGTTGAATTTGTTCGTGTTTTTCAATGTTGAGGTTGTTGTTGAATTTGTTTGTGTTTTTCAATGTTGAGGTTGTTGTTGTTTTTAAATGTTGGGGTTGTTGTTGAATTTGTTGGTGTTTTTCAATTTTGAGGATGCTGTTGTTTTTCAATGTTGAGGTTGTTGATGAATTTGTTGGGTTTTTCCATGATGAGGTTGTTGTTGTTTTTCAAAGTTGAGGTTGTTGTTGAATTTGTTGGTGTTTTTCAATGTCGGGGTTGTTGTTGAATTTGTTGAGGTTTTTCAATGTTGAATTTTTTGTTGAATTTGTTGGTGTTTTTCAATGTTGAGGTTGTTGTTTTTCAATGTTGAGGTTGTTGTTGAATTTGTTGGCGTTTTTAAATGTTGAGGTTGTTGTTGAATTTGTTGGTGTGTTTAAATGTTGAGTTTTTGTTGTTTATCAATGTTGAGGTTGTTGTTGAATTTGTTGTTGTTTTTCAATGTTGAGGTTGTTGTTGAATTTGTTGGTGTTTTTCAATGTTGAGTTTGTTGTTGAATTTGTTGGTGTTTTTCAATGTTGAGGTTGTTGTTGAAATTGTTGGTGTTTTTCAATGTTGAGGTTGTTGTTGAATTTGTTGGTGTTTTTCAATGTTGAGGTTGTTGCTGTTTTTCAATGTTGAGGTTGTTGTTGAATTTGTTGCTGTTTTTCAATGTTGAGATTGTTGTTGTTTTTCAATGTTGAGGTTGTTGTTGAATTTGTTGGTGTTTTTAAATGTTGAGGTTGTTGTTGAATTTGTTGGTGTTTTTCAATGTTGAGGTTGTTGTTGTTTTTCAATGTTGAGGTTGTTGTTGTTTTTCAATGTTGAGGTTGTTGTTGAATTTGTTGGTGTTTTTCAATGTTGAGGTTGTTGTTGTTTTTCAATGTTGAGGTTGTTGTTGAATTTGTTGCTGTTTTTAAATTTCGAGGTTGTTGTTGAATTTGTTGGTGTTTTTCAATGTTGAAGTTGTTGTTGAATTTGTTGGTGTTTTTCAATGTTGAGGTTGTTGTTGTTTTTCAATGTTGAGGTTGTTGTTGAATTTGTTGGTGTTTTTCAATGTTGAGGTTGTTGTTGTTTTTCAATGCTGAGTTTGTTGTTGAATTTGTTGGTGTTTTTCAAAGTTGAGGTTGTTGTTGAATTTGTTGGTGTTTTTCAAAGTTGAGGTTGTTGTTGTTTTTCAATGTTGAGGTTGTTGTTGAATTTGTTGGTGTTTTTCAATGTTGAGGTTGTTGTTGTTTTTCAATGTTGAGGTTGTTGTTGAATTTGTTGGTGTTTTTCAATGTTGAGGTTGTTGTTGAATTTGTTGGTGTTTTTCAATGTTGAGGTTGTTGTTGTTTTTCAATGTTGATGTTATTGTTGAATTTGTTGGTGTTTTTCAATGTTGAGGTTGTTGTTGTTTTTCAATGTTGAGGTTGTTGTTGAATTTGTTCGTGTTTCTCAATGTTGAGTTTGTGGTTGTTTTTCAAAGTTGAGGTTGTTGTTGAATTTGTTGGTGTTTTTCTATGTTGAGGTTGTTGTTGTTTTTCAATGTTGAGGTTGTTGTTGAATTTGTTGGTGTTATTCAATGTTGAGGTTGTTGTTGTTTTTCAATGTTGAGGTTGTTGTTGAATTTGTTGGTGTTTTTCAACGTTGAGGTTGTTGTTGAATTTGTTGGTGATTTTCAATGTTGAGGTTGTTGTTGTTTGTCAATGTTGAGGTTGTTGAATTTGTTGGTGTTTTTCAATCTTGAGATTGTTCTTGAATTTGTTGGTGTTTCTCAATGTTGAGGTTGTTGTTGAATTTTTTGGTGTTTTTCAATGTTGAGGTTGTTGTTGTTTTTCAATGTTGAGGTTGTTGTTGAATTTGTTGGTGTTTTTCAGTGTTGAGGTTGTTGTTGAATTTGTTGGTGTTTTTCAATGTTGAGGTTGTTGCTGTTTTTAAATGTTGAGGTTGTTGCTGAATTTGTTGGTGTTTTTTCAATTTTGAGGTTGTTGGTGTTTTTCAATGTTGAGGTTGTTGTTGAATTTGATGGTGTTTTTCAATGTCGAGGTTGTTGTTGAATTTGTTGGTGTTTTTCAATGTTGAAGTTGTTGTTGAATTTGTTGGTGTTTTTCAATTTCGAGGTTGTTGTTGAATTTGTTGGTGTTTTTCAATGTTGAAGTTTTTGTTGAATTTGTTGGTGTTTTTCAATGTTGAGGTTGTTGTGGTTTTTCAATGCTGAGGTTGTTGTTGAATTTGTTGGTGTTTTTCAATGTTGAGGTTGTTGTTGAATTTGTTGGTGTTTTTCAATGTTGAGGTTGTTGTTGTTTTTCAATGTTGAGGTTGTTGTTGAGTTAGTTGGTGTTTTTCAATGTAGAGGTTGTTGTTGAATTTGTTGGTGTTTTTCAATTCTGAGGTTGCTTTTGAATTTGTTGGTATTTTTCAATGTTGAGGTTGTTGCTGTTTTTCAATTTTGAGGTTGTTGTTGAATTTGTTGCTGTTTTTCAATGTTGAGATTGTTGTTGTTTTTCAATGTTGAGGTTGTTGTTGAATTTGTTGGTGTTTTTAAATGTTGAGGTTGTTGTTGAATTAGTTTGTTTTTTTCAATGTTGAGGTTCTTGTTGTTTTTCAATGTTGAGGTTGTTGTTGAATTTGTTGGTGTTTTTTCAATTTTGAGGTTGTTGGTGTTTTTCAATGTTGAGGTTGTTGTTGAATTTGATGGTGTTTTTCAATGTCGAGGTTGTTGTTGAATTTGTTGGTGTTTTTCAATGTTGAAGTTTTTGTTGAATTTGTTGGTGTTTTTCAACGTTGAGGTTGTTGTTGTTTTTCAATGTTGAGGTTGTTGTTGAATTAGTTTGTTTTTTTCAATGTTGAGGTTGTTGTTGTTTTTCAATGCTGAGGTTGTTGTTGAATTTGTTGGTGTTTTTCAATGTTGAGGTTGTTGTTGAATTTGTTGGTGTTTTTCAATGTTGAGGTTGTTGTTGTTTTTCAATGTTGAGGTTGTTGTTGAATTTGTTGGTGTTTTTCAATGTTGAGGTTGTTGTTGTTTTTCAATGTTGAGGTTGTTGTTGAATTTGTTGGTGTTTTTCAATGTTGAAGTTGTTGTTGAATTTTTTGGTGTTTTTCAATGTTGAGGTTGTTGTTGTTTTTCAATGTTGAGGTTGTTGTTGAATTTGTTGGTGTTTTTCAATGTTGAGTTTGTTGTTGTTTTTCAATGTTGAGGTTGTTGTTGAATTTGTTGGTGTTTTTCAATGTTGAGGTTGTTGTTGTTTTTCAGTGTTGAGGTTGTTGTTGAATTTGTTGGTGTTTTTCAATGTTGAGTTTGTTGTTGTTTTTCAATGTTGAGGTTGTTGTTGTATTTGTTGGTGATTTTCAATTTCGAGGTTGTTGTTGAATTTGTTGGTGTTTTTAAATGTTGAAGTTGTTGTTGAATTTGTTGATGTTTTTCAATGTTGAGGATGTTGTTGTTTTTCAATGTTGAGGTTGTTGTTGAATTTGTTGGTGTTTTTCAATGTTGAGGTTGTTGTTGTTTTTCAATGCTGAGGTTGTTGTTGAATTTGTTGGTGTTTTTCAATGTTGAGGTTGTTGTTGAATTTGTTGGTGTTTTTCAATGTTGAGGTTGTTGTTGTTTTTCAATGTTGAGGATGTTGTTGAATTTGTTGGTGTTTTTCAATGTTCAGGTTGTTGTTGTTTTTCAATGTTGAAGTTTTTGTTGAATTTGTTGGTGTTTTTCAATGTTGAGGTTGTTGTTGTTTTTCAATGTTGAGGTTGTTTTTGAATTTGTTGGTGTTTTTCAATGATGAGGTTGTTGTTGTTTTTCAATGCTGAGGTTGTTGTTGAATTTGTTGGTGTTTTTCAATGTTGAGGTTGTTGTTGAATTTGTTGGTGTTTTTCAATGTTGAGGTTGTTGTTGTTTTTCAATGTTGAGGTTGTTGTTGAATTTGTTGGTGTTTTTCAACGTTGAGGTTGTTGTTGAATTTGTTGGTGATTTTCAATGTTGAGGTTGTTGTTGTTTTTCAATGTTGAGGTTGTTGTTGAATTTGTTGGTGTTTCTCAATTTCGAGGTTGTTGTTGAATTTGTTGGTGTTTTTCAATGTTGAAGTTGTTGTTGAATTTGTTGGTGTTTTTCAATGTTGAGGTTGTTGTTGTTTTTCAATGTTGAGGTTGTTGTTGAATTTGTTGGTGTTTTTCAATGTTGAGGTTGTTGTTGTTTTTCAATGCTGAGTTTGTTGTTGAATTTGTTGGTGTTTTTCAAAGTTGAGGTTGTTGTTGAATTTGTTGGTGTTTTTCAAAGTTGAGGTTGTTGTTGTTTTTCAATGTTGAGGTTGTTGTTGAATTTGTTGGTGTTTTTCAATGTTGAGGTTGTTGTTGTTTTTCAATGTTGAGGTTGTTGTTGAATTTGTTGGTGTTTTTCAATGTTGAGGTTGTTGTTGATTTTCAATGTTGATGTTATTGTTGAATTTGTTGGTGTTTTTCAATGTTGAGGTTGTTGTTGTTTTTCAATGTTGAGGTTGTTGTTGAATTTGTTGGTGTTTCTCAACGTTGAGTTTGTGGTTGTTTTTCAAAGTTGAGGTTGTTGTTGAATTTGTTGGTGTTTTTCTATGTTGAGGTTGTTGTTGTTTTTCAATGTTGAGGTTGTTGTTGAATTTGTTGGTGTTACTCAATGTTGAGGTTGTTGTTGTTTTTCAATGTTGAGGTTGTTGTTGAATTTGTTGGTGTTTTTCAACGTTGAGGTTGTTGTTGAATTTGTTGGTGATTTTCAATGTTGAGGTTGTTGTTGTTTGTCAATGTTGAGGTTGTTGAATTTGTTGGTGTTTTTCAATCTTGAGATTGTTCTTGAATTTGTTGGTGTTTCTCAATGTTGAGGTTGTTGTTGAATTTGTTGTTGTTTTTCAATGTTGAGGTTGTTGTTGTTTTTCAATGTTGAGGTTGTTGTTGAATTTGTTGGTGTTTTTCAATGTTGAGGTTGTTGTTGAATTTGTTGGTGTTTTTCAATCTTGAGGTTGTTGTTGTTTTTCAATGTTGAGGTTATTGTTGAATTTGTTGGTGTTTTTCAATGTTGAGGTTGTTGTTGTTTTTCAATGTTGAGGTTGTTGTTGAATTTGTTGGTGTTTTTCAATGTTGAGGTTGTTGTTGATTTTCAATGTTGATGTTATTGTTGAATTTGTTGGTGTTTTTCAATGTTGAGGTTGTTGTTGTTTTTCAATGTTGAGGTTGTTGTTGAATTTGTTGGTGTTTTTCAATGTTGAGGTTGTTGTTGAATTTGTTGGTGTTTTTCAATGTTGAGGTTGTTGTTGTTTTTCAATGTTGAGGTTGTTGTTGAATTTGTTGGTGTTTTTCAATGTTCAGGTTGTTGTTGTTTTTCAATGTTGAAGTTTTTGTTGAATTTGTTGGTGTTTTTCAATGTTGAGGTTGTTATTGTTTTTCAATGTTGAGGTTGTTGTTGAATTTGTTGGTGTTTTTCAATGATGAGGTTGTTGTTGTTTTTCAATGCTGAGGTTGTTGTTGAATTTGTTGGTGTTTTTCAATGTTGAGGTTGTTGTTGAATTTGTTGGTGTTTTTCAATGTTGAGGTTGTTGTTGTTTTTCAATGTTGAGGTTGTTGTTGAATTTGTTGGTGTTTTTCAATGTTGAGGTTGTTGTTGTTTTTCAATGTTGAGGTTGTTGTTGAATTTGTTGGTGTTTTTCAATGTTGAAGTTGTTGTTGAATTTGTTGGTGTTTTTCAATGTTGAGGTTGTTGTTGTTTTTCAATGTTGAGGTTGTGTTGAATTTGTTGGTGTTTTTCAATGTTGAGTTTGTTGTTTTTTTTCAATGTTGAGGTTGTTGTTGAATTTGTTGGTGTCTTTCAATGTTGAGGTTGTTGTTGTTTTTCAATGTTGAGGTTGTTGTTGAATTTGTTGGTGTTTTTCAATGTTGAGGTTCTTGGTGTTTTTCAATGTTGAGGTTGTTGTTGAATTTGTTGGTGTTTTTCAATGTTGAGGTTGTTGTTGAATTTGTTCGTGTTTTTCAATGTTGAGGTTGTTGTTGTTTTTCAATGTTGAGGTTGTTGTTGAGTTTGTTGGTGTTTTTCAATGTTGAGGTTGTTGTTGAATTTGTTCGTGTTTTTCAATGTTGAGGTTGTTGTTGAATTTGTTTGTGTTTTTCAATGTTGAGGTTGTTGTTGTTTTTAAATGTTGGGGTTGTTGTTGAATTTGTTGGTGTTTTTCAATTTTGAGGATGCTGTTGTTTTTCAATGTTGAGGTTGTTGATGAATTTGTTGGGTTTTTCCATGATGAGGTTGTTGTTGTTTTTCAAAGCTGAGGTTGTTGTTGAATTTGTTGGTGTTTTTCAATGTCGGGGTTGTTGTTGAATTTGTTGAGGTTTTTCAATGTTGAATTTTTTGTTGAATTTGTTGGTGTTTTTCAATGTTGAGGTTGTTGTTTTTCAATGTTGAGGTTGTTGTTGAATTTGTTGGCGTTTTTAAATGTTGAGGTTGTTGTTGAATTTGTTGGTGTGTTTAAATGTTGAGTTTTTGTTGTTTATCAATGTTGAGGTTGTTGTTGAATTTGTTGTTGTTTTTCAATGTTGAGGTTGTTGTTGAATTTGTTGGTGTTTTTCAATGTTGAGTTTGTTGTTGAATTTGTTGGTGTTTTTCAATGTTGAGGTTGTTGTTGAAATTGTTGGTGTTTTTCAATGTTGAGGTTGTTGTTGAATTTGTTGGTGTTTTTCAATGTTGAGGTTGTTGCTGTTTTTCAATGTTGAGGTTGTTGTTGAATTTGTTGCTGTTTTTCAATGTTGAGATTGTTGTTGTTTTTCAATGTTGAGGTTGTTGTTGAATTTGTTGGTGTTTTTAAATGTTGAGGTTGTTGTTGAATTTGTTGGTGTTTTTCAATGTTGAGGTTGTTGTTGTTTTTCAATGTTGAGGTTGTTGTTGTTTTTCAATGTTGAGGTTGTTGTTGAATTTGTTGGTGTTTTTCAATGTTGAGGTTGTTGTTGTTTTTCAATGTTGAGGTTGTTGTTGAATTTGTTGCTGTTTTTAAATTTCGAGGTTGTTGTTGAATTTGTTGGTGTTTTTCAATGTTGAAGTTGTTGTTGAATTTGTTGGTGTTTTTCAATGTTGAGGTTGTTGTTGTTTTTCAATGTTGAGGTTGTTGTTGAATTTGTTGGTGTTTTTCAATGTTGAGGTTGTTGTTGTTTTTCAATGCTGAGTTTGTTGTTGAATTTGTTGGTGTTTTTCAAAGTTGAGGTTGTTGTTGAATTTGTTGGTGTTTTTCAAAGTTGAGGTTGTTGTTGTTTTTCAATGTTGAGGTTGTTGTTGAATTTGTTGGTGTTTTTCAATGTTGAGGTTGTTGTTGTTTTTCAATGTTGAGGTTGTTGTTGAATTTGTTGGTGTTTTTCAATGTTGAGGTTGTTGTTGAATTTGTTGGTGTTTTTCAATGTTGAGGTTGTTGTTGTTTTTCAATGTTGATGTTATTGTTGAATTTGTTGGTGTTTTTCAATGTTGAGGTTGTTGTTGTTTTTCAATGTTGAGGTTGTTGTTGAATTTGTTCGTGTTTCTCAATGTTGAGTTTGTGGTTGTTTTTTCAAAGTTGAGGTTGTTGTTGAATTTGTTGGTGTTTTTCAATGTTGAGGTTGTTGTTGTTTTTCAATGTTGAGGTTGTTGTTGAATTTGTTGGTGTTATTCAATGTTGAGGTTGTTGTTGTTTTTCAATGTTGAGGTTGTTGTTGAATTTGTTGGTGTTTTTCAACGTTGAGGTTGTTGTTGAATTTGTTGGTGATTTTCAATGTTGAGGTTGTTGTTGTTTGTCAATGTTGAGGTTGTTGAATTTGTTGGTGTTTTTCAATCTTGAGATTGTTCTTGAATTTGTTGGTGTTTCTCAATGTTGAGGTTGTTGTTGAATTTTTTGGTGTTTTTCAATGTTGAGGTTGTTGTTGTTTTTCAATGTTGAGGTTGTTGTTGAATTTGTTGGTGTTTTTCAGTGTTGAGGTTGTTGTTGAATTTGTTGGTGTTTTTCAATGTTGAGGTTGTTGCTGTTTTTAAATGTTGAGGTTGTTGCTGAATTTGTTGGTGTTTTTTCAATTTTGAGGTTGTTGGTGTTTTTCAATGTTGAGGTTGTTGTTGAATTTGATGGTGTTTTTCAATGTCGAGGTTGTTGTTGAATTTGTTGGTGTTTTTCAATGTTGAAGTTGTTGTTGAATTTGTTGGTGTTTTTCAATTTCGAGGTTGTTGTTGAATTTGTTGGTGTTTTTCAATGTTGAAGTTTTTGTTGAATTTGTTGGTGTTTTTCAATGTTGAGGTTGTTGTGGTTTTTCAATGCTGAGGTTGTTGTTGAATTTGTTGGTGTTTTTCAATGTTGAGGTTGTTGTTGAATTTGTTGGTGTTTTTCAATGTTGAGGTTGTTGTTGTTTTTCAATGTTGAGGTTGTTGTTGAGTTAGTTGGTGTTTTTCAATGTAGAGGTTGTTGTTGAATTTGTTGGTGTTTTTCAATTCTGAGGTTGCTTTTGAATTTGTTGGTATTTTTCAATGTTGAGGTTGTTGCTGTTTTTCAATTTTGAGGTTGTTGTTGAATTTGTTGCTGTTTTTCAATGTTGAGATTGTTGTTGTTTTTCAATGTTGAGGTTGTTGTTGAATTTGTTGGTGTTTTTAAATGTTGAGGTTGTTGTTGAATTTGTTGGTGTTTTTCAATGTTGAGGTTCTTGTTGTTTTTCAATGTTGAGGTTGTTGTTGAATTTGTTGGTGTTTTTTCAATTTTGAGGTTGTTGGTGTTTTTCAATGTGAGGTTGTTGTTGAATTTGATGGTGTTTTTCAATGTCGAGGTTGTTGTTGAATTTGTTGGTGTTTTTCAATGTTGAAGTTTTTGTTGAATTTGTTGGTGTTTTTCAACGTTGAGGTTGTTGTTGTTTTTCAATGTTGAGGTTGTTGTTGAATTAGTTTGTTTTTTTCAATGTTGAGGTTGTTGTTGTTTTTCAATGCTGAGGTTGTTGTTGAATTTGTTGGTGTTTTTCAATGTTGAGGTTGTTGTTGAATTTGTTGGTGTTTTTCAATGTTGAGGTTGTTGTTGTTTTTCAATGTTGAGGTTGTTGTTGAATTTGTTGGTGTTTTTCAATGTTGAGGTTGTTGTTGTTTTTCAATGTTGAGGTTGTTGTTGAATTTGTTGGTGTTTTTCAATGTTGAAGTTGTTGTTGAATTTTTTGGTGTTTTTCAATGTTGAGGTTGTTGTTGTTTTTCAATGTTGAGGTTGTTGTTGAATTTGTTGGTGTTTTTCAATGTTGAGTTTGTTGTTGTTTTTCAATGTTGAGGTTGTTGTTGAATTTGTTGGTGTTTTTCAATGTTGAGGTTGTTGTTGTTTTTCAATGTTGAGGTTGTTGTTGAATTTGTTGGTGTTTTTCAATGTTGAGTTTGTTGTTGTTTTTCAATGTTGAGGTTGTTGTTGTATTTGTTGGTGATTTTCAATTTCGAGGTTGTTGTTGAATTTGTTGGTGTTTTTAAATGTTGAAGTTGTTGTTGAATTTGTTGATGTTTTTCAATGTTGAGGATGTTGTTGTTTTTCAATGTTGAGGTTGTTGTTGAATTTGTTGGTGTTTTTCAATGTTGAGGTTGTTGTTGTTTTTCAATGCTGAGGTTGTTGTTGAATTTGTTGGTGTTTTTCAATGTTGAGGTTGTTGTTGAATTTGTTGGTGTTTTTCAATGTTGAGGTTGTTGTTGTTTTTCAATGTTGAGGATGTTGTTGAATTTGTTGGTGTTTTTCAATGTTCAGGTTGTTGTTGTTTTTCAATGTTGAAGTTTTTGTTGAATTTGTTGGTGTTTTTCAATGTTGAGGTTGTTGTTGTTTTTCAATGTTGAGGTTGTTGTTGAATTTGTTGGTGTTTTTCAATGATGAGGTTGTTGTTGTTTTTCAATGCTGAGGTTGTTGTTGAATTTGTTGGTGTTTTTCAATGTTGAGGTTGTTGTTGAATTTGTTGGTGTTTTTCAATGTTGAGGTTGTTGTTGTTTTTCAATGTTGAGGTTGTTGTTGAATTTGTTGGTGTTTTTCAACGTTGAGGTTGTTGTTGAATTTGTTGGTGATTTTCAATGTTGAGGTTGTTGTTGTTTTTCAATGTTGAGGTTGTTGTTGAATTTGTTGGTGTTTCTCAATTTCGAGGTTGTTGTTGAATTTGTTGGTGTTTTTCAATGTTGAAGTTTTTGTTGAATTTGTTGGTGTTTTTCAATGTTGAGGTTGTTGTTGTTTTTCAATGTTGAGGTTGTTGTTGAATTTGTTGGTGTTTTTCAATGTTGAGGTTGTTGTTGTTTTTCAATGCTGAGTTTGTTGTTGAATTTGTTGGTGTTTTTCAAAGTTGAGGTTGTTGTTGAATTTGTTGGTGTTTTTCAAAGTTGAGGTTGTTGTTGTTTTTCAATGTTGAGGTTGTTGTTGAATTTGTTGGTGTTTTTCAATGTTGAGGTTGTTGTTGTTTTTCAATGTTGAGGTTGTTGTTGAATTTGTTGGTGTTTTTCAATGTTGAGGTTGTTGTTGATTTTCAATGTTGATGTTATTGTTGAATTTGTTGGTGTTTTTCAATGTTGAGGTTGTTGTTGTTTTTCAATGTTGAGGTTGTTGTTGAATTTGTTGGTGTTTCTCAACGTTGAGTTTGTGGTTGTTTTTCAAAGTTGAGGTTGTTGTTGAATTTGTTGGTGTTTTTCTATGTTGAGGTTGTTGTTGTTTTTCAATGTTGAGGTTGTTGTTGAATTTGTTGGTGTTACTCAATGTTGAGGTTGTTGTTGTTTTTCAATGTTGAGGTTGTTGTTGAATTTGTTGGTGTTTTTCAACGTTGAGGTTGTTGTTGAATTTGTTGGTGATTTTCAATGTTGAGGTTGTTGTTGTTTGTCAATGTTGAGGTTGTTGAATTTGTTGGTGTTTTTCAATCTTGAGATTGTTCTTGAATTTGTTGGTGTTTCTCAATGTTGAGGTTGTTGTTGAATTTGTTGTTGTTTTTCAATGTTGAGGTTGTTGTTGTTTTTCAATGTTGAGGTTGTTGTTGAATTTGTTGGTGTTTTTCAATGTTGAGGTTGTTGTTGAATTTGTTGGTGTTTTTCAATCTTGAGGTTGTTGTTGTTTTTTCAATGTTGAGGTTATTGTTGAATTTGTTGGTGTTTTTCAATGTTGAGGTTGTTGTTGTTTTTCAATGTTGAGGTTGTTGTTGAATTTGTTGGTGTTTTTCAATGTTGAGGTTGTTGTTGATTTTCAATGTTGATGTTATTGTTGAATTTGTTGGTGTTTTTCAATGTTGAGGTTGTTGTTGTTTTTCAATGTTGAGGTTGTTGTTGAATTTGTTGGTGTTTCTCAATGTTGAGTTTGTGGTTGTTTTTCAAAGTTGAGGTTGTTGTTGAATTTGTTGGTGTTTTTCTATGTTGAGGTTGTTGTTGTTTTTCAATGTTGAGGTTGTTGTTGAATTTGTTGGTGTTATTCAATGTTGAGGTTGTTGTTGTTTTTCAATGTTGAGGTTGTTGTTGAATTTGTTGGTGTTTTTCAACGTTGAGGTTGTTGTTGAATTTGTTGGTGATTTCCAATGTTGAGGTTGTTGTTGTTTGTCAATGTTGAGGTTGTTGAATTTGTTGGTGTTTTTCAATCTTGAGATTGTTCTTGAATTTGTTGGTGTTTCTCAATGTTGAGGTTGTTGTTGAATTTGTTGTTGTTTTTCAATGTTGAGGTTGTTGTTGTTTTTCAATGTTGAGGTTGTTGTTGAATTTGTTGGTGTTTTTCAATGTTGAGGTTGTTGTTGAATTTGTTGGTGTTTTTCAATCTTGAGGTTGTTGTTGTTTTTCAATGTTGAGGTTATTGTTGAATTTGTTGGTGTTTTTCAATGTTGAGGTTGTTGTTGTTTTTCAATGTTGAGGTTGTTGTTGAATTTGTTGGTTTTTCTCAATGTTGAGTTTGTTGTTGTTTTTCAATGTTGAGGTTGTTGTTGAATTTGTTGGTGTTTTTCAATGTTGAGGTTGTTGTTGTTTTTCAATGTTGAGGTTGTTGTTGAATTTGTTGGTGTTATTCAATGTTGAGGTTGTTGTTGTTTTTCAATGTTGAGGTTGTTGTTGAATTTGTTGGTGTTTTTCAACGTTGAGGTTGTTGTTGAATTTGTTGGTGCTTTTCAATGTTGAGGGTGTTGTTGTTTTTCAATGCTGAAGTTCTTGAATTTGTTAGTGTTTTTCAATCTTGAGTTTGTTCTTGAATTTGTTGGTGTTTTTCAATGTTGAGGTTGTTGTTGAATTTGTTGGTGTTTTTCAATGTTGAGGTTGTTGTTGTTTTTCAATGTTGAGGTTGTTGTTGAGTTTGTTGGTGTTTTTCAATGTTGAGGTTGTTGTTGAATTTGTTGGTGTTTTTCAATGTTGAGGTTGTTGTTGTTTTTAAATGTTGAGGTTGTTGTTGAATTTGTTGGTGTTTTTTCAATTTTGAGGTTGTTGGTGATTTTCAATGTTGAGGTTGTTGTTGAATTTGATGGTGTTATTCAATGTCGAGGTTGTTGTTGAATTTGTTGCTGTTTTTCAATGTTGAAGTTGTTGTTGAATTTGCTGGTGTTTTTCAATTTCGAGGTTGTTGTTGAATTTGTTGGTGTTTTTCAATGTTGAGGTTGTTGTTGAATTTGTTTGTTTTTTTCAATGTTGAGGTTGTTGTTGTTTTTCAATGCTGAGGTTGTTGTTGAATTTGTTGGTGTTTTTCAATGTTGAGGTTGTTGTTGAATTTGTTGGTGTTTTTCAATGTTGAGGTTGCTGTTGGTTTTCAATGTTGAGGTTGTTGTTGAATTTGTTGGTGTTTTTCAATGTTGAGGTTGTTGTTGTTTTTCAATGTTGAGGTTGTTGTTGAATTTGTTGGTGTTTTTCAATGTTGAAGTTGTTGTTGAATTTTTTGGTGTTTTTCAATGTTGAGGTTGTTGTTGTTTTTCAATGTTGAGGTTGTTGTTGAATTTGTTGGTGTTTTTCAATGTTGAGTTTGTTGTTGTTTTTCAATGTTGAGGTTGTTGTTGAATTTGTTGGTGTTTTTC